>CM036997.1:713575032-714175032 GCA_020854095.1 Dasyurus viverrinus | reverse complement strand
GCTTCATGCTTTGAAGCAATCTCGTAAATAATTGTATAACTATGTATGTTGAACATACATTTCTACCATGTTTTAACACATATTGGACTACTTGCCAACGAAGGGAGGATGTGGGGGAATGGAGGGCAAATTGGAACACAAAGTTTTGCAAGGGCTAATGTTAAAGAATTCTCCACACATATGTTTTGAAAAATGAAAGCTTTAATAATAAAAATAAAAGAACTAGGGTTTATTTACTTGTTTTATCCTAGCCTTCTAGATCTGTCCCCCTGAGGTGGGAAAGTTGGACCTGTTATAACCTTAGGAGTTAACTATAAAAAATAGGAGACTGATACAATATATCAATAACTATAGGATACAGTAAAAACAGTGATTAGAGAAAAATGTATACATCAAAACCTAGAGAAAGAGCAGAGCAATGGATTGGATCTGCAAATTAAAAAGTCTTTAAAAAAAGAACTAAAAATCCTCAATTCAGTATTAATTAGGAAATTTTAAAAATTAAGGTGAGAAAAGGGAAAGTGCTGAGGACGTTTGTGTGTTTGTGTATTTATGTGCTTGGGCAGTGAATGATAGCCACAGGGATCCTGAATCCTAGAGGCCCATTTGTCCTGCAGATCGAACCAGAGGAGGAAAATCTAGGTGAGAAAATCAGTGATGATGATCCCAAAGCTCCCAGAGAAATGCTGACTCTGGCAGACACTCTCCTCATAATAAAAAGAACCATATTTATATACATTTACATTTTAAGGCTGGTAGCACTTTGTAAATAATAACTTTTTGATTTGCACTATGGCTTTCTAATTTTATAATTTCCATGTGACAGATAAGGAACCTGAGGCAAAACGAATATCTGAAAGGTGATTTGACTTCCAGTTTTCCTAACTCCAGGAACACCCAGGTTGCTCTGCTCTGACTTCTGGGGAAGTTTCAGGATATGCTCCCACTCCACTTTGTCTGCATCCCATAGTTCCTGTTCTGTCCTCTTCCCTTCATCTTATTCTCTCTCCCTCTCTTTTTACCATAGCTGAGCATTTATTCCTACTCAAAGAAAGTCAAAGAAAGGCTTTGGATGTCCTCCCCTGAAATCACTTGGAACTGCAAGTGACTGATCCTCTCTATTTGTCTGTCTCTCTTTGTCTGTCTGTCTCTGTTCTCTGTCTTTCTCACTCTCACAAACACACATACTCACTTCCCTGTGGGAAAAAAATTTATTTGCAACTCTCTGTTGTGCATCCATTAGGCAGCTTGGTACAGGTTCTTGATTTTACATGGTAGAGTTGTGGAAAGATCTCATCAGTTCCAGTGGATTACAATATCATCATCTCTATACAAATGATTTTTAGACCTCTTCTTCCTTACCTTGATCTTTTTAGTTTCAATATATTTTAAGATTTTCCTCCTACTTCCTGAGGGCATCTTTTAGGCACCAGTTCTTAGTCTCTCCTTTCCTGACCACAGCAATGCAGGTGTGTATGAATACAAGACAAAGTCTATGGGATCTTCCCTGTGCTTGGAATACTGTAATGGGCTGAAGCTCGAGTTGATGCACTGAGGTCCCAAGCACGTGAGGCTAAATAATAATTGGACCATACTCTATTAATATATGCTTGGAGAAAGAATGGCCCCCGCCCACTCTTTGTGCAAGTTCTGATGTATTGTATAGGAAATGACATAGGGACGACTTTGGTGGGTGGAGGGAGAGGGGCGGGGAGAGAGGAGAGAGACTGCTGGCCAGGTTGGTGTCACTGACGTTCACGGTCCTATGGCCATCTCCCTTCACCTCCACAAAGAATAAAGATTGAAGATTTTTCCTTAACCTGAATTCCTGACTCTGGCTGATTTAAAAATACGTCATCATTAGAGAATACTCCTTGACAATAACCTGGACTACTTTACCCTACCTGGATTTTCAACCATATGCTGTAATGAAGCGACTATATTCAGGAGCATATTCCAGGAGGAATTTGGCATGCATCACGAAAGGGAACACAGACAGCTGAGAGCTGGAAATCTTTTTTTTTTTTTAAAGTGGATATTGTTTAGAGGGCTGGACAGGTTTGGAATCCCTGGGGAGATATTTTCCAAATGATTGAATCCATTCTTGAATTTAGCCTAATTCAATTCTATATTCCCTTTCCCTTCCCTCCAAGTACATTTCATTGAAGTTATTCCATTCAAAGGGCTATCTTCCTATTCATTGCAATGATGGTGTGTGTGTGTGTGTGTGTGTGTGTGTGTGTATTTTTTTGTGTGTGTGGTATATATGTACTATAAGCCTGGCATATGTTTAAATAAATCTAGTAAACAAGCTTCAAAGTTTCCCAGAAGGAATGAATTATTGGCTCATGATAATGTGATTGCATTTTGTGAAAAAATACCATTCCATGATCATCAGTAAGTATGCATCAGGATGATGCAAAATGTTATAGGACTTGGGAACTGTCATCATGACACATCAAGATACTAAAAGTTTCTATTTGAGTTTAACAGGAGAGTGGGCACAGACTACTACTACACATGGTAGGAAGTCTTTGGAAGGAAAGGAGTTAGAAACCACAACTGCAATGGTCTCTTATTATTGTGCATCTCTTGACCTTCTCCTCACCAACATCGTATTCTTTTTATGTTAAGACATCAAACCATCATGGATGCCCCTTACAACAGGCATTCACATTTAATAGTCTTTGAGATCGTAAGGAGAAAAAACAGATAGGATGTGAGACTGATAAAGGCAATGTGTGGCAGATTGCTGCACTGATCATAGATTAATGATTTCCAAAATGAAGATTTGCAATCAGCAAAACAATGACCCAAAGTCAAGACAATCAGCAAAAGACTTAATGTCAACATATTGGAGCACTTCATGAACAGTATATTGCTAACTTGGAGAGAAAGCTGAACCTACACAGAATTAGCAACAGCAGAGCAGAAAAGGAGCGGGCAGCTTTGAGACTGGGTATAACACTGCATTTCCACATCTGGACCAAAACACTCAAAAGCATCAAGACTGGTTTGACCAAAAAAATATGAATAAATTCAAAAGCTGCCAAGGAAGAAACAAAAAATCTATGCATTCTACTAACTGAATAGTCCACCTTTTGGAATCTTTACAAACTCTTAAGCCATTAGAGTTGATAGAGACAATAATTATCTAATTTGGCATGGTTCAATATGATTGATCTTGATCTTAGAAAGAGATATTTGGGGCCAGAACTTGAAACAAGGTACTGAGTACAACTGATAGAAATGATGCTTGTGTCACACCTTTAGAGAGCTCATAGAAGCAAGAAATATTTAAGTACTCATTGGAGTTCACATGTTTGGGAGATTTCAGGGTTTAGAAAGAGATATTGGAATTCACACCTCCTTTGAAGTTCTTAGGGCCAGAGAGCACTCTGGGAGATAACCCCAAATCCCATTCTCTCCAGAAGGAGGAGTTAACCTTTGGGAGATCATATATATAGAGGAAGCTCTTAGAGCTGAAAAGAGTTACTTGGGAACATTCCCAGGGGTCGGAGAGGAGCACTCTGGGAGGAAGCCCACAAGCCCTCTGTCCGAGGCAAGAGAGATTCATTACAACTTTCACCTTGGTGCTGGCTGGAGGCTGAAGATAGCAGAGGCAGGAGCAAAGGACAAAGCTGCAAGAGCTCTTAGAACCACACAGAGAGATAGATCTCTGAACTAACTGGGCTATATTGAAGGACACAATAAAATATCTGAACTTTCAAAACCTTTTATGGTCAAGCCCCTTCTGATCTCTCTGGCTTTCTGGCTCCTTAAATCCTCGGGCACCTGCTACCCTACCTTCTAGGGACAACGATCTCCTCACTATTACCCAGGACACTGTCTGCTAACTCTTCCCATTGGGTCTGACTGTGTTGGCTATCTGTCTAAACCTGCTCATCTCCAGCTTCTTTCTTCTCTCCAGTCTCAGGTAAAACCCTACCTTCCTTTGCAGAAAGTCTCTCCCAGCCCTCCTCCTCTCTTATCTCTTATCTCCACTTTGTCTCTTTTATGTGCGAATTTTGGCTGTAGCTGTTTACATATTGTCCGTTCCCCCACCCTCACCCCCACCCCGCCATCTTAGCATGTGAGTTTCTCAGGAGTGGAGGCTGCTCTTTGTAGTGGCCAGAAACTGGATGCCCATCAATTGGAGAATGGTCGGGTAAATTGTGGTATATGAATATTATGGAATATTATTGTTCTGTAAGAAATGACCAGCAGGAGGATTTCAGAAAGGCCTGGAGAGACTTAAACGAACTGATGCTGAGTAAAACGAGCAGGACCAGGAGATCATTATGTACTTCAACAATACTATATGATGATCAATTCTGATGGACATGGCCCTCTTCAACAATGAGATGAACCAAATCAGCTCCAGTGGAACAGTAATGAACTGAACCAGCTACACTCAGCAAAAGAACTCTGGGAGATGACTAGGAACCACTACATAGAATTCCCAATACCTCTATTTTTGTCCACCTGCACTTTTGCTTTCCTTCACAGGCTAATTGTACACTATTTCAGAGTCTGATTCTTTTTATACAGCAAAGTAACTGTTAGGACATGTATGCTTACATTGTATTTAACTGATATTTTAACATATTTAACATGTATTGGTCAACCTGTCATCTGGGGGAAGGGGTGGGGGGAAGGAGGAGAAAAGTTGGAACAGAAGGTTTTGCCAAGGGTCAGTGCTGAAAAATTACCCATGCATAGATCTTGTAAATAAAAAGCTATAACAAAAAATAATAATTAAAAAAAAAGAATGAAGACTGTTTTTGCCTCTTTTGTATATCTATAGAACTTGCGACACAGTGGGTGATTAAAAACATTAATTAATTGGTGGAGTTTATGGAATCACATATGTGGAGTTGGTGCTCCCCCCCAGCCACATGATACATTTTCATGCCTTGAGAATGCAACAAAGAAACCAGGAAGACTGAAGCAACATTGTAGCTGCCCCGACACTGAGCAATCCCAGTTTAAAAACATTTTGAAGTAATGAAGCTTTATATGTATCTCTGTGGTTGTAGATCTTTCTGAACATCTGTTGTTCCCCCATAAATCTTGTCCTTTGCCCTTTGACAATTATGACCCCAAAAGACCCGAAAGGCCTCCCTCAAGTCTGAAACATCAGGCCAGAGGCCAACTAAGGCCCAGTAATTGGGCAGAGGCCACAGACAATTCCAGCCCCTGCTTCCAATTCCTCTGGCACGAGTCACGTGCCCATGTTTGTTCAGAGTCCTTTCCAAAGGGCTGGGTCTCCATTTGTGTCAAAAGAAATTCTGGCAATGAAGAGTCAAGTCCTTTCATGGAAGAGAACCTCGCTCCTGGCAGCTTTGTGCAGTCATGGAGCCAATACTGGAGCAGGAGTCAAGAAAGCTTGATCTCAAAACCAGACTCAGGCAGTTAATAGTATGACTCTGGCTAAGTAAAATAAGCTTCTTAGTATACTCTCCCTAATCAAGAAAGCAGGATTTTAGGGCATCCATCCTACTGTTCACATGGACTCAGAAAAAAAGTTTCTTTCACCCATAAACCTCAGCTCTCTAAAATAGTTCCACCACAAAATGATGTAATTTTATCAGTATAAGTGTCATTAAGAGGCAGGACCATCTGTGTTGCTGCTGTACCCTAAGGACCATGAGATCTTTTCATTTGACCTGTAGGTGAAATGTTCCAGGACAACTGGAGCTCTTTGAGAACAGGAAGGCACTCTCTTCATTTTCTATTTGCAGTTCCAGTCCTTATCATGGTGTTGCCACAATGAACACATAATAGTGCAGCTGTGCCCTCGCAGTTCTCCCCAAGAGCAGCTGGTTTGTCAAAGGTGACCCCTGGACACTTGTCAAGGCTCACAAAGCTGTGACCATGGGCACGATCTAGGGGAAGCAGAGAAGCTAGAGAGGAAGTGGGGAACCCGGAAGGGGGCAGCTGCTGACAGGTCCCAGTCAAGAGCCACTCAATTCTGTTAGCCAGCGCCCATACCTCCCTCCCATGGGCTGTGACCAGCATCTCCTGAGGTCAGCCTGAATCCTCCAGACTGGCAACTCAGCCCCAAATCTTGCTAATTAGGGCAGATATCACCGAGCTCTGCCAGTCAGGCAGAGACTACAACACACACCCCTCTCATTTATACTGACCTGGCATTCTAGGCTCTTGACTCAATCTACTCAGTGACCAATGGATCAGGTCAGCTCCTGCCCCACTGTGGTGATCTTCTTCTTTAAAATAATAATAGTTCTCTCTGGGAGAGAAGGTTTCTTGGGGAGATATTCTGGAGGCAGCTTTAGTTTCAGTTACAATCAATAATTACTCCAAAATGCAGCCAGCTGGTAAAAAATGCAAACGTTTATTTTCTCCTTCCACAATAGCCTGGTTAATTGAGGCCTATCTCTCTGCTTGGTTCCAAGAGCTCCCTCCAAATGTCTCCAAATCCAAATCTGTCCTTCAGACTCCAGCCAGCACCAAGGTGGAAGATGCAACGAATCTCTCTGGCCTTGGAGAGAGGGCTTGTAGGCTTCCTACCAGAGTGCTTCTCTCGGACCCCTGGGAATGTTCCCAAGTAACTCAAGCTCTAAGAGCTTCCTCTATATAGATAATCTCCCAAAGGTTAACTCCTCCTTCTGGAGGCAGGGCTTAAGGGAGGTGTAAATTCAGATATCTCATACTAAACCATGTGAACTCCAATGAGTACTTAAATATTTCTTGCTTCTATGAGCTCTCTAACGGTGTGAACACAAACATCATTTCTATCAGTTGTACTTAGTACCTTGTTTCAAGTTCTGGCCCAAAATATCTCCTTCTAAGATCAAATCAATCATATTGAACCGTGCTAAATTAGATAATTATTGTCTCTATCAACTCTAATAGCTTAAGAGTTTGTAAGGATTCCAACACCCCACAATAAATTATTACAATAATGTCCACTCGGGGTAAAATGTCCTGAGACAGCTGAGGGCCCCACAGAGAGATAGAGGCTATTGGAGCCGGTGTCAGGAAGAATTGGTTCCAAATTTGTTCTCAGGTAATTATGAATTCTTTAAAATTAGGTAGGTCAATTAATCCTTCTCTGTCTCAGTTTCTCCATTTGTTAAAAAGGCATAATGAGAGATCCTGCCTTCAAATGATAAATGTTAAGGATAAAATGAAACAGTATCTGTGAAGTTCTTTACAAACCATCAAGCTCCCTTTTAATGTCATTGCTGTTATTATTAATTATTTTTATTAGTTATTATTATTATAAATATGAAGATTATCAAGTACAGCCTCTATATCCCACCACTTTCAGCCACAGTTAGTTCCCCTAGTACACAAATGCAATGTGGTGGCTTTGTGTGGGTCCTCATACCAAAAATAATACATCTCTAAACCTCTTTAACCATATGGACACAAGTAGCTCAAAAATGGGCACTTATTTAAGTGGCAAATCAATGCAACATTAAAGAAGCAACATTCAAGAAGACTCTCCTACAAATGTGCTAAATAGAATACTAGAAAAGTTAGATATGTCAGATCTTTAGAGAAAACTGAATGGAGATAGAAAGGAGTATACTTTCTTCTTGGCAGTCATGGAACCAGTACATAAACTGACCATATATTAGGACATAAAGAGCTCAAAATTAAATGCAGGAAGGCAGAAATAATAAATGCATTTTTTCCGACCATGATGCAATAAAAATTTCATTCAATAAAAAGCCAGGAGAAAATAAACCAAAAGTCATTGGAAACTAAATAATCTCATCCAAAAGAATGCATGGGTGAAACAGCAATTCATAGACACAATTAATAATTTCATCCAAGAGAATGACAATAATGAAATAACATATCAAAATTTGTGGGATGCAGTCAAAACAGTTATTAGGGGAGATTTTATATGTCTAGATGCTTGCTTACTTGCATAAAAGAGAGAAAGAGATCAATGAATTGGGCTTGCAACTAAAAAAGCTAGAAAAAGGACAAATTAAAAACCCCCAATCAAATTCCAAACTTGAAATTCTAAAAATAAAAGGATAGATTAATAAAACTGAAAGCTAAAAAACTATCAAATTAATAAATAAAACTAAGAGTTGACTTTATGGGAAAAAAACAACAAAATAGATAAACCTTTAGTTAATTTGATTAGAAAGAGAAAAGATGAAAAGCAAATTGTTAGTCTCAAAAATGAAAAGGGAGAACTTTCCACCTATGAAGAGGACATTGGAGCAATAATTAGGAGTTATTTTCTCAACTTTATGCCAATAAATTTGATAACCTAAATGGAATGGAGGAATACCTAAAAAAATGTAGATTGCCTAGATTAAGAAAAGAGGAAATAAATTACTTAAATAGTCCCATTTTAGAAAATGAAATAAACAAGCTATTTATCAACTCTATAAGAAAAAAATCTCCAGGGCCAGATGGATTTACATGTGAATTCTACCAAACATTTAAAGAACAATTAATTCCAATACTATATAAACTATTTGAAAAGCTAGAGAAAGAAAAAACTCCTCTCAAAATTATTTTATGACATAGACATGGTACTGATATCTAATTAAAGTTGGATGAAAATAAAGAAAATGATAAACCAATTTCCATAATGAATATTGATGCAAAATTCTGAAATAAAATATTAGCAATGAGATTACAGAACATTATCCCCAGGATAATAATAAAATCCCCAGGAATGAACTAGAAAACTATTAAAAATAAAGCACAACTTCAGCAAAGTTGCAGGATACAAAAGAAATCCCCATAAATCATCAGCATTTTTATACATCACTAACAAAATCCAAGACCAAGAGATACAAAGATAAATTTCATTTAAAATAACTGTTAATAGTAAAAACTATTTGGGAATCTATCTACCAAGGGGAAGTCAAGAACTATATGAGCAAAACTACAAACACTTTCCACACAAATAAAGTCACATCTAAACAACTGGAAAATATCAAGTGCTCTTGAACAAATATAAGAAAGATGACAATACTACCTAAACTAATCTATTTATTTAATGCTATACCAATCAAAATCCCAAGAAGCTATTTTACTGACCTGGGAAAAAAAAATAACAACATAATTCTTCTGGAAGCACCAAAGATCAAGAATTTCAAGGGAATTAATGAAAAAAAAAAGGCAAATGAAGGCGGCCTAGCTGTACCTGATCTAAAACTATATTGTTAAGCAGCAGTCACCAAAACCTTTTGGTATGGGCTAAGAATTAGAGTAGTCGATCAGTGGAATAGGTTAGGACTACAGAACAAAATAGGCAATAACTACAGCAATCTAGTGTTTGACAAACCCAAAGATCTCAATTTTGGGGATAACAACTTAGTATTTGACAAAAACTTCTGGGAAAATTGGAAACAAGTATGGCAGAAACTAGGATTTGGCCCACACCTAACACTGTACATCAAGATAAAATTGAAATGGGTTCATGATCTCTGCCTCGGGTCGCGAGGCAGAGTGTGTGGACCCTGGAAGAAAGGAGATAAGGAGCATAGGACAAGGGACACAAAGAATTGTTCCGATCAAGCTCGTTTTATTGGTTGAAATGGTACAGATATATATACCAGTGGGAACAAGGTCAGAGTTGTACAATCACAGTACAGGGTGGGGGTCCTGGGCAAAGGGTTGGTACATCGCTTAAGGGTGAACTGCTCAGGTACTCCAGGTGAAACAAAGCTCTATGATGGGTTTTGGGGAGTGCCTAGACTTCTGCTATTCAAAGTTAGGGTGTAAGTAGGAGACTCCTATTCGGAAGATTTTTGGCATAAAGGGATTAGGAGATTCAACCTATTCAGGTTGCAGGTTTGGCCTTAAGTGGTTGTAATCTCTTCAAGTTAAAGGTTTTGGCCTTAAGTGGTTATAGATTAATGATGGCTCCCAACAGATCTAAACATAAAGTATGATATTATAAACAAATTAGAAGAACATAGAATAGTTTACCTTTCAGTTCTGTGGAGGAGAAAGGAATTTTTTTTTCTTGAAATAAAAATTTATTATACTATATTTTGAATTTTCATAAGTTCTGCTACATACAGGGCAATACAGGTCCTTTTTTCTTTTTTTTCTTATAGCTTTTTATTTACAAGATATATGCATTGGTAATTTTTTAACATTGACAATTGCAAAACACTTTGTTCTAACTTTTCCCTTCTTTCCCCCTACCTCCTCCCCCAGATGGCAAGTTGACCATTACATGTTAAACATGTTAAAGCATAAGTTAAATACAATATATGTACACATGTCCATACAGTTATTTTGCTGTACAAAAAGAATGGGACTTTGAAATAGTGTACAATTAATCTGGGAAGGAAATCAAAAATGCAGATGGGCAAAAATAGAGGGACTGGGAATTCTATGTAGTGGTTCATAGTCATCTCCAAAGTTCTTTCTCTGGGTGTAACTGGTTCAATTCATTACTGCTCTATTGGAACTGATTTGGTTCATCTCATTGCTGAGGAATGCCACGTCCATCAGAATTGATCATATAGTATTGTTGTTGAAGTATATAATGATCTCCTGGTCCTGCTCATTTCACTCAGCATCAATTCATGTAAATCTCTCCAGGCCTTTCTGAAATCATCCTGCTGGTCATTTATTACACAACAATAATATATCATAACGTTCATATACCACAATTTATTCAGCCATTCTGCAATTGATGGGCATCCACTCTGTTTCCAGTTTCTGGCCACTACAAAGAGGACTGCCACAAACATTCTTGCAAATACCAGTCCCTTTCCCTTCTTTAAAATCTCTTTGGGGTATAAGCCCAGTAGTAACACTGCTGGATCAAAGGGTATGCACAGTTTGATAACTTGTTGCACATAATTTCAAATCACTCCCCAGAATGGCTGAATGTAGTCATAATTCCACCAACAATGCATCAGTGTCCCAGTTATCCCACATCCCCTCCAACATTCCTCATTATCTTTCCCTCCCATTCTAGCCAATCTGACAGGTCTGTAGTGGTATCTCAGAGTTGTCTTAATTTGCATTTCTCTGATTAATAATGACTTGGAGGCATCTTTTCTTATGGCTAGAAATAGTTTCGGTTTCTTTGCCTGAGAATTGTCTGTTCATATCCTTTGACTAACCCTAAATTGAGAATGGCTTGATTTCTTATGAATTAAAGTCAATTCTCTATATATTTTGGAAATGAGGCTTTTATCAGAACCTTTGACTGCAACAATGTTTTCCTAGTTTATTGCTTCCCTTCTAATCTTGTCTGCATTAGTTTTGTTTGTACAAAAACTTTTCAATTAGATAATCAAAATTTTCTACTTTGTGATAATAATGATCTCTAGTTCTTCTTTGGTCATAAATTTGGAGGAAGGAATTTGTGATCAAAGAAGAAGTAGAGATCTTTACTGATCACAAAATAGATAATTTTTATTACATTATGTTAAAACGGTTTTGCACAGACAAAACTAGTGCAGACAAGATTAGAAGGGAACCAATAAACTGGGAAAAACATTTTTATATTCAAAGGTTCTGATAAAGGCCCCATTTCTATAATATATAGATAAATGACCCAGATATATAAGAATTCCAATCCCAATTGATAAGAGCTCAAAGGATATAAACAGACAATTTTCAGATGAAGAAATTGTAATTAATTGTAGTCATAGGAAAAGGTGCTCTAAATCACTATGGATCAGATAAATGCAAATTAAGACAACTCTCAGATACCACTCATACCTCTCATATTGTCTCCGATGACAGGAAAAGATAATGAACAATGTTGGAAGGGATGTCGGAAAACTGGAACACTAATATATTGTTAGTGGAACTTGAATGGATCCGGCTATTCTGGAGAGCAATTTGGAGCTATGCTCAAAAAGTTATCAAACTCTGCATATCCTTTGGCCCGGCAGTGTTTGTACTGGGCTTGTATCCCAAAGGGATCTTAAAAGAGAGAAAAGGACCCACATGTGCAAAAGTGTTTGTGGCAGCCCTTTTTGTAGTGACAAGAAACTGGAAACCGAATGCATGCCCCTCACTTGAAGAATGGCTATATAAATTATGGTATATTAATGTTATGGAATATTATTGTACTACAAGAAATGACCAGCAGGATGACTTCAGAGAGGCCTGGAGAGACTTACAGGAACTGATGCTAAGTGAAAGGAGCTGAACCAGGAGATCATTGTACATGGCAAAAACAAGATTATACGATGATCAATTTTGATGGATGTGGCTCTCTTCAACAATGAGATGATTCAAACCAGTTCTACCAGTTCAGTAATGAAGTGATGAAGAGAGCCATCTACACCCTGAGAGAGGACCGTGGGAACTGAATGTTATTCACAACATATTATTTTCACTCTTTTTGATGTTGTTTGATTGCATTTTATTTTGCTTCTCTTTTTGTACTGGTTTGATTTGATTTTTCTTGTGCAGCACAATAATTGTATAAATATGAATGCATATATTGGATTCAATATATATATTTCTGTCATGTTTGACAAATATTGGACTACTAAGATATAGGGGAGGGTGTGAGGGAAGAGGGGGGAAATTGTAGCACAAAGTTTTGCAAAGGCTAATGTTGAAGAACTGTCCAAGCATATGTTTTGAAAAATAAAATGATTTAATAAAAAATATAAAAAATAAAATAAAACACTAAATAATCTTCAAAAAATAATAAAAAATGATTCTAATGGAGCCAAATTAATTAGTGATAAGGACATGATAATGAACATACTATTGTCATGACATATTTTCAAGCAATCCTGAAGCCACTGAAAATGTATAAATGTTGAAATGAATCCCTCTCTCGCTGACTTTCCTGTTTGAAAAGACATTTTGAATGCCATTAAGGTTCTCTTGCCTGGCATAACACATGGTACTGACTCTATTCCAGATGATGTTTCCAAGGGGTACACTACAGATAGAAAAGCAGAATGAAACTTTGGGGATTATATAGCAAGAGAAGATTAACCTCCAGGAGTCAACGAAGCCTCCATTTTTCATCTCTATCAAAGAAAAAGAAATCGTTTGCCCTGTGGCAGTCATAAAGGGATTTCTCAGTCAATACTGCCAAGGTTCTTGCCAGATACCTCCTTAATAGACTCAACCTTCAGCTGGACAATTTATTCGAGAGTCAGTGTGGCTTCAGAAAATCTGGAGAGAAGTTTGAGGAGGTGTTTGCTAAGATATGGGCTGGCACCAACTCTTGCAGGTCCTGCACTCACAATTTTGGAAGACCCAGCAAAAAAAGGTTCTTTCACCCATAGACTTCAGGTCTCTCAAATGGTTCCCATTACAAAGTGATGTAATTTTATCAGTATAAGTGCAGTTAAAGAAGCTGGACCATTTGCTTTGCTGCTGTACCCCAAGGACCACAGGGCCTTTACATTTGACCTAAATCTGAAATCTTGCAATCCCAGGACCTCGGGGTGTCTCCCTCATATCGACAGCTGAGACCCTCCAGGATAGAACAGGGCAGCTCCTTGAGATCAGGGCTGTCTTTATTTTTCATTAGGATTGTCAGCCCTGAGCGTTGGAGGTACCACAGAAAGCACTTAAGTAATGTAATTGCAGACAGGAACTCTGTGCTTGTGCTGATGACATCATATCTTTGGGAAAACTCTAGAAGAACATGAGGGAAGATGCTGAAAGGGCCTGATGGGACAGAAGAAAACAGTCGACTACTTTCAGGGGCCGATCCTAGAGCCGGGCAGAGACTCTAGTACAGATGTGGGGCTCACACGTTCCAGTGAGGGGGGAATACAGGCCCGGGGGGGGGGGGGGCAGGAGGGCCCTGACTTGGCCACATCCAAAGCCCCTTTGAGGTCTCAGATCTGTCCTCCAACCTGGGGGTCACTGCTTATAATCTGCTAAAAGTGCTGGTGCTTTACCAGGCCCCTAGATGTCCTCCCAGGAGCACATGTAACTAGAGAGTAATTGAGAGAAGACCTGGAAGCAAAACTTTGTCTGAAAATGACCCAGGATTGTCAGTGATTTTACAATCTCGGGTTTTCTCCCCCGGGACCGGGAGCCGCTCAGGGCGAGGATCGCGTTTCCCTCCCCTTTGTTCCCGCGATGCTCAGCGCGGAGCCGGCTCTGAGGGACTGACTTCTCTCTGGTGTCATTGTTGCAGAGCCGCGTGAGCGAAACGGCGGAAGGATCCGGGAGGCCCCCTGGCGGCCGCAGTGAGAACGGCCGGTTTTCCTCCTGGGCTGCAATGACGTCATGGCGTTAACCTGCATTTGGGGCGGGTCCTTAAGGTCAGTGATTTATGAACATTCATCATTATTTCGGCACATTCGCCTCCTTCATAATTGTACGTATTTTCCCTGACGGGTTTAAAACCTTCTGAGAGCGGGGCCCGAGGCTGCGGCAGCTTCTCCAGAGCAGGAGAGGCCCCGGACCCCAAACTGTGACGTTCTCTCCCGCTTGGGGGGAGGCCGCCCTGGCCTGTCTGTCATAGGGAAGGAGGAGCCTGAGGAAGCCCCAGGACTGGGGGTGGGGGCTGGGGAGGGGCAGGCTGGTCACGGGCTCTCCACGGGAGGGGGTGGGGTCCACTCCAAGGGCAGCTTCAGGCAGGAGGACTTTCTGGGAGAGGTCCCAGGAGAGTGTTGTTCTCCAGCTGCTAATGGGGATAATGGGCCCCCGCACCTTTGTTCTGCAAGGTTCTGGGCAGGGGGAGAACAGTCTCCATTCCTGGGTCCTCTTTGTGGCTCCTTCCCCATGACTCCCTCTGCCTTCATTCCAACAAGAAGGGTAATGCCCTCCCTCTTCTTCTCTCACTCTGAGAATCCCCCTTCAAGGCTCAGCCCAGGCTCTTCCTCCTTCCCTGCATGTGGCTTGAGCTTATTCGGATCCTCTGGGTGTTAGTACTTTCCCTGAAATGACCGGATTTTCCCACTTTTCCTTTGGGTCAATAGTTCTTGTTCCCTTTCTCCCCCAGGGGATGGGGGTGTCTTGCAGACAGCTTTGGGGGCTCCCCAGTGCTCAGCCACGTGCCCGACCCTCAGGCCAGACCAGCATTACCAAATGCTTACGGAGTGAATGCTTGAACAAACAAGGCAGGGCTGGCCACCTGATTCAGACTTGGGGGGCTTGGTAAGTACCGGACTGGGGCACGTTGGAGTTTGAACCTTGAGAACCACTTCTAGCAGATCCGGGGCAGCCACATGGTTCTTCTGTAGGACATTCCTGGAATATGCACAAACATGTCTGATCTTGCAGGAATTGTTAACAGTGGGAGATGTGGCTGTCACCTCCAAGGACAACCCAGTGCCCTTCTCAGCAGGATCTGTGCAGGGATGTGATGGCGGACAACCAGCAGAACCTGGCCTGCCTGGGTCAGCACAGATTCTCCTTGTCTCCCGATCTGTGAAGGGCTTTGCTTTCTTCCTTGGTTTGAATTATGGGCTTTCCTGAGTGTTTTTATTTCTTGTTTTGCCTGACAGTTATGAGTCTTTATGGCCCTGCCGTTAGGGGAAAGACCTTTGTTTTGTACCTCCCTAAAGTGATTGTTTCTATGCTCCTGAGGTTGGACCTTCTTCACTCTCTGTTCCCTCAGAGATAACCTTTAATTATTATTATATTATTGTATGATGTAATAATATAATAATTATTAAAATAGTAATCTAACCCTAGTATAATTCTCTGTAGACATGAAAGGTTTCTATCCTGTTAGCAGGATCTGTGTCAAATGAATTAATTTTCTTACCTGACTACAACTCCAGTCTGTGACCCATTTCTCCATAGTTCCAAAGAGTAGGAAGAGAGCATCTTATGGTCATACCCTTTAGGACTTCCTGGGATGTTCACTTTTCCCAAGAGAGAGAAGGGACATAGCAGATGGTTTAATAAATGTTTATTGCATTATAGTAAATCTAAGATGGCTCCCTGAACCTCCCATTTTGCTGTTTCCAACAAACAGGACTTGTAATTTCCAAACCACATATGATATACCAATAGGAACAAGGAATAAAACTAGGGATTCCAAAGGGAGATGTCTGATGAAGCACCTGTCCACGTAAATGAGTGAAAACCAGATGGGGAAAAGGTACAGCATAAAACATCATGAGTGGTCTTTAATAGGAATCACTTATAAAATGTGGATTCAGGAAACTGCCCTTGTATCCCTTCCCAGGAATGTGGGGAACAGCTGATTTTCTCTGAAAAGAGATCCTTCCCATTCATCCTTCCCTTGTTTTCCTGTTATATATTCATAATTCATTATTTATACTAACAGAAGTCCTTGTCAAATTACTCTTTGCATTATTCTATAAAAGCTTTCCATTTTTTTTTTATGAGTATGTTTATGGAGCTAACCCCGCACCCCACCAATATTTATATGCTAAATAGTGCAGTTGAGTCAGAGTATAATTATTTTTCTTTTACTGCATATTTTCAGATTGCTTGTTATTCAATTTCTAGCTTTCGGCCATAAATGAAGGACTGTACCCGTTTCTTCAGCTCTGACAACATGGAGTTTTGTTGTTTTAATGATCTCTGCAGTATGTTGGCGTTGATCCTCAGCCTTGTTCCAATTCATGCCTCTAGTTAGTTAATTTATTAGTAATGTTTCAGTGATTTTTCAATTGATTTTAAATTTGTGTTTCTTTTTCCATTTGGATTTTTCTCTTTATATTCTTGGCCTATTTATCCGTTATAGACAGGCAGTTTCTCTGACAAATTTTTAATCTTTCCTTTTGAATTTAGTAATACTATATACCTTATCTCTGAGGGTAAGTATGTGAGTATGAGTCTTATCAGTTATTCTTTCTCAAACTTAGGTAACTAAAACTCTAAAATTATAGATGTGTTGCAGCCAGTATTGGTGGAGCAAAGTAGTTTTCACACTTAATGAAATCAAAAGCCTTTGATATAGTGACTTTATATATTTAATACCTGAAATTCTTCTTTTATGTGCCATCAACACAGATGTGAGAATGTTTGTCTGTAAGATATGAATCTTTGTGTCAGGGAGAAGTTTGGGGACATTGAGAGGACGTTTCATTTCCTAAAGGAATTTCAGCCTTTTCTCCTTTTCAGTTATTAGCCCAACTTATTCAGAACTTATTCGAAACTAATTAAAAACTAACAAGTTCTCACATTTTTATTTAATGTATGTATACATTGTTCCTCACTGGGAATCTCCCACTTGTGCAATGAAGGGAGGGAAGTACATGTTCTCAACTCTTGTCTGGGACCATCCTTTGTCCTTATAATTACATAGTATGTTGTATTTTTATTGTCATCATACCTTTTGCTTGCTCTTATTTCCCTGTAATACTTCACCTAAGTCTTTCCTTGCTTCGCTGAATTCTTCATATTTGTCATTTTTTAAAGTGAGGTAATATTGTGGTATAGTTATGTATCTTAGACATTCCCCAATAGGACCTACTAATTTTTTTTTTTTTTTTATCAGCAAAGTGCTAGGATGAATGATTTGATGAATGTGAGAGTTTCTTTTCTATCTTGGACTTTCTTGTAGTGTTGGTATAGAAACTTAATATAAAGTGTAAAAGCTCATTATAATACACAAAACTCATGTGTCATATATTGTATATTTTATTGTTTGATAATCTTTATTGATTAAGGAGATAGAAGATATGTTTAAGTGTAATGCTGCAGGAAATGGAATATTTACATTTTTCTCTCTTTCAGGTTGGGACAGTAGGTCTGAAATCAAACAGAGAATCCCAAAGCTGGACATTTCTTTGGAGGAATTATGCCAGGCAAGTCTTATAAGGGATGGTATCTTGGACCGTGAGTTGAGTCAAATCTCGAATTGTGGCACCCAGCTAGTAAGGAAATAATAATGAATGTAATGAATGTGACAAGACTTTCAGCCAGGAGACATATCTTACTCAGTACAGGAAAATCCGTATGGGAGAGAACCTTTGTGAATGTAATGACTGTGGGAAGGCCTTCTGCTGGAAGATAGACCTCGTTTGACCTCAGATGATCCATATTATGAAACATCCTAAGAATGTAATGACTATGGGAAGACTTTCTGCATGACTACAGCTCTTAATTTACATTGAAGAATTCATATTGGAGGAAAATCTTGTTAGTGTAATGAATTAGTGTAAGGCCTTGTGCCTGATCAAAGAACTTACTCAAAAATCAAAAGATTCATACTGGAGACAAACGTTCTAAGTGCAGAGACTGTGGAGAGCTTTCCTTCACAAGAGAGACCTCACTTGACATTAGAATATTCTCAGTAGAGATAAACCTCGGCAAGGTGTTCTGCCATAGTACAGTTCTGATCAGACATCAATCTGGAGAGAAGCCTGATGAATGTAAGCAATATGGGAAGTCTTTTCCCTGGAAAAAGTAGGATATGACGTATACCCTAAAGTGCTCACAGTGCAAAAACTGTCCTTAAGAACAGAGAAGCTAAACACAAGAGGCACCCACAGCATCCCTTCATCAAGCAGACAGTGTAATAGATTGGGTGAACCTCCCAACACAATCAGAACAAACTCTTAATTTTGCCAGTGTTTGTGTCTAGAATTTTATTAAAGGCCATTAAGCGAGCAGTATAAGTATCTGGGATAAGATATGATAAGATATACACCTTTTATACTAATGCACAAATTAAGATATGCTATGAGACCATCGCAGAGTGTTAAATTTTATTAGCTACAGCTCCAAATTTTACACACGGGGTCTTTATTAAGATAACCAGACTATTACATAATTGACGATGGATTCTAGAAGAAAAGGTTTCTGTAGTTCCTCTTAAAGGACCAACTCTCTTTAAAGATGTATCCAAACATAATATTTGTACTATATATTCTCATGACTTAACTATAAAGAGAGTAGTCAGAACTCCTTTTCAGTCCACTCAGCAGAATGAATGAATTGTATGCAATCCTTCTAGCTAGCTCTTACTTATTATCCAGGAGATATACATATGTTATGTGATTCAGCTATTCAGTAGGTGTGGTACAAAGAATTGCCACAGTCTAAATACAATTTGTAGCCTGTAATATATATCAGCTCCTTAAGGAACTTCAACAGCAAGTGAGAAAGCATCCAGGTAAGATTTATGTCTTGCATGTCCACTCTCATAGTGGACTTCGAGGTTGTATTTGGGATGGTAATTCAAAGGCAGATAGCCTTCTAACCATGTTGGCCAATACTCCTTTATTTCAAGCAGCCTAAGAATCTCATTCCAAATATCACTAGGCTGCTTGAGCTTTACACTTACAATTTGGAATAACAAGAGAGGAAGGTAGGAGCATATTAAAAACCTGTACAGCTCGCCTTCCTTTCTATGCTCCTACACTGCCTCCAATGAAGAACCCTCGTGGTTTGAGACCCAATGGAATTTGGCAAATGGATGTGACCCATTATAAATCTTTTGGTCGTCTGTCTTTTATCCATGTTGTGGTAGACACTTTTTCAGGATTGCAAATGCAATACCAGCAGCAAAAGAAACAGCCCGAATAGTCACTGAATTCCGTATACAAGCATTTGCAATCCTGGGTGTGCCACAAGCAATGAAAACAGACCATCGACCTGTCTATACTTCTAAACATTTTGCACACTTTTGTGCAAAGTGATTTTACAGGCCTGTAGCGTATTGCTTAAACCTCAAGTATAGACAGTAGTAGAGAGGAGAAACAGAGACATTAAGACGCTCCTCCAAAAACAAAAGAAAGGGCAGCCCAAGAATCTCATTCTAAATATCATCAGGCTGATCGAGCTTTACACTTACAATTTGGAATAACAAGACAGGAAGGTAGGAGAATAATAATAACCTGTACAGATTGCCTTCCTTTCTATGCTCCTACACTGCCTCCGTGGACGAACGCTCATGGTTTGAGACCCAATGAAATTTGGCAAATGGATGTGACCATTATAAATCTTTTGGTCGTCTGTCTTTTATCCATGTTGTGGTAGACACTTTTTCAGGATTGCAAATGCAATACCAGCAGCAAAAGAAACAGCACGAGTAGTCACTGAATTCCTTATACAAGCATTTGCAATCCTGGGTGTGCCACAAGCAATGAAAACAGACCATCGACCTGCCTATACTTCTAAACATTTTGCACACTTTTGTGCAAAGTATAAGATTTTACAGGCCAAGAATCTCATTCTAAATATCATCAGGCTGATCGAGCTTTACACTTACAATTTGGAATAACAAGACAGGAAGGTAGGAGAATAATAATAACCTGTACAGATTGCCTTCCTTTCTATGCTCCTACACTGCCTCCGTGGAAGAACGCTCATGGTTTGAGACCCAATTAAATTTGGCAAATGGATGTGACCTGTTATAAATCATTTGGTCGTCTGTCTTTTATCTATGTTGTGGTAGACACTTTTTCAGGATTGCAAATGCAATACCAGCAGCAAAAGAAACAGCACGAGTAGTCACTGAATTCCTTATACAAGCATTTGCAATCCTGGGTGTGCCACAAGCAATGAAAACAGACCATCGACCTGTCTATACTTCTAAACATTTTGCACACTTTTGTGCAAAGTGATTTTACAGGCCTGTAGCGTATTGCTTAAACCTCAAGTATAGACAGTAGTAGAGAGCAGAAACAGAGACATTAAGATGCTCCTCCAAAATTTTCTATTCGTGTCCTTTCACCATTCATCAATTGACAAATGGCTTGATTTCTTATAAATTAGAGTCAATTCTCTATATATTTTGGAAATGAGGCCTTTATCAGAACCTTTTACTATAAAAATGTTTTCCCAGTTTATTGTTTTCATTCTAATCTTGTCTGAATTGGTTTTGTTTGTACAAAAATTTTCAATTAGATTTAATCAAATTTTTCTATTTTGTGATCAATAATGATCTCTTATTCTTCCCTGGTCATAAATTCATTCCTCTTCCACAAGGCTGAGAGGTAAACTATCCTATGCTCTTCCAAATTATTTATAATCTCATTCTTTACGCCTAGGTTATTAACCCATTTTTACCTTATACAGTGTTGGTGTACAGTGTTAAATATGGGTCAATGCCTAGTTTCTACCATACTAATTTAAAATTTTCCCTGCAATTTTTGTCAAGTAATGCGTTCTTATCCTCAAAACTGGGGTCTTTGGGTTTGTCAAATACTAGGTTATTAAAGTTATTGGCTGTGTTGTCCTTTGAACCTAAACTATTCCATTGATCAACGAGCCTATTTCTTATCCAATTCCAGATGGTTTAAGTAACTGCTGCTTTATAATATACTTTTAGATTTGGTATAGCAAGGCCACCTTCATTTGATTTTTTTTCATTAATTTTCTTGAAATTCTTGACCTTTGGTTTTTCCATATGAACTTTGTTATTATTTTTTCTATGTCATTAAAATAGTTTTTGGGGAGTCTGATTGGTATAGCACTAAATAAATAGATTAGTTTAGGTAGTATTGTCATCTTTATTATATTTGCTTGCCCGATCCAAGAGCATTTGATATTTTTCCAGTTGGTTAGATCAGACTTAATTTGTGTGGAAAGTGTTTTGTAGTTTTGCTCATAAAGTTTCTGATTTTTCCTTGGTAGATAGATTCCTAAATATTTTATACAATCAGTAGTTACTTTAAATGGAATTTCTCTTTGTAACTCTTAACTGTTGGGTTTTGTTAGTTAAATATAAGATTACTGATGACTCTTGTGGGTTTATTTTGTATCCTGAAACTTTGTAAAGGTGTGGATTTTTTCTAATAACTTTTTAATAGAATCTCTGGGGTTCTCTACGTGTACTATCATATCATCAGCAAAGAGTGATAATTTGGATAATTAGAAAGCTAGCGTTTCTAATACAAATATTAAATAGTAATGGTG
Organism: Dasyurus viverrinus; assembly: GCA_020854095.1. Classification (NCBI taxonomy): domain Eukaryota; kingdom Metazoa; phylum Chordata; class Mammalia; order Dasyuromorphia; family Dasyuridae; genus Dasyurus; species Dasyurus viverrinus. The sequence continues at coordinate 714,153,282 of CM036997.1, read as the reverse complement.
ATAGTGGGCAACCTTGTTTCACTCCTGATCTTATTGGGAATGGTTGCTGTTGGTCCCCATTACATATGATGTTTACTGATGGTTTTAAATAGATGCTACTGATTATTTTAAGGAAAAATACATATATTCCTATACTCTCAAATGTTTTTAATAGGGGTGAATGTTGGATTTTATCAAATGCTTTTTCTTCATCTATTGAGATGATCATATGGTTTTTGTTCATTTGGTTATTAATATGGTCAATTATACTGATAGGTTTCCTAATTTTGAACCAGCCCTGCATTCCTGGTATAAATCCTACTTGATTGTGGTGTATAATCCTGGGGATGATTTTCTGTAGTCTTTTTGCTAATATCTTATTTCAGATTTTAGCATCAATGGAATCTCCCACTTCTGCAATTTAGGGAGGGAGGTACATGTTCTCCACTCTTCTCTGGGACCATCCTTTGTCCTTATAATTACATATTATGTTGTATTTTTGTTGTCATATATTTTGTTTGCTCTTCTTATATTCCTGTAATAGTTCTTAAGTCTTTCCTTGCTTTGCTGATTTCGTCATATTTGTCATTTTTTAAAGTGAGGTAACATTGTGTCATAGGAATGTATCTTAGACTTGGGTTTTAGATCTGCCATTGTCAATCTAGGTCCCAGTCATTCACTTCTGTACCATCAGTTTTCTGCCTGAATATTAAAGGTGCAAAAAAAAGAGTAAAAAAAAGAAAAGAAAACTAATTCAAGTGACCTGAATTCTGAACTACAAGTATTTTTATTCAACAAATCATTTCTTTACTCTGAGCTTCAGTTTTGTCATCTATAAAAAGTAAGTTAATAATCCATAACAATCCCTAACCTAAAGGTGTTTGCAAATCTCAAATGGAATTCAAATATGCATTTCAAACCATCTTTGGTTTCACTGAAATTGATAGAAGGAGAGCAAGTGAGTGTTGGGAGAATTAGGGAGGCATTGTAGATAGAGAGGGAATATTGATATCTGTGAGTGGAGCAATTGGCTGGTCTCTGCAGCTTTAAATAATATAGTTAAATATTTGCTAACCTATTCAAAGTGGTCTGATTTGTCTCTATTGTTCTGTAGTAGATAGAGAGCAACGGAAATAGAAGGAATATTTTAGCACCAGGTAAGACTTTTGTGATTCTTTAAACCTCACATAACTTTGCTCTATAGATAAGAAAATGATACCTGTAAGGAGGAGGTTCATAAGAACCAAATAGGTCTGAGTTGCTACTAGAAACTAAAAATAGCAAAACCTTTTTAGAGGACCCAATCTACATGGTGTCTGAAGGAACACATGAACGTATGAATAAATGTCGATATATTTATCCTTTCCTCCCCTTCCATGTATAATCAATCTCTCTCTCTCTCTCTCTCTCTCTCTCTCTCTCTCTCTCTCTCTCTCTCTCTGTCTGTCTTCCCCCTTCTCATTTTGTCCATCATTTCACTTTCTACGTCAAAAAGTGGCAACTACCTCATGATTTCTAAATTTGCTGACAATGTATTGGAAAGAATGGACAACACATAGGAAGACACAGCCAGAAGCCTAAAGATCTTTACAAATTAGAATAATGGGCAAAATGTTACAACATGAATTGTGATACGAATAAAATTACTTGAAAATACTAACTATGTAATTATTATATGGGAGAGCTATGGCTTGAGAACTGTCATATAAATCTATTTTAGTTGATCAAAAACTCAATATGAATGAACAGAATAAGAAAGCAGCTGCCAATAGCTATTATAATCTTAGGGTCCATTAAGAGAAGCACAAAATCCAGAATTAGGATTATGATGATCCTGTATGCTGGGTGCTATATATATATTTAAAGTAATTACTTTCCCATAAAAAATATAATTTCATTTCTATTGAAATAAAAATGATCACTTTTGCAAATATGGACAGTCAAGGAAATTAAATTAAAACATTACCCATGGACAACCCCCCCCCAAAAAAAAAAAAAAACAGTATCAATTATCGCTCTGAATCTGTCAGTTCTTTGTTTACAAAGGTCAGAAGTATGTTTCATCATTAGTCTTCTGTAATGATGTTTGGTCATTGAATTGATCACAGCTCCCAAATCTTCCTTTCTTTTAAATTTTTGGAAAAAATATGTTATTTTTTATTATTGGGATAAAACAAGCATTTCTGGAAGATAGTATATAACATAAGATGGCAAAGATTGTCTTTAAAATAAAGTGGTCCTCCTGCCTCTCCCACAGAAATCAAGACACATTCGAGAGGACCTCAAGAAGCTGACAGAGGTAGAGAAGACAAAGGAATGGTGGCAAGAGCTCAAGCTCTTGGAACCCATGAAAGAGATAGGCCTCTAAGAAAGCAAATCGGGTCCCGGGAAAGGACACATGACTTGGAAATGGACTAAATGATTTGGACCTTAATTTGTGGCTGCACGTCTGGTGATTACTGAACTGAAATGAAGGCCGCCTCCAGAGGCCCCAAGAAAACCTCCATAGAGAACATTACAGATTCTTCATGATGTAAAACTTCCTAATAATAAAAGGAAATGTCAAAGTGGAATGAATTATGTCAAGTGCCGTGACACTTGAATGAATTGGAACAATGTCAAATTTGTTTGATTGATTCACACAAGAAAATCGACAACTTCTTCCATCATTCAAGAGTTTTTAATAGGCAACATGTGCCTGAAAATGAAAACATATTTACATGATGTACATTTACATTTTGGCAATGAATTTATAAGATGTGATACATTTACTTTAATTCATCATCAAGAAGAAAGAATACATTCCATAACAAATATAACATTAAATAACAAACAAAGCATGGGTTATAACTTTTAGGTTTTCAGTGGCACTAATTTAGGTGAGGCCCTAGGTTAATGATGCCTCTTAGATCTCTACCTCTTAGATACATTTATAAAACTTGTGTTAAATGGTATGATGCAATGTTGCATTATGATATTTCATTCCCATTTCAGAATTTCTGTAATTTTTAAACATTTTTATTTCTTGATATAGAAATATATTTAATCAGGATTTAGCATTCCCATTGATGGGTGGAAAGACTTTCAAGCCCATTGAAAGTCAAAAATCCCCCCAAAAAACATTTTTGGTAGATGTTTTATTATCTGAATTAGCTGAGAATCTTGCAGGTTTATCTGGTTTTCTTTTGACCATGATGTTAATATGGTCTTGGATGAAATCGGGCAATATCATCACTAAAAATTTCCTTTGTTCGATCTTCAGGACCCTAATTTTTGTGTTCTTTTGTTTGTCACGAGGCAATGATAAGCAGCTGTTTTTAACAGTCAAAAAGAGATATTTCTAGTCTCCTAGAAGAGATTCGTAGTGTCTTTTCTCCTAAGCTCTTAATTCCATATCAGTTGCCACTGCATATCTCCAACTGGATGCCCCATGGACACCTCAAAGTGAACATGTCCAAAATGTAGCACATTGTCTCCTCACTCCCTCAGGTTCATTCATTCTCCAAACGTAAGTTTTCTGCAAACTTTTTTATAGGCACAACTACTCTTATAGTCTGCTGAATCAAAACTCTTTAATCATTTTCAAATCTTCTCAGCCCTTCATAAATTTGTTCAGTTAATTGGTAAATTAAATATAAAAATATGTTCATGCTATGTCTTGCATCCAATTCCCTCTCTCCATTCAGATTGCCACTCATTCAGCCCCCTAATTATGTCTTCCTTGTAATATACTGTAGAAATCTCCTTATTGAACTCATGGCTGACTATTTTCCCCAACTTTCATCCCATTCCCCTAATCCATTTTTCACACTGTTATTTAAAAACATTCAGATAGCTGCCTATTTCTCAAACTCTGATGAAACATCCTGAACAATTTGGGTCCCAGAAAATTGATGAAGAAATAGATTTACCTTAACATTGTAATCCTATCACTTTGCTTCCTGTATTGCATATTATTTGCTTCTTCCCTAATTAGATTGGAAGCTCCTTGAGGACAGATATTGTCTTGTTTCTTTTTTTGACTCCACTCCACTTGTATCCCCGGTGCTTAGTACCTGACATGCTTTTCTTGTTTGTTCAGTCCTGTAACGCTCTTGATGACTGCATGGAGTGTAGCACACCAGGTCCTTTTAGCTTTGACCACCTTTTGAAGACTATACAAACTCATACTTGTTGCTTCTGTGACACTAAATGTCCATCTTCTCTTCTGCCATTCCTATTCTCCTTTTCCCTTCAAATGCTCCCAGTATCAGTTCTTTTCCAATAAGTCCTTTCTTTTCATTGGCCAAAATATATGCGATTCAATTCACTTTTTGCCCTTTCTATTGCAGGTGACAATACTCGAGTAGTCTGAAGTATTAATTCAAGATTGACTGATTTGATTTCCTAGCTATCTAAGGAATTTCCTTTTTTAAAAAAGAAAATTAAATATATATGTATATGATAAATGCTAATCCCTTCCTCCACAGATGATAATATAAGTTAAATAATAATCACTCAGACAGCACCACAAAAGTTAGTTTTAAATGGAAACTGAAAGAGTGAAATGTTAAATATGTCAGACAAGAGACAGATTGTAGAAACAGGAACAGCTTCAAAGACAATGGTAAAAGTGAGTCAATATTCCAAAATTTCTGGCATACAGCTAAAGCAGGCACCAGAGGAATAAATTATTGCTCAAAAGCCACATGCTAATAAAATACAAAAAATGAATAGAATATCATGTACTAAATACATCAATACATTAGATAACATCAATTACATTTCTGAAATATACTAATACATAAGAAATCAGACTAAAGAAGTTATAAAAACCAAATCAAATTCTGAGGGAAGACCATGGTACTCCATCCCCTCTTCTTTACAAGTATGGTGGACTCAGTGTGAAACAATACATACAATATCAGTTTTTTCATGTGTTGGATTAAGAGGGGATGAAAAAGGGCCAGGTTGAGAAGTGAAGGTGGCATGTTAACCAAAAAGAGCCACAATGAATTATTTTAGGAAGAACAGAGTTTTGTCCTCGTGAGTTGCCAGAATCATATGAATAATTCGGTAACTGTTAAGGGGTGGTTCCTGTCTGAAATCTCTCTATTTCAACAAATTTTGTTTTTCTTTAGTATGAATTTTCTGATGAGTAATAAGGCTAGAGCTTCTACTAAAGACTTTTCCACACTCATTACATACAAAAGCTTTCTATCTGGGGTGAGTTCTCTGATGTACAATAAGGTTTCCTTGAAAGCTGAAGGCTTTTCCACATTCACTACATAGAAAGGGTTTTTCTCCAGTATGAACTCTCTGATGAACAGTGAGATCAATCCTACGAATAAAACCTTTCCCACATTCCTTACACACAAATGGTTTCTCCCCAGTGTGAGTTCTATGATGTACAGTAAGGGATCCTCGATCACTGAAGGCTTTTCCACACTCATTACATTCAAAGGGTTTCTCTCCAGTATGAGTTTTCTGATGTACAGTAAAGTGTCCTCCATCACTGAAGGCTTTTCCACACTCATTACATTCAAAGGGTTTTTCCCCAGTATGAATTTTTTGATGGCGAACGAGGTGTTGTCTCTGGCTGAAGGCTTTTCCACATTCTTTACATTCAAAGGGTTTTTCTCCAGTATGAATTTTTTGATGACGGATGAGGTGATGTCTCTGGCTGAAGGCTTTGCTGCACTCATTACATATAAAGGGTTTCTCTCCAGTGTGAGTCCTCTGATGTACAGTAAGGCATGCTTGTGTCCTGAAGGCTTTTCCACATTCTTTACAGTCAAAGGGTCTCTCTCCAGTGTGAACTCTCTGATGAACAGTGAGATTGTTTCTCTGCCCAAAACCTTTCCCACATTCTTTACACACAAATGGTTTGTCTCCAGGGTGAGTTCTATGATGTACAGTAAATGAATCTTGAGGAAAACCACTGGAATCTCTGCTCGTGGGACTTGAGGCTGCTTCTTGCTTCTCCAACAGAAAGATCAGATCCTGTCTGGAAACAGGAATCCCCACAGAGACCAGGTTCTGGTACTTCTCCAGCATCACGTTCATGTGCAGGGCCCTCTGGGCAGGCTCCAAGATCCTTCATTCCTCCCAGGTGAAGTCCACAGCCACGTCCCAGAAGGTCACTGGTTCCTGAATGGGGGACATGGGAAAGCCAGAAGTCACACCCTCCTTGGGCTCCATCTGCTGCCTGGGGATGAGCAGAGTCTTCCCAGGTCTTGGGGACTTCTCCACTTAGGTCAACAATCCTGTCAGTTGAGCAGCTGAGAATAGCGCTTAAAGCCCAGAACCCACCTCTAAGGCCTCATTTGGGCGCCAAATATAGTATTTTTTCTTGAGCCTCCAAATTGGGGTAACAAAATACACTACGCTTTCCAGAGGCCCACGCTGGGTGCCAAAAGGTATATCCGGACCAGCTCTCTGGAGGATCTCAGGAACAGCCTTGGTCTTAGGGGAGTAGTGAAGGAGGCAGGAGAGCCACCAGGATGGTCCAACATGAAGTGTCTCTTTCCAGTCTTCCCAGCCCTTAAATACCTCAGCATGATTACATCAGCCCAGCACACTGAGCAAGTGTTAACTCTGGTAGCAGGACATCCCACAGCACACTGTGTTAACACCTGTAGTAAGTATAAGCACCTGCTGTTGATGTGTAAATAGAACACAGGTGGTCCCGCCTTCCTTGACTTCTCAGGAAAGGTGAGAACACCAGAGAGAGGTGGGAAGCCAAAGACCTTGTCAGCAGGTTTCCTCTGGGCTTACCCAGAGTTCCCCCACTACCTGAGGCCCCTGCCAATGAACACAAATATAAGTAGATGAGATGTCTGTTGGCATCCAGCTTAGGGCTGGCTCCAGCACTTGGAACCATCCACCTGGGATAAATCAAGTTGAAAGACCCCAAATGTTCTGAGGGAACAGATCTTTCTCTTTCATAATAATCACTAACCACAAGCTCCCAGGGAGCCGGGCCAGTAGAGGCTTCCGGGCTGTACAGAGGAGGCAGAAGTGACCAGAGAAGGATTGGGGCCGGGGACGCCGAGACAGGAGACAAAAGCTGGAGCAACACTGGATGCCACATAGGGGAGGGGAGAGAGGGCAAGGGGAGGAGGCAGCGGGGGTCCCGCCGCCATGGGGGAGGGGCGGCTCAAAGGGGCGGTGGCAAGATCTGAGGGCGGGGCTGTGAGACATGGGGGGGCGGGGCTGCAACACACACACAGGCCCCTAACAAGTGCTTGTACCGGCGCAGACTCAGGAGCTTATATATGTGTCCTGTATACACACGCGCCTGGGAGAAACCACGGCCACACACAGGGTTGGGGGCTTGGGCTCAGCAGTGCGCACGGGCCTGCGCACTGTCAGGACTGGAGCCAGGGCACCCTCCTTCTGACCGAGGCCAATAGCGGGAGCCGAGGCCACACATGCGCAGTGACACAGACCGCGGGGCCGCACTCAGTCCCTGGGGTTTGGGAAGGTTTCCTGCAGCCCCACAGTCCCGCGCTCAGCTCAGTCATTGTCCTTAATGGGGAGCTTGAAGCCACCTCGCATATTCTCTTCCGCCTTCGCCTGGGGCATTATAGGTGTTTAATAAGGGTTCATTGACTTGATTGCCCAGAGCTTGGGAGCTTCTCGGGTCCCACAGAATCTGCCTTTGGCTCCCTGTCCCTCACCTCTGCCTGCGGTTCCGGGGAGATCCTGAGAGGCCCCGGAAGCTGTGCTGCTCTTTAAATAAGGCAGGGACTGGGGAGGTGGGAAGCCCTGACTGCCTTACGGTCTCGGAACAGGACAAAGACTGAGTCTCTGACTGTGAGACTGGAGCTCCTTGAGGACCAGAACCGTCCTGCTTCTTTCTGTGCCCTTGCACTGAGCACCGTCTCTGGCACATAGTAGGCATTTAATCCATGTTTATTAGCTTATGTGCTGCCCAAAAGGGCAGGATGATTGATTTAAACAAAGTGTTAACTCAGCGGAATTGATGAGACAGTGGCTATCTAGTTTAGCATGTGAGTTCTCTAGTTCTGTACAAGTACTTAGTTCTACAAGACTGACAGCTGTTCTACAAGTTTCCTACCTACGATGATGTAATGATAATAGAGTATATAATAGCCAACTAGGGCTGGGAGAGAGAAGTTCCATCTTTGATCAGGCTCCTGGTGGCCCCCCCTCCTTCCTACACTGTGGGAGACACTGGTTTAGACTTGGAGAAGACAGAGGACGGGAGAAGTCCCGGTTTGGGGGAGACATTCACCCCATCTTCCTTCACGGTGGCGGTTGGCCTGTCATCCTGCATTTCTCTACAATCACCCTTGCAGAACCTTGTGTTCTGCCTTTTCCAGACACTATGAAGCGAACGGCGCAGATTTTCCAGCATCGGCGGCGGCCACAGAGGCGGGAGCAGGGACCCGAGGAGGAGGGGGCGGGGGCAGCAAACAGCATGTCGCGGCAGCGGCGGAGGCGTACTGATGAGAACGATGAACAACCCCCAAAAGGAAGAGGACCTTGCTACCAATGAAATCGAAGATCGGATAGAATCTCTAATAGGCAGAGCAGGAGAAAAGAGCACTTTCTCCTTGCAGAGCAACCTGGAAGGCTCAGCTGGTGTTTTGGAAGCTGATCTTCCCACCCACAAGAGCGAGATTCTAAGATTTCTTTGTTCCGTTGCTCGTCTGTCTCCTTTGAAATTGACGGTGTGTACAACCTTGGCCTGTTTAATGCCCGAAATCACAGCTTTGGCGGAGAAGTTGTGGAAGCCACGTTCTGTCAGCTTCAAGAATCTTCAAGCTCTGAAACAACTATGAGGAAGCTGTGGTTTTGGTCTGTTTTTAATGAGATCTTGTGAATTGTCATGTAATAGCTGCTCGGCCAATGGCAGCTGTTTGAAAATTTTGTCCGTGTAACTCAGAAAGAAGGTGTCCCTCAGGCCCGCTGGGATTGGTACGTGTTTGCATTTCCATCATCTTTGCCCTGGGTTGGAAAGGAGTTATATAAAAAAAAGAAAGAAAGAAAGAAACAGAGATGGATCGCCTTTTTCCCACTGTTGAAAGCTATCTTAAAAGACGTCCCATTGTTACAAGTGTGCACCGCTAACAAACCGCACCCACAAGAAGAGTATTTAGACTACCTTTGGGCCCAGATTCAGAAATTTAAAAAGATGGATGGCACGAATGGCACATCCCGAGACCCTGCCTTGCCTTTGACACCATCCTCTGTGAAGCCTTAGAGCACAACCTGCCGCCTTTTACACCACTGCTTCACATGAGAGGATCGGTCTACCCAATGCCCAGGGTCATCTTTAGGATGTTTAATTATAGGGCTGACCCTGAGGGAGCCTGTTATGCCAGGCAGTCTTTTGGTGGAGAGATTTGTCATAGAAGAGCATCTTCACTTCTTCATTAAATCCCACTGGAAAGAAAGGAAGACACATGCTGCGCAGCTAGTGAGAGCTCTCCAGGAAAGAACAAGATCCCCTTGAATTATCATATTGTTGAGGTGATCTTTACAGAGCTATTTCAGCTTCCTGTACCCCCTCACATTGATGTTATGTGCACAACTCTTCTCATTGAACTATGTGAGCTTCAACCTGGCTCTTTACTCCAAGTCCTTGCACAGGCAACTGAAATGTGGTACATGTGTTTGGATACAATGAGCACTACATGTGTAGACAGAGTCATTCATTGGTTTTCCCATCACCTAAGTAACTTCCAGTTTTGTTGGAGCTGGGAAGCTTGGTCAGATTGTCTTACCCACGATTTTGAAAATCCCAAGCCAGATATGGCGCAGATATGACACAGATATGTTGCTAATAACTAAACCAGGTAGAGTGAAAATAGAGAATGAAAATTATAGACCAATTTCCCTAATGACTATTAATGCAAAAATCTTAAATGAAATATCAGCAACAAGATTAGAGAAAATCACTATGACCAAGTAGGATTTATGCCAGCAATGCAGGGCTGATTCAATAGTAGGAAAACTATTAGCATAATCAACTATGTCAATAACCAAACTAACAAAAACATATGATTATTTCAATAAATGAAAAAAAGTATTTGATAAAATCCAACACCCATTCTTATTAAAAATACTAGAGAGTATGGGAATAAATGGACTTTTCCTTGTAATGATCAGTAGCATCTATTTAAAACCATCAGCAAGATCATATATAGTGGGACTAAACTAATTCCCATTAAGATCAAGAGTGAAACAAGGCTGCCCACTATCACCTACTATTGTGTTAGAAATATTGGTTTTGGCAATAAGAGAAGAAAAAAGAGATGAAAGCTATTAAACTAGGTCATAAGGAAACCAAATTATCATTCTTTGCAGATGATGTGATGGTATATTTAGAGAACCCTAGAGAATCAACTAAAAAACTACCAGAAACAATTCACCAGTTTACCAAAGTTGCAGAATACAAAATAAATCCACATAAAGCATTCAGCATTTTTATATGTTACCAACAAAGTCCTACAACAAAAGATGCAAAAAGAAATTCCATTCAAAATAATTGTTGATGATAAAATAATATATTTTGGAGTCTATCTATTACTAATAAAGATTTTTCTTTCTTCTCTTGGCACAATTTTTTACAAACATGCATAGTTTTCCCAGAGGTCCAAGAGGTCAGAGGGCCCCCGTGTTCAGCTATTTACCTCTCTTAATCTATTTTTATTCCTCCCTTCCAATAGCTGCAGTTTCTTGTTTCCAACATACTAATTTAAAATTATTTTAAAATTAGCCCATACTTTAGTTCGTGAGATTTCCTGAAATCTACCTAGATATTTCATTCAAACTTCTTTCCTTTAGAAAGCCAGGAAAGAGTTAAGCACCAAATCCTTGCTTTACCTTAAACATTTTTTTCCTTCTCCCCCTTCCTTTTCCCCACAAAGCTGAAGCTGTTAGCTAGAGGTAGAAGGACAGAGAAAAAGATTTTTCAGACTTCTTTTTCCTACCTAACCCACTGCCTGGAACACAGAGGCTGGATTCTTATGTCTTATGAGCTTGCTAATTTTGACACAGAACAGAATGCAAAGCGGACAAACATACACACACAGACAGACCCAGAGCTCTATTTTTCTTGAATGTCCTAGCTAACGTCCTGACATTAATCTCTGGACTGCTTCTGTCCCATTTTACAACCTGGTCTCAAACCAAATTGTCAGTGGAGGTCCTTCATTACCCTCACACCTGCAGTCATCCGAGAGAGGCCTCCTTAGAAAGTCCTTTACCGTTGGGTCAATAGCAGTCCACCAAAGCAATTTTGAGGAGGGCTAGTCCCTCAGGTCTCCCTTGACCCAGCCAATAGACCCCAGATTTTCCAAGCTCACCTCATGAATACAGGTTTCTTTTCAGACTGCTGCTGTGGCCAATCAGGACTCTATTTCTCCTTTTCATCTTCAATTCTGCTTTTCAGTGAGTATCTATGCCTCAGGTCATTTGTCAGAGAGGAAGGGAGGCTACACACTCAAGAGCCAGAGACCATGGAAAAACTAGCCGTGGGCGCCTATCCCGTTTGGGGTGGGCAGCCATCTCCCCCAAAGACTCATCCCGGATGAGCCCCCAAAATTGTGAAGGATAGAAAATCCTATCCAAAAATGACTTCTCAGAGACCTCTCCAAGTAAAAAAGCAGAAAAGTTGTTTATTTAATTAATTCTCATGAGAATGAGCAATTCCACCATGAGGAGGGAAAGAGAGATAGCTCAGGGTAGAAGGGCTACAGAAGGGGATAAAGTATACAGTTTTTATAGGTTTTAGAATACAAAGGATTACATCATGAGTTGGAGAACATTAAGCAATAGGTGCCTTCCCACCCCTTAATTGGATTTCATTCATGCCCAAAACAGCAGATTCCTAGTTCTGGGAGGAACCATCAAGCAACTAATTGTCTAAATGTTAGTAACTTGCATAGCGATAAATGTCATCAATCCAGGTTAAATACATATGTCTAAAATCTAAGTATATATTGGCTACCACTCAACATACTCACACAGATCACAGAGACCTAGAGAAACTAAAAATACTGAAGAGGAAGTTCAATGTCCTTGGAAGTCCTGCTGGAAGTTCTTCACCTTATCTTTGCTACATACAGCTGCTGGAAGTCCTTCAACTACACACACACTCACACACACACACACACACACACACACACACACACACAGACACCAGGCAGATAGCAAATAAAAATCAGGGGAGTTCTGTATTTAGAATAAACCAGGACATAGACAAAAGCGAATAAACTCTTTAGAGAGAAATAAGCGAGATTTAGCCCAGGAGGAAATTTTCCAAAAACTTTCCAGAGGCAAGCTGGTAAATCAGGGACATGCTAAGTTGTTGACTTCTCTATATTTCTATGCTTTTCAAAGTCGTCCTGAGACTTCCTAAAAAGTCTGGAACCACATGTTTCTCTTTCACGAAAATCTAGAATATTTTTGCTTTCCAAAGGGCTCAGACCAAAACCACCCTTCACACAGGCTCATTGTGGTCCTTTGTGCTCAAGGAGGACCACACGGTGCCTTGGTCGAGGTACGGTGGGTCTGGCTGTGGCTGTTCAGTCCAGCATGAGCTCAGGAGGCTCTACCCTAAGTCGAATACAAATAGTCCACACAAACATCTGGAGTGGGGATGTCACTAAACTTGTGCATTGCACATTCCTTCTCCACACCAATTCTCTGACAGCCGCCCACTCCTTCTCTGCTCCACTTTTGCCAACTGCATATTGATTCAGCTTTCAAGTAAGCAAGAAATTGTTCCTACTTGGAGAAGTGCGCTAATCTGTTAACATTAAGTGTTCTGGTACTCATCTTTCCTTGAAGCCTTTACTTGTGTTGAAAGCAATTTTTTTCCAGAAGATCCCAGTTGTTTCCAGAAGAACCCAGTTGTTTCCAGAAGATCCCCATTATTTCCAGAAGATCCCAAATTCACTCTGCCCCTGTTTCCAGCCCCTTTTGGCTGGTTCCATGGAGAGCCATGCTTGGGAGAGGATAAGCCAGGCCCAGGAGCAGGAGAGAGAAGCCCAAGGCAGATGAAGGTCAAAGGGACCAGAGCAGGCCTGCAGTACATTTACAAAGTCAGGTGAATCCATACAGCTCAGGAGAAACTGGCTGAGGGACTCGCATTCTGAAATTCAAGCCTGGTCTAAGTCATATGTACCCAGGGTCCCCACATCAGCTAAATGGGCCCAAAGGACCACCAGGCAATCAGAGTGGGCAACAGAGCCCAAGATGTTACACAGCACATATCAATAATGCACAAACTATTAGTGATGATACTACCCACAACCAGTGCAGGCTCAATGTGGTGCAACAAACATCAATTGTACACGCAAGTAGTGATATAATAAACAATATGAATCAACAGAGTGTTGTAAAAGATTTCCAGAAGTCCTAGAAGGAGGGTATGTAAACAACAGTCACACATACGCCTTCTTCAGCAGCCAAGAGATAATCCAAAACCAATCTACTGTCCATTGCTTCACATGGAAGGGGATCCAATGATCTCCGGAAGTTTTTGAAGTCCTGAAACAGTCTTTTTATGTGGTGGGGAAATCCAACGGTTCCAGCAGATTTTGAAGTCCTGCAACAGTCTTAGTTCTCAGAGAATCCAATGATTCCTGAGGGTTTTGAAGTTCTAGAATTTTTGATGTCCATGAGTCAAACGCCATAACTGCCATGCTTATTCAGTGGTGAGCACAGTTAGCAATGGAACCACCCTATGTTTCTTGGGTCTTCTCCTTCCTTTCATCTCTCTCTGATGGACAAAGAAATAAGGCTCATTGGCACCCATCTGAATCCTTGTCCATCTGTGCAGATACAAGCAAACTCTCTCCCTCAAGCAGTTAACCTGTCTTGTCCCTTCCATTCACCACTTTCTAGGTCTCTCCACATCACCTGGCGATTATCTAAAGATAGTGGAGCCCCTGGCAATGGACACTGCCCTTCTGGTGGGTTATGAAACCTGCCTGCCAGAACCAGTAAATCTTTGTGAAAAATCAAGAAATTAATAGTATAAAAAGCTAGATTTAAAAGTTCTCTAGGGTTGCCTGTGGCTCCCCCTTTCTTTAGTTTTTGGAGGAGCATCTTAATGTCTCTTTCTCCTCTCTACTACTGTCTGTACTTGAGTATTAAAAGGCATACTAATGGTGTGTAAAATCTTATACTGTGCACAAGTGTGCAAAATGTTTAGAAGTATATGCAGGTCCATGTCTGTTTTTATTGGTTGTGAAACACCCATGATTGCAAATGCTTGTATAAGGAATTCAGTGACTACTCGTGCTGTTTCTTTTGCTGCTGGTATTGCATTTTCAATCCTGAGAAAGTGTCTACCACAACATGGATAAAAGACAGATGACCAAAAGATTAATAATGGGTCACATCTATTTGCCAAATTTCATTGGGTCTCAAACCATGAGCATTCTTCCCCGGAGGCAATGTAGGAGCATAGAAAGGAAGACAAGCTGTACAGGTTGTTACTATGCTCCTACCTTCCTCTCCTGTTATTCCAAATTGTAAGTGTAAAGCTTGAGCAGTCTGATGAGATTTAGAATGAGATTCTTGGGCTGCCTAAATCCTTTCTTTTGCTTTTGGAGGAGCTTCTTAAGGTCTCTATTTCTCCTGTCTACTACTGTCTGTACTTGAGGATCAAAAGGTATGCTAATGGCATGTAAAATCTTATACTGTACACAAAAGTGTGCAAAATGTTTAGAAGTATATGCAGGTCAATTGTTTTCATTGCTTGTGGCACACCCAGGATTGCAAATGCTTGTATAAGGAATTCAGTGACTACTCGTGCTGTTTCTTTTGCTGCTGGTATTGCATTTGCAATCCTGAAAAAGTGTCTACCACAATATGGATAAAAGACAAAGTCCAAAAGATTTGTAATGGGTCACATCCATTTGCCAAATTTCATTGGGTCTCAAACCATGAGCGTTCTTCCCCAGAGGCAGTGTAAGAGCATAGAAAGGTAGGCAAGCTGTACAGGTTTGTACTATGCTCCTACCTTCCTCTCTTGTTATTCCAAATTGTAAACGTAAAGCTTGATCTGCTTGATGACATTTAGAATGAGATTCTTGGGCTGCCTGAACCCTTTCTTTTGCTTTTGCAGGAGCGTCATAATGTCTCTATTTCTCCTGTCTACTACTGTCTGTACTTGAGGATCAAAAGATATGCTAATGGCGTAAAATCTTAAGTAGTATAAGTAAAATCTTATACTGTACACAAAAGTGTGCACAATGTTTAGAAGCATATAAAGGTCAATTGTCTGTTTTCATTGTTTGTGTCACACCCAGGATTGCAAATGCTTGTATAAGGAATTCAGTGACTACTCATGCTGTTTCTTTTGCTGCTGGTATTGCATTTGCAATCCTGAAAAAGTGTGTACCACAACATGGATAAAAGACAGAGGACCAAAACATTTATAATGGGAAACATCCATTTGCCAAATTTCATTGGGTCTTAAACCACGAGGGTTCTTCCTTGGAGGCACTGTAGGAGCATAGAAAGGCAAGCTGCATAGGTTTTTACTATGCTCCTACCTTCCTGTCTTGTTATTCCAAATTTTAAGTGTAAAGGTCAAGCAGCCTGATATTTAGAATGAGATTCTTGGGCTGCCTAAAATAAAGGAGTATTGGCCAACATGGTTAGAAGGCTATGTGCCTGTGAATTACCATCTCATATACAACCTAGAAGTCCACTATGAGAGTGGACATGCAAGATATAAATCTTACCTGGATGCTTTCTCATTTGCTCTTGAAGTTCCTTAAAGAGCTGATATATATTACAGGCTACAAATTGTATTTGGGCTGTGGCAATTCTTTATACCACACCTACTGAATAAGCTGAATCAGATAATATATGTATATCTCCTGGATAATAAGCAAGAGCTAGCTAGAATGATTACATACAATCCATTCTGCTGAGTGGACTGAAAAGAAGTTGTGACTTCTCTCTTTATAGTTATGTCATGAGAATATACAGTACAAATACTATGTTTGGATACAACTATAAAGAGAGTTGGTCCTTTAAGCAGAACTTCAGAAACCTGTTCTTCTAGAATCCATCGTCAAGTATGTAATAGTCTGGTTATGTTTAATGGAGACCCGTGTGTAAAATTTGGAGCCTGTGGCTCATAAAATTTGCCACTCTGGGATAGTTTCACAGCATACATTAATTTGTGCATTAGTATAAAAGGTGTATATCTTGTCAGATCTGATCCCAGATACTTGTACTGCTCGCTTAATGGCCTTTAATAAAAATCTAGTCACAAGCACTGGGTAAAGAGTAACAGTTTGTTCTGGTTGGGTTGGGAGATTCATCCACTCTATCATACTGTGCTTGATGAAGGACTGCCCTGGGTGCATCTTGTGTAGTAAAAAACTGCTATTTCTAAGGATATTGGAGTGACTTAAAATCACACACTTCAATTTTTCTAAAAGTCTCTTGAGCTTCTTTTGTGAGCTGGAGTGGTGAGTTTAAAGTAGTCTCCCCTTAAAATGTCACATAATGGTTGTAACTGAGAGGTAGTCAATCCTAACACTGAACGCATCCATTGGATATCTCCTATCAATTTCTGAAAGTCATTTAAGGTGTTTAGCTTCTCCGTTCCTAAGGACAGTTTTTGCACTGTGAGCACCTTAGGGTATATTTCATATCCTACGTTTTCCAAGCAAAAGACTTCCCACATTGCTTACATTTGTAAAGCTTCTCTCTACATTGACGTCTGATCGGAACTGTACTATGGCAGAACACCTTGCCAAGGTTTATCTCTACTGAGAATATTCTAATATCAAGTGAGGTGTCTCTTGTGAAGCAAAGCTCTCCACACTTATTTCACTTAGAAGGTTTGTGTCCAGTATGAATCTTTTTTCTTTTTGAGTAAGTTCTTTGAAGGCACAAGGCCTTACAACATTCATTACACTAATAAGATTTTCCTCCAATATGAATTCTTCAATGTAAATTAAGAGCTGTAGTCAGGCAGAAAGTCTTCCCATAGTCATTACATTCTTAGGATCTTTCACAGTATGGATCATCCGATGTCAAATGAGGTCTATCTTCTAGCAGAAGGCCTTCCCACAGTCATTACATTCATAAAGTTTCTCTCCCATAGAGATTTTCCTTTACTGTTTAAGATATGTCTCCTGAATGAAATCCTTGCCACATTCATTATATTCATTATTATTTCCTCACTAGCTGGGTGCCACAATTCGAGATTTGACTCAACTCACAGTCCAAGATCCCATCCCTTATAAGACTTGCCTGGCATAATTCCTCCAAAGAAATGTCCAGCTTTGGGATTGTCTGTTTGATTTCAGACCTACTGTCCCAACCTGAAAGAGAGAAAAATGTAAATATTCCATTTACTGCTGCATTAGACTTAAACATATCTTCTATCTCCTCAATCAATAAAGATTATCAAATAATAAAATATACAATATATGACATATAAGTTTTGTGTACTATAATGAGCTTTTACACTTTATATTAACTTTCTAAACCAAACACTACAAGAAAGTCTACAACAGAAAAGAAACTCTTACATTCATCAAATCATTCATCCTAGCACTTTTCTGAGAAAAAAAAATTAATAGGTTCTATTTGGGAATGTCTAACATACATTCCTATAACACAATATGACACCTCACTTTAAAAAGTGATAAATATGAAGAATTCAGTGAAGCAAGGAGAGACTTAGGTGAACTATTACAGGGAAATAAGAAGAGCAAACAAAAGATATGATGACAACAAAAATACAACATACTATGTAATTATAAGGACAAAGGAGGATCCCAAACAAGAGTTGAGAACATGTACTTCCCTCTCTTCATTGGACAAGTGGGAGATTCCCAGTGAGGAACAGTGTATACATATATTAAATAAAGAGGTGAGAACTTGCTAGTTTTGAAGTAGATTCTTTTTTTTTAATCTAATAAGGAAAAGCTTGTTTAATAGGGGAGGAGGAAGAGGTATATTTGGAAATAAATATTTAGTAAAAATAAAATAGATTGATAACAATAATTGTTTAAACTGTGCAAGGTTACTTGAAGGATATAATGCACATCTTTTTTTTTTAATTAGAAAACTAATAAATATGTATTTATTTGGAAAGTATCATTATTAGTTAAGTGGCTACTTGTCAGGCATGTTATGGTGAGGTCTCCTCTCTAGTATGCATTAAGCATAGATATTTGCTGAGGTCCTTCCAATTCTGAAATGAAGTATCAGAGCAGGGCAGGCATAAGAGGTAAACTAATGCTTATTAAATGGGTTTGTTACTCTTTTGGAAGCACAGAACGTGTTGTGGGGGGGGGTCCAAAAACTGTGAAATGCTACAGACATTCATTTTCCCACATAGGTCCATATCTTCAAGTGTTAGAACACTGGAGGAACTCCTAGATGAGATCGTTAATCACTTAAGAGAGTCTGGCCTATTCCATGCAGGGAAGAACATGTAGATAAAAATTGCCTATTGTCTACACCCTAACATGAAGTTAGATGGGCAAGCTACAGAACTCATCTGAACGTACAATTTTAAAGCTCAGAACTACAGTTTTTGTACAGCCATATATATACATATATTGGATTTAACATAAACTTTAACATATTTAACATGTATGGAACTACCTGCCATATAGGGGAGGGAGTGGGAAGGAAAGAGAGGAAAAGTTGGAACAGAAGGTTTTGCAAGGGTCAATGTTGAACAATTACCCAAGCATATATTTTGTAAATAAAAAGATATAACAAAAAAAATTTTTTTAAACTACACTTTTTAGGACCTTATAGATTTATTTATATCTTAGAAGGATGGTCAGTGCAAAAGGATAATAAGTTGGGCTAATAACTGAAAAGGAGAAAAGGCTGAAATGTCTTTGGGAAATGAAACGTTCTCTTAATGTCCCCAAACTCCTCCCTGACACAAAGATTCATATCTTACATACAAATATTCTCACATGGGTGTTGATGGCACATAGAAGAATTTCAGGTATTAAATATATAAAGTCACTATATCAAAGGCCTTTGATTTCATTAAGTGTGAAAACTACTTTGCTCCATCAATATCGGTTGCAACTCATCTATAATTTTAGAATTTTAGTTACCTAAGTTTGAGAAAGGATAACTGATAATGCTCATACTCACATACTTACCCTCAAAGGTAAGGTATATGTTATTACTAAATTCACAAGGAAAGATTAAAAATTTGTCAGAGAAACTGCCTGTCTATAACGGATAAATGGGCCAGGAATATAAAGGAAAAAATCCAAATGGAAAAAGAAACAGAAATTTAAAAGTCAATTGAAAAATCACTCAAACGTTACTAACAAATTAAGTAACTAGCGGCAGGAATTGGAACAATGCTGAGGATCAATGCCAACATACTGCAGAGATCATTAAAACAACAAAACTCAATGTTGTCAGAGTTAAAGAAACAGGTACAGTCCTTCATTTATGGCAGAATGCTAGAAATTGAATAGCAAGTTATGTGAAAATATTCAGTAAAAGAAAAATAATTATACTTGGACTCAATTGCACTAGTTATATACTAACTATTGGTGGGGTGGGGGGTTAGCTCCATAAACATACTCATAAAAAATGGAAAGGCTTTATAGAATAATGCAAAGAAAATTTGACAAGGTCTTCTGTTAGTATAAATTATGAATTATGAATATATAACAGGAAAACAAGGGAAGGATGAAAGGGAAGGATCTCTTGCTAGAGAAAATCAGCTGTTCCCCACATTCCTAGGAACAGATACAAGGGCAGTTTCCTGAATCCACATTTTATAAGTGATTCCTATTAAAGACCACTCATGATGTTGTATGCTGTACCTTTTCCCCATCTGGTTTTCACTCATTTACATGGGCAGGTGCTTCGTCAGACATCTCCCTTTGGCATCCCAAGTTTTATTCCTTGTTCCTATTGGTATATCATATCTGGTTTGGAAATTACAAGTCCCGTTTGTTGTAAACAGAAAAAAGGTAGGTTCAGGGAACCATCTCAGATTTAATATAATGCAATCAATGTTTATTAAACCATCTGCTATGTCCCTTCTCTCTCTTGGGAAAAGTGAACATCCCAGGAAGTCATAAAGGGCATGACCATAAGATGCTCTCTTCCTACTCTTTGGAACTATGGAGAAATGGGTCACAGACTGGAGTTGTAGTCAGGTAAGAAAATTAATTCATTTGACACACATCCTGTTAACAGGATAGAAACCTTTCATGTCTTCAGAGAACTATACTAGGGGTTAGATTACTATGTTTAATAATTATTATATTATTACATCATAGAATAATAAAATAACATAATAATAATTAAAGGTTATCTCTGAGGGAACAGAGAGTGAAGAAGGTCCAACCTCAGGAGCATAGAAACAATCACTTTAGAGAGGTACAAAACAAAGGTCTTTACCCTAACGGCAGGGCCATAAAGACCCATAACTGTCAGACAAAACAAAAAATAAACACACTCAGGAAAGCACATAATTCAAACCAAGGAAGAAAGCAGAGCCCTTCCAAAAGAGAGATTGGGAGACAAGAGGCATCTGTGCTTACACAGCAGGCCAGGTTCCTCTGGTTGTCCGGCATCACATCCCTGCACAGATCCTGCTGAGAAGGGCACTGGGGTCTCCTTGGAGGTGACAGCCACTTCTCCCAATGTTAACAATTCCTGCAACATCAGACACCTTTCTGCACATTCCAGGAATGTCCTACAGAAGAACCATGTGGCTGGCCCGGAACTGGTTCTCAATGTTCAAGCTCCAACGTGCCCCAGTCCGGTACTTACCGAGCCCCCCAAGTCTGAATCAGGTGGCCAGCCCTGCCTTGTTTGTTCAAGCATTCACTCCGTAAGCATTTGGGAATGCTGGTCTGGCCTGAGGGTCGGGCACGTGGCTGAGCACTGGGGAGCCCCCAAAGCTGTCTGCAAGACACCCCCATCAGCCTGGGGGAGAAAGGGAACAAGAACTACTGACCCAAAGGAAAAGTGGGAAAATCCGTCATTTCAGGGAAAGCACTAACACCCAGAGGATCCGAATAAGCTCAAGCCACATGCAGGGAAGGAGGAAGAGCCTGGGCTGAGCCTTGAAGGGGGATTCCCAGAGTGAGAGAAGAAGAGGGAGGGCATTACCCTTCTTGTTGGAATGAAGGCAGAGGGAGTCATGGGGAAGGAGCCACAAAGAGGAGCCAGGAACGGAGACTGTTTCCCCCGCCCAGAACCTTGCAGAACAAAGGTGCGGGGGCTCATTATCCCCATTAGCAGCTGGAGACCAACACGCTCCTGGGACCTCTCCCAGAAACAGTCGTCCTGCCTGAAGCTGCCCTTGGAGTGGACCCCACCCCCTCTTGTGCAGAGTCCGTGATCAGCCTGCCCCTCCCCAGCCCCCACCCCCAGGCCTGGCGGCTTCCTCAGGCTCCTCCTTCCCTATGACAGACAGGCCAGGGCGGCCTCCCCCCAAGCGGGAGAGAACGTCACAGTTTGGGGTCCGGGGCCTCTCCTGCTCTGGAGAAGCTGCCGCAGCCTCGGGCCCCGCTCTCAGAAGGTTTTAAACCCGTCAGGGAAAATAGGTACAATTATGAAGGAGGCGAATGTGCCGAAATAATGATGAATGTTCATAAATCACTGACCTTAAGGACCCGCCCCAAATGCAGGTTAACCCCATGAGGTCATTGCAGCCCAGGAGGAAAACCGGCCGTTCTCACTGCGGCCGCCAGGGGGCCTCCCGGATCCTTCCGCCGTTTCGCTCACGAGGCTCTGCGACAATGACACCAGAGAGAAGTCAGTCCCTCAGAGCCGGCTCCGAGCTGAGCATTGCGGGAACAAAGGGGGGGGAGACACGATCCTCACCCTGAGCGGCTCCCGGGCCCGGGGGGAGAAAACCCGAAAACTGCGCCAACAAGGGGCGGCGCCTGTGGGGATGTGAAGGGAGACGCCCCCGCGCCCACAGGGACCCACAGGCCGCGTAGCGGGAGACGGAGAGAAGGGGGAGGGGTAATTAGCAGAGGGAAGGTGCGGGACACGGAGGGCGGGAAAGGGCCCCGCGGGAGCCGATCTGCGGCGCTGTCCCCGAGAAGGAGTCCCGCGGAGGGAGACGGGCCCACGGGGGGAGGCAAAATGGCGGGCGGGAGGGGCAGACAGAGGGGCGGGGGGGGGGGGGGGGAAGGGGGAAAATGGCAGGAACAGACCCGGGAGGTAAATGAAGGTTCTACCACTGATGACATCCCTCCCCGACCCCTTTCCCTGACTCCCGGCGGGGCCTCCCTCCCCTCTGGGCCCGGCGGCAGGGCGGGCGGGAGCTTCGCTGGGGCGCGGCTGACGGGCGGAGCCGGCGCCACATCCCCAGGTCTCTGGTCCCCAAAGAGCCCCGGCCCCGGGGCCCCTGCAGGGGGCGCCCCCACTCACCGAGGCAGCGGCGGCGGAGGGAACCCGGCGGCCATTTCTCCCCCTCGGAGCCTCCCCCGGATCGGGAGCTTCTCATCCCGGTGACTACCCCGGCATCGGGCCCCGAGGGGGTGAGAGGAGCGGGGCCCTCGGGCTTCGGAAGCGGCAGCTCAGGGGTCTGAGCCGGGAGGCCGGGAAGGTGCGGCCGCAGGGACTGCGGGCAGGGGGAGAGCGCGAGAGCCCCGAATTCTGGATCAGGGAAAGCTCTGAAGGGAATCACATGGGATGCCAAGTGCCGCCCCCTGCGGCAACGCGGCCTTATGGGAAGTGGAGTTTGGGCTCCAGGAGTGACTCGTGCGCATGCTCCGCAGTGACCTGCAAGTCCCATAGGTTAGAAAAAGGAATCGGCTGAGCCCAAATATTATTATTATCAACATATATTATCATTAATATTTCAGTTTTTTAATAATATATAATAAATTTAATAAAATAATCATATATTATTATTATTAATAGTTAATTAATTGAGATACTTTCACTTTCCCTTGGACGGGACAGGGAAGGGTAGGGAAGGAAGGGCGGGGAGGAGCACGGGGGGACGGGGAGCCGGTGGCGCCGCCAGTCCCGCCCGGGGACCCCCCAGGGGCAGCTCCCGCTCACACCCGCAGAGGCCGCTGTTCCCCTTTCTCCTTGGTTCTCTTAGGGGACCCGGGCTTTAGGGCGCCGGGGTCATGACCCGCTCCTGCGCAGAGTCCCCGCCTCGCTCTCTCCGGGGCCTCTGGATCCAGGGGCCACGTGGGGAGCAAGTCAGAAAATAGCCTCGGCCCGGGAGGGGAAGAGCCTCGGTTTCGGGCACAAAGAAACCTCGGCTGTGGTTCGGGGCCCGCTTGGCTTGGAGCCAAACGCTTGTCTCCGTTTGGGCCCGAGATTCCCGCCTCCCGGGGGATTTTTTAACGAGGTGAAGCCGGCCCTTCTCCCGCCTCTTTGCTTGCGGAGCCGCGATTCCTGACTGGGCGCTGGCTCCGCAAACTGAGGCCCGGGAAAGACCTTAGCTCAGAAGGGCCAAGTCCCCCCCCCCCCCCCGCCCCGCCCCCTGAGCCGCATCCTGGGTTTGTTGATACAGAACTTTGTGGGCAAGAGGAATCCTGACTTTTCGGTGCCTTGTCCACATTTGCCACAACTTTATCTTTTCATTTCACGGTTGCCGTGGTTTCCATAGTGTTTGATTCTAAAGAAAACAACCTTTTCCAACGACTCAGAAGGTGACGTAGGACTCTCGCCATAGTCCAAGTGCTCGGTGATAAGAGCCTGTACCACGTGGGGGCTGTGTCAGAGGCCAAAGGGCATATAATCATCTACGGCTTTGGGCTGCTTTGTCCGATGGACAGATAATTCCAATATTTAAAGCCAGTGGAGTCGTGACTTGATTTCCATGACTTGTGACGGGACATGCTGAGTGTCCTCTTCTGGTTCCAACTGAGGGTGTAATATGTGTACCCGGTGCTCACGGTGCAGGGGAATCTGGCTGTGGTTGCAAGAGCTACAGAGACTGAGGGAAGCTGAGTCAGCACCGTCTGGAAGGAGGAAGCTGGAGAAATGATCCACAAAGGAAGCAAGGGAAAGGTAGCAGCAAAGAATAGGGTTCTTGTGACTACTCCTGAGCAGGACTGTGAACAGTAAGATGCAGACAAGAGACCAGGCTATGGTGCAGGGAGTCCCAAGAACTCTGCTCTCCAAAGAGCACACAGTGAGGCCACAGCTTTTTTAGGCCCCTGCTATTCTCTCTGAAACCCTGTGATAGTGTCTGGGAGAAGGTGAGAGGTCTAGGTGCAAATGTGTGTCTGATCCTGTGCTTTCTTAACCACCTCTTGGGTCCCCCCTCTAGGCTTCTTGTGGCCTGTTTCTGTCTGGTGGTAGGGAGAGGTCTTGAGATATCTTGAACTGGTCCAGTTGAAATGTCACACAAGAGTGATTTCGGGGGTCAGCGCAGCCATAGACACAGCCAGCTGGGCTGATCCTCCTCTGAGCTTACCAGGCTCCTCATGCACCCGCTCCTGCACAGGTACAGTCTCACAGTGTCATCTGCTGGCTACAGAGCCCCACGCACCTACTCTTGTAAACTGTGCATCATTTAGAATCACAATTAGTTCCATGGACACAAGGCTTAAAGTATTTTCTGTTGGAGACCATTCTCCCCTTTATATGCAGTTATAGAGGAGAAATACTCTATATAATGAAATAATTTCAATTTTGTATGTGTGACATCACCTCTGTTAATATCACTTTGTCAAAAATAATTGTGTGAATTGGTTCTTTGAGCTGTTCTAGTAGGGGGTCAGAGCAGAATGTCAGCTAGACTTATTCAGCTCTAGAGACTTGTCATTGAACATCTAGACTATTTTCTCCTGGCCGATCTGCCGCTTTCAGCATCTTTCCTCACGCTCTTCCCGGTTTTCCCAAAGAGTACGATTCCATCAACATCTGCAGACTTCATATCTCCCAGCAACTGCTCCATTGCTCTTTAGAATGTGGTAGATAGTTGTCCTTGGACCACATGTGCAAATAAGGAGAATCCAGTTGGGCGGATTCTGATAAAGAAGTCTTTACCTTTGCCATTTTTACCATTGATCTTTTCTCTTTTACTGGAACATTCCTCAAGCTACATTAATGTAAGTTGTACTAGTTATGTCCATCTTTGGGATCCTATTTTTATGGGATTTTCTTCTCAAATTTATTGGAGCGATTTGTCATTTCCCTCTCCAGGGTCCTCATTTAACACATGAGGAAACCGAGTCAAATAGTAGGTAAGTGATTTTGCCAGCATCACACAATAGTAAATGTCTGAAGCCTGATTTGAATTCCATCTTCCAGAATCTCGGCCCAGAACTGTCAACTGTGCAGCTTCCTGCCAGGAGGATCCAATAATAGACTCAAGGAATGAATGGACAAATAAATACTATTAAACCACCGGTCAGACTATTTGTGTCCTTGTGAATGTGAAGGATGGATCCCCTAAAATCCTGCTTTGTTCATCACGGAAAGAACCCTGAAGAAGGTTATTTTATTTAACCAGAGTCCTACAGCTATTAACCGCCTGGGGCTGGTTTTGAGATCAGCCTTTCTTGACTCCTGTTCCAGTGCTGGATCCATGACTGCACAAAGCTGCCAGGAGCGAGGTTCTCTTCCATGAAAGGACTTGACTCTTTATTGCCAGAATTTCTTTTGACACAAATGGAGACCCAGCCCTTTGGAAAGGACTCTGAACAAACATGGGCACGTGACTAGTGCCAGAGGAGTTGGAAGCCGGGGCTGGGGTGGTCTGTGGCCTCGGGCCACTTGTTGGGCCTTAGTTGACATCTGGCCTGATGTTTCAGACTTGAGGGAGGGCTTTGGGGTCTTTTGGGGTCATAATTGTCAAAGGGTAAATGGCAAGATTTATGGGGGAACAACAGATTCCAGAAATATCTACACACATGGAGATACATATAAAGCTTTATTACTTCAAAATGTATTTAAACCAGGACTGCTCAGTGTCGGGGCAGCTACAATGTTGCTTCTGGCTCCCTGGTTTCTTTGTTGCGTTCTCAAGGTATGAAGATACAAATGTATCATGTGAGGGAGAGGGGGGAGGGGGTTAGGGTTGCCTGCCCAGAGTCAGTCCCACAGCGCCCCCTAGTGGTTACAGGTCCACAATGAATCCCAGTCTTGAGAACAAATGTCAGGGCCCCAGAGCCAGAAGCTGACCCTGCTTGGGGCTCCCTGGGCCTCCAGGCCGGAATCTGTGCACAGGACAAGAGAGGGAGAGGGGCAGGGAGGAGAGTGGTGAGGATGTGTGTGTGTGTGTGTGTGTGTGTGTGTGTGTGTGTGTGTGTGAGTGTGTGAGTGTGTGAGTGTGTGAGTGTGTGAGTGTGAGTGTGTGGGAGTGGGAGTGTGAGAGTGTGTATGTAAGAGTGTGTGAGTGAGTGTGTGTGAGTGTGAATGTGTGAGAGTGAGTTTGAGTGTGTGTGAGGAAGTGTGTGTGTGAGTGCGTGTGAGTGAGTGTATGTGTGTGAGTTTGTGTGAGTGCATGTGAGTGTGTGTGTGAGTGTCTGTGTGTGTATGTGTGTGTGAATCTGTGTGTGTATGTGTGTGAGTGAGTGTGTGAGAGAGAGAGAGAGAGAAAGAGAGATTGTAAAATCACTGAAAATCCTGGGTCATTTTCAGACAAAGTTTTGCTTCCAGGTCGTCTCTCAATTACTCTCTAGTTACATGTGCTCCTGGGAGGACATCTAGGGGCTTGGTAAAGCACCAGCACTTTTAGCAGATTATAAGCAGTGACCCCCAGGTTGGAGGACAGATCTGAGACCTCAAAGGGGCTTTGGATGTGGCCAAGTCAGGGCCCTCCTGACCCCCCCCCCCCGGGCCTGTATTCCCCCCTCACTGGAACATATGAGCCCCACATCTGTACTAGAGTCTCTGCCCGGCTCTAGGATCGGCCCCTGAAAGTAGTCGACTGTTTTCTTCTGTCCCATCAGGCCCTTTCAGCATCTTCCCTCATGTTCTTCTAGAGTTTTCCCAAAGATATGATGTCATCAGCACAAGCACAGAGTTCCTGTCTGCAATTACATTACTTAAGTGCTTTCTGTGGTACCTCCAATGCTCAGGGCTGACAATCCTAATGAAAAATAAAGACAGCCCTGATCTCAAGGAGCTGCCCTGTTCTATCCTGGAGGGTCTCAGCTGTCGATATGAGGGAGAGACCCCGAGGTCCTGGGATTGCAAGATTTCAGATTTAGGTCAAATGTAAAGGCCCTGTGGTCCTTGGGGTACAGCAGCAAAGCAAATGGTCCAGCTTCTTTAACTGCACTTATACTGATAAAATTACATCACTTTGTAATGGGAACCATTTGAGAGACCTGAAGTCTATGGGTGAAAGAACCTTTTTTTGCTGGGTCTTCCAAAATTGTGAGTGCAGGACCTGCAAGAGTTGGTGCCAGCCCATATCTTAGCAAACACCTCCTCAAACTTCCCTCCAGATTTTCTGAAGCCACACTGACTCTCGAATAAATTGTCCAGCTGAAGGTTTAGTCTATTAAGGAGGTATCTGGCAAGAACCTTGGCAGTATTGACTGAGAAATCCCTTTATGACTGCCACAGGGCAAACGATTTCTTTTTCTTTGATAGAGATGAAAAATGGAGGCTTCGTTGAACTCCTGGAGGTTAATCTTCTCTTGCTATATAATCCCCAAAGTTTCATTCTGCTTTTCTATCTGTAGTGTAGCCCTTGGAAACATCATCTGGAATAGAGTCAGTACCATGTGTTATGCCAGGCAAGAGAACCTTAATGGCATTCAAAATGTCTTTTCAAACAGGAAAGTCAGCGAGAGAGGGATTCATTTCAACATTTATAGTGGCTTCAGGATTGCTTGAAAATATGTCATGACAATAGTATGTTCATTATCATGTCCTTATCACTAATTAATTTGGCTCCATTAGAATCATTTTTTATTATTTTTTGAAGATTATTTAGTGTTTTATTTTATTTTTTATATTTTTTATTAAATCATTTTATTTTTCAAAACATATGCCTGGACAGTTCTTCAACATTAGCCTTTGCAAAACTTTGTGCTACAATTTCCCCCCTCTTCCCTCACACCCTCCCCTACATCTTAGAACCCCAATATTTGTCAAACATGACAGAAATATATATATTGAATCCAATATATGCATTCATATTTATACAATTATTGTGCTGCACAAGAAAAATCAAATCAAACCAGTACAAAA
The DNA here is from genome assembly GCA_020854095.1 of Dasyurus viverrinus. Lineage (NCBI taxonomy): Eukaryota > Metazoa > Chordata > Mammalia > Dasyuromorphia > Dasyuridae > Dasyurus > Dasyurus viverrinus. The sequence goes on along the minus strand of CM036997.1, from coordinate 714,125,178 downwards.
AGAGAAGCAAAATAAAATGCAATCAAACAACATCAAAAAGAGTGAAAATAATATGTTGTGAATGACATTCAGTTCCCACGGTCCTCTCTCAGGATGTAGATGGCTCTCGTCATCACTTCATTATTGAACTGGGAGAACTGGTTTGAATCATCTGATTGTTGAAGAGAGCCACATCCATCAAAATTGATCATCGTATAATCTTGTTTTTGCCATGTACAATGATCTCCTGGTTCAGCTCCTTTTACTTAGCATCAGTTCCTGTAAGTCTCTCCAGGCCTCTCTGAAGTCATCCTGCTGGTCATTTCTTGTAGTACAATAATATTCCATAACATTAATATACCATAATTAATATAGCCATTCTTCAAGTGAGGGGCATGCATTCGGTTTCCAGTTTCTTGTCACTACAAAAAGGGCTGCCACAAACACTTTTGCACATGTGGGTCCTTTTCTCTCTTTTAAGATCCCTTTGGGATACAAGCCCAGTACAAACACTGCTGGGTCAAAGGATATGCAGAGTTTGATAACTTTTTGAGCATAGCTCCAAATTGCTCTCCAGAATAGCTGGATCCATTCAAGTTCCACCAACAATATATTAGTGTTCCAGTTTTCCGACATCCCTTCCAACATTGTTCATTATCTTCTCCTGTCATCGGAGACAATATGAGAGGTATGAGTGGTATCTGAGAGTTGTCTTAATTTGCATTTCTCTGATCCATAGTGATTTAGAGCACCTTTTCCTATGACTACAATTAATTACAATTTCTTCATCTGAAAATTGTCTGTTTATATCCTTTGAGCTCTTATCAATTGGGATTTGAATTCTTATATATCTGGGTCATTTATCTATATATTATAGAAATGAGGCCTTTATCAGAACCTTTGAATATAAAAACGTTTTTCCCAGTTTATTGGTTCCCTTCTAATCTTGTCTGCACTAGTTTTGTCTGTGCAAAACCGTTTTAACATAATGTAATAAAAATTATCTATTTTGTGATCAGTAAAGATCTCTACTTCTTCTTTGATCACAAATTCCTTCCTCCAAATTTATGACCAAAGAAGAACTAGAGATCATTATTGTCACAAAGTAGAAAATTTTGATTATCTAATTGAAAAGTTTTTGTACAAACAAAACTAATGCAGACAAGATTAGAAGGGAAGCAATAAACTAGGAAAACATTGTTGCAGTCAAAGGTTCTGATAAAAGCCTCATTTCCAAAATATATAGAGAATTGACTTTAATTCATAAGAAATCAAGCCATTCTCAATTTAGGGTTAGTCAAAGGATATGAACAGACAATTCTCAGGCAAAGAAACCGAAACTATTTCTAGCCATAAGAAAAGATGCCTCCAAGTCATTATTAATCAGAGAAATGCAAATTAAGACAACTCTGAGATGCCACTACAGACCTGTCAGATTGGCTAGAATGGGAGGGAAAGATAATGAGGAATGTTGGAGGGGATGTGGGATAACTGGGACACTGATGCATTGTTGGTGGAATTATGACTACATTCAGCCATTCTGGGGAGTGATTTGGAATTATGTGCAACAAGTTATCAAACTGTGCATACCCTTTGATCCAGCAGTGTTACTACTGGGCTTATACCCCAAAGAGATTTTAAAGAAGGGAAAGGGACCGGTATGTGCAAGAATGTTTGTGGCAGTCTTCTTTGTAGTGGCCAGAAACTGGAAACAGAGTGGATGCCCATCAATTGCAGAATGGCTGAATAAATTGTGGTATATGAACGTTATGATATATTATTGTTCTGTAATAAATGACCAGCAGGATGATTTCAGAAAGGCCTAGAGAGATTTACATGAATTGATGCTGAGTGAAATGAGCAGGACCAGGAGATCATTATATACTTCAACAACAATACTATATGATCAATTCTGATGGACGTGGCATTCCTCAGCGATGAGATGAACCAAATCAGTTCCAATAGAGCAGTAATGAATTGAACCAGTTACATCCAGAGAAAGAACTTTGGAGATGACTATGAACCACTACATAGAATTCCCAGTCCCTCTATTTTTGCCCATCTGCATTTTTGATTTCCTTCCCAGATTAATTGTACACTATTTCAAAGTCCCATTCTTTTTGTACAGCAAAATAACTGTATGGACATGTGTACATATATTGTATTTAACTTATGCTTTAACATGTTTAACATGTAATGGTCAACTTGCCATCTGGGGGAGGAGGTAGGGGGAAAGAAGGGAAAAATTAGAACAAAGTGTTTTGCAATTGTCAATGCTAAAAAATTACCCATGCATATATCTTGTAAATAAAAAGCTATAATAAAAAAAAAAGAAAAAAGGACCTGTATTGCCCTGTATGTAGCAGAACTTATGAAAATTCAAAATATAGTATAATAAATTTTTATTTCAAGAAAAAAAATTCCTTTCTCCTCCACAGAGCTGAAAGGTAAACTATTCTATGTTCTTCTAATTTCTTTATAATATCATACTTTATGTTTAGATCATGAACCCATTTCAATTTTATCTTGATATACAGTGTTAGGTGTGGGTCAAAGCCTAGTTTCTGCCATACTAGTTTCCAATTTTCCCAGCAGTTTTTGTCAAATACTGAGTTCTTATCCCCAAGATTGAGAACTTTGGGTTTGTCAAACACTAGATTGCTGTAGTTATTGCCTATTTTGTTCTGTAGTCCTAACCTATTCCACTGATCGACTACTCTAATTCTTAGCCCATACCAAAAGGTTTTGGTGACTGCTGCTTAACAATATAGTTTTAGATCAGGTACAGCTAGGCCGCCTTCATTTGCCTTTTTTTTTTCATTAATTCCCTTGAAATCCTTGATCTTTGGTTCTTCCAGAAGAATTATGTTGTTATTTTTTTCCCAGGTCAGTAAAATAGCTTCTTGGGATTTTGATTGGTATAGCATTAAATAAATAGATTAGTTTAGGTAGTATTGTCATCTTTCTTATATTTGTTCAAGAGCACTTGATATTTTCCAGTTGTTTAGATGTGACTTTATTTGTGTGGAAAGTGTTTGTAGTTTTGCTCATATAGTTCTTGACTTCCCCTTGGTAGATAGATTCCCAAATAGTTTTTACTGTTAACAGTTATTTTAAATGAAATTTATCTTTGTATCTCTTGGTCTTGGATTTTGTTAGTGATGTATAAAAATGCTGATGATTTATGGGGATTTCTTTTGTATCCTGCAACTTTGATGAAGTTGTGCTTTATTTTTTAATAGTTTTCTAGTTCATTCCTGGGGATTTTATTATTATCCTGGGGATAATGTTCTGTAATCTCATTGCTAATATTTTATTTCAGAATTTTGCATCAATATTCATTATGGAAATTGGTTTATCATTTTCTTTCTTTATTTTCATCCAACTTTGATTAGATATCAGTACCATGTCTATGTCATAAAATAATTTTGAGAGGAGTTTTTTCTTTCTCTAGCTTTTCAAATAGTTTATATAGTATTGGAATTAATTGTTCTTTAAATGTTTGGTAGAATTCACATGTAAATCCATCTGGCCCTGGAGATTTTTTTCTTATAGAGTTGATAAATAGCTTGTTTTATTTCATTTTCTAAAATGGGACTATTTAAGTAATTTATTTCCTCTTTTCTTAATCTAGGCAATCTACATTTTTTTAGGTATTCCTCCATTCCTCCATTCCATTTAGGTTATCAAATTTATTGGCATAAAGTTGAGAAAATAACTCCTAATTATTGCTCCAATGTCCTCTTCATAGGTGGAAAGTTCTCCCTTTTCATTTTTGAGACTAACAATTTGCTTTTCATCTTTTCTCTTTCTAATCAAATTAACTAAAGGTTTATCTATTTTGTTGTTTTTTTCCCATAAAGTCAACTCTTAGTTTTATTTATTAATTTGATAGTTTTTTAGCTTTCAGTTTTATTAATCTCTCCTTTTATTTTTAGAATTTCAAGTTTGGAATTTGATTGGGGGTTTTTAATTTGTTTTTTTTCTAGCTTTTTTAGTTGCAAGCCCAATTCATTGATCTCTTTCTCTCTTTTATGCAAGTAAGCAAGCATCTAGACATATAAAATCTCCCCTAATAACTGTTTTGACTGCATCCCACAAATTTTGATATGTTATCTCATTATTGTCATTCTCTTGGATAAAATTATTAATTGTGTCTATGAATTGTTGTTTCACCCATGCATTCTTCTGGATGAGATTATTTAGTTTCCAATGACTTTTGGTTTATTTTCTCCTGGCTTTTTATTGAATGTAATTTTTATTGCATCATGGTTGGAAAAAATGCATTTATTATTTCTGCCTTCCTGCATTTGATTTTGAGATCTTTATGTCCTAATATATGGTCAGTTTATGTACTGGTTCCATGACTGCCAAGAAGAAAGTATACTCCTGGAGAAAAACCCTTTCTATGTAGTGAATGTGGAAAAGCCTTCAGCCGTCGAGGAAACCTTACTGTACATCAAAGAACTCACACTGGAGAAAAACCCTTTGTATGTAATGAGTGTGGAAAAGCCTTCAGCTTTCAAGGAAATCTTATTGTACATCAGAGAACTCACCCCAGATAGAAAGCTTTTGTATGTAATGATTGTGGAAAAGTCTTTAGTAGAAGCTCTAGCCTTATTACTCATCAGAAAATTCATACTAAAGAAAAAGAAAATTTGTTGAAATAGAGAGATTTCAGACAGGAACCACCCCTTCACAGTCACCGAAGTATTCATATGATTCTGGCAACTCACTAGGAGAAAACTCTGTTCTTCCTAAAATAGTTCATTGTGGCTCTTTTTGGTTAACATGCCACCTGCACTTCTCAACCTGGCCCTTTTTCATCCCCTCCTAATCCAACACATGAAAAAACTGATATTATATGTATTGTTTCACACTGAGTCCACCATACTTGTAAAGAAGAGGGGATGAAGTACCATGGTCTTCCCTCAGAATTTGATTTGGTTTTTATAACTTCTTTAGTCTGATTTCTTATGTATTAGTATATTTCAAAAATGTAATTGATGTATCTAATGTATTGATGTATTTAGTACATGATATTCTATTCATTTTTTGTATTTTATTAGCATGTGGCTTTTGAGCAATAATTTATTCCTCTGGTGCCTGCTTTAGCTGTATGCCAGAAATTTTGTAATATTGACTCACTTTTACCATTGTCTTTGAAGCTGTTCCTGTTTCTACAATCTGTCTCTTGTCTGACATATTTAACATTTCACTCTTTCAGTTTCCATTTAAAACTAACTTTTGTGGTGCTGTCTGAAGTGATTATTGTTTAACTTATATTATCATCTGTGGAGGAAGGGATTAGCATTTATCATATACATATATATTTAATTTCCTTTTTAAAAAAAGGAAATTAGATAGATAGGAAATCAAATCAGTCAATCTTGAATTAATACTTCAGACTACTCGAGTATTGTCACCTGCAATAGGAAGGGCAAAAAGTGAAATTGAATCGCATATATTTTGGCCAATGAAAAGAAAGGACTTATTGGAAAAGAACTGATACTGGGAGCATTCGAAGGGAAAAGGAGAATAGGAATGGCAGAAGAAAAGATGGACATTTAGTGTCACAGAAGCAACAAGTATGAGTTTGTATAGTCTTCAAAAGGTGGTCAAAGCTAGAAGGACCTGGTGTGCTACACTCCATGCAGTCATCAAGAGCGTTACATGACTGAACAAACAAGAAAAGCATGTCAGGTACTGCGCTAAGCACCGGGGATACAAGTGGAGTAGAGTCAAAAAAAGAAACAAGACAATATCTGTCTTCAAGGAGCTTCCAATCTAATTAGGGAAGAAACAAATAATATGCAATAAATCTGGAAGGGTAAACAGGAAGCAAATTGATAGGATAAAAATGTTAAGGTAAATCTATTTTTTCATCAATTTTCTGGGACCCAAATTGTTCAGGATGTTTCATCAGAGTTTGAGAAATAGGCAGCTATCTGAATGTTTTTAAATAAGAGTGTGAAAAATGGATTAGGGGAATGGGATGAAAGTTGGGGAAAACAGGAAGCCATGAGTTCAATAAGGAGATTTCTACAGTATATTACAAGGAAGACATAATTAGGGGGCTGAATGAGTGGCAATCTGAATGGAGAGAGGGAATTGGATGCAAGACATAGCATGAACATATTTTTATATTTAATTTACCAATTAATTGAACAAATTTATGAAGGGCTGAGAAGATTTGAAAATGATTCAATAGTTTTGATTCAGCAGACTATAAGAGTAGTTGTGCATATAAAAATGTTTGCAGAAAACTTACGTTCGGAGAATGAATGAACCTGAGGGAGTGAGGAGATAATGTGCTACATGTTGAACATGTTCACTTTGAGGTGTCTATGGGGCATCCAGTTGGAGATATGCAGTGGCAACTGATATGGAATTAAGAGCTTAGGAGAAAAGACACTAGGAATCTCTTCTAGGAGAGTAGAAATATCTCTTTTTGACTGTTACAAAAACAGCTGCTTATCATTGCCTCGTGACAAACAAAAGAACACAAAAATTAGGGTGCTGAATATCGAACAAAGGAAATTTTTAGTGATGATATTGCCCGATTTCATCCAAAACCATATTAACATCATTGTCAAAAGAAAACCAGATAAACCTGAAAGATTCTCAGCTTATTCAGATTATAAAACATCTACCAAAAATGTTTTTTGGGGGGATTCTTGACTTCCAATGGGCTTGAAAGTCTTTCCACCGATCAATGGGAATACTGAACCCTGATTAAATATATTTCTATATCAAGAAACAAAAATGTTTCAAAATTACAGAAATTCTGAAATGGGAATGAACTATCATAATGCAACATTGCATCATACCATTTAACACAAGTTTAATAAATGTATCTAAGAGGTAGAGATCGAAGAGGCATCATTAACTTAGGGCCTCACCTAAATTAGTGCCACTGAAAACCTATAAGTTATAACCCATGTTTTATTTGTTATTTAATGTTATATTTGTTATGGAATGTATTCTTTCTTCTTGATGATGAATTAAAGTAAATGTATCACATCTTATAAATTCATTGCCAAAATGAAAATGTAAATCATGTAAATAAAGTGATTTCAGGCACATGTTGCCTATTAAAACCTCTTGAATGATGGAAGAAGTTGTCGATTTTCTTGTGTGAATCAATCACAAAAATTTGACATTGTTCCAATTCATTCAAGTGTCACGGCACTTGACATAATTCATTCCACTTTGACATTTCCTTTTATTATTAGGAAGTTTTACATCATGAAGAATCTGTAATGTTCTCTGTGGAAGTTTTCTTGGGGTCTCTGGAGGCGGCCTTCATTTCAGTTCAGTAATCACCAGACGTGCAGCCACGAATTAAGGTCCAAATCATTTAGTCCCTTTCTAAGTCATGTCTCCTTTCCCGGGGCCCGATTAGCTTTCTTAGAGGCCTATCTCTTTCCTTGGTTCCAAGAGCTTGAGCTCTTGCCACCATTCCTTTGTCTTCTCTGCCTCTGTCAGCTTCTTGAGGTCCTCTCAAATGCGTCTTGATTTCTGTGGGAGAGGCAGGAGGACCGCTTTATTTTAAAGACAATCTTTGCCATCGTATGTTATATACTATCTTCCAGAAATGCTTGTTTTATCCCAATAATAAAAAATAACATATTTTTTCCAAAAATTTAAAAGAAAGGAAGATTTGGGAGCTGTGATCAATTCAATGACCAAACATCATTACAGAAGACTAATGATGAAACTTACTTCTGACCTTTGTAAACAAAGAACTGACAGATTCAGAGCGCTAATTGATACTTTTTTTGGGGTTTTTTTTTTGTCCATGGGTAATACTTGAATTTAATTTCCTTGACTCTCCACCTTTGCAAAAGTGATCATTTTTATTTCAATAGAAATGAAATTATATTTTTTATGGGAAAGTAATTACTTTAAATATATATATAGCACCCAGTATACAGGATCATCATAGTCCTATATATGCTATGTTCCAGAAATGCTTATTCTACCCCAATAATAAAAAATAAATTTTTTTTAATTTAAAAGAAAGGAAGGTTTGAGAGCTGTGATCAATTCAATGACTAACCATCATTACAGAAGACTAATGATGAAACATATTTCTGACCTTTGTAAACAAAGGACTGACAGATTCAGAGCGCTAATTGATACTGTGTTTTTTTTTTTTATCCATGGGTAATACTGGAATTTATTTTGCTTAGCTCTCCATCTTTCCTAAAGGGATCATTTTTCTTTCTTAATAGAAATGAAGTCATATTTTTATGGAAAAGTAATTAATTAAAAAAACCCAAAATATAGCACCCATTATACAAGCTCATCATAGTCCTAATTCTGGATTTTGTGCTTCTATTAATGGACCCTAAGATCATGTTAGCTATTGGCAGCTGCTTTCTTGTACTATTGATTCATATTGAGTTTATGATCAACTAAAATAGAATTTTATGACAGTTCTCAAGCCATAACTCTCCAATCTAACAATTACACAGTGTTTTGAAGTCATTTTATTCCTATTACATTTCATGTTGTAACATTTTGCCCATTGTTCTAACTTGTAAAGATCTTTAGGTTTCTAGCTGTGTCTTCCTTTTTTTTTTATAGTAACTTTTTATTGACAGAATCCATGCCAGGGTAATTTTTTTTTACAACATTATCCCTTGCACTCACTTCTGTTCCGATTTTTCCCTCCCACCCTCCACCCCCTCCCCTAGATGGCAAGCAGTCCTATATATGTTGAATATGTCCTAGTATATCCTAGATACAATGTATATGTGCAGATCCAAACAGTTTTCTTGTTGCACAGGGAGAATTGGATTCAGAGGGTAGAAATAACCCGGGAAGAAAAACAAAAATGCAAACAGTTTACATTCATTTCCCAGTGTTTTTTTCCTTTGGGTGTAGCTGCTTCTGTCCATCATTGCTCAATTGAAACTGAATTAGGTCTCTTTGTCAAAGAAATCCACTTCCATCAGATTCCATCTTCATACAGTATCGTTGTTGATGTATATAATGATCTCTTGGTTCTGCTCATTTCACTTAGCATCAGTTCATGTAATTCTCTCCAAGCTTCTCTGTATTCAACTTGCTGGTCATTTCTTACAGAACAATAATATTCCATAACATTCATATACCACAATTTACCCAACCATTCTCCAATTGATGGGCATCCGCTCAGTTTCCAGCTTCTACCCACTACAAACAGGGCTGCCACAAACATTTTGGCCCATACAGGTCCCTTTCCCTTCTTTAGTATCTCCCTGGGGTATAAGCCCAATAGAAACACTGCTGGATCAAAGGGTATGCACAGTTTGATAACTTTTTGGGCATAATTCCAGATTGCTCTCCAGAATGGTTGGATTTGTTCACAGCTCCACCAACAATGTATCAGTGTCCCAGTTTTCCCACATCCCCTCCAACACTCATCATTATTTTTTCCTGTCATCTTAGCCAATCTGACAGGTGTATAGTGGTATCTCAGAGTTGTCTTAATTTGCATTTCTCTGATTAATAATGATTTGGAACACTCTTTCATATGAGTGGTAATGATTTCAATTTCATCATCTGAAAATTGTCTGTTCATATCCTTTGACCATTTATCAGTTGGAGAATGGCTTGGTTTCTAATAAATTAGTTTCAGATCTCTATATATTTTGGAAATGAGGCCTTTAACAGAACCTTTAACTGTGAAGATATTTTCCCAGTTTGTTGCTTCCCTTCTAATCTTGTTTACATTAGTTTTGTTTGTACAGAAGTTTTTTAATTTGATGTAATCAAAATTTTCTATGTTGTGATCAATAATAGTCTCTAGTTAGTATTTAGTCACAAATTTCTTCCTCTTCCACAAGTCTGAGAGATAAACTATCCTATGTTCCTCCAATTTGTTTATAATCTCGTTCTTTATGTCTAAATCATGGACCCATTTTGATCTTATCTTGGTATACGGTGTTAAGTGTAGGTCCATGCCTAATTTCTGCCATACTAATTTCCAGTTATCCCAGCAGTTTTTGTCAAATAATGAATTCGTATCCCAAAAGTGAGGATCTTTGGGTTTGTCAAACACTAAATTGCTATAGTTGACTATTCTGTCTTGTGAACCTAACCTGTTCCACTGATCAACTAATCTATTTCTTAACCAATACCAAATGGTTTTGGTGACTGCTGCTTTATAATATAGTTTTAGATCAGGTACAGTTAGGCCACCTTCATTTGATTTTTTTTCATTAATTCTTTTGAGATTCTTGACCTTTTATTATTCCATATGAATGTTGTTGTTATTTTTTCTAGATCATTAAAATATTTTCTTGGAAGTCTGATTGGTATAGCACTAAATAAATAGATTAGTTTAGGGAGTATTGTCATCTTTATTATATTTGCTCGACCTATCCAGGAGCACTTGATATTTTTCCAATTGTTTAAGTCTGACTTTATTTGTGTGGAAAGTTTTTTTTGTAATTTAGCTCATATAATTCCTGACTTTCCTTTGGTAGATAGATTCCCAAATATTTTATGCTGTCGACAGTTATTCTGAATGGAATTTCTCCTTGTATCTCTTGCTGTTGGATTTTGTTGGTGATGTATAAAAATGCTGAGGATTTATGGGGATTTATTTTATAACCTGCAACTTTGCTAAAGTTATGGATTATTTCTAATAGCTTTTTTGTAGAATCTCTGGGGTTCTCTAAGTATACCATCATATCATCTGCAAAGAGTGATAGTTTGGTTTCCTCACTGCCTATTCTGATTCCTTTAATCTCTTTCTCGACTCTTATTGCTGAGGCTAGTGTTTCTAATACAATATTGAATAGTAAAGGTGACAGTGGGCAACCTTGCTTCACTCCAGATCTTACTGGGAAAGATTGCAGTTTTTCCCCATTGCATATGATGCTTACTGATGGTTTTAAATATATGCTCCTGACTATTTTAAGAAAAAGTCCATTTATTCCAATACTCTCAAGTGTTTTTATTAGGAATGGATGTTGGATTTTATCAAATGCTTTTTCTGCATCTATTGAGATGATCATATGGTTTTTGTTAGTTTGCTTATTGATATAGTCAATTATGCTAATAGTTTTCCTAATATTAAACCAGCCCTGCATTCCTGGTATAAATCCTACTTGATCATAATGTATTATCCTGGGGATGATTTTCTGTAATCTTTTTGCTAATATTTTATTTAAGATTTTAGCATCGATGTTCATTAGAGAGATTGGTCTATAATTTTCTTTCTCTGTTTTCAGCCTACCTCGTTTAGGTGTCAGTACCATGTCTGTGTCATAAAAGGAGTTTGGTAGGACTCCTTCAGTCCCTATGTTTTCAAATAGTTTATATAGTATTGGGGTTAATTGTTCTTTAAATGTTTGGTAGAATTCACATGTAAATCCATCTGGTCCTGGGGATTTTTTCATAGGGAGTTGGTTAATAGCTTGTTCTATTTCTTTTTCTAAGATGGGACTATTTAGGATATTTACTTCTTCCTCTGTTAATCTGGGCAAGCTATATTTTTGAAGGTATTCTTCCATTTCATTTAAGTTGTCGAATTTATTGCCATAAAGTTAAGCAAAGTAATTCCTAATTATTGCTCCAATTTCCTCTTCATTAGTGGCGAGTTCTCCCTTTTCATTTTTAAGACTAACAATTTGATTTTCCTCTTTCCTTTTTTTAATCAGATTTACTAAGGGTTTGTCTATTTCGTTGGTTTTTTCATAGAACCAACTCTTAGTTTTATTAATTAATTCAATAGTTTTTTTTACTTTCAGTTTTATTGATCTCTTCTTTTATTTTTAGAATTTCAAGTTTAGTGTTTGACTGGGGGTTTTTAATTTGTTCCTTTTCTAGCATTTTTAGTTGTAAGTCCAAATCGTTGACCTTCTCTTTCTCTACTTTATGCAAGTAAGCCTCTAGAGATATGAAATTTCCCCTTATTACCACTTTGGCTGCATCCCACACATTTTGATATGATGTCTTATTATTGTCATTTTCTTGGTTGAAGTTATTAATTATGTCTATGATTTGCTTTTTCATCCAATCATTCTTTAGTATGAGATTATTTAGTTTCCAATTATTTTTTGGTCTACTTTCCCCTGGCTTTTTATTGAGTGTAATTTTTATGGCATCGTGGTCTGAAAAGGATGCATTCACTATTTCTGCCCTACTGCATTTGAGTTTGAGGTTTTTATGTCCTAATATATGGTCTATTTTTGTATAGGTTCCATGAACTGCTGAAAAGAAAGTGTACTCCTTTCTGTCTCCATTTCATTTTCTCCAGAGGTCTATCATATCTAACTTTTCTAGTATTCTATTTACCTCTTTGACTTCTTTCTTATTTATTTTGTGATTTGATTTATCTAATTCTGAGAGTGCAAGGTTGAGATCTCCCACTGTTATAGTTTTGCTATCTATTTCTTCTTGCAGCTCTCTTAATTTCTCTTTTAAGAATTTAGATGCCACACCACTTGGTGCATATATGTTTAATATTGATATTGCTTCATTATTTATGCTACCCTTTAGCAAGATATAGTGCCCTTCCTTATCTCTTTTAATTAGATCAATTTTTGTTTTTGCTTGATCTGAGATCAGGATGGCTACCCCTGCTTTTTTGACTTCACCTGAAGCATAGTAGATTTTGCTCCATCCTTTTACCTTTATTCTGCATGTATCTCCCTGCTTCAGGTGTGTTGCACTTGAACATATTGCAGGATTCTGGCTTTTAATCCATTCTGCTAATCGCTTCCTCTTTATGGGGGAGTTTACCCCATTCACATTTATGGTTAAAATTACCAATTCTGTATTACTTGCCATCTTGTTAACCCCTATTTATGCTTTTCTCTCTTCTTTCCCCCTTACCCCCCTTCCCAGTATTAAACTTGTGAGCACCACTTGCTTCTCACAGCCCACCCTTTTTAGTATCCCTCCTCCCCACCTTAGAGTTCCTCCCCCTATCTTACTCCTTTCCCTCTCAATTTCTGTATTCCCTTCTGCTTAGCTTATTCCTTCCCTTTTCATTTTTCCCTTCTCACTTTTAATGAGATGGGAGAAGTTTCACCATATATTGAATGTCTAACATTTTTTCTCTTAAAGTCAATTCTTATGGCAGTAAAATACTCACTATATTCATCCCCCTCCATTCTTTCTCTCAGATATAATAGGTTTCCTTTGCCTCTTTGTGAGATATAGTACCCCCACTTTACCCTTTTTCTGATACAGTGTCCTTTCCACCTCTAATTTCTAGAACAAGGTATACATGTATTTTTTATACATCTTTACAGCATAAATATAGTTCCCAAGATTTCTTTTAACCTTTTTAGGTTTTTCTTGAGTTCTATATTTGCAGATCAAACTTCTTGTTAAGTTCTGGTTTTTTTTTACCAAAAATAGGTGAAATTCACTTATTTCGTTGAATGACCATCTTCTTCCCTGGAAAAAGATGCTCATTCTGGCTGGGTAAGTTATTTTTGGTTGCATAGCGAGTTTGTTAGCCTTTCGGAATATCATATTCCAGGCCCTTCGATCTTTAAATGTGGATGCTGCTAGATCTTGGGTGATCTTTATTGTGGCTCCTCCATATTTGAATTGGGTTTTTCTAGCCGCTTGGAGTATTTTTTCCTTTGTTTGAGGGTTCTGGAATTTGGCCACTGTATTTCTTGGTGTTTTGATTTTAGGATCCCTTTCAGTGGGTGATTGGTGAATCCTTTCAATGTCTATTTTACCCTCTGTTTCTATGACTTCTGGGCAGTTCTCTTTGATAATTTCCTGAAAAATAGTGTCCAGGCTCTTTTTTCCATCGTATTTTTCTGGGAGTCCAATGATTCTCAGATTGTCTCTCCTAGTCCTGTTTTCCAGGTCTGTTGTTTTCCCCAGAAGGAATTTCACATTTTTCTCCATTGTTTGGTTTTTTTGGTCTTGCTTGACTGATTCTTCTTGTCTCCTCGAGTCATTCAATTCCATTTGTTCTATTCTTGTTTTCAATGAAGTGTTTTCTTCACTCACTTTTTTTTATATCTTTTTCTAATTGTCCAATTTGTTCTATGGAATGTTTTTCCATTTCGCCCATTTTATTCTTTAGTGAGCTATTTTCTGTTTCCAGTTCACTAATCCTATTTTTCAAGGATTTGTTTTCTTTATCCATTCTGTCTTTAAGTGAGTGGGATGACTTCTCCAGACTCTCTTGCCAAGCCTCCCTCTCTTTTCCCATTTTTCTTCTAGCTCTCTTGTGAGAGCCTTTTTAATTTCTTCTATGAGATTCATCTGTGGTGAGGAACAGATGATCTCCTCCTGTGGGGATTCACCTGAAGATAATCTGTTTTTAGTCTCCTCAGGGTTTAGAGTCTGTTCTCTGTCTGGATAAAAGCTGTCAATTGTTAAAGTCCTTTTTAACTTTTTGCTCATTTTGTCAGAGAAGAATCAAAGACAAACTAGCAAAGAAAAAAAAGGAAAAAAAACAGAAATGGAATCTGCTTTTTTTGGGGGAGGGGCTGGGTGGCGTTACCGAGCTTCCTCTACAGACTGTGGGGGCAGCAGTGAAGCACTATCAGGACTGTGCTGCGCCTGCACTCTGAGACTCTGAGAGCATGCTGAGACGCTGTGGGGGAGGGATGGCCGGTCTCAAGGAGCTCCAGCTGTTTGGGGTTGTATTCTTCACCCCCAGTGTTTTTAGCTTCTCTGCTGGGTTACTGACTTGCTGCCAGGGAAAAGTATCCAATCCTGTAGTGAAGCTCTCCACCCAGAGACAGCTGAGATCACACCCCAACCCCCTCCGGTCTGCTCGGCTGTGAGCTGCCTGCCGAGCTCTTGCTGCTGCTGCCCTCAGCCTGTGCCGATCTAAAACCCTCCCGCCCTCGAGCAAAAACAGACTTTTCCTGGCGAATCTCAAGGATGTCTTCTCTTGGTAACTGTTTGTGGGGTTTTTTTTCAGTCAGGCATTAATTCAGAGGCTTGTAATGAGATGGATTCTGAGAGAAAACGAGGAACTTACACAGCTGTGTGCCTCCTCACCGCCATCTTGGCTGGAAGTCCTTTTCCTGGCTGTGTCTTGCAATGTGTTGTCCATTCTTTCCAATAAATTATCAGCAAATTTAGAATGCATGAGGTAGTTGCCACTTTTTGACTTGGAAAGTGAAATGATGGACAAAATGAGAGAAAGGAAGACAGACAGAAAGAGAGAGAGAGAGGGGCGGGGAGAGAGAGAGAGAGAGAGAGAGAGGAGATATTATACATTTCTTATTGTTAAAAGTCTTACAATATGTCGATGTACTTCTTGTGGCAGGGAGGAAAAAGGGTGATCTTGTCCAAGTCACTATCAGTTTGTTAAATTATTTAAGGACACAGGGACTGAGAATTTCTTAAGATAAATTGCAATTTGTGAAACGTGAGGTAAAATATTTAAGTCATTGTATAAGTGAAGGGAAAAAGAGATTAGATCCTGTACCAGGTGGAGGAGATTCTTGGAATTCCTAAAGCTAGGATGAAAAAGAGCCTCTGGAAAATTTCTAGGATTGGGTGGGGTATTATAGAACCTGGATTGATGAATATTCATTATTGACAAAGTCTTTGTATACTCATTTGTTAGAAGAGAAACCAGATATAGTGCAATGGGATCCAGAAGGAGAACAGAGTTTTGAACAACTTAAACAGGGGTTGATGTCAGCCCCTGTATTACTTTTGCCACCGTTTGAAAAGCCTTTTCATTTATATGTAAATATAGTAAAATGGGGTTGCCTTAGGAGTATTGGCACAATTAAGGGGGTGGGGGTGGAGACACCCAGTAGCCTTTTTGTCAAAAATGTTAGACCCAGTGGCAAAGGGATGGCCTTTCTGTATTCAAGCAGTGGCAGCCACAGCAATTTTGGTAGAAGAAAGTCGGAAGTTAACCTTTGGGGGCAGTTTAATAGTGAGTGTCCCACACCAAGTTCAATCAATTCTGAAACAAAGGGCCAAGAGGTGGCTAACTGACTCAGATTTTAAAACATGACACAATTTTACTGGAAAGAGATGGTTTGGTACTCTCACTGGACCATAGCCTTAATCCAGCCATGTTCTTATCTGCTTCCCCTGGGGAACCATGTCCCTTGAACATGATTGTCTAAATGTCACTGATTACCAAACTAAGGTTAGGGAAGATTTGCAGGAGGCCCCCTTTGTTAAAAGGTGCTCAATGGTTCATAGATGGGTCCTTAGGAGTAGTTAATGGGAAAAGGAAAAATGGATATGCTATTGTTGATGGGGAGGACATGACCTTGGTTTAATCTGGATTCTTCCCAAAAGAGGGGTCAATTCAAACTTGTGAATTATATGCATTAAATAAAGCCCTAAAATTGCTTGAAGGAAAGAATGGAATTGTATATATATGGATTCAAAATATGGCTGGGGAATTGTTCATATATTTGCAAAAATATGGGAGGAAAGGGGAAAATATGGGAGGAGCAGGTAGATTCGGACCAAGGCACCCATTTCACAGTTAAAATCCTCTGATCTATGGCCAAGCTCTAGAAATATCCTGGGACTTTCATATCCTATGGCATCCATCCTCATCAGGTAAAGAGGAAAGGATGGATAAGGAAATTAAAAAGCAACTGACTAAATTGGCTGAGACACAGTTGCCCTGCACTAAGTGCCTTCCCCTTGCCTTACTAAGAATTAGAAGAAAACCCCAGAAGGATTTGGGATTATCACCCTATGAGTATTGTATGGTCAGCCTTATCCAAAAGGGATTCAAAATTCTTCCTTGGATCCAATGTTTGAGACCAAGGATTTGTTTTTAAGGAAATGAGTCAGGTCTGTACTGCAACATCCGAAAACTTTACAACTAAAAGGGCTTATTGCTCAGACTCCTCCCTTAGGATTCACAGTACATAAATTCTAGCCTGGAGACTGGGTCCTGGTTTGGACCTGGAAGGAGGACAAGCTGACCCTGAGCTGGGAAGGACCCTTCCAGATCCTGTTGACTTCAGATATGGCATACGCACCAAAGAGAAAAGTTGGACAAATCACACTCGAGTCAAAGGTCCTGTGGATGTGCCAAAGAAGTGGGCAGTAAAGACTGATCCAGGAACCTTGAAAGTGCAGCTGAAATTATAAGAAACTTAGCAAATACTTATGAATTGTGCATGTAAAATCTTTTTGACTTGTATCATTTGGGGAACTCTCTTGGGACTTTTCTTGTTGGTACTAGATATTACATTTTGTTGAACTGTATTGTTAGGAATTGGGGATATTATATACCATTAGGAAGAATGGGGGTGTGAACCGAACCCAAGAGGTTGGAGACTGGGCCTTGTCTATGCATGTATGATTTTATGTGGGTACACCTTTTGAACTGGTACCTCGAGAGCAGTGGGGTATGAAAATACCTTTCAAACCCTAATCCAAACATTAGTCACTAGCTTCAAATTGACTGACAGCGAGATATGTGGGGGACCTGAACAACTCACATGATGGCTCTAAGTACCTGTCCCTTTTTTCCAGCCTGGATATTGAGTAATAGATCAGTTGTCCATGATGGTACAGGATTTTGGTCAGATCAGGAGGAACATCAGTGGAAACTAACTAATGCTGTCCCAGGAGGACATTGTTTAAATAAAACAGGCACAGGGCCTTAGATGGGAGAAATTAAAGGAAGAAATTAAAGGAAATTAAATGCTCAGGAAGTTCAGATTAAGTGACTTGCCCAAGGTCACACAGCTAGGAAGTGTTAAGGATCTGAGGCCAGATTTGAACTCCGGTTCTCCTGACTTCAGGGCTGGTGCTCTACCCACTGCACCAACTAGCTGCCTCATAAACATCTTTTTTGAAGTAGGCATGTGGATACATTTATTTCTCTATTCTTCATACCAAGAAATTAGGGCGATCCTAAAAATAATAGAGAGAGAGCTGGATGTCACCTTGGGGATCATTCAGATCAACCCCCCACCTCTTATTTTAAAGGGGAGGAAACATTACTTTCCCAAGCCATGCTCTTTCTGGGGACAGTTGCATGGAGCACTCAAACTCACACATTGGACTGAGTGTACATAACTGCTATTCTCAGGGCAATCACAGTAATCTTGAGGAGCTGAAGTTGAACTCTGACTCATCATTTATTGTGTAACCTTGGAAAAGTTGATGTAAAAACCATCTAACTCAAAGATTCATCAAAATATTTCTTAATTAGCATAACTATCAAGAGATGGGCCTCAGGCCTCCTTTGCCCTCAAGTTCCACTCTCTGATGTCTGACTAGAGGGAAAGGGGACCAGCCATGTCTGCTCACTGGGATGCTGGTTCAGGGCTACTTCAATACTTTCAGTCATGGGACAAGGGCACCACTTGTCAAGAGACTTTTTAGAAAGTTGTGATAATGGCTTCCAAGACTGTGAAGATTTTGACTATTTGGTTTTAAAATGTTCTTTTGAATAAATGACACCTATACTGCCTTTAAAAAAAATTGGAGCAGTTATGTGGTATAGTAAATAGATCACCAGCAATGGAGTTGGGAGGACATGAGTTCAAATTCACTTTCAGACACTTGATACATCCTAGTTGTGTGACCATAGGCCAGTCACTTAACCTGATAGCCTTGCAACACACACAAGAATTTCAACCATCATCCTATAATGTCATGAATTTTTTTTGTTTTCTTTGAAAATAGTAGATGTAACCTTTTGGACCTATGTCCTTAACTTTAAAAAGATAGTGACTCGTGAGATCCCTTCCTACCTTGATTTAGTGTTAAAATATTTTCCTATATGATAAAAAGGGGAAAGAGAACAGATGGTAATTGTGAATTTATAGAGAAATTGAGGAAGCACTTTCAGGATTCGCCAAAATTTTTGAAGCACTTGGGGATTTGTCAAGATTGTTAAGAGAATAACTTGCTACCTGAAATAAGCATGCAAAGTAGGGAAGAGGTGCTTGCGGACTTGAGTAAACAAAAGTACTATGGAGCAACCACTATGGAAAATTTGGGATTGGCCTCTCAGTTTTCATTTTGCTGTGAGTTTTACTAATTTTAGCGAAACATGTGCAATGCTTAAAACCCTCCTGAAATTCGTGATCTTCAGAAGACTTTATTAGTATTAGAAGATGTCAAATTCCCACATTCATTTACACATTCAAAAGATTTCTCTCCAATATGAACATTTAGTATAAATATAAAAACTATACTGCTAAGGGAAAGCTTTTCCTACCCTATTCATTATTTGTAAAACTAATGCATGAACTTTCTGGTGTTTGGTAACATGTGGGTTCCTGTGAAGTGACTTTTCACATTTATAAATAAAGCTCCTCTCCATTGTGAACTCTCTGTAGTAAGATGGGTCCTCTGAATGAAGGATTTCCCTGATTAATTCAAAATGTTTTTCTCCTCTGAACTCTTTGATTTACAGTTTAAGAGATGTCATCAAACAGAAAGCCTTTCCACATTCAGTAAACTGATGAGATTTCTCTCCAGTATGAACTCTGTGATGTACAAGGAAGGATGTTCGACATTCTACCTATATAAAAGGTTTCTCTCCACTATGAATCCATTGGTGTTGCATAAGTTTTTTGTTTGTTTGTTTTCTCAAATAAGCCTTGCCAAAATCTGTGTGCATGCATAAGGTTTCTCTGGGGTGTAAATTCTCTGGGATCACAAAAGTTCCTTCATTTGAAAAAAGGTTTTCCTACACTGTGTGCATTGTTAAGGTTTACTGTGATGACCGAGTTAGCACCCTGGATACCTTAGAATCAGCCAGAGACAGGATAAGCAAAAGTTCTTATTCTTTATTCTTGGTTTTTAGGGATAGAAGTGAAGGGGTTGGAAGCAGGATCTCTGCAACCTTCCTTTTTCCTCCTGTACAGCCAAAGTGACTCTTGCTCATCTTACTTCACCACCACCACCCCCCCCATCCCTACTACAATTCTCTGTATATACCAATCATTGAGCCGGCACAGGATAGTGGGAAGGACCATTTTCCAAGTATATGCCCATAGAGTATTATCCAGTTGGTAGTTAGCCTCAAGTGCTCAGCTATCCTGACCTCAGTGCATCGACTCAAGAGTTTCAGCCCTCTACATCTCCTGCTTTCTTTTGTTTTAGAACACAGGTGGTCACACCATCCCTGACTTCTCAGGGAGCTGAGAACCCCAAAACGAGGGGATCACACTCTCTCCGACTTTTCAGGAAAGGAGGTAAAAACACCGAAAAAAGGGTGATCAAATTTCCCCTGACTTCTCAGGAAGGGAGGTGAAAGCACTAAAAAGATGATCATGCTCTCTCTGACATCTCAGGAAGGGAGATGAAAAACACCAAAGGGAAGTGGGGATTGCTAACAAGTTTCTGGGCTAAAGGGTTTTATTAGGAACAGGTATGCACACACCCCTCAGCATGGGAGGTATTACACAAGCACATATCAATAATGCACAGGCTATAAGAGATGACTCTCCCCACAACCAGGGCAGGCTCAATGTGGTGCAAGAAACATCAATTGTACATGCAAGTAGTGATATAATAAATAATATGAATCAACATAGTGTTGTAAAAGATTTCCAGAAGTCCTAGAAGGAGGGTATGTAAACAACGGTCACACATACTCCTTCTTCAGCAGCCAAGAGATAGTCCAAAACCAATCTATTGTCCATTGCATCACATGTCAGGGGATCCAATGATCCTCACAAGTTTTTGAAGTCCTGCAACAGTCTTAGGTCTCAGAGAATCCAATGATTCCTGAGGGTTTTGAAGTCCTACAATTTTTGATGTCCATGAGTCAAACGCCATTAACTGCCATGCCCATTCAGTGGTGAGCACAGTCAGCAACAGAACCACCCGATGTTTCTTGGGTCTTCTCTTTCCTTTCATTTTTCTCTGATGGACAAATCAAGTAAGTCTCATTGGCACCCATCTGATTTCTTCTCCATCTGTGGAGATACAAGCAAACCGTCTCCCCCAAGCAGTTTACCTATCTGGTCCCTTCCCTTTACCACTTTCTGGATCTCTCCACATCACCTGGTGAATATCTAAAGATAGTGGAGCCCTTTGCAAAGGATACTGACCTTCCGGTGGGTTATAAAACCTGCCTACCAGAGCCAGGAGATCTTTGTGAAAAATCAAGAAATTGATAGTATGAAGAGCTAGATTTAGAAGTTGTCTAGGGTTGCCTGTGGCTCCCTCTTTCTTTAGATTTTGGAGAAGCATCTTAATGTCTCTGTTTCTGCTCTCTACTACTGTCTATACTTGAGGTTTAAACAGTATGCTTGTGGTCTGTAAAATCTGATACTGTGCACAAAAGTGTGTAAAATGTTTAGAAGTAAAGACAGGTCGATTGTCTGTTTTCATTGCTTGTGGCACACCCAGGATTGCAAATGCTTGTATAAGGAATTCAGTGACTACTCGTGCTGTTTCTTTTGCTGCTGGTATTGCATTTGCAATCCTGAAAAATTGTCTACCACAACATGGATAAAAGACAGACGACCAAAAGATTTATAACAGGTCACATCCATTTGCCAAATTTGATTGGGTCTCAAACCATGAGCGTTCTTCCACGGAGGCAGTGTAGGAGCATAGAAAGGCAGGCAATCTGTACAGGTTGTTACTATTCTCCTACCTTCCTGTCTTGTTGTTCCCAATTGTAAGTGTAAAGCTCGATCAGCCTGATGATATTTAGAATGAGATTCTTGGGCTGCCTAAACCCTTTCTTTTCTTTTTGGAGGAGCGTCTTAATGTCTCTGTTTCTCCTCTCTACTACTGTCTATATTTGAGGTTTAAGCAATACGCTACTGGCCTGTAAAATCACTTTGCACAAAAGTGTGCAAAATGTTTAGAAGTATAGACGGGTCGATTGTCTGATTTCATTGCTTGTGGCACACCCAGGATTGCAAATGCTTGTATAAGGAATTCAGTGACTACTCGTGCTGTTTCTTTTGCTTCTGGTATTGCATTTGCAATCCTGAAAAATTGTCTACCACAACATGGATAAAAGACAGACGACCAAAAGATTTATAACAGGTCACATCCATTTGCCAAATTTGATTGGGTCTCAAACCATGAGCGTTCTTCCACGGAGGCAGTGTAGGAGCATAGAAAGGCAGGCAATCTGTACAGGTTGTTACTATTCTCCTACCTTCCTGTCTTGTTATTCCCAATTGTAAGTGTAAAGCTCGATCAGCCTGATGATATTTAGAATGAGATTCTTGGGCTGCCTAAACCCTTTCTTTTCTTTTTGGAGGAGCGTCTTCATGTCTCTGTTTCTCCTCTCTACTACTGTCTATACTTGAGGTTTAAGCAATACGCTACTGGCCTGTAAAATCACTTTGCACAAAAGTGTGCAAAATGTTTAGAAGTATAGACGGGTCGATTGTCTGATTTCATTGCTTGTGGCACATCCAGGATTGCAAATGCTTGTATAAGGAATTCAGTGACTACTCGTGCTGTTTCTTTTGGTGCTGGTATGGCATTTGCAATCCTGAAAAAGTGTCTACCACAACATGGATAAAAGACAGACGACCAAAAGATTTATAACAGGTCACATCCATTTGCCAAATTTGATTGGGTCTCAAACCATGAGCGTTCTTCCACGGAGGCAGTGTAGAAGCATAGAAAGGCAGGCAATCTGTACAGGTTGTTACTATTCTCCTATCTTCCTGTCTTGTTATTCCAAATTGTAAGTGTAAAGCTCGATCAGCCTGATGATATTTAGAATGAGATTCTTGGGCTGCCTAAACCCTTTCTTTTGTTTTTGGAGGAGAGTCTTCATGTCTCTGTTTCTCCTCTCTACTACTGTCTATACTTGAGGTTTAAGCAATACGCTACAGGCCTGTAAAATCACTTTGCACAAAAGTGTGCAAAATGTTTAGAAGTATAGACGGGTCGATTGTCTGATTTCATTGCTTGTGGCACATCCAGGATTGCAAATGCTTGTATAAGGAATTCAGTGACTACTCGTGCTGTTTCTTTTGCTGCTGGTATTGCATTTGCAATCCTGAAAAAGTGTCTACCACAACATGGATAAAAGACAGACGACCAAAAGATTTATAACAGGTCACACCCATTTGCCAAATTTGATTGGGTCTCAAACCATAAGCGTTCTTCCACGGAGGCAGTGTAGGAGCATAGAAAGGAAGGCAAGAGGTACAGGTCTTTAATATGCTCCTACCTTCCTCTCTTGTTATTCCAAATTGTAAGTGTAAAGCTCAAGCAGCCTAGTGATATTTGTAATGAGATTCTTAGGCTGCTTGAAATAAAGGAGTATTGGCCAACATGGTTAGAAGGCTATCTGCCTTTGAATTACCATCCCAAATACAACCTCGAAGTCCACTATGAGAGTGGACATGCAAGACATAAATCTTACCTGGATGCTTTCTCACTTGCTGTTGAAGTTCCTTAAGGAGCTGATATATATTACAGGCTACAAATTGTATTTAGACTGTGGCAATTCTTTGTACCATACCTACTGAATAGCTGAATCAGATAACATATGTACATCTCCTGGATAATAAGTAAGAGCTAGCTAGAACGATTGCATACAATTCATTCATTCTGCTGAGTGGACTGAAAAGGAGTTCTGACTACTCTCTTTATAGTTAAGTCATGAGAATATATAGTACAAATATTATGTTTGGATACATCTTTAAAGAGAGTTGGTCCTTTAAGAGGAACTACAGACACCTTTTCTTCTAGAATCCATCGTCAATTATGTAATAGTCTGGTTATCTTAATAAAGACCCGTGTGTAAAATTTGGAGCTGTAGCTAACAAAATTTAACACTCTGCGATGGTCTCATAGCAGACATTAATTTGTGCATTAGTATAAAAGGTGTATATCTTATCATATCTTATCCCAGATACTTATATTGCTCGCTTAATGGCCTTTAATAAAATTCTAGACACAAACACTGGCAAAAATAAGAGTTTGTTCTGATTGTGTTGGGAGGTTCACCCATTCTATTACACTGTCTGCTTGATGAAGGAATTCTGTGGGTGCCTCTTGTGTAGTAAAAAACTATATTTCTAAGGATACTTGAGTGACTTTCAACCACACACTTCAACTTCTCTCAAAAATCTCTTGAGCTTCTTTCGTAAGCTGGCGTGGTGAGTTTAAAGCACTGTTTTCCCGTAAAATGTCACATAATGGTTGTAACTGAGAGGTAGTCAATCCTAACACTGGACGCATCCATTGGATATCTCCTATCAATTTCTGAAAGTCATTTAAGGTGTTTAGCTTCTCTGTTCTTAAGGACAGTTTTTGCACTGTGAGCACTTGAGGGTACATTTCATATCCTACTTTTTACAGGCAAAAGACTTCCCATATTGCTTACATTCATAAGGCTTCTCTCCAGATTGATGTCTGATCACAACTGTACTATGGCAGAACACCTTGCCGAGGTTTATCTCTACTGAGAATATTCTAATGTCAAGTGAGGTGTCTCTTGTGAAGGAAAGCTCTCCACAGTCACTGCACTTAGAACGTTTGTCTCCAGTATGAATCTTTTGATTTTTGAGTAAGTTCTTTGATCAGGCACAAGGCCTTACACTAATTCATTACACTAACAAGATTTTCCTCCAATATGAATTCTTCAATGTAAATTAAGAGCTGTAGTCAGGCAGAAAGTCTTCCCACAGTCATTACATTCTTAGGATGTTTCATAATATGGATCATCTGAGGTCAAACGAGGTCTATCTTCCAGCAGAAGGCCTTCCCACAGTCATTACATTCACAAAGTTTCTCTCCCATACAGATTTTCCTGTATTGAGTAAGATATGTCTCCTGGCTGAAAGTCTTGTCACATTCATTACATTCATTATTATTTCCTCACTAGCTGGGTGCCACAATTCGAGATTTGACTCAACTCACGGTCCAAGATACCATCCCTTATAAGACTTGCCTGGCATAATTCCTCCAAAGAAATGTCCAGCTTTGGGATTGTCTGTTTGATTTCAGACCTCCTGTCCCAACCTGAAAGAGAGAAAAATGTAAATATTCCATTTCTTGCAGCATTACACTTAAACATATCTTCTATCTCCTTAATCAATAAAGATTATCAAACAATAAAATATACAATATATGACACATTAGTTTTGTGTATTCTAATGAGCTTTTACACTTTATATTAAGTTTCTATACCAACACTACAAGAAAGTCCAAGATAGAAAAGAAACTCTCACATTCATCAAATCATTCATCCTAGCACTTTTCTGATAAAAAAAAAATTCGTAGGTTCTATTGGGGAATGTCTAAGATACATAACTATAGCACAATATTACCTCACTTTAAAAAATGACAAATATGAAGAATTCAGCGAAGCAAGGAAAGACTTAGGTGAAGTATTACAGGGAAATAAGAAGAGCAAGCAAAAGGTATGATGACAACAAAAATACAACATACTATGTAATTATAAGGACAAAGGGTGGTCCCAGACAAGAGTTGAGAACATGTACTTCCCTCCCTTCATTGCACAAGTGGGAGATTCCCAGTGAGGAACAATGTATACATATATTAAATAAAAAGGTGAGAACTTGTTAGTTTTTAATTAGTTTCTAATAAGTTCTGAATAAGTTGGGCTAAATACTGAAAAGGAGAAAAGGCTGAAATTCCTTTGGGAAATGAAACGTCCTCTTAATGTCCCCAAACTTCTCCCTGACACAAAGATTCATATCTTACATACAAACATTCTCACATCTGTGTTGACGGCACATAAAAGAAGAATTTCAGGTATTAAATATATAAAGTCACTATATCAAAGGCTTTTGATTTCATTAAGTGTGAAAACTACTTTGCTCCACCAATACTGGCTGCAACTCATCTATAATTTTAGAGTTTTAGTTACCTAAGTTTCAGAAAGAATAACTGATAAGACTCATACTCACATACTTACCCTCAGAGATAAGGTATATAGTATTACTAAATTCAAAAGGAAAGATTAAAAATTTGTCAGAGAAACTGCCTGTCTATAACGGATAAATAGGCCAAGAATATAAAGAGAAAAATCCAAATGGAAAAAGAAACACAAATTTAAAATCAATTGAAAAATCACTGAAACATTACTAATAAATTAACTAACTAGAGGCATGAATTGGAACAAGGCTGAGGATCAACTCCAACATATTGCAGAGATCATTAAAACAACAAAACTCCATGTTGTCAGAGTTGAAGAAACAGGTACAGTCCTTCATTTATGGCCGAAAGCTAGAAATTGAATAACAAGCAATCTGAAAATATGCAGTAAAAGAAAAATAATTATTCTCTGACTCAACTGCACTATTTAGCATATAACTATTGGTGGGGGGTTAGCTCCATAAACATACTCATAAAAAAAAATGGAAAGCCTTTATAGAATAATGCAAAGAGTAATTTGACAAGGACTTCTGTTAGTATAAATAATGAATTATGAATATATAACAGGAAAACAAGGGAAGGATGAATGGGAAGGATCTCTTGTCAGAGAAAATCAGCTGTTCCCCACATTCCTGGGAAGGGACACAAGGGCAGTTTCCTGAATCCACATTTTATAAGTGATTCCTATTAAAGACCACTCATGATGTTGTATGCTGTACCTTTTCCCCATCTGGTTTTCACTCATTTACGTGGACAGGTGCTTCATCAGACATCTCCCTTTGGAATCCCTAGTTTTATTCCTTGTTCCTATTGGTATATCATATGTGGTTTGGAAATTACAAGTCCCGTTTGTTGTAAACAGAAAATTGGGAGGTTCAGGGAACCATCTCAGATTTACTATAATGCAATAAACATTTATTAAACCATCTGCTATGTCCCTTCTCTCTCTTGGGAAAAGTGAACATCCCAGGAAGTCCTAAAGGGTATGACCATAAGATGCTCTCTTCCTACTCTTTGGAACTATGGAGAAATGGGTCACAGACTGGAGTTGTAGTCAGGTAAGAAAATTAATTCATTTGACACACATCCTGATAACAGGATAGAAACCTTTCATGTCTTCAGAGAATTATACTAGGGTTAGATTACTATTTTTAATAATTATTATATTACTACATCATACAATAATATAATAATAATTAAAGGTTATCTCTGAGGGAACAGAGAGTGAAGAAGGTCCAACCTCAGGAGCATAGAAACAATCACTTTAGAGAGGTACAAAACAAAGGTCTTTTCCCTCACAACAAGGCCATAAAGACTCATAACTGTCAGGCAAAACAAGAATAAAAACATTCAGGAAAGCCCATAATTCATACCAAGGAAGAAAGCAGAGCCCTTCCAAAAGAGAGATTGGGAGACAAGGGGCATCTGTGCTTACACAGGCAGGCCAGGTTCCTCTGATTGTCCGGCATCACATCCCTGCACAGATCCTGCTGAGAAGGGCACCGGGGTCTCCTTGGAGGTGACAGCCACTTCTCCCAATGTTAACAATTCCTGCAACATCAGACACGTTTCTGCACATTCCAGGAATGTCCTACAGAAGAACCATGTGGCTGCCCCGGATCTGCTAGAAGTGGTTCTCAATGTTCAAGCTCCAACGTGCCCCAGTCCGTACTTACCAAGCCCCCCAAGTCTGAATCAGGTGGCCAGCCCTGCCTTGTTTGTTCAAGCGTTTACTCCATAAGCATTTGGGAATGCTGGTCTGGCCTGAGGGTCGGGCACGTGGCTGAGCACTGGGGAGCCCCCAAAGCTGTCTGCAAGACACCCCCATCCCCCTGGGGGAGAAAGGGAACAAGAACTACTGACCCAAAGGAAAAGTCTGAAAATCCGTCATTTCAGGGAAAGCACTAACACCCAGAGGATCCGAATAATCTCAAGCCACATGCAGGGAAGGAGGAAGAGCCTGGGCTGAGCCTTGAAGGGGGATTCCCAGAGTGAGAGAAGAAGAGGGAGGGCATTACCCTTCTTGTTGGAACAAAGTCAGAGGGAGTCATGGGGAAGGAGCCACAAAGAGGAGCCAGGAACGGAGACTGTTTCCCCCGCCCAGAACCTTGCAGAACAAAGGTGCGGGGGCTCATTATCCCCATTAGCAGCTGGAGACCAACAGGCTCCTGGGACCTCTCCCAGAAACAGTCCTCCAGCCTGAAGCTGTCCTTGGAGTGGACCATCAACCCCACGCCCCCTGCCTGAGCCAGTAACCAGCCTGCCCCTCCCCAGCCCCTCCCACCAGTCCTGGCGGCTTCCTCAGGCTCCTCCTTCCCTATGACAGACAGGCCAGGGCGGCCTCCCCCCAAGCGGGAGAGAACGTCACAGTTTGGGGTCCGGGGCCTCTCCTGCTCTGGAGAAGCTGCCGCAGCCTCGGGCCCCGCTCTCAGAAGGTTTTAACCCATCAGGGAAAATACGTACAATTATGAAGGAGGCGAATGTGCCGAAATAATGATGAATGTTCATGAATCACTGACCTTAAGGACCCGCCCCAAATGCAGGTTAACCCCATGACGTCATTGCAGCCCAGGAGGAAAACCGGCCGTTCTCACTGGGGCCGCCAGGGCGCCTCCCGGATCCTTCCGCCGTTTCGCTCACGAGGCTCTGAGACAATGACACCAGAGAGAAGTCAGTCCCTCAGAGCCGGCTCCGCGCTGAGCATCGCGGGAACAAAGGGGGGGGAGACACGATAATGGCCCTGAGCGGCTCCTGGTCCCGGGGGAGAAAACTCGAAACTGCGCCAACAAGGGGCGGGGCCTGTGGGGGTGTGAAGGGAGACGCCTCCGCGCCCACAGGGACCCACAGGCCGCATAGCCGGAGACGGAGAGAAGGGGGAGGGGTAATTAGCAGAGGGAAGGCGCGGGACAAAGGGGGCGGGAAAGGGCCCCGCGGGAGCCGATCTGCGGCGCTGTCCCCGAGAAGGAGTCCCGCGGAGGGAGACCGGGGGGGGGCGGAGGGAGACGGGCCCGCGGAAGGAGACAAAATGGTGAGTGGGGGGGGGGGGGGACGAGGGAGAAAATGGCATGAACAGACCCAGGAGGTAAATGAAGGTTCCGCCACTGAGGACATCCCGCCCCGACCCCTTTCCCTGACTCCCGGCGGGGCCTCCCTCCCCTCTGGGCCCGGCGGCAGGAAGGGCGGGAGCTTCGCTGGGGCGCGGCTGACGGGCGGAGCCGGCGCCACATCCCCAGGTCTCTGGTCCCCAAAGAGCCCCGGCCCCGGGGCCCCTGCAGGGGGCGCCCCCACTCACCGAAGCAGCGGCGGCGGAGGGAGCCCGGCGGCCATTTCTCCCCCTCGGAGCCTCCCCCGAGTGGGAGCCACAAAGCGGCAGGAAGGAGCTTCTCATTCCGGTGACATCCCCGGCATCGGGCCCCGAGGGGCTGAGAGGAGCGGGGCCCTCGGGCTTCGGAGGCGGCGGCTCCGAGGTCTGAGCCGGGAGGCCGGGAAGGTGCGGCCGCGGGGACTGCGGGCAGGGGGAGAGCGCGAGCCCCGACTTCTGGATGGGAAAGCAGTGAAGGGAATCACGTGGGATGCCAAGTTCCGACCCCTGCGGCAACGCGCCCTTATGGGAAGTGAAGTTTGGGCTCCGGGAGTGACTCGTGCGCATGCTCCGCAGTGACCTGCAAGTCCCATAAGTTAGAAAAAGGAATCGGCTGAGCCCAATTATTAGTATTATCAATATATATTATCATTAACATTTTATAATTTATTATTAATACACAATAACTTTAATGACAACAATAATATAATAATTTATAATCATATAATATTATTAATAATAATTGAGATACTTTTACTTTCCCTTGGGCGGGACAGGGAAGGGTAGGGAAGGAAGGGCGGGGAGGGGCGGGGGGGGGGGTAGGGAGCCGGTAGCGCTGCCAGCCCCCCCCCCCCCCGCCCCCAGGGGCAGCTCCCGCTCACACCCGCAGAGGCCGCTGTTCCCCTTTCTCCTTGGTTCTCCCGGGGACCCAGACATTAGGGTGCCGGGGTCATGACCCGCTCCTGCGCAGAGTCCCCGCCTTGCTCTCTCCTGGGCCTCTGGATCCAGAGGCCACGTGGGGAGCAGGTCAGAAAATAGCCTCGGCCCGGGAGGGGAAGAGCCTCTGTTTCGGGCACAAAGAAACCTCGGCTGTGGTTCGGGGCCTGCTTGGCTTGGAGCCAAACGCTTGTCTCTGGGCCCGAGATTCCCGCCTCCCGGGGGATTTTTTAAGGAGGTGAAGCCGGCCCTTCTCCCGCCTCTTTGCTTGCGGAGCCGCGATTCCTGACTGGGCGCTGGCTCCGCAAACTGAGGCCCGGGAAAGACCTTAGCTCAGAAGGGCCAAGTCTCCCCCTGAGCCCCCTGTTTTGTTGATACAGAACTTTGTGGGCAAGAGGAATCCTGACTTTTCGGTGCCTTGTCCAGATTTGCCACAACTTTATCTTTTCATTTCACGGTTGCCGTGGTTTCCATAGTGTTTGATTCTAAAGAAAACAACCTTTTCCAACGACTCAGAAGGTGACTTAGGACTCTCGCCATAGTCCAAGTGCTCGGTGATAAGAGCCTGTACCACGTGGGGGCTGTGTCAGAGGCCAAAGGGCATGTAATCATCTACGGCTTTGGGCTGCTTTGTCCGATGGACAGATAATTCCAATATTTAAAGCCAGTGGAGTCGTGACTTGATTTCCATGACTTGTGACGGGACATGCTGAGTGTCCTCTTCTGGTTCCAACTGAGGGTGTAATATGTGTACCCGGTGCTCACGGTGCAGGGGAATCTGGCTGTGGTTTCAAGAGCTACAGAGACTGAGGGAAGCTGAGTCAGCACCGTCTGGAAGGAGGAAGCTGGAGAAATGATCCACAAAGGAAGCAAGGGAAAGGGACCTGTATGTGCACGAATGTTTGTGGCAGCCCTTTTTGTAGTGGCTAGAAACTGGAAACTGAATGGATGTCCATCAGTTGGAGAATGGCTGAACAAACTGTGGTATATGAATACTATGGAATATTACTGTTCTGTAAGAAATGACCAACAGGAGGATTTCAGAAAGGCCTGGAGAGACTTACATGAACTGATGCTGAGTGAAATGAGCAGGACCAGGAGAACATTATATACTTCAACAACAATACTAGATGATGACCAGTTCTGATGGACCTGGCCATCCTCAGCAACGAGATCAACCAATTCATTTCCAATGGAGCAGTAATGAACTGAACCAGCTACGCCCAGAGAAAGAACTTTGGGAGATGACGAAAAACCAATACATTAAATTCCCAATCTCTATATTTTTGCCACCGACATATTTGATTTCCTCCACAAACTAATTGTACAATATTTCAGAGTCTGATTCTTTTTATACAGCAAAATAATGTTTTGGTCATGAATACTTATTGTGTACCTAATTTATATTTTAATATATTTAACATCTACTGGTCATCTTGCCATCTAGGGGAAGGGGTGGGGGGCAGGAGGTGAAAAATTGGAACAAGAGATTTGGCAATTGTTAATGCTGTAAAGTTATCCATGCATATAATCTGTAAATAAAAGGCTATTAAAAAAAAAAAAAAAAAAAAAAAGAGCTACAGAGACTGAGGGAAGCTGTCAGCACCGTCTGGAAGGAGGAAGCTGGAGAAATGATCCACAAAGGAAGCAAGGGAAAGGTAGCAGCAAAGAATAGGGTTCTTGTGGCTAGTCCTGAGCAGGACTGTGAACAGTAAGAGGCAGACAAGAGACCAGGCTATGGTGCAGGGAGTCCCAAGAACTCTGCTCGCCAAAGAGCGCACAGAGAGGCCACAGCTTTTTTAGGCCCCTGATATTCTTTCTTTGAAACCCTGTGCTGGTCTCTGGAGAAGGTGAGAGGAATAGGTGCAAATGTGTGTCT
Source organism: Dasyurus viverrinus (assembly GCA_020854095.1). Taxonomy (NCBI): domain Eukaryota; kingdom Metazoa; phylum Chordata; class Mammalia; order Dasyuromorphia; family Dasyuridae; genus Dasyurus; species Dasyurus viverrinus. Next base: position 714,093,532 of record CM036997.1, on the reverse strand, counting down.
GATCCTGTGCTTTCTTAACCACCTCTTGGGTCCCACCTGTAGGCTTCTTGTGGCCTGTTTCTGTCTGGTGATAGGGAGAGGTCTTGAGATATCTTGAACTGGTCCAGTTGAAATGTCACACAAGAGTGATTTTGGGGGTCAGCGCAGCCATAGACACAGCCAGCTGGGCTGATCCTCCTCTGAGCTTACCAGGCTCCTCATGCACCCGCTCCTGCACAGGTACAGTCTCACAGTGTCATCTGCTGGCTACAGAACCCCACGCACCTACTCTTGTAAACTGTGCATCATTTAGAATCACAATTAGTTCCATGGACACAAGGCTTAAAGTATTTTCTGTTGGAGACCATTCTCCCCTTTATATGCAGTTATAGAGGAGAAATACTCTAAATAATGAAATAATTTCAATTTTGTATGTGTGACATCACCTCGGTTAATATCACTTTATCAAAAATAATTGTGTGAATTGGTTCATTGAGCTGTTCTAGTAGGGGGTCAGAGCAGAATGTCAGCTAGACTTATTCAGCTCTAGAGACTTCTCATTGAACATCTAGACTATTTTCTCCTGGCCGATCTGCCGCTTTCAGCATTTTTCCTCACGCTCTTCCCGGTTTTCCCAAGGAGTACGATTCCATCAACATCTGCAGACTTCATATCTCCCAGCAACTGCTCCATCGCTATTTCCAATATGGTAGATACCTGTCCTTGCGCATGTCTGCAAATAAGGAGAACCCAGTTCGACGGATTCTGATAAAGAAGTCTTTAGCTTTGCCATTTTTACCATTGATCTTTTTTATTGACCATTCCTCAAGCTACATTAATGTAAGTTGTACTAGTTATGTCCATCTTTGGGATCCTGTTTTTATTGGGTTTCTTCTCAAATTTATTGGAGTGATTTGTCATTTCCCTCTCCAAGGTCCTCATTTACCATATGAGGAAACCGAGTCAAATAGTAGTTAAGTGATTTTGCCAGCGTCACACAATAGTAAATGTCTGAAGCCTGATTTGAATTCCATCTTCCAGAATCTCGGCCCAGAACTGTCAACTGTGCAGCTTCCTGCCAGGAGGATCCAATAATAGACTCGAGGAATAAATGGACAAATAAATACTATTAAACCACCGGTCAGACTATTTTTGTCCTTGTGAATGTTAAGGATGGATCCCCTAAAATCCTGCTTTGTTCATCACGGAAAGAACCCTGAAGAAGGTTATTTTATTTAACCAGAGTCCTATAGCTATTAACCGCCTGGGGCTGGTTTTGAGATCAGCCTTTCTTGACTCCTGCTCCAGTGCTCGATCCATCACTGCACAAAGCTGCCAGGAGCGAGGTTCTCTTCCATGAAAGGACTTGACTCTTTATTGCCAGAATTTCTTTTGACACAAATGAAGACCCAGCCCTTTGGAAAGGACTCTGAACAAACATGGGCACGTGACTCGTGCCAGAGGAGTTGGAAGCCGGGGCTGGGGTGGTCTGTGGCCTCGGGCCACTTGTTGGGCCTTAGTTGACATCTGGCCTGATGTTTCAGACTTGAGGGAGGGCTTTGGGGTCTTTTGGGGTCATAATTGTCAAAGGGTAAATGACAAGATTTATGGGGGAATAACAGATTCTAGAAATATCTACACACATGGAGATACATATAAAGCTTTATTACTTCAAAATGTATTTAAACCTGGATGCTCAGTGTCGGGGCAGCTACAATGTGGCTTCTGGCTCCCTGGTTTCTTTGTTGAGTTCTCAAGGTATGAAGATACAAATGTATCATGTGAGGGAGAGGGGGGAGGGGGTTAGGGTTGCCTGCCCAGAGTCAGTCCCACAGCGCCCCCTAGTGGTTACAGGCCCGCAATGAATCCCAGTCTTGAGAGCAAACGTCAGGCTCCAGAGCCAGAATCTGACCCTGCTTGGGGCTCCCTGGGCCTCCAGGCCGGAATCTGTGCACAGGACAAGAGAGGGAGAGGGGCAGGGAGGAGAGTGGTGAGGATGTGTGTGTGTGTGTGTCTGTGTGTGTGTGTGTATGTGTCTGTGAGTGTGAGTATGTGTATGAGTGTGAGTGTGTGTGAGTGGGAGTGTGGGAGTGAGTGTGTGTGTGAGTGTGGGTAAGTGTGTGTGTGAATGTGTGTGAGTGTGTGTGTATGTCTGTGTGTATGTGTGTGTGAGTGTGTATATGAGTGTGAGTGTGTGTGAGTGGGAGTGTGTGAGAGTGAGTGTGTGTGTAGTGTGGGTGAGTAAGTGTGTGTGTGAATGTGTGTGAGTGTGTGTGAGTGTGTGTGTGTGTATGTGTGTGAATGAGTGTGTGTGTGAGTGTGGGTGAGTGTAAGTGTGTGTGTGTGAGTGTGTGAGTGCATGTGAGTGTGTTTGTGTGAGTGTGTGTGTGTATGTGTGTGTGTATATGTGTGAGTGAGTGTGTGTGTGAGAGAGAGAGAGAAAGAGAGATTGTAAAATCACTGAAAATCCTGGGTCATTTTCAGACAAAGTTTTGCTTCCAGGTCTTCTCTCAATTACTCTCTAGTTACATGTGCTCCTGGGAGGACATCTAGGGGCCTGGTAAAGCACCAGCACTTTTAGCAGATTATAAGCAGTGCCCCCCAGGTTGGAGGACTGATCTGAGAACTCAAAGGGGCTTTGGACGTGGCCAAGTCAGGGCCCTTCTGCCTTCTCCGCAACTGTATCCCCCCTCACTGTGATGTGTGAGCCCCACATCTGTACTAGTCTCTGCCCAGCTCTAGTGATCATTCTGGGAAAGTTGTTGGCTATTTTCTTCTGGCTGATCCAACAATTTCAGCTACTTTTTTTTTATTAGTCTCATTTTCTGTTCAAATACTTATTACAGTGCCACGTGGTAGGTTTTAATAAATGCTTTTCCTTATTTTTCCTTTTTGTTAATAAATATTTTTATTTCCAAAACATATGCACAGATTATTTGACAACATAGACCCTTGCATAACCTTGTGTTTCAGATTTTCTCGTCCTTCCTCCCACCCCCTCCTCTAGATGGCAAGCAATCCAATAAATGTTAAACACATTAAAATATATGTTAGTTCCAATATGTATAAACATATTTTTACAATTCTCTTGGTGCACAAGAAAAATGAGATAAAAAAGAAAGTAAATGAATAAGAAAACAAACAAAACAAATTGAACAAAAAAAGTGAGAATGTAATGTTGTGATCCATGCTCAGTTCCCACAGTGCTCTTTCTGGCTGTAGATGGCTCTCTCCATCCCAAGATCATTTGAACTGGCATCAATCATCGCCACTTCCATCAGAATTGATCCTTGTATAATTTTGATTTTGCTTTGTACTGTAATGTTCTGGTTAGTTTTATGGAGGTCTCTGGAGCAGCCTTCATTTCAGCAGAGTAATCACCGAGACAATAGCCAGAGATAAAATCCAAATTCTTTATTATCTCTTTCAAAGTCTTGTCTCCTTACCTGGGGCCCAGGCTAGCTTTCTGGAGGTCCTCTGGAATGTATCTTGGTTTCTGTGGGGGAGACAGGAGGAGGCCTCTGTTTTGAACTTTTCCTGAGTCCTGGAAGTCCTCTATCTTCCCCAAGTCTTTGCCAGTCCCCCAGAATCTTGGTTTCAGTGGAGAAGCAAAGGAGGAGAGCCACCATAGTGGTGTGAGATGGAATGAATGTCTCTCCTTAGCTCTGAGAGCTTGACTTCCACCCTCCAGTCTTCTGTCTTCTCTGAATCTGTTCCAGTCCCCCTCTAGGTCTCACTCTGGCCCCTTAAATACTCTCTTACAATTAGATCCATCAATCATCACATCACTAGGGAACCATTTTTTGTTGTAAGATTAATTCAATCATACTGAACTAGGGAACTATTAATCACCATGCTAAACTAGATAACCATTGTCTTATTGATTCCATTGAGTTAACACCTTGCAAGAATCCTTGTTTCAGAGTTCTGACCCATTACAGTGTACAATGATCTCCTGGTTCTGCCCATTTCACTTAGCATCAGTTCATGTAAGTCTCTCCAGGCCTCTCTGAAATCATCCTGCTGATCATTTCTTACAGAAAAATAATATTCCATAAGATTCATATACCATAATTTATTCAGCCATTCTGCAACTGATGGGCACCTACTCAGTTTCCCGTTTCTTGCCACTATGATAAGGACTGCCACAAACATTTTTGGAACTGTGAGTCACTTTTCTTCCTTTAAGATCTCTTTGGGATATAGAGGAAATAGAAATTGATAACTTTTTGAGCATAGTTCCAAATTGCTCTCCAAAATGGCTGAGTCTGTTCAGAACTCCACCAACAATGTATTAGAAATCCACCACTTTTCCCACATCCCTTCTAACGTTTGTCTTTGTCTTTTCTTCTCATCTTAGTCAATCTGAGAGGTGCAGAGTCCTCTCTCAGAGTTGTCTTAATTTGCATTTCTCTGATCAATAGTGATTTAGAGCATTTTCTCATATGATTAGAAATAGTTTTAATTTCCTCATCAGAAAATTGGTCATAACTTTTGACCATTTATTAATTGGAGGATGGCTTGAATTCTTATAAATTTGAGTCAATTCTCTATATGTTTTAGAAATAAGGCCTTTATCAGAACCCTTAAATCTAAAAATGATTTCCCAATTTATTACTTCTCTTCCAATCTCTTCTGCATTAGTTGGTTTTTTTTTGTTTTTTTTTTTGGTACAGAAACTTTTTAACTTAATATAATCAATTATCTATCTGGTGTTCAATTGTGAGTTCCCATTCTTCTTTGGACACAAATTCCTTCCTTCTTCACAGATCTGAGAGGTAAACTATCCTATGTTTCTCTAATTTGCTTATAACATCAATCCTTATGTCTAAATCATGAACCCATTTAGATTTTATCTTGTTGATATGCTGTGTAAGGTGTGGGTTAAGCCCTAATTTCTTCCATATTAGATTCCAAATTTCCCAGCAGTTTTTTTTATCAAAAAGTGAGTTCTTATCCCAAAATCTGGGGTCTTTGCATATGTCAGACACTACATTGTGATAGTTATTGACTATTTTGTCCTGTGACCCTAACCTGTTCCACTCATTGACTACTCTATTTCTTAGCCAGTACCAAATGTGTTGATTATGGTTGCTTCATAATGTAGCTTTAAATCTGGCACAGATAGGACACCTTCATTAGCATTATTTTTCATTAATTCCCTTGAAATTTTTGACCTTTTGTTCTTCCAGATGAATTTTGTTGTTATTTTTTCTAGATCCGTAAAATAATTTCTTGGGAGTTTGATTGGCATGGCACTAAATAAGTAGATTAATTTAGATAGTCTTGACATTTTTATTCTATTCCCTTGGCCTCCCCGTGAACACATGCTATTTTCCCAAATGATTAGGTCTGATTTTATTTGTGTGGAATTTGCTTTGTAGCTATGTTCGTACAGTTCCTGACTTTTCCTTTGGCAGATAGATTCCGAAATATATTATTTTATTATCAACAATTATTTTGAATGGAATTTCTTTTTGCATCTTTTGTTGTAGGACTTTGTGGGTAACATATAAAAATGCTGAATGCTTTATGTGGGTTTATTTTGTATTCTGCAACTTTGATAAACTGGTGAATTGTTTCTGGTAGTTTTTTAGTTGATTCTCTAGGGTTCTCTAAATATACCATCACATCATCTGCAAAGAATGATAATTTGGTTTCCTTATGACCTAGTCTAATAGCTTTCATCTCTTTTTTCTTCTCTTATTGCCAAAACCAATATTTCTAACACAATAGTGGGTGATAGTGGGCAGCCTTGTTTCACTCTTGATCTTAATGGGAATTAGTTTAGTCCCACTATATATGATCTTGCTGATGGTTTTAAATAGATGCTACTGATCTTTACAAGGAAAAATCCATTTATTCCCATACTCTCTAGTATTTTTAATAAGAATGGGTGTTGGATTTTATCAGATACGTTTTTTTCATTTATTGAAATAATCATATGTTTTTGTTAGTTTGGTTATTGACATAGTTGATTATGCTAATAGTTTTCCTACTATTAAATCAGCCCTGCATTGCTGGCATAAATCCTACTTGGTCATAGTGATTTTCTCTAATCTTGTTGCTGATATTTCATTTAAGATTTTTGCATTAATAGTCATTAGGGAAATTGGTCTATAATTTTCATTCTCTGTTTTCACTCTACCTGGTTTAGTTATTAGCAACATACCTGTGTCATATCTGCGCCATATCTGGCTTGGGATTTTCAAAATCGTGGGTAAGACAATCTGACCAAGCTTCCCAGCTACAACAAAACTGGAAGTTACTTAGGCGATGGGAAAACCAATGAATGACTCTGTCTACACATGTAGTGCTCATTGTATCCAAACACATGTACAACATTTCAGTTGCCTGTGCAAGGACCCAGGTTGAAGCTCGCATAGTTCAATAAGAAGAGTTGTGCACATAATATCAATGTGAGGGGGTATAGGAAGCTGAAATAGCTCTGCAAAGATCACCTCAACAATATGATAATTCAAGGGGATCTTGTTCTTTCCTGGAGAGCTCTCACTAGCTGCGCAGCATGTGTCTGCCTTTCTTTCCAGTGGGATTTAATGACAAAGTGAAGATGCTCTTCTATGACAAATCTCTCCACCGAATGACTGCCTGGCATAACAGGCTCCCTCAGGGTCATCCGTGTAATTAAACATCCTAAAGATGACCCTGGGCATTGGGTAGAGTGATCCTCCCATGTGAAGCAGTGGTGTAAAAGGCGGCAGGTTGTGCTGTAAGGCTTCACAGAGGATGGTGTCAAAGGCAAGGCAGGGTCTCGGGATGCGCCGTTCATGCCAGCCATCTTTTTAAATTTCTGAATCTGGGCCCAAAGGAAGTCTAAATACTCTTCTCCTGGGTGCGGTTTGTCAGCAGTGCACACTTGTAACAATGGGATGTGAGTTTTGGGGCATCTTTTAAGATAGCTTTCAACAGTGGGGAAAATGCGATCCATCTCTGTTTCTTTTCTTTGCTTTCTTTTTTTTTTTTTTTTTTCATATAACTCCTTTCCAACCCAGTGCAAAGATGACAGAAATGTAAACACGAACCAATCCCGGCGGGCCTGAGGGGCACCTTCTTCCTGAGTTACACGGACAAAATTCTCAAACAGAGCTGCCATTGGCCGAGCAGCTACTACATGACAATTCACAAGATCTCTTTAAAAACGGACCAAAACCACAGCTTCCTCATAGTTGTTTGCGAGCAAAGATTCTTGAAGCTGACAGAACGTGGCTTCCACAACTTCCCCGCCAAAGTTGTGATTTCGGGCATTAAACAGGCCAAGGTTGTACACACCGTCAATTTCAAAGGAGACAGACGAGCAACGGAACAAAGAAATCTTAGAATCTCGCTCTTGTGGGTGGGAAGATCAGCTTCCAAAACACCAGCTGAGCCTTCCAGGTTGCTCTGCAAGGAGAAAGTGCTCTTTTCTCCCGCTCTGCCTATTAGAGATTCTATCCGATCTTCGATTTCATTGGTAGCAAGGTCCTCTTCCTTTTGGGGGTTGTTCATCGTTCTCATCAGTACGCCGCCCCCCCCCCCGCCGCGACATGCTGTTTGCTGCCCCCGCCCCCTCCTCCTCGGGTCCCTGCTCCCGCCTCTGCGGCCGCCTCTGATGCCGGAAAATCCGCGCCGTTCGCTTCATAGCGTCTGGAAAAGGCGGAACACAAGGTTCTGCAAAGGTGATTGTAGAGAAATGCAGGATGACAGGCCAACCGCCACCGTGAAGGGAGATGGGGTGAATGTCTCCCCCAAACCCGGGCTTCTCCCGTCCTCCTCTTCTCCGAGTCTAAACCAGTCTCTCCCACAGTGTAGGAAGGAAGGGGGCCACCAGGAGCCTGATCAAAGACGGAACGTCTCTCTCCCAGCCCTTGTTGGCTATTATATACTCTATTATCATTACATCATCGTAGGTAGGAAACTTGTAGAACAGCTGTCAGTCTTGTAGCACCTGTGCGGAACTAGGAACTCACATGCTAAACTGGATGGCCACTGTCTCATCAATTCCGCTGAGTTAACCCTTTGTTTAAATCAATCATCCTGCCCTTTACAGGTATACACACGGTAACTGGAAAAGGGACTACTCAATGCCAAGGACCGCGGACATAAGGAAAGGCTTCCCCTTTGGGGCAGCACATAAGCTAATAAACATGGATGAAGTGCCTACTATGTGCCAGAGACGGTGCTCAGTGCAAGGGCACAGAAAGAAGCAGGACGGTTCTGGTCCTCAAGGAGCTCCTGTCTCACAGTCGGAGACTCAGCCTTTGTCCTGTTCCCAGACCGTAAGGCAGTCAGGGCTTCCCGCCTCCCCAGTCCCGGCAACACAGCTTCCGGGGCCTCCCAGGATCTCCCCGGAGCCGCAGGCAGAGGTGAGGGACAAGGAGCCAGAGGCGGATTCTGTGGGACCCGAGAAGCTCCCAAGCTCTGGGCGATCAAGCCAAGGAAACTTTATTAAACACCTATAATGCCCCAGGCGAAGGCAGAAGAGAATATAGGAGGTGGCTTCAAGCTGGCCATTAAGGACAATGAAGGAGCTGAGCCCGGGACTGTGGGGCTGCAGGAAACCTTCCCAAACCCCCGGGACTGAGCGCAGCCCCGCGGTCTGTGTCACTGCGCAAGTGTGGCCTCGGCTCCCGCTGTTGGCCTCGGTCAGAAGGAGGGTCCCCCGGCTCCAGTCCTGACAGTGCGCAGGCGCGTGCGCGCTGCTGAGCCCCAGCCCCCAACCCTGTGTGTGCCTGTGGTTTCTCCCAGGCTCGTGTGTACACAGGGCACGTGTATAATAAGCTCCTGAGTCTGCACCAGTACAAGCGCTTTTTAGGGGCCTGTGCCTGTGTTGCAGCCCCTCCCCCCCATGTCCCGCAGCCCCTCCCTCCTCAGATCTTGCCACCGCCCCTTTGAGCCGCCCCTCCCCCATGGCGGCGGGAACCCCGCTACCTCCTCCGCTTGCCCTCTCTCCCCTCCCTCCGCCCCCCCCCGCCCCCGTCGAGTCCTGTTCTTGCTCCAGCTTTTGACTCCTGACTCGGGGCCCCCGCCCCCAATCCTTCTCTGGTCACTTCTGCCTCCTCTGCACAGCCCGGAAGCCTCTCCTGGCCGGGCCCGGCCCGTCTTTCCTCCTGCAGGAATCTTTGGCGCAGCCTCTTCTAGGGTCATTGCTGGGCTTGCTGAAAGGGGGAGACCGCGCACCTCGGGGTCCCAGCATGTGGAAGGGCCAGAGGCCAAGGTGCCGTCAGCCTCTCTTAGGGGATGGGGCTGAGCCATGTCGTGGGACTCCCCATTGTCCCGGGGCTTCAGTGACTGTGGCTGACCCCCTCCCCACAGGCCGCTGCCCTGCCCCCACTGGGGAGGTTTGGGCTGCAAGGAGTCGGGGCCCCCGGGGATGCTGTTCCTCCCGGGCTCAGCGGCCCCAGTGGGAGGTCAGGTAGTTGGCAGGTGCTGGTAGCCCTGGCACTTATATTTGTGTTCATTGGTAGAGGGCCTCAGGTAGTGGGGGAACTCTGGGTAAGCCCAGAGGGAACCTGCTGACAAGGTCTGGTTTGGCTTCCCACCTCCCTGTGGTGTTCTCACCTTTCCTAACAAGTCAAGAAGGGCGTTAACACCTGTGTTCTATTTACACATCAACAGCAGGTGCTTATACTTACCACAGGTGTTAACACAGCTTCCTGTGGGATGTCCTGCTACCAGAGTTAACACTTCCTCACTGTGCTGGGCTGATGTAAGCATGCTGAGGTATTTAAGGGCTGGGAAGACTGGAAAGAGACACTTCATCTTGGACCATCCTGGTGGCTCTCCTGCCTCCTTCACTCCTCCACTAAGACGAAGGTTGGTTGCCAGATCCTCCAGAGAGCTGGTCCGGACACTACCTGTTGGCACCCAGCGTGGGCCTCTGGAAAGTGTAATATATTTTGTTACCCCAATTTGGGGGCTCAAGAAAGCACACTGTATTTGGCACCCAAGTGAGGCCTTAGAGGTGGGGTTGTGGGCTTTAAGCCCTATTCTCAACAGCTCAACTGACAGGATTGTTGAGGTCAGTGGAGAAGTCCCCAAGACCTGGGAAGACTCTGCTCATCCTCAGGCAGCAGATGGAGCCCAAGGAGGGTGTGATTTCTGACTTTCCCATGGCCCCCATCCAGGAACCAGTGACCTTCTGGGACGGGGCTGTGGACTTCACTTGGGAAGAGTGGAGGGTCCTGGAGCCTGCCCAGAGGGCCCTGCACAGGAACGTAATGCTGGAGAACTACCAGAACCTGGTCTCTGTGGGGATTCCTGTTTCTAGACTGGATCTGATCTCTCTATTGGAGAAGCAAGAAGCAGCCTCGAGTCCCAAGAACAGAGACTCTAGTGGGTCTCCTCAAAATTCACTTACTGGACATCAGAGAACTCACCCTGGAGAGAAACCCTTTGAATGTCATGAGTGTGGAAAAGCCTTCAGTCATCGAGGATCCCTTACTGTACATCAGAGAACTCATACTGTGGAGAAACCATTTGTGTGTAAGGAATGTGGGAAAGATTTTATTCGTAGGATTGACCTCACTGTTCATCAGAGAGTTCATACTGAAGAAAAACCCTTTGAATGTAATGAATGTGGAAAAGCCTTCAGTCATCGAGGATCCCTTACTGTGCATAAGAGAACTCACACTGGAGAGAAACCATTTGTGTGTAAGGAATGTGGGAAATGTTTTAGGCAGAGGAACCATCTCACTGTTCATCAGAGAACTCACACTGGAGAGAGACCCTTTGTATGTAATGAGTGCGGCAAAGCCTTCAGGGAACAAGGATGCCTTACTGTACATCAGAGGACTCACAGTGGAGAGAAACCCTTTGTATGTAATGAGTGTGGGAAAGCCTTCAGCCAGAGACCAAACCTCATTTGTCATCAAAAAATTCATACTGGAGAAAAAACGTTTGAATGTAAAGAATGTGGAAAAGCCTTCAGGACACAAGGATGCCTTACTGTACATCAGAGAACTCACCCTGGAGAGAAGCTCTTTGAATGTAATGAGTGTGGAAAAGCCTTCAGTCATCGAGGATCACTTACTGTACATCAGAGAACTCACATTGGAGAGAAACCATTTGCTTGTAAGGAATGTGGGAAAGGTTTTATTCGGAAGATTGATCTCACTGTTCACCAGAGAGTTCATACTGAAGAAAAACCCTTTCAATGTAATGAATGTGAAAAAGCCTTCAGTCATCGAGGAAACCTTACTGTGCATAAGAGAACTCACATTGGAGAGAAACCATTTGTGTGTAAGGAATGTGGAAAATGTTTTAGGCAGAGGAACCATCTCACTATTCATCAGAGAATTCATACTGGAGAGAGACCCTTTGGATGTAAAGAATGTGGAAAAGCCTTCAGGGAACAAGGATGCCTTACTGTACATCAGAGGATTCACACTGGAGAGAAACCCTTTGAATGTAATGAGTGCGGCAAAGCCTTCAGCCAGAGACCAAACCTCATTCGTCATCAAAAAATTCATACTGGAGAGAAACCCTTTGAATGCAAAGAATGTGGAAAAGCCTTCAGGACACAAGAATGCCTTACTGTACATCAGAGAACTCACCCTGGAGAGTAACCCTTTGTATGTAATGAGTGTGGGGAAGCCTTCAACCATCCAGGAGACCTTATTGTACATCAGAGAAAACACCCTGGATAAAAACCTTTTGTCTGTAGTGAATGTGCGAAAGCCTTTAATAGGAGCTCCAGACTTATTACTCATCAGAAAATTCATATTAAAGAGAAACAGAATTTGTTGAAATAGAGAGATTTCAGACAGGAACCACCCCTTCACTGTCACCAGAGAATTCATATGATTCTGGCAACTCTGTAGGAGAAAAATCTATTCTTCCTAAATTAATTCATTGTGACTCTTTTGGGTTAACATGCCACCTGCACTTCTCAACCTGGGCCTTTTTCATCCCCTCCTAATCCAACACATGAAAAAACTGACATTGCATGTATTGTTTCACACTGAGTCCACCGTACTGGTAAAGAAGAGGGGATGAAGTACCATGGTCTTCCCTCAGTATGTGATTTGGTATTTACAACTTCTTTAGTCTGATTTCTAATGTATTGGTATATTTCAAAAATGTAATTGATGTATCTAATGTATTGATGTATTTAATACATGATAATTCTATTCATTTGTGTATTTTATTCGTATATTGCTTTTGAGCAATAATTCATCCTTTTGGTGCCTGCTTTAGCTGTATGCTAGAAATTTTGGAATATTGACTCACTTTTACCATTGTCTTGGAAGCTGTTCCTGTTTCTGCAATTTGTCCCTTGGCTGACATATTTAACATTTCACTATTTCAATTTCCATTTAAAACGAACTTTTGTGGTGCTGTCTGAATTGATTATTATTTAACTGATATTATCATCTGTGAAGGAAGGGATTAGCATTTAAGATATGTATATATATTTAATTTTCTTTTTTAAAACAAGGAAATTCCTTGGACTCCAAGGAAATCAAATCAGTCAATTCTTGAATAATTACTTCAGACTACTCATTGGAAAGGCAAAAAGTGAAACTGAATCTCCTATATTTTGGCCAATGAAAAGAAAGTACTCATTGGAAAAAGAACTGACACTGGGAGAGTTTGAAGGGAAAAGGAAAATAGGAATGGCAGAAGAGAAGATGGACATTTAGTGTCACAGAAGCAACAAATATGAGTTTGTATAGTCTTCAGAAGGTGGTCAAAGCTAGAGGGCCCAGGTGTGCTACACTCCATGCAGTCATCAAGAGAGTTACATGACTGAACAAACAAGAAAAGCATGTCAGGTACTGTGCTAAGCACCCAGGGATACAAGTGAAGTGGAGTCAAAAATAGGAAAAAGACAATATCTGTGCTCAAGGAGCTTCCAATCTAATTAGGGAAGAAACAAATAATATGCAATAAACCTGGAAGAGTAAACAGGAAGCAAACTGATAGGCTTAAAATGTTAAGATAAGTCTATTTCTTCTTCGATTTTCTGGGACCCAGATTGTTCAGGATGTTTCATCGGAGATTGAGAAATAGGCAGCTATCTGAATGTTTTAAATAAGAGTGTGAAAAATGGATTAGGGGAATGGGATGAAAGTTGGGGAAAACAGGAAGCCATTATTCAATAAGGAGATTTCTACAGTATATTGCAAGATATAATTGGTGGCTGAATGAGTAACAGTCTAAATGGAGAGAGGGAATTGGATGCAAGACATAGCATGAACATGTTTTTATATTTAATTTACCAGTTAACTGAACAAATTGATGAAGGGCTGAGAAGATTTGAAAAGGATTCAATAGTTTTGAACTCAGCAGACGATAAGAGTAGTTGTGCCTATAAAAATGTTTGCAGAAAACTTAGGTACAGAGAATGAATGAACCTGAGGGAGTGAGGAGATAGTGTGCTACATGTTGGACATGTTCACTTTGAGGTGTCTATGGGGCATCCAGTTGGAGATATGCAGTGGCAACTTATATGGAATTAAGAGCTTAGGAGGAAAGACACTAGGAATCTCTTCTAGGAGAGTAGAAATATCTCTTTTTGACTGTTAAAAAATCAACTGCTAATCATTACCTTTTGACAAACAAAAGAACACAAGTATTAGGGTGCTGAAGATCGAACAAAGGAAATTTTTAGTGATGATACTGCCCGATTTCATCCAAGACCATATTAACATCATGGTCAAAAGAAAACCAGATAAACCTGTAAGATCTCAGCTTCTTCAGACTATAAAACATCTACCAAAAATGTTTTTTTGGGGAGATTTTTGACTTCCAATGGGCTTGTAAGTCTTTCCATCCATCAATGGGAATGCTGAAACCTGATTAAATACATTTCTATAGCAAGAAATAAAAATGTTTCAAAATTACAGAAATTTTGAAATGGGAATGAAATATCATAATGCAACATTGCATCATATCATTTAACACAAGTTTAAAAAATGTATCTAAGAGGTAGAGATCTAAGAGGCATCATTAACCTAGGGCTTCACCTAAATTAGTGCCACTGAAAACCTATAAGGAATAACCCATGCTATGTTTGTTATTTAATGTTATATTTGTTATGGAATGTATTCTTTCTTCTTGATGATGAATTAAAGTAAATGTATCACATCTTTATAAATTCATTGCCAAAATGTAAATGTAAATCATGTAAATAAAGTGATTTCAGGCACATGTTGCCTATTAAAAGCTCTTGAATGATGGAAGAAGTTGTTGATTTTCTTGTGTGGATCAATCAAACAAATTTGACATTGTTCCAATTCATTCAAGTGTCACGGCACTTGACATAATTCATTCCACTTTGACATTTCCTTTTATTATTAGGAAGTTTTACATCATGAATCTGTAATTTTCTCTGTGGAGGTTTTCTTGGGGCCTCTGGAGGCAGCCTTCATTTCAGGTCAGTAATCACCACATGTGCAGCCACGAATTAAGATCCAAATCCTTTAGTCTCTTTCCAAGTCTTGTCTCCTTTCCCGGGGCCCGATTAGCTTTCTTAGAGGCCTATCTCTTTCTTTGGTTCCAAGAGCTTGAGCTCTTGCCACCATTCCTTTGTCTTCTCTGCCTCTGCCAGCTTCTGAGGACCTCTCGAATGTGTCTTTATTTCTGTGGGAGAGGCAGGAGGACCGCTTTATTATAAAGACAATCTTTGTCATCATATGTTATATGCTATGTTCCAGAAATGCTTGTTCTACCCCAATAATAAAAAATAAAATTTTTTTTTTAATTTAAAAGAAAGGAAGGTTTGGGAGCTGTGATCAATTCAATGACTAACCATCATTACAGAAGACTAATGATGAAACATATTTCTGACCTTTGTAAACAAAGGACTGACAGATTCAGAGCGCTAATTGATACTGTTGTTTTTTTTTTTTTATCCATGGGTATTACTGGAATTTATTTTGCTTAGCTCTCCATCTTACCTAAAGGGATCATTTTTCTTTCTTAATAGAAATGAAGTCATATTTTTATGGAAAAGTAATTAATTAAAAAAACCCAAAATATAGCACCCATTATACAAGCTCATCATAGTCCTAATTCTGGATTTTGTGCTTCTATTAATGGACGCTAAGATCATATTAGCTATTGGCAGCTGCTTTCTTGTACTATTGATTCATATTGAGTTTATGATCAACTAAAATAGATTTTTATGACAGTTCTCAAGCCATAACTCTGCAATCTAACAATTACACAGTATTTTGAAGTCATTTTATTCCTATTACATTTCATGTTGTAACATTTTGCCCATTGTTCTAACTTGTAAAGATCTTTAGGCTTCTAGCTGTGTCTTCCTTTTTTTTTAATAGTAACTTTTTATTGACAGAATCCATGCCAGGGTAATTTTTTTTTACAACATTATCCTTTGCACTCACTTCTGTTCCGATTTTTCCCTCCCACCCTCCACCCCCTCCCCTAGATGGCAAGCAGTCCTATATATGTTGAATATGTCCTAGTATATCCTAGATACAATGTATATGTGCAGATCCAAACAGTTTTCTTGTTGCACAGGGAGAATTGGATTCAGAGGGTAGAAATAACCCGGGAAGAAAAACAAAAATGCAAACAGTTTACATTCATTTCCCAGTGTTTTTTTTTCCTTTGGGTATAGCTGCTTCTGTCTATCATTGATCAACTGAAACTGAACTAGGTCTCTTTGTCAAAGAAATCCACTTCCATCAGATTCCATCTTCATACAGTATCGTTGTTGATGTATATAATGATCTCTTGGTTCTGCTCATTTCACTTAGCATCAGTTCATGTATTTCTCTCCAAGCTTCTCTGTATTCATCTTACTGGTCATTTCTTACAGAACAATAATATTCCATAACATTCATATACCACAATTTACCCAACCATTCTCCAATTGGTGGGCATCTGCTCAGTTTCCAGCTTCTACCCACTACAAACAGAGCTGCCACAAACATTTTGGCCCATACAGGTCCCTTTCCTTTCTTTAGTATCTCCCTGGGGTATAAGACCAGTAGAAACACTGCTGAATCAAAGGGTATGCACAGTTTGATAACTTTTGGGGCATAATTCCAGATTGCTCTCCAGAATGGTTGGATTTGTTCACAGCTCCACCAACAATGTATCAGTGTCCCAGTTTTCCCACATCCCCTCCAATACTCATCATTATTTTTTCCTCTCATTTTAGCCAATCTGACAGGTTGTAGTGGTATCTCAGAGTTGTCTTAATTTGCATTTCTCTGATTAATAATGATTTGGAACACTCTTTCATATGAGTGGTAATGATTTCAATTTCATCATCTGAAAATTGTCTGTTCATATCCTTTGACCATTTATCAATTGGAGAATGGCTTGGTTTCTTATAAATTAGTTTCAGATCTCTATATATTTTGGAAATGAGGCCTTTATCAGAACCTTTAACTGTGAAGATATTTTCCCTGTTTCTTGCTTCCCTTCTAATCTTGTTTACATTAGTTTTATTTGTACAGAAGTTTTTTAATTTGATGTAATCAAAATTTTCTATGTTGTGATCAATAATAGTCTCTAGTTCGTCTTTAGTCACAAATTTCTTCCTCTTCCACAAGTCTGAGAGATAAACTATCCTATGTTCCTCCAATTTGTTTATAATCTCGTTCTTTATGTCTAAATCATGGACCCATTTTGATCTTATCTTGGTATACGGTGTTAAGTGTAGGTCCATGCCTAATTTCTGCCATACTAATTTCCAGTTATCCCAGCAGTTTTTGTCAAATAATGAATTCGTATCCCAAAAGTGAGGATCTTTGGGTTTGTCAAACACTAAATTGCTATAGTTCACTATTCTGTCTTGTGAACCTAACCTGTTCCAGTGATCAACTAATCTATTTCTTAGCCAATACCAAATGGTTTTGGTGACTGCTGCTTTATAATATAGTTTTAGGTCAGGTACAGCTAGGCCACCTTCATTTGATTTTTTTTCATTAATTCTTTTGAGATTCTTGACCTTTTATTATTCCATATGAATTTTGTTGTTATTTTTTCTAGATCATTAAAATATTTTCTTGGAAGTCTGATTGGTATAGCACTAAATAAATAGATTAGTTTAGGGAGTATTGTCATCTTTATTATATTTGCTTGACCTATCCAGGAGCACTTGATATTTTTCCAGTTGTTTAAGTCTGACTTTATTTGTGTGGAAAGTTTTTTTGTAATTTAGCTCATATAATTCCTGACTTTCCTTTGGTAGATAGATTCCCAAATATTTTATGCTGTCGACAGTTATTCTGAATGGAATTTCTCCTTGTATCTCTTGCTGTTGGATTTTGTTGGTGATGTATAAAAATGCTGAGGATTTATAGGGATTTATTTTATAACCTTCAACTTTGCTAAAGTTATGGATTATTTCTAATAGCTTTTTTGTAGAATCTCTAGGGTTCTCTAAGTATACCATCATATCATCTGCAAAGAGTGATAGTTTGGTTTCCTCACTGCCTATTCTGATTCCTTTAATCTCTTTCTTGACTCTTATTGCTGAGGCTAGTGTTTCTAATACAATATTGAATAGTAAAGGTGACAGTGGGCAACCTTGCTTCACTCCAGATCTTACTGGGAAAGATTGCAGTTTTTCCCCATTGCATATGATGCTTACTGATGGTTTTAAATATATGCTCCTGACTATTTTAAGAAAAAGTCCATTTATTCCTATACTCTCAAGTGTTTTTATTAGGAATGGATGTTGGATTTTATCAAATGCTTTTTCTGCATCTATTGAGAAGATCATATGGTTTTTGTTAGTTTGCTTATTGATATAGTCAATTATGCTAATAGTTTTCCTAATATTGAACCAGCCCTGCATTCCTGGTATAAATCCTACTTGATCATAATGTATTATCCTGGGGATGATTTTCTGTAATCTTTTTGCTAATATTTTATTTAAGATTTTAGCATCGATGTTCATTAGAGAGATTGGTCTATAATTTTCTTTCTCTGTTTTCAGCCTACCTCGTTTAGGTGTCAGTACCATGTCTGTGTCATAAAAGGAGTTTGGTAGGACTCCTTCAGTCCCTATGTTTTCAAATAGTTTATATAGTATTGGGGTTAATTGTTCTTTAAATGTTTGGTAGAATTCACATGTAAATCCATCTGGTCCTGGGGATTTTTTCATAGGGAGTTGGTTAATAGCTTGTTCTATTTCTTTTTCTAAGATGGGACTGTTTAGGATATTTACTTCTTCCTGTGTTAATCTGGGCAAGCTATATTTTTGAAGGTATTCTTCCATTTCATTTAAGTTGTCGAATTTATTGCCATAAAGTTGGGCAAAGTAATTCCTAATTATTGCTCCAATTTCTTCTTCATTAGTGGCGAGTTCTCCCTTTTCATTTTTAAGACTAACAATTTGATTTTCCTCTTTCCTTTTTTTAATCAGATTTACTGAGGGTTTGTCTATTTTGTTGGTTTTTTCATAGAACCAACTCTTAGTTTTATTAATTAATTCAATAGTTTTTTTTACTTTCAGTTTTATTGATCTCTTCTTTTATTTTTAGAATTTCAAGTTTATTGTTTGACTGGGGGTTTTTAATTTGTTCCTTTTCTAGCATTTTTAGTTGTAAGTCCAATTCGTTGACCTTCTCTTTCTCTACTTTATGCAAGTAAGCTTCTAGAGATATGAAATTTCCCCTTATTACCACTTTGGCTGCATCCCACACATTTTGATATGATGTCTCATTATTGTCATTTTCTTGGGTGAAGTTATTAATTATGTCTATGATTTGCTTTTTCATCCAATCATTCTTTAGTATGAGATTATTTAGTTTCCAATTATTTTTTGGTCTACTTTCCCCTGGCTTTTTATTGAGTGTAATTTTTATTGCATTGTGGTCTGAAAAGGATGCATTCACTATTTCTGCCCTACTCAATTGCATTTGAGTTTGAGGTTTTTATGTCCTAATATATGGTCTATTTTTGTATAGGTTCCATGAACTGCTGAAAAGAAAGTGTACTCCTTTCTGTCTCCATTTCGTTTTCTCCAGAGGTCTATCATATCTAACTTTTCTAGTATTCTATTTACCTCTTTGACTTCTTTCTTATTTATTTAGTGATTTGATTTATCTAATTCTGAGAGTGCAAGGTTGAGATCTCCCACTGTTATAGTTTTGCTATCTATTTCTTCTTGCAGCTCTCTTAATTTCTCTTTTAAGAATTTAGATGCCACACCACTTGGTGCATATATGTTTAATATTGATATTGCTTCATTATTTATGCTACCCTTTAGCAAGATATAGTGCCCTTCCTTATCTCTTTTAATTAGATCAATTTTTGTTTTTGCTTGATCTGAGATCAGGATGGCTACCCCTGCTTTTTTGACTTCACCTGAAGCATAGTAGATTTTGCTCCATCCTATTACCTTTATTCTGCATGTATCTCCCTGCTTCAGGTGTGTTGCACCTGAACATATTGCAGGATTCTGGCTTTTAATCCATTCTGCTAATCGCTTCCTCTTTATGGGGGAGTTTACCCCGTTCACATTTATGGTTAAAATCACCAATTCTGTATTACTTGCCATCTTGTTAACCCCTATTTATGCTTTTCTCTCTTCTATCCCCCTTACCCCCCTTCCCAGTATTAAACTTGTGAGCACCACTTGCTTCTCACAGCCCACCCTTTTTAGTATCCCTCCTCCCACCTTAGAGTTCCTCCCCCTATCTTACTCCTTTCCCTCTCAATTTCTGTATTCCCTTCTCCTTAGCTTATTCCTTCCCTTTTCATTTTTCCCTTCTCACTTTTCAATGAGATGGGAGAAGTTTCACCATATATTGAATGTCTAACATTTTTTCTCTTAAAGTCAATTCTTATGGCAGTAAAATACTCACTATATTCATCCCCCTCCATTCTTTCTCTCCGATATAATAGGTTTCCTTTGCCTCTTTGTGAGATATAGTACCCCCACTTTACCCTTTTTCTGATACAGTGTCCTTTCCACCTCTAATTTCTAGAACAAGGTATACATGTATTTTTTATACATCTTTACAGCATAAATATAGTTCCCAAGATTTCTTTTAACCTTTTTAGGTTTTTCTTGAGTTCTATATTTGCAGATCAAACTTCTTGTTAAGTTCTGGTTTTTTTCACCAAAAGTAGGTGAAATTCACTTATTTCATTGAATGACCATCTTCTTCCCTGGAAAAAGATGCTCATTCTGGCTGGGTAAGTTATTTTTGGTTGCATAGCGAGTTTGTTAGCCTTTCGGAATATCATATTCCAGGCCCTTCGATCTTTAAATGTGGATGCTGCTAGATCTTGGGTGATCTTTATTGTGGCTCCTCTATATTTGAATTGGGTTTTTCTAGCCGCTTGGAGTATTTTTTCCTTTGTTTGAGGGTTCTGGAATTTGGCCACTGTATTTCTTGGTGTTTTGATTTTAGGATCCCTTTCAGTAGGTGATTGGTGAATCCTTTCAATGTCTATTTTACCCTCTGTTTCTATGACTTCTGGGCAGTTCTCTTTGATAATTCCTGGAAAATAGTGTCCAGGCTCTTTTTTTCATCGTATTTTTCTGGGAGTCCAATGATTCTCAGATTGTCTCTCCTAGACCTGTTTTCCAGGTCTGTTGTTTTCCCCAGAAGGAATTTCACATTTTTCTCCATTGTTTGGTTTTTTTGGTCTTGCTTGACTGATTCTTCTTGTCTCCTCGAGTCATTCAATTCCATTTGTTCTATTCTTATTTTCAATGAAGTGTTTTCTTCACTCACTTTTTTAATATCTTTTTCTAATTGTCCAATTTGTTCTATGGAATGTTTTTCCATTTTGCCCATTTTATTCTTTAGTGAGCTATTTTCTGTTTCCAGTTCACTAATCCTATTTTTCAAGGATTTTATTTCTTTATCCATTCTGTCTTTAAGTGAGTGGGATGACTTCTCCACACTCTCTTGCCAAGCCTCCCTCTCCTTTCCCATTTTTCTTCTAGCTCTCTTGTGAGAGCCTTTTTAATTTCTTCTATGAAATTCATCTGTGGTGAGGAACAGATGATCTCCTCCTGTGGGGATTCACCTGAAGATAATCTGTTTTTAGTCTCCTCAGGGTTTAGAGTCTGTTCTCTGTCTGGATAAAAGCTGTCAATCGTTAAAGTCCTTTTTAACTTTTTGCTCATTTTGTCAGAGAAGAGCCAGAGACAAACTAGCAAAGAAAAAAAAGGAAAAAAAACCAGAAATGGAATCTGCTTTTTTGGGGGGAGGGGCTGGGTGGCGTTACCGAGCTTCCTCTACAGACTGTGGGGGCAGCAGTGAAGCACTATCAGGACTGTGCTGCACCTGCGCTCTGAGACTCTGAGAGCATGTTGAGACGCTGTGGGGGAAGGATGGCCGGTCTCAAGGAGCTCCAGCTGTTCCAGGGTTGTGTTCTTCACCCCTGTGTTTTTAGCTTCTCTGCTGGGCTACTGACTTGCTGCCAGAGCAAAGTATCCAATCCTGTGGTGAAGCTCTCCCCGCAGAGATGGCTGAGATCACACCCCAGCCCCCTCCGTTCTGCTCGGCTGTGAGCTGCCTGCCGAGCTCCTGCTGCCGCTGCCCTCAACCTGTGCCTGATCTAAAACCCTCCCGCCCTCAAGCAAAAACAGACCTTTCCTGGCGAATCTCAAGGATGTCTTCTCTTGGTAACTGTTTGTGGGGTTTTTTTTTTTCAGTCAGGCATTAATTCAGAGGCTTGTAATGAGATGGATTCTGAGAGAAAACGCGGAGCTTACACAGCTGTGTGCCTCCTCGCCGCCATCTTGGCCAGAAGTCCTTTTCCTGGCTGTGTCTTCCAATGTGTTGTCCATTCTTTCCAATAAATTATCAGCAAATTTAGAATGCATGAGGTAGTTGCCACTTTTTAACTTGGAAAGTGAAATGATGGACAAAATGAGAGAAAGGAAGACAGAGAGAGAGAGAGAGAGAGAGAGAGAGAGAGAGAGAGAGAGAGAGAGAGAGAGAGAGAGGAGAGATTATACATGGAATGGGAGGAAAGGATAAATATATGGACGTATATTCATATGTTCAAGTGTGCATTCAGACACCATGTAGATTGGGTCCTATAAAAAGGTTTTGCTATTTTTAGTTTCTAGTAGCAACTCAAACCTATTTGGTTCTTATGAACCTCCTCCTCAAAGGTATCGTTTTCTATCTGTAGAGCAAAGTTATGTGAGGTATAAAGAATCACAAATGTCTGATCTGTAGTTAAAATATTCCTTCTATTTCCATTGCTCTCTATGTACTACAGAACAATAGAGACATATCAGACGACTTTGAATAGGTTAGCAGATATTTTAACTAAGGTATTTAAAGTTTCAGAGACCAGCCAATTGCTCCACTCACAGATATCAAAATTCCCTCTCTATCTACAATGACTCCCTAATTCTCCCCACACTCACTTGCTCTCCTTCTATCAATTTCAGTGAAACCAAAGATGGTTTGAAATGCACATTTGAATCGCATTTGAGATTTGCAGACACCTTTAGGTTAGAGGTTGGAGTGGATTATTATCTTTCATTTTGTAGATGACAAAACTGAAGCTTAAAGAAATGACTTGTTGAATAAAGTTGCTTGTGACTCAAATCAGGTTACTTGAGTTAGTTTTTTTTTTTTTTTTTTTTTTTTTGCAACTTTAATACTCAGGCAGAAAACTGAGTGTTACAGAAGTGAATGACTGGGACCTAGATTGTCAATGGCAGATCCAAAACCCAAAAGTCTCATTCTCAAATATCTTTGCCTAACAGAGCCACTTAATACATGTTGATTCAGTTGGATTGTTTGTCACTTTGCCCAAATCTCCAAACCATTTTCCTGTAATATTGACTTTCATCTACCTGCCTGTCCCACGGCTTCCAAGGTTCAGTACAGTTTACCTCCAACCTCCTTGGCAGCCTAATCTGTTTCTTTTCATGAACTCTCCAGAGAAGATGGGATAGCCACTGCCTCTTATTAGTCAATTAACTAAAGGCCATTTGTTAAGGGTTATGTATTGGGCTAAGTGAGGGGGCATGCAGAGAAAGGCAAAAGACAATCCATACTTTCATATTACTCATAGATAATATGCAATGTGAGGGAGAAATTAAACTACACACACACACATACACAGACACATACACAGACACAAGCTATAGATACCGTATTTTTGAGATTATCCCTAGAGGGAAGGCTTTAGCTTGAATGGGAAGGGATTCTAACAGAAGGTGGGACTCTGGCTGAGACTTGAAAGAAGCCAGGGGTGGGGACATGAGGTGGAAGAGATTTTCAGGCATAACAGACAACCAATGGAAACAGCCAATGGATTTGGAAGATGGAGTTCCTGTACTGGCAACTGCAAGGGGGTCATTATTGCTGGATGAATGTGGAGTGTAAGTTATCAAAAGAAAGGAAAGGAAGAGGAGACAATCTTATAGTAGCCTTTAAAAGACAAATGAATTTTTATACTGGAGCTTTTAGGTGATGGGACGCTCCTGGAGTGGGTTAACTAGGGCATGGTCAGACTTGTTCCTGACACTGACAGCTGAGCGTTGGATAGACTGTCCCGATATGAAATCTACCAGCAGGCTGCTGTCCCAGCCTAAATACGAGGCCTGAACTCAAGTGGGATGCTGTCAGAGGAGAGGAGATCATTTTCCCCTTTCAGCACACTCTCCACAGTGGCGGGACAGACATCTCATAGTTCTGCACG
The DNA here is from genome assembly GCA_020854095.1 of Dasyurus viverrinus. Lineage (NCBI taxonomy): Eukaryota > Metazoa > Chordata > Mammalia > Dasyuromorphia > Dasyuridae > Dasyurus > Dasyurus viverrinus. The sequence goes on along the minus strand of CM036997.1, from coordinate 714,069,940 downwards.
TTGAACTCCTCTCCCTCCTTCAAGTTCTACCTTGGGTACAACTTTGTCCATGAAGCCCCAGCCTGCCACTCTATTGCATACTACTCTAGACTTCTCCTATGTATTTACCATAATAGAACATTTTTGATTATTCGCACACTTCTCCAATTATGGGGCAACTTTTTTGAAAGTAAAATCTGTTTTGCTTCATTTCTATAATGCTCCCACCCAAAATAATGCATTGGGTCCCATTTTTTTCTAAATTATTTATTCATTCATTATGTTATTTATGCTAGGGATGGGAGTGGCAGCATCTGGATCCAGACAGTGATTTCCCCAGCAGGGAGTACTTAGTATGAAAATTTCTGTTATCGAAGATCATTTCTTCATCTGGAGCTCCGAGGATTGCCTGCGGGCATTGAGAGAAGGCAGGGCTTAAGAATTATTTCTTGACCTGCATTGGTGATTTTTTTTTAAGAATACTTTTGGCAGAGAGGAAAAAACCAACCAAGCCACCAATGACAAATCGGGGTAGCCGAGTTCAAATCCTTCTTGGATGCTGCTGTGCCCCGGGGAGGACATTTAGCTCATCTAGATCTCATCCTCTGACTTTCTTCCTCTATAATAATGGGTGTGTTTCAGAGACATAGAAGGACAAAATGGCCCAGAAAGTAACGTTCCAGGTCTAAATCCATAATCTGATCATTACTCCATTGTGTGTGTGTGTGTGTGTGTGTGTGTGTGTGTGTGTGTGTGTGTGTGGTGGGGGGTAATCAGGGAGCCAATGTAGATAAAGAGGAAGGGAATTCTGACAGTCTGAGCACGGTGCTCCCGGGCTGGGCTCTCACATGCGGATGCCACTAGAGATTTGGCCGTTTGCTCCCGGAGACCGGGCTGAGGCTCCCGGAGACCGTGCTGAGGCTCCCGCGAGGTTGACACCGTGACACCGGGCAAGGCCCTTTGGGAAGCAGGGGCTGCCGGGAGAAGAGAAGCCCGAGTCCCGTTTGGGCAGAGAAGGCCCCGGGCTCATTTCCCATCATGCTCTTGCAGCTTTGGGCGGCAAGCCCGGCGGCCATTTCTCCCCCTCGGAGCCTTCCCCGGAGCTGGAGCCACAAAGCGGCAGGAAGGAGCTTCTCATCCCGGTGACATCCCCGGCATCAGGCCGGAGGGGCTGAGAGGAGCGGGGCCCTCGGGCTTCGGAGGCGGCAGCTCCTGGTTCTGAGCCGGGAGGCCGGGAAGGTGCGGCCGCAGGGACTGCGGGCAGGGGGAGAGCGCGAGATCCCCAACTTCTGGATCCGGGAAAGCTCTGGTGGGAATCACGTGGAATGCCAAGGACCGCCCTCTGCAGCAATGCGGCCTTATGGGAAGTGAAGTTTGGGCTCCAGGAGTAACTCGTGCACATGCTCCGCAGTGACCTGCTAGTCCCATAGGTTAGAAAAAGGAATCGGCTGTGCCCAATTATTAGTATTATTATATGTTATTATTAATATTTTATAGTTTACTAATAATACACAATAAATTTAATAAAAACAATAATATAATAATTTATAATCATGTATTATTATTACTAATAATTGAAATAAATTTACATTCCCTTGGGTGGGGCAGGGAAGGGTAGGGAAGTGAATGAGATGAGGTGAGATCTTTCAAGACAGTTGTGAAAATCGAGCAAGGCTTCATCAGTTTCAGAGTTGGAGTAGGCCTGGAGGATTTTAAGCAACAAGTCAAGGGCACACTTAAGTCCCCTCCCTGCTATCCCCTAAGGGCACACTTAAGTCCCCTTGTTATGGGCAACTATGTATTTATTGGTCAAGTTCAATTTCTTGGGTAGTTCCCTGGTTTAGAATGTAAGGTCTTCAGCCAATAAGGATGAGGGTCAGTGGTGGGAGGGGGGATTTGCGTTAGGGATACAAAGGGTTGACCTTGCCCCCTAGGGCGCTTCCTCCCTTTGGTTGTCTGCTCGATGGGTGAGATGCCCGATTCTTGAGAACATATAATAAACTTTGCTTTACTTCTAGATATTTCTCCAGTTTTTTTTTTTTTTGTTAAATGCTGTCTGAACCACACAGTTTTGGGGGCTCATCCGGGATCACAGTTCTTGTGGTGAGTAGGTGAACCCCTGGGCTGCTGGTGGTGTGGTGCCCTGCCCTGATTTAGGCAGCCCGCCAGCATGCAGGGCTTCTCCTTACTCCCCAAGGTAAAGTGGGCCCTAAGTGGAGAAACTCGGAGCAAAGCAAAGGGAGAAACTCCTCGGTAAAAATCCTGACCGGTTTGGTGGATGACACATCAGTCAAGTAATTTGTTGCGCACAACCCAGAGGTAAGCACCCTGTGAGGCCCTTGAGTCTTAAACTCTGGAGGGGTCTCTGGACAGGGACCTGTGAGGCCTGGAGTCTTAAACTCTGGGTCTCTGGACAGGATAGGCTTGGTTAGGCCTTCTAGGGTGACTGGAATCAATTGGCAACAATTGGTGTGTTTTGGCGTTTTGGAATTTAGATTCTGTCCAAATTCAACGGGTGTGGCCCAGTCCTGTAGCAACCTGTAGCTGAGAGAAATGAGAAAAATGATCAGAAAATACCGGTAGATAGTCCCTTGGGAGATAAATTAAGTAACTGGAACGAACTGCCAAAATATAGAAGGCAAAAGAAAAAGATGATAAGGTTGTTTTGTCTGGGGTGACAGATATTGGTGAAGGCATTATTGCAGACTGTGTGTGCCAAAGACTGAATTTGTACCTGAAAGAGAAGGAAAGGATTTAATTCCATCTGCCCCTCCAAGGGCCCTCGGGGTCAGGGGGAGAATTTAGGTCTATTTTGAATTCTATCTTCTCACAAGAGGAGAGGGGGACTAAGGAGAGAAGAGGTGCAGCTATGAAGGAGTGGGACAGGAGAAACCCTCCAGCTGCAGGAGTAGTTTCAGATGATCAGAAATACCTTTAGCAGATCCCAATTGGGAGTACAATTATCCTATTATACATTAGGGAAGTATGTGGGATCGAGAGAGTGAAGATGGTAGCTTCTTTCCTTTCCTTCTCACGTGTCCTGACCTGCAGTAGGGCCACGTGGGACCAAGGGAAAAAAACTGCTATTTGGTGAAATTTATTATTTTAAATATGATGGCGAAAGTGGTTTTATATTAATGGGAATTTAAAGCTGTATTTGGGATTTTAAGTTAGAATATAGGTTATTAAAACAAAATGCTGGTAGTTTACCTTAGGGGAGTTTGGGGTTGTATCTCCCTACTTAGATGTGTTGTTTTCTAGAGATACTGGGTAATTTGTAACTGGGTTATGCCTTAAAAATTTGTCATCTCTGTTGGGCATGTATAAGTTATGACATTTGGTTCAGTTATTTGAGAACCTTGAAGTTTAAGGTTTAAAAAAAAAATTCTTTTTTTCTTTGACTTAAAGATGAGGGACAAGAAAGATTGATTTGCAAAAGCAATTAATGGTTTAAATAGTGCATCTAGCATTCGTTTGGAAATGTTTAACATATGTTGGAGAAGGTTTAACCAAGTAAGCTTTGAAAAGAGAGAGGGAACAGGAAGAGATGATGTGAGAGAAAAAGAGAGGAAAATAGCTCTCCAGCAATGAAAGAAAAAGGCACGATTCCCTAGTGAATCTGCCATTTGCCATGGGAAAAGGAGATATATTCCATGAGGTTGGGGCCTGTCTTGAGCTGACAGATTGGATCCTGGGGAAATGGCACCCTAAAAAGTTAGCTGTGATAAGTTAGAGTCGGGAAGTATGGTGGAGTGGGGGAAGGACGTAGAGAGGAATCTTGTCAGGTGATCTAATTCCCTTTCCCCATTAAGTATGGCAGCTGCCACACCTTGCTGGTTTGGATATCAATTGCTTCTACTGTTTAAAGGAACAGCCTACATTTATATAGTATTAATAATGGAATGTTTTAGTTTTATTTTTCAAGTCTATAACTGTTCTAAGAAGTTTGTTGGAACTGTAAATTAATCTGAAAGCGATTTATTTCTACTAAGTTCCCATCTGTCTAAAGCAAATTATTTAATGCTTATTTATGTGCATGATAGACCCCTTGTTTAAGGAAGATGATAAAAAAAATCTAAGCAGGATTTTAGTCTGATCTGATAATTTGATAGTGTTATTTCTAAAAATTGAATGAAGAGAGTATTAATGTTAAATTTGAAAGATCTAAAAGTTTCTTTTATGTGGAAACGGGATGGACAACATGCGATTTAGAATTTTTTTTCTTTGTATTTGAGTATTTTAAAGGCAAAATGATCTGTGTAATGTTAAACTTAGAACTACCTAAGTTGTATAAGCTGTGAACTTTCTAGGATGAACCCTTTACTGTGATTCTGAGAATTAGATTCATTTGAAGCCTTGATTAATGATAATTGCTGTAGGAGATAAAATCTTTTGGGACTGCAGCTAATATTTGCTGGGAATTTTGAATTCAGGTGTAACTGCATAGGTTATAAGGTGGAATTGTGAAAACTTTAAGGACAGTTACCTGAAGTAAAACTGCCTTAAACAGATATTTTAAATTGTGGCCAAATTTTGGTTGCTGCTTTACCTCTTTACTTCCTGGGGCTAGAGTTTCTTTATCTAAAGGTTTACTTTGCCCAAGTACTTGGGGCCACTCCTACCTTGCATTTTGAAAAAAAGGGGGGCTGGGGGAAATCTCATGCCCTGATTAGGCTAAGGTTTAGGTCTAGAGCCTTTTACATTGTATGTTGATGGCAGGCAAGGTTATCTCTGGAATCCAATCCTAGGCTCCTGACTTACTTATCAAAGATCTAGATTGTCGTTAGATGCGTTTTTCATGTTTTGCATGATCCTGGTGTATGGGAGGGCTGTATTGAAAGAGAACTTTTGACACCCAAACAATTCCCCATTAAATAAAATCTAGGTTCTGGATAGAGAAGATCTGGGAACAAGACCTGTTTCTGTCATGTACTCTAGGTTTCTTCTCAGGCAAATCATAGAACAGCATGGAAGGAGAGAGAAAGAGAGGGAGGGAGAGAGAGAGAGGGACAGAGACAGAAAGAGGGAGGGAGTGAGACTGAGACAGAGAGATAGTTTAGTATCAGGCTTGGATGTGGAGGAGAGCCGGAAAGTGAAAGAAAGTAAAAGTGTGAGAGAGGAAGAAACAGAGACAAGGAGGGACCTATGCATGCCCTGCCAACTTGGGCTTTCAGCAGACTGGGCCAGGTCAGGGCTGGCAGGGGAGGTCTTAGTCCCACTTCGTCACTGAATGTAGCACTGTGGTAACCAACGCCACTACTAAACGTCTGACAGTAGTAATGGGCCTCCTCCTCAGGCTGGACACTGCTGATGGACAAGTAGCGATAGGCCCCAGAGCTGGAGCTGAAAAAGCTGTCGGGGACCTCCTCGCCCTTGTCTGCATCTCCATCACTGTAGACAAGCATGAGGTACCGGGGGGGGGGGGGCCTTCCCTGGGCTCTGCTGGTGCCATGCAACTGGGTAATAACTGCGGAGGGTGCAGGAGAGTCTGGCCGTGGCTTCCAGGGACACAGACATGGAGGGAGACTGAGTCAGCACAGGCTGGGAGAAGGAACCTGGAAACAGAGACAGACATCAATTTCCCAGCATAGGAGAGAGGGGGAAGGTGCTTGGAGACCCCAGGATTGGGAGGAGGGAGCAGGACAAGCAGGGAAGCCCTGACTTGAGCAGCAGGTGAGCAGGAGGAGGCAGATGAGAGGCCAGGCCATGGTGTAGGGGACCCCGAGAGCTCTGCTCCCCAGAGAGAACCAGCTGGGTCCGGGCTCTGCCAGGCCCCTCTTATCCTTTCCCTGGGAGCCTGGGATGGGGCTGGGGAGGGGGCGGGGGCTGGATGCAAATCTGGGCCTTCTTAACTACACCCTGAGTTTAAAATCTGGGGTCATGGGTCCCATGAGAAAGGCGTGTCTTTTGGGGGAAGGGGATGGAGCCCAGCTGAGCTGTAACTCATGAGGGATCCCAGGGGCCAGAGCAGTCACAGACACAGCCAGTAGGGCTCATCCCTGAGATCCCCAGGCTCCTCCTGCCCCCATTGCCTGTCCAGAGCCAGTCTCACAGCACCCCTTAGTGGTTGTAAGCCCCAAGATCACCCCAGCCTGGTAAGCAAACCTCAGGTGCCCCATAACCAGAAGTAGACATGTGCTTGTTGCTCACAAGTCCCACAAGGGGGTGTCTGTTCACAGGACAAGGGATGGAGTGGTGCGGGGAGGAAACCTGAGACCTCAAAGGAGCTTTGAATGCAGCCAAGCCCAGGCCCTTCTGCCTCCTCCGGCCCTGTACCTCCCCTCACTGAGACATGTGAGCCCCACATCTGTATCAGAGTCTTTGCACAGCTCTAGGATCGTTCCCTGAGAGTCGTCGGCTGTTCTCTTCTAGCCGATCCGGACCTTTCAGCATCTTTCCTCATGTTCTTCCAGAGTTTTCCCAAAGATATGATGTCATCAGCACAAGCATCGAGTTCCTGTTTCCAATTCCCTCAGTCCCAGAAGGTGATGGGGCCCTCAAGGAGACTTGGGACCTAAGTGCAAGCAAGGCATTCCACTTAGAGAGATTCTGCTGAAGAAGTCTTTCCCATTCCCAGCTCTTCCATAAGATTCTGGTCATGGCGAAGGAATGAATGGACATAGAGCGTTAATCAAGTGCTTACTGTGGTAGTTCCATGCTAAGGGCTGGCAACCTTAAGGAAAAATTAAGAAAGCCGCTGTTCTTAAGGAGCTGCCCTGTTCTACCCTGAAGGCCTCAACTGTAGGTGAGATGGAGAGGTCCCATAGTCCTGAAGTTGCAGCTGCAAATAATGATGATTCTCACTAACTGCACTTATATTCGTAAAATTCTATGAATTTGTGATGGGAACCTCCTTTTTTGAGTTTTACAAAACAATAAGTATGGCGTCTACAGGAGCAGTTGCTGGACTGCGTCTCCGCAGGTTTGCTTCTCATTTGTGGGACAATGGACCCTAAGCTGGGAGCTTTTCTATTCATGAAGTTCAGGACTCAAAATCCTGGACCATTGTCCTCATGACAAGGAGCATGGTTGTAGTGTTTTGACTCTAGACCCATCCTGCATCTGATCTCTTCCTCGGGTGTCTTTGCTATTTAAAAATCCAAAGATAAAACTTTTTCTTGAGCAATAAATAAATAAGAACATTTGAATATTGGCATGATATCCTGGTCCACTATAGTGATTTTGGTTTTTTAATGTATTTTATTTTCATTTAGGAAATAAAAGATTTCTGTAAACTAATATAAAAAGATGCCAATCTATTATATACAATTTGCTATCTTTTTAAGTATATAATAAAGTTAGCATGTAAATTTATTTTATTTCTTCCCTCCCTGCCCCATCCTGGAGATGAATATCAGAGACAAATATGATTCCTTATATATGGGGTCCCTTCGAGTTCTGAGTCTCTGACTCCCCCAAAAAGTCATATCAACAAGCATGTATTAAGTACCTACTATGTTTGAGGCAGCTAGGTGGTACAATGGATAGGATGCTGGGAAAGGAGTTAGGAAGTCTCATCTTCCCTACTTCAAGTCTGACCTGGGACACAGGATTTGTGGGTAAGTCATTTACCCCAATTTGTCCGAATTCCTCATTGTAAAATGAGCTGGAGAAGGAAATAGCAAACTCTTCCAATATCTTTATCAAGAAATGTCAAATGGGTTCACGGTAAATCAGACATGACTGAAGAAATGACTTAAGAATCACAAAATTATATTCCATGTTCATGGAGAAAGGCACAAACAGCCCATCTAAAAGATTTCATACCATAAGGTCAGTGGGGCAATATGCAAATAGTTATGTTCAAGCAGGACATAAAGAAATAAAATAGAGCCGATCCCAGAGAGAAACCATGAGCATGAAAGAGATCATGAAAGAGACATCTTCTTTTTCAACAACTCAGAAGGTGATGAGAACCTGTGCCCTGGTAGGGGCTGTGACAGAGGAGAAAAGGGGTAGGAATCATCTTCATCTTCAGGCTGGATGTTGCAGATGGACAAATATCCATTGTCCCAATATCTAGAGTCAGAGAAGTCATGAGGATCCTATCACCCTTGTCTGACTTCATTTCCATCCCTTTTATCATTATATAATTTCCCGGATCCTGCTGGTACCAACCAACACTGCAATATGTGTACCCACTGGCTGTGGTTTCAAGAGATCAGGAGACTGAGGGAGACTGAGTCGGTACAGTCTGGAAGAGAGAACCTAGAGAAATGAAAGTCATTAAAGACTCTGTAATAAAAGACATTTGGAAGCTGCTTTGAGATCCTCAGAGGAAGGACGGAAAATGGATGCAAAGAAAGGGTTCTTCTGACTAGTCCTGACCTGAGCAGACTAGAGGAGTAGGAGACAGACTAGAGACCAGATTATGGAGCAGGGAGTCTCAAGAACTCTGCTCTCCAAAGAGCACACATGGAGGACTGAGCTTTTCTAGGCCCTTCTTATCCTTTCCCTGAAACCCTGTGATAGTGTCTGGGAGGTGAGGGGTTCTAGGTGCAACTCTGTGCCTTCTTAACAATGTCTGCGTCCCACCTCGAGGCCTCTCTGGTGGGGCTGTGTCTTTCTGGTGGTAGGGAGAGGTCTTAAGATATCTTGACTTAGTGCAGTTGAAATGTCACACATGAGTGACCTCGGGGGTCAGGGCAGCCATTGGCACAGGCAGCTGTGTTGATCCTCAGCTGAGATCCCCAGGCTCCTCATGCACCACTGCCTACACAGGTACCTGCAGCCCCAGTGTCACCTGCTGGCTACAGGACCACATCCTAATCTTGAAAACCGTACATCATTTAGAACCAAAATTCATTCCATGGACAGGATTCATAAAGAATTTTCAGGTGGAGTCTGCTTGCCCCTTTGTATGCATTTATAGAGGGAAAAGTCTCCAGATAAGGGAATAATTTCAACTTCTCCATGTGTGATTTCACCTCTGTTAATATCACTTTATTAAAAACAATTGTGTGAATTGGTTGATTGAACTGTTCCAGTAGGGGGAATGGTATGGGGTTTTCCCCTTGAAGTTTCATTTCTCCAATTCAGTTCTCATAACTGTGGAAAACAAATATCTATGCATTTCTCACAATTTCCCACCCCCTCTTTTTCCTTTTTAATAATTTGGTTTCCACATTCTCATCCAACTCCTCAGATTTGTCCAATTTTTACATCCCACTTCAGAATAAATGTCTATTAACCCCCTGCACAGATCTCTTTACACAGGATGGATAATCCTGAATTCTCTGCCAATTCTTCGAATAGGGCTGTACTAGGAGTGAAACTACTTGCAGTGGTAACCCGTGCTCCTCCTGTGCCTGCCAATTCCAATCTTTCTAGAATCGTTCTCTTTTCCCATGCCATTCTGCTCGGGCATCTAACTACTGTTTTAGTCCCTTCACTGCTTCTCTGGTGTAACTTATGCAATAATATTGACTCACCAGAGTAGGAATGACCCACATCCAGAACTACATTTCTAGCCTTGAATTCACCAGTTATTGTGCTGGACTCCATTCTTCCTGAGTCAGTCTCACTTTCTTCATTGAATGCCAGGGTACAAGGATTAGCCAATTGGATCTGTGCACAGGTGCCCACTCAGTTCCCAGGCAAAGTAGGAGGGAGAGGGCTGCCTCCACAATATCCCCCAAGGTTTGCTTGGGGTATGATCATCAGAGGGGCCAGAGCTCCCCACAATTATGTTCCAGACTCAGCTACAAGCCACTCCAGTGCCAAGATATTGGAATGTTTCATGCTGCCATGAGAAGCAAGCTGATTGATCTCTGGAGGAAAGGGATTAGGATACAGCCCTGCAATTCTCCCCAGGAATGTGATTTTGGGAATCGGAGGAATTCATGTTCTTCCATGCCCAAAGGGACTGTTCCTATCTGGACATGGGGCAACCTGTAGCACAGACATGGAAATTGCTTTTTGTTCAAACTCTTTATAGAACACTTTACCAATTCTATCCAAGCACTGGTGTCTATCACTTGCCTTAAGTCCTGAGCTTGATTCCCAATTTTCCAAAGAGATTTATAGCTATTAGCAAATTTCTCTTTGATCTACATTTTCTAAATATCCAGCCCTTGTAGCAAACCAAACATTATTCCAAACTGGACATTTAGTTCCATAAATCCTCTTTTTTTATCATGATACAAACACTTATTATACCTACTTATCTACAGGTAGTCAAGCCTCTATGATTCTATAATTTGACAAGCACCAAACTGAATTGTTTGTGGAGTATCTTTCCCAGTAATATTAACCCTAATGTTAACCCGATGTCTTTGTCCTAAGCCCCAAATACTACTGCAGCAGAGGAATAACATTATTCCTACATAAACTCCCTCCTTCACTGGACTGATTGATTCCTTACAGGGAACCCGCCCAAACACTGGGTAGTTGGAGTCCATTCACCAAGCAGTTCCAGTTCCTTCCCAAACAAATGGGACCCAAAGTCTTTTGGGATATGGGATAATGATCTCATCTTATGAAACTGATGTAATATGATTCCTTGGTCCTCCGATCTTTTTTTTGGGGGGGGTGGGGCGGGGGGTGGGAGAGTCAGGAAACCCTGCATCTTCTTACTTTGGAATCTGTTTCAGAAAACTCTCCTGATTATGACCACTGTTTAGCTTCTAGCATCAGGAAAAATCCTAGAATAATCACTACTCTTAATTCACCTAGATGTAGGGGTCCTCAAACTTTTTAAATAAGGGTCCAGTTCATTGTCCCTCAGACTGCTGGAGGGCTGGACTATAGTAAAAACAAAAACTTTGTTTTGTGGGCCTTTAAATGAAGAAATGTCATAGCCCTGGGTGAGGGGGATAATCATCCTCAGATGTTGCATCTGGCCCTCGGGCCGTAGTTGAGGGCCACAGAGAGATTACTTCCCAACTCACCACCCTCCCTCCTTAATTCACCTGGAGATTGCTCCTTAGCCTCTGATCATAGAATCAACATGTTACTCCCTGACCTTAGGTGATAGAAGACTGGACAAAGACCTTTCTCTGTCTCTCAGTGCTTTGCTATTTTCCAATCAGACGCTTAGCCCGTTGAGAATTATCAGTGTCAAAAGAAATCCTTTTTGCCAAGTAAATTTAGATACTGGGTCCGTGGGCGACACCAGCCTAGGGACCCCCAAATGCTGTTAGGGTTCCTCATCCCTCAACAAAACTCCTTCCTGCTGAGAATGGGTGTTGAGCTGACTCAATCTGCAGGGTCCCATTTGAAGGGCTTAAGCTGAGTGAAGATCCAGTGGGTTGAGTCAGACCCCTGAAGTTGGTCAACACAGCTGTCCAGTGCTCATCAGTTGGAGGTGAATTGTTCAAAGTCAAAATTGTTCAAAGGAAAACAAATCTAAAAGAACTGGGGAGAGAGCAAATACGAAGAGCAGAACCCTCATTCTTGGGAGGTAATTTCATTTAACAGGAGCAGGGCAGAAGTGAAGGGGGGGGTTGCAGTTTGTTTTCTCACTTGTACGGGGCAGCCACACCCTATTAGGGAAAGGCAAATTAAGCTTTCACCTTCCACAGATCATGCAAACAATTAGTAAGCAGTTTTCTTTTTTAACATTTTTTTTATTATTAGAGCTTTTTATTTACAAAACATATGCATGGGTAATTTTTCAACACTGACCCTTGCAAAATCTTCAGTTCCAAATTATCCCCTCCTTCCCCCTCCCCCTCCCCAGATGGCAGGTAGTCCAATACATGTTAAATATGTTAAAATACATGTTAGATCCAATATATGTATACATTTTTATACAGTTACCTTGCTGCACAAGAAAATTTGGATCTAAAAAGAAAGAAAAAGCCTGAGAAGGAAAACAAAAAATGCAAACAAACAATAACAAAGAGTGAGAATGTTATATTGTGGTCTACATTCAGTTCCCACAGTACTCTCTTTGGGTATAGATGACTCTCTCCATTACTGAACAATTGGAACTAGTTAAAATCATCTCATTGTTGAATAGAGCCACGTCCATCAGAACTGATAATTGTATAGTCTTCTTGGTGTTGTGTACGGTGATCTCCTGGTTATGCTCATTTCACTTAGCATCAGTTCATGTAAGTCTCTCAGGGCCTCTCTGAAATTATCCTGCTGATCGTTTCTTTTTGTTTATTTTATTTTTTATTATAGCTTTTTATATGCAAAGCATATGCATGGGTGATTTTTCAACATTGACACTTGCAAAACCTTCTGTTCCAACTTTTTCCCTCCTTGCCTCCACCCCCTCCCCCAGATGGCAGTTAGTCCCATACATGTTAAATATACTAAAGTATATCTTAAATGCAATACACACACACACACACACATATATTTATACTGCTATCTTGTTGCACAGGAAAAATCAGATTTAGAAAGAAAATAAAATTAACCTGAGAAGAAAAAAACAAAAATGCAAGCAAACAACAGAAAGAGTATAAATGTTATGTCATGGTCCATACTTACTTCCCAGTGTTCTTTCACTGAGTATAGCTGATTCTGTTCTTTACAGATCCACTGGAACTGATTTGCATCCTCTCATGGTTGAAGAGAGTACATCCATCAGAATTGATCGTCATATAGTATTGTTGTTGAAGTGTATAATGATCTCCTGTACCTGCTCATTTCACTCAGCATCAATTCATGTAAGTCTCTCCAGGCCTTTCTGAAATTATCCTGCTGGTCATTTCTTACAGAACAATAATATTCCATAACATTCATATACCACAATTTACCCATCCATTCTCTAACCGATGGGCATCCATTTAATTTGCAATTTCTAGCCAATACAAAAAGAGCTGCCACAAACATTTATGCACATGTGGGTCCCTTTCCCTTCTTTAGTTCTTTGGAATATAAGCCCAGTAGTAACACTGCTGGGTCAGAGTATGCACTGTTTAATAACTCTTTGAGCAAAGTTCCAAATCGTTCTCCAGAAGGTTGGATCCGTTCACAATTCCACCATGCATGTATCAGTGTCCCAGATTTCCAACATCTCTTCCAATATTTGTCATTATCATTTCCTGTCATCTTAGATAATCTGAGAGGTGTGTAATGGTATCTCAGAGTTGCCTTAATTTGCATTTCTCTGATCAATAGTGATTTAGAGTACCTTTTCATATGACTAGAAATAGTTTCAATTTCTTCATCTGAAAATCATCTGTTCATTTCTTTCAACATTTATCAATTGGAGAATGGCTTGATTACTTATAAATTTGAGTAAAGTCTCTATATATTTTGGAAATGAGGCCTTTAATCAGAACCTTCGCATGTAAAAATGTTTTGCCAGTTTATTGCTTCCCTTCTAATCTTTTCTGCATTAGTTTTATTTGTACATTTTTTAACTTAATATAATCAAAATTATCTATTTTGTGATCAATAATGATTTCTAGTTCTTTGGTCACAAATTCCTTCCTCCTCCACAGGCCTGAGAAGTAAACTACCCTATGATCATCTCAATAGATACAGAAAAAGCATATGATAAAATCTAACATTCATAACTATTAAAAACCCTAGTGAGTATAGGAATAAATGGACTTTTCCTTAAAATAGTCAGTAGCCTCTATTAAAACCATCAGTAAGTATCATATGAAATGTGAATAAATTGGAACTATTCCCAATAAGATGAGGGGTGAAAGAAGGATGCCCACTATCACCATTACTTTTCAATATTGTATTAGAGAGGTTTTGGCAATAAGAGAAGAAAAAAGAGATTAAGGGAATTAGAATAGGTAACCAGGAAACCAAATTACCACACTTTGCAAATGATATGATAGTATACTTGGAGAAACCTAGAGAATCAACTACAAAACTATTAGAAATAATCTACAACTTTAGTTAAGTTGCAGGACACAAAATCAATTCACATAAATCAATAGCAATTTTATTCATCATTAACAAAATCCAACAGCATGAGATACAAAGAGAAATTTCATTTAAAATAACTGTCAATAATAAAAACTATTTGGGAATCTATCTGCCATGGAAAGTCATAAAGTATATGAGCAAAACTACAAAATACTTTCCACACAAATAAAATCAGATCTAAACGACTGGAAAAATATCAAGTGCCCTGGGATAGGTTGAGCAAATATCATACAGATGATAATACTAACTAAACTAATCTGTTTATTTAGTGCTATACCAATCAGACACCCAAAAAACTATTTGAATGACCTAGAAAAAATAACAACAAAATTCATCTGGAACAACAAAAGGTCAAAAATTTCAAGGGAATTAATGAAAAAAGAAAAGGCAAATGAAGGTGGCCTAGCTCTACCACAATAAAATTGTATTATAAAGCAACAGTAACCAAAACCATGATACTGTCTAAGAAATAGAGAAGCTGATCAGTGAAATAGGTTAGGTTCATAGGACAAAATAGTCAATAATTATAGGCATCTCGTGTTTGACAAACCCAAATACCCCAGGTTTTGAGATAAGAATTCACTATTTGAGAAAAACTGCTGGGAAAATTGGAAACTACTATGGTAGATACTTGCTATTGACCCACACCTAACACTGTATACCAAGAGATGGCCAAAATGGGTTCATCATCTAGACATAAATAATGATATTATAAATAAATTCGTTAATGAGCAGGACCAGGAGAACATTATATACTTCAACAACAATACTATATGATGACCAGTTCTGATGGACCTGGCCATCCTCAGCAATGAGATCAACCAAACCATTTCCAATGGAGCAGTAATGAAATGAACCAGCTATGCCCAGAGAAAGAACTTTGGGAGATGACGAAAAACCATTACATTAAATTCCCAATCCCTATATTTATGCCCACCTGCATTTTTGATTTCCTTCACAAGCTAACTGCACAATATTTCAGAGTCTGATTCTTTTTATACAGCAAAATAATGTTTTGGTCATGAATACTTATTGTGTATCTAATTTATATTTTAATGTATTTAACATCTACTGGTCATCCTGCCATCTAGGGGCAGGGGTGGGGGGTGGGAGGTGAAAAATTGGAACAAGAGGTTTGGCAATTGTTAACGATGTAAAGTTATCCATGCATATAACCTGTAAATAAAAGGCTATTAAAAAAATTCATTTTAAGTAAATGCTACTGGTCATTTTAAAGAAAAGTATTTATGCCTATACTCACTAGTGTTTTTAATAGGAATAGAATTTGGATTTTATCAAATACTTTTTCTTCATATATTGAGATGATCATATGGTTTTTGTTAGTTTGGTTATTGATATAGTCAATTATACTAATTGTTTTCCCAATATTGAACCAGCCCTTCATTCCTGGTATAAATCCTCCTTGGTTATCATGTATTATCTTGGATATGACTTTCTATAATGTCTTTGCTAATATTTTATTTAAGATTTTTGATCCATGCTCATTAGGGAGATTGGTCTATAATTTTCTTTCTCTGTTTCCATCCTACCTGGTTTAGGTATCAGCACTATATATATATGTTATAAAAGGAATACAATAGGAGTCACAAGAAAAATCAGATCAAAAAAGAAAGTAAATGAATAAGAAAACAAAAAGGAAGTGAACAACAAAAAAAGTGAGAATTTTTATATTGTGGTCCACGCTCAGTTCCCACAATCCTCTTTCTGGCTGTAGATGGCTCTCTTCATCACAAGATCATTGGAACTGGAATCCATCATCCCATTGTTGGAAAGAGTCACTTTCACCAGAATTGATCATTGTATAATTTTGCTTTTGCTTTGTATTGTAATGTTCTGGTTAGTTTTCTGGAAGTCTCTGGACCAGCCTTCATTTCAGCAGAGTAATCACTATGACAATAGCCAGAGATAAAGTCTAAATTCTTTATTATCTCTTTCAAAGTCTTGTCTCCTTGCCTGGGACCCAAGCCAGCTTTCTGGAGGTCCTCTGCAATGTGCCTTGGTTTTTATTGGGAGGCAGGAGGACCACCACAAAGGTCTCTGTTTTGAACTTTTCCTGAGTCCTGGAAGTCCTCTATCTTCCCCAAGTCTGTGCCAGTCCCCCAGAATCTTGGTTTCAGTGGAGAAGCAAAGGAGGAGAGCCACCATGAAGGTGTGAGATGGAATGAATGTCTCTCCTTGCCTCTGAGAGCTTCAGCTCCAGCCTCCAGTCCTCTGTCTTCTCTGAGTCTGTTCCAGTCCCCCTCTAGGTCTGACTCTGGCCTCTTAAATACTCTATTACAATTAAGTCCATTCATCATACTGAGTATAAGTCAATCATTACATCACCAGGGAACCATATATTGTTGTAAGATTAATTCAATCATACTGAACTAGGGAACTATTAATCACCATGCTAAACTAGATAACCATTGTTTTATCAATTCCATTGAGTTAACCCCTCATAAGAATCCTTGTTTCAGAGTTCTGGCCCATTACAGTGTACAATGATCTCCTGGTTCTGCCCATTTCACTCAGCATCAGTTCATGTAAGTCTCTCCAGGCCTCTCTGAAATCATCCTGCTGATCATTTCTTACAGAAAAATAATATTCCATAAGATTCATATACCATAATTTATTCAGTCATTCTGCAACTGATGGGCACCTACTCAGTTTCCAATTTCTTGCCACTATGATAAGGGCTGCCACAAACATGTTTGGACATGTGAGTCACTTTCCTTCCTTTAAGATCTCTGTGGGTTATAGTGATAATAGAAATTGATAACTTTTTGATTATAGTTCCAAATTACTCTCCAAAATGGCTGTTATCAGTTCACAACTCCAACAACAATTTATTAGAAATCCACCAGTTTTCCACATGCTGTCTGCTGCCCGCGCCCCCTCCTCCTCAGGTCCCTGCTCCCACCTCTGCGGCCGCCGCCGATGCCGGAAAATCCGCGCCGTTCCCTTCATAGCGTCTGGAAAAGGCGGAACACAAGGTTCTGCAACGGTGATTGTAGAGAAATGCAGGATGACAGGCCAACCGCCACCGTGAAGGGAGATGGGGTGAATGTCTCCCCCAAACCGGGGCTTCTCCCGTCCTCTGTCTTCTCTGAGTCTAAACCAGTCTCTCCCACAGTGTAGGAAGGGGGGGGGGGGGCACCAGGAGCCTGATCAAAGACGGAACGTCTCTCTCCCAGCCCTTGTTGGCTATTATATACTCTATTATCATTACATCATCGTAGGTAGGAAACTTGTAGAACAGCTGTCAGTCTTGTAGAACTAAGCACCTGTACCGAACTAGGGAACTCACATGCTAAACTGGATGGCCACTGTCTCATCAATTCCGCTGAGTTAACCCTTTGTTTAAATCAATCATCCTGCCCTTTACAGGTATACACGCGGTAACTGGAAAAGGGACTACTCAATGCTAAGGACCGCGGACATAAGGAAAGGTTTCCTCTTTGGGGCAGCATATAAGCTAATAAACATGGATGATGTGCCTACTATGTGCCAGAGACGGTGCTCAGTGCAAGGTCACAGAAAGAAGCAGGACGGTTCTGGTCCTCAAGGAGCTCCAGTCTCACAGTCAGAGACTCAGTCTTTGTCCTGTTCCGAGACCATAAGGCAGTCAGGGCTTCCCGCCTCCCCAGTCCCGGCCTTATTTAAAGAGCAGCACAGCTTCCGGGGCCTCCCAGATCTCCCCGGAACCGCAGGCAGAGGTGAGGGACAGGGAGCCAGAAGCGGATTCTGTCTGACCTGAGAAGCTCCCAAGCTCCAGGTGATCAAGCCAAGGAACCTTCATTAAACACCTATAATGCCCCAGGCGGAGGCAGAAGAGAATATACAAGGTGGCTTCAAGCTCACCATTAAGGACAATGAAGGAGCTGAGCAGGGGACTGTGGGGCTGCAGGAAACCTTCCCAAACCCCCCCCCTCCCCCCCGCCGGACTGAGCGCAGCCCCGCGGTCTGTGTCACTGCGCAAGTGTGGCCTCGGCTCCCGCTTTTGGCCTTGGTCAGAAGGAGGGTCCCCTGGCTCCAGTCGTGACAGTGCGCAGGCGCGTGCGTGCTGCTGAGCCCGAGCCCTCAACTCTGTGTGTGGCCGTGGTTTCTCCCAGGCGCGTGTGTACACAGGGCACGTGTATAATAAGCTCCTGAGTCTGCGCCAGTACAAGCGCTTATTAGGGGCCTGTGCGTGTGTTGCAGCCTCCCCCCCCCCCCCCCCCCCCCGCCATGTCCCGCAGCCCCTCCCCCCTCAGATCTTGCCACCGCCCCGTCCCCATGGCAGCGGGACCCCCCGCTGCCTCCTCCCCTTGTCCTCTCTCCCCTCCCCCACGTCGCATCCTGTTGTTGCTCCAGCTTTTGACTCCTGACTCGGGGCCCCCGCCCCCAATCCTTCTCTGGTCACTTCTGCCTCCTCTGTACAGCCCGGAAGCCTCTCCTGGCCGGGCCCAGCCCGTCTTTCCTCCTGCCAGAATCTTTGGCGCAGCCTCTTCTAGGGTCATTGCTGGGCTTGCTGAAAGGGGGAGACCGCGCACCTCGGGGTCCCAGCAGGTGGAAGGGCCAGAGGCCAAGGTGCCGTCAGCCTCTCTTAGGGGATGGGGCTTAGCCATGTCGTGGGACTCCCCATTGTCTCCGGGCTTCAGTGACTGTGGCTGACCCCCTCCCCACAGGCCGCTGCCCTGCCCCCACTGGGGAGGTTTGGGCTGCAAGGAGTCAGGGCCTCGGGGATGCTGTTCCTCCCGGGCTCAGCGGCCCCAGTGGGAGGTCAGGTAGTTGGCAGGTGCTGGTAGCCCTGGCACTTATATTTGTGTTCATTGGTAGAGGGCCTCAGGTAGTGGGGGAACTCTGGGTAAGCCCAGAGGGAACCTGCTGACAAGGTCTGGTTTGGCCTCCCACCTCCCTCTGGTGTTCTCACCTTAACTGAGAAGTCAAGGAAGGTGGGACCACCTGTGTTCTATTTACACATCAACAGCAGGTGCTTATACTTACCACAGGTGTTAACACAGCTTCCTGTGGGATGTCCTGCTACCAGAGTTAACACTTGCTCACTGTGCTGGGCTGATGTAATCATGCTGAGGTATTTAAGGGCTGGGAAGACTGGAAAGAGACACTTCATCTTGGACCATCCCAGTGGCTCTCCTGCCTCCTTCACTACTCCCCTCAGACCAAGGCTGGTTCTGAGATCCTCCAGAGAGCTGGTCCGGACACTACCTTTTAGCACCCAGCGTGGGCCTCTGGAAAGCGTAGTATATTTTGTTACCCCAATTTGGAGGCTCAAGAAAACATACTATATTTGACACCCAAGTGAGGCCTTAGAGGTGGGTTCTGGGCTTTAAGCCCTATTCTCAGCAGCTCAACTGACAGGATTGTTGACCTAAGTGGAGAAGTCCCCAAGACCTGGGAAGACTCTGCTCATCCCCAGGCAACAGATGGAGCCCAAGGAGGGTGTGACTTCTGGCTTTCCCATGTCCCCCATTCAGGAACCAGTGACCTTCTGGGACGTGGCTGTGGACTTCACCTGGGAGGAATGGAGGGTCCTGGAGCCTGCCCAGAGGGCCCTGCACAGGAATGTGATGCTGGAGAACTACCAGAACCTGGTCTCTGTGGGGATTCCTGTTTCCAGACTGGATCTGATCTCTCTATTGGAGAAGCAAGAAGCAGACTCAAGTCCCAAGAGCAGAGACTCCAGTGGTTTTCCTCAAGATTCACTTACTGTACATCATAGAACTCACCCTGGAGACAAACCATTTGTGTGTAAAGAATGTGGGAAAGGTTTTGGGCAGAGAAACAATCTCACTGTTCATCAGAGAATTCATACTGGAGAGAGACCCTTTGACTGTAAAGAATGTGGAAAAGCCTTCAGGGAACAAGGATGCCTTACTGTACATCAGAGGACTCACACTGGAGAGAAACCCTTTATATGTAATGAGTGCGGCAAAGCCTTCAGCCAGAGACATCACCTCATCCGTCATCAAAAAATTCATACTGGAGAAAAACCCTTTGAATGTAATGAGTGTGGAAAAGCCTTCAGTGATCTAGGACACTTTACTGTACATCAGAGGACTCACACTGGAGAGAAACCCTTTGAATGTAATGAGTGTGGAAAAGCCTTCAGTGATCGAGGATCCCTTACTGTACATCATAGAACTCACACTGGGGAGAAACCATTTGTGTGTAAGGAATGTGGGAAAGGTTTTATTCCTAGGATTGATCTCACTGTTCATCAGAGAGTTCATACTGGAGAAAAACCCTTTCTATGTAGTGAATGTGGAAAAGCCTTCAGCCGTCGAGGAAACCTTACTGTACATCAGAGAACTCACACTGGAGAAAAACCCTTTGTATGTAATGAGTGTGGAAAAGCCTTCAGCTTTCAAGGAAACCTTATTGTACATCAGAGAACTCACCCCAGATAGAAAGCTTTTGTATGTAATGATTGTGGAAAAGTCTTTAGTAGAAGCTCTAGCCTTATTACTCATCAGAAAATTCATACTAAAGAAAAACAAAATTTGTTGAAATAGAGAGATTTCAGACAGGAACCACCCCTTCACAGTCACCGAAGTATTCATATGATTCTGGCAACTCACTAGGAGAAAACTCTGTTCTTCCTAAAATAATTCATTGTGGCTCTTTTTGGTTAACATGCCACCTGCACTTGTCAACCTGGCCCTTTTTCATCCCCTCCTAATCCAACACATGAAAAAACTGATATTGTATGTATTGTTTCACACTGAGTCCACCATACTTGTAAAGAAGAGGGGATGAAGTACCATGGTCTTCCCTCAGAATTTGATTTGGTTTTTATAACTTCTTTAGTCTGATTTCTTATGTATTAGTATATTTCAAAAATGTAATTGATGTATCTAATATATTGATGTATTTAGTACATGATATTCTATTCATTTTTTGTATTTTATTAGCATGTGGCTTTTGAGCAATAATTTATTCCTCTGGTGCCTGCTTTAGCTGTATGCCAGAAATTTTGGAATATTCACTCACTTTTACCATTGTCTTTGAAGCTGTTCCTGTTTCTACAAACTGTCTCTTGTCTGACATATTTAACATTTCACTCTTTCAGTTTCCATTTAAAACTAACTTTTGTGGTGCTGTCTGAAGTGATTATTATTTAACTTATATTATCATCTGTGGAGGAAGGGATTAGCATTTATCATATACATATATATTTAATTTCCTTTTTAAAAAAAGGAAATTAGATAGATAGGAAATCAAATCAGTCAATCTTGAATTAATACTTCAGACTACTCGAGTATTGTCACCTGCAATAGGAAGGGCAAAAAGTGAAATTGAATCGCATATATTTTGGCCAATGAAAAGAAAGGACTTATTGGAAAAGAACTGATACTGGGAGCATTTGAAGGGAAAAGGAGAATAGGAATGGCAGAAGAGAAGATGGACATTTAGTGTCACAGAAGCAACAAGTATGAGTTTGTATAGTCTTCAAAAGGTGGTCAAAGCTAGAAGGACCTGGTGTGCTACACTCCATGCAGTCATCAAGAGCATTACATGACTGAACAAACAACAAAAGCATGTCAGGTACTGTGCTAAGCACCGGGGATACAAGTGGAGTAGAGTCAAAAAAAGAAACAAGACAATATCTGTCTTCAAGGAGCTTCCAATCTAATTAGGGAAGAAACAAATAATATGCAATAAATCTGGAAGGGTAAACAGGAAGCAAATTGATAGGATTAAAGTGTTAAGGTAAATCTATTTTTTCATCAATTTTCTGGGACCCAAATTGTTCAGGATGTTTCATCAGAGTTTGAGAAATAGGCAGCTATCTGAATGTTTTTAAATAAGAGTATGAAAAATGGATTAGGGGAATGGGATGAAAGTTGGGGAAAACAGGAAGCCATGAGTTCAATAAGGAGATTTCTACAGTATATTACAAGGAAGACATAATTAGGGGGCTGAATGAGTGGCAATCTGAATGGAGAGAGGGAATTGGATGCAAGACATAGCATGAACATA
The DNA here is from genome assembly GCA_020854095.1 of Dasyurus viverrinus. NCBI lineage: Eukaryota > Metazoa > Chordata > Mammalia > Dasyuromorphia > Dasyuridae > Dasyurus > Dasyurus viverrinus. Next base: position 714,048,133 of record CM036997.1, on the reverse strand, counting down.
TTTTTATATTTAATTTACCAATTAACTGAACAAATTTATGAAGGGCTGAGAAGATTTGAAAATGATTAAAGAGTTTTGATTCAGCAGACTATAAGAGTGGTTGTGCCTATAAAAAAGTTTGCAGAAAACTTACGTTCAGAAAATGAATGAACCTGAGGGAGTGAGGAGATAATGTGCTACATGTTGAACATGTTCACTTTGAGGTGTCTATGGGGCATCCAGTTGGAGATATGCAGTGGCAACTGATATGGAATTAAGAGCTTAGGAGAAAAGACACTAGGAATCTCTTCTAGGAGAGTAGAAATATCTCTTTTTGACTGTTAAAAAAACAGCTGCTTATCATTGCCTCGTGACAAACAAAAGAACACAAAAATTAGGGTGCTGAATATCGAACAAAGGAAATTTTTAGTGATGATATTGCCCGATTTCATCCAAGACCATATTAACATCATTGTCAAAAGAAAACCAGATAAACCTGTAAGATTCTCAGCTTATTCAGATTATAAAACATCTACCAAAAATGTTTTTGGGGGGATTCTTGACTTCCAATGGGCTTGAAAGTCTTTCCACCGATCAATGGGAATGCTGAACCCTGATTAAATATATTTCTATATCAAGAAATAAAAATGTTTCAAAATTACAGAAATTCTGAAATGGGAATGAACTATCATAATGCAACATTGCATCATACCATTTAACACAAGTTTAATAAATGTATCTAAGAGGTAGAGATCGAAGAGGCATCATTAACTTAGGGCCTCACCTAAATTGGTGCCACTGAAAAACAAAAGGTCAAGAATTTCAAGAAAATTAATGAAAAAAAATCAAATGAAGGTGGTATTGCTATACCAAATCTAAAATTATATTATAAAGCAGCGATTACTAAAACCATCTGGAATTGGATAAGAAATAGACTCGTTGATCAATGGAATAGGTTAGGTTAAAAGGAAAACACAGACAATAACTTTAATAACCTAGTATTTGACAAACCCAAAGACCCCAGTTTTGAGGATAAGAATGCATTACTTGACAAAAATTGCAGGGAAAATTTTAAATTAGTATGGCAGAAACTAGGCATTGACCCACATTTAACACTGTACACCAACACTGTATAAGGTAAAATTGGGTTAATAACCTAGGCATAAAGAATGAGATTCTAAATAAATTGGAAGAGCATAGGATAGTTTACCTCTCAGACCTGTGGAAGAGGAACGAATTTATGACCAGGGAAGAATAAGAGATCATTATTGATCACAAAATAGAAAAATTTGTTTAAATCTAATTGAAAAGTTTTTGTACAAACAAAACCAATTCAGACAAGATTAGAATGAAAACAATAAACTGGGAAAACATTTTTATAGTCAAAGGTTCTGATAAAGGCCTCATTTCCAAAATATATAGAGAATTGACTCTAATTTATAAGAAATCAAGCCATTTGTCAATTGATGAATGGTGAAAGGATACAAATAGAAAATTCTCAGATGAAGAAATTGAAACTATTTCTAGCCTGAATAAGAAATGACTTCTTTTTAGTAAGTTCATTTCAAACCATTTCAACAACGTGATTCTCTCCATGGGAACTTAGCCTTTCTTTTACCCTATGAGACTGGGAACATGCCACATGTGTTTGGCTTCACTTCTACAATCCCAGGAACTAGCCACTCCTTGGGATATAATGGATGCCAGTGAGGGTTGGCCCCCTTCCTGACATCTATATTAATCAAGTCATATCTTGGAAGCCCATCTGGCATTTCCTTCTCCTATATATAACTTTCTATATGAAAGCAAGTGGGTTCTGTGCCTTCTTTGTTTTCAAGCCCTATAAATTCAGTCTAGTTTTACTCGTCATTGGACTTCACCCACAGAGATAATGATATTATTCTGCCTGGGACAAGACTTTTCCCGATCAAGTTTGAAGGCTGCAGATGGGGCCCCCAGCCTCTTTCCAATGGTTTTTTTAGATTGGTGATGTATTCTTTGTCTTTATCTTCTATTGTAATCATAATTCTCCTTATTCTTTGTCTTTTATGTATTATGTACTGTATTGGTTGTTATTGTAGGAAATGTATTCCATGTATTGTATAATTAAATTTTACTTTCACTTTAATTGAGTCAAAGAGCCTCCTTTATAGGAGCGATTCTGAACCTTTACTTAATTAACATAACAAAAATTGGTGTAGTCGGCAGGATTAATTGTATAAATGCCTTTTTTTTTTTTTTAAGAAAAATAATGATCCCCCCCCCCACACCAGTTGAAGTTCCACGTTGGGAGAACAAACCTTTTCCTTCCTTAGCAAAGATCTGGGCACAGAGCTCGGGAGTGTGTGAAAACTGGAATGGTTGAGTAAGAACTGGCAAGCCGGCACAGTTAGCTGAATGTTTAATTAACATGCCAACAGAGAAGGAAATGCCAGAGGCATTATCTATATGTTGTTAATAAGGCTTTATTAACAACATATAGAAAGGTTTGTCAGGAGTTAGATAATAAAGAGGAGGAGAAAATTCTGAAGGAAAAAGAAATGTTTGAATTGCAGTGACGGATTTCAATGTTAAAATGCCAAAATTTCATTTTGGAAGATCAAGCTCATAATTACCAAGGCATTGCTGAAAAAATGGCTGTCCAAGTAGCTCAATATAAGTATAGGAACAAGAGAGGAAAAGTTAATAAAAAGAAAGTGCATGCTGTAATTGCCTCTGCAAAAATGGATTTGGATTCTGAAAAATGGGATGGAAATATGTGGAATGAGGATGATGAAAGAGGGAAAAAAATAACAGAAGATGAAAGTTCTCAGATAGAGAAAGAGGCTAGACCCTTCATTAGATGAAGGGCTGAAAGAGAAGGCAATAATCAACCAAAACTCCCTGAGATTCTGAGGACTTTTAGCAGAGGAAAGTTACAGATTTAGGTTTTCTCAGAGAACAGGGGAACTAGCTATCTCATGGCTGGTTAGATTAACTTATGGTGGAGCTGGTGGAGTCTGGCTAGATCCTCAGGACTGTTTAAAATTCATCAGTTCAACTTCAAATCCTTTTGTACAACAGGCCATTAGAGATCATAGTCAAATTGAGCTTAATCAGAATGGTAGTAATACCAATCTTTTAGAACTAGTTGCTCTGGGTTTGAGAAATCAGGATCCTGACTCCTCCATGTGGCCTAATGCTGCTCCCCCATGGTATACTTTGAGAGATGGGATTCAAAGACTGAAAGAGGAAGTCATGAAAACTGCAGTCTTAGTGGGAGATGCTGATTCATACATGGACACCCCAGTAATAGCTTTACATAGAGCTCCTATTGTAAAACCAGCTCCTCCTGCCTACAAACAACTAATCTTGACTCTGCTAGTGGCAGCCACAGGGGAATCTCTGGGACAAGTGAGAGATAAGTTATCTCAATTAGGAGATCTGAGAGAATTTAATGATATAGGAGAATCTGCTCCCAGAGAATGTAATAAACTGAAGACTGGGTTTAATTCTAACAATAGAATGCCTAGAAAGGAAATGTTTACTGCTCTTTTAAAGGCTTGAGTAAAAAGAGAAGAAATAGATGGGATTACTACCTCTGATATGTATCAGCTATATAAAAAGAAGGTGGGGAATAAAGGACAAATATCTGCTTTAAATGTAACTCCCACTGCACCACTCACCTCCCTTTATCCTTCTCTAGATCATCTAAATGGGGAATAGGATAAAGGTCAAGCCTTATGTGTCCATGCCTTACATACTGATCATAGAAGCCATGTGCCTTTAATAATATTTTGGAAAAATGGAAAAATAGTCTACTACTAAAACCTATGCCTTGAAGGACATGGGTGCAGAGCCCACATTGATTTATGGAAATCCTACTCAATTTAGAAATGGAATTCCAATAACTATTTCGGGCTGCGTGGACACGAAGTTAAGGCTAGACAAGTGTCTTTGAATATGAAGATAGGAACATTCCCTAAAAAAGAATATAGAGTAGTAATTGTACCCATTCCTGAGTGTATAATAGGAACTGATATATTCAAAGGGATGACCGTATATTTACCTGATAGACAATATCAATTTACTATAAGGACTTTGCAAATAGCTGTAGTAGTTGGAAAATTATTAATGCCTCCAATCTCTGTCCCTGTTCCCTCAAGAATTCTTAGTCAAAAGCAATATAGGAAACCATGAGGGACAGAAGAGATGACTCAAACTATAAAGGAATATGTGCAGGCTGGAGTGCTAATTCCTACAACTACTGCCTGGAATAATCCAGTTTGGCCCACAAGTGAGTGAGTGAGTAAGGGGTGAGGGGGCACCTATCTTTTAATGTTCTCCAAGTCATGATGGAATAGTTTGTATCAAAAACCTATAAAAACTGCCTACCTTACCCCTTCTTTAGTCCTTCTAACCTGAGCTCTCTCTCTTTCCCTTTTCACAGTGGAATTGTTCATTCTCAGGAGAATTTATTAAATAAATAACGTTTCTGTTTTTTTACTTCGAGAGGTCTCTGAGTAATCATTTTTGGATAGGATTTTCTATCCCTCACAGTTTTGGGGGCTCGTCGGGGATGAGTCTTTAGGGGAGATGGCTGCCCACCCCGAACAGAGATAGGCGTGCCCACGGCTAGTTTTTCCATGGTCTCTGGCTCTGAGTGTGTAGCCTCCTGCCCTCTCTGACAAATGACCTGAGGCAGAGATACTCAGTGAAAAGCAGAATTGAAGACAAAAAGGAGAAATAGAGTTCTGATGGGCCATGGCGGCAGTCTAAAAAGAAACACCTATTCTTGAGGTGAGCTTGGAAAGTCTGGGGTCTATTGGGTGGGTCAAGGAGGACCCGAGGGACTAGCCCTCCTCAAAATTGCTTTGGTGGACTGCTATTGACCCAACGGTAAAGGACTTTCTAAGGAGGCCTCTCTCGGGTGACTGCAGGCGTGAAGGTAACGAAGGACCTCCGCTGACAACTTGGTTTGAGACCAGGTTGTAAAATAGGACAGAAGCAGTCCAAAGAGTTATGTGAGGATGTTAGCTAGGAAATTCAAGAAAAATAGAGCTCTGGGTCTGTCTGTGTGCGTGTGTTTGTCTGCTTTGCAGTCTGTTCTGTGTCAAAAGTTAGCAAGCTCATAACAGATAAGAATCCAGCCTCTGTGTTGCAGGCAGTGGGTTAGGTAGGAAAAGAAGTTTGAAAAATCTTTTTCTCTCTCCCTCTACCTCTAGCTAACAGCTTCAGCTTTGTTGGGAGAAGGGGGAGGAGGGGGAAAAGGAAAAGAAATGTTAAGGTAAAGCAAGGATTTGGTGTTTACCTCTTTCCTGGCTTTCTAAAGGAAAGAAGTTTGAATGGAATATCTAGGTAGATTTCAGGAAATCTCACGAACTAAAGTATGGACTAATTTTAAAATAATTTTAAATTAGTATGTTGGAAACAAGAAACTGCAGATATTGGAAGGGAGGAATAAAAATAGATTAAGAGAGGTAAATAGCTGAACTCAGGGGCTCTCTCACGTCTTGGACCTGTGGGAAAACTAAGTGTGTTTGTAAAAAATTGTGCCAGGAGAAGAAAGAAAAATCATTATTACTAAGTTTGCCTCCATGGAATTAGAGAACAGAAAGTTTAAGAAGGCTAAACTGGGTAATTGTTTGTCTGCAACATATGATTAAGAGTTTGGGGAACTTACTATATTTTAAAAAGGTAGTATAATTTTGAAATTGAAATAAAATTGAAATTGGTGGAAATAATTTTTACTGTTGCCTTGCACAGGTTAGATTTATTCTGGGTAAAATTCTTAAAAATTGTTTGAATATTGTGGCCTTTACAACTGTAGAGAAAAATTTTTCTTTTTTTTATTATTTGTTTGGACTTCAAATTGAAATTCAAAATTATTGTTATTAAACAAAATGCCAGTACTTTACCTTAAGGGGGGGGGAGGTCATGTTTGTATCTCCCTACTTAAATGATATAATGCTTTTTTGAAGTATTGAGTAATTTATAAACTATATTATAAGTTTTATGAAATTTGGTTCAAAATTAATTGTGAATATTAAAAGTTTACAGTTTTAAAGAAAGGGTGACTTAAAGACAAGAGAAAAAGAGAGATTGATTTACAAAAGTAATTAATAGTTTAAATGGGGGATCTAGTCAAAAGGGTCACAGAGAGAGAGCTACGAGACTGGATGTGTTTTTGCAGGGGGAGAGCAGCAGTAGAAAGCTTCAGCCGCTTTTGGCCGAAGAAAGCAAATTGATTTAAAGGGGACATATTGCTCTTAGAAGATGTTAATTGATTAAACATTTGTTTCTTTAGATACATAATGGTTTTTGTGTTTAAAGAATATAATCAGAAAGGTGATCTATAGTTTGAAGGGGTTATTTCAAAAAGGTTTAATTGATGTTTTTAAGAACTTTTCAGATTCTTTTATGTAAAAATAGGAAGTTTTATTTAACTGTATTGATGCCAATTATTTAAAAGGGACTGCAAGAATAATAATTTTTGCCTCTATCCTTTTGATAATTTTTTTGTTATGGATAATATGTAGTTTGGGATTTTTCTATGTATTAGGTATTAAAATAAAGGCAAAATGATTGATATAATATTCAATTTATGGAACATCTACTTGGGTATATAAGAATTGGGTAAGCATTCTGGGATACATTTCTTATTGTTAAAAGTCTTACAATATGTCGATGTACTTCTTGTGGCAGGGAGGAAAAAGGGTGATCTTGTCCAAGTCACTATCTTTTTGTTAAATTATTTAAGGACACAGGGACTGAGAATTTCTTAAGATAAATTGCAATTTGTGAAACGTGAGGTAAAATATTTAAGTCATTGTATAAGTGAAGGGAAAAAGAGATTTGATCCTGTACCAGATGGAGGGGATTCTTGGAATTCCTAAAGCTAGGATGAAAAAGAGCCTCCAGAAAATTTCTAGGATTGGGTGGGGTATTATAGAACCTGGATTGATGAATATTCATTATTAACAAAGTCTTTATATACTCATTTGTTAGAAGAGAAACCAGATATAGTGCAATGGGATCCAGAAGGAGAACAGAGTTTTGAACAATTTAAACAGGGGTTGATGTCAGCCCCTGTATTACTTTTGCCACCCTTAGAAAAGCCTTTTCATTTATAGGTAAATACAGTAAAATGGGGTTGCCTTAGGAGTATTGGCACAATTAAAGGGAGGGCTGAGACACCCAGTAGTCTTTTTGTCAAAAATGTTAGACCCAGTGGCAAAGGGATGGCCTTTTCAAGCAGTGGCAGCCACAGCACTTTTGGTAGAAGAAAGTCGGAAGTTAACCTTTGGGGGCAGTTTAATAGTGAGTGTCCCACACCAAGTTCAATCAATTCTGAAACAAAGGGCCAGGAGGTGGCTAACTGACTCAGATTTTAAAATATGACACAATTTTACTGGAAAGAGATGGTTTGGTACTCTCACCGGACCATAGCCTTAATCCAGCCATGTTCTTATCTGCTTCCCCTGGGGAACCGTGTCCCTTGAACATGATTGTCTAAATGTCACTGATTACCAAACTAAGGTTAGGGAAGATTTGCAGGAGGCCCCTTTGTTAAAAGGTGCTCAATGGTTCATATACAGGTCCTTAGGAGTAGTTAATGGGAAAAGGAAAACTGGATATACTATTGTTGATGGGGAGGACATGAATCTGGTTTAATCTGGATCCTTGCCAAAAGAGGGGTCAATTCAAACTTGTGAATTATATGCATTAAAGCAAGCCCTAAAATTGCTTGAAGGAAAGAATGCAATTGTATATATATGGATTCAAAATATGGCTGGGGAATTGTTATATTTGTGAAAATATGGGAGGAAAGGGGAAAATATGGGAGGAGCAGGTAGATTCGGACCAAGGCACCCATTTCACAGTTAAAATCCTCTGATCTATGGCCCAAGCTCTAGAAATATCCTGGGATTTTCATATCCTATGGCATCCATCCTCATCAGGTAAAGAGGAAAGGATGGATAAGGAAATTAAACAGCAACTGACTAAATTGGCTGAGACACAGTTTCCCTGCACTAAGTGCCTTCCCCTTGCCTTACTAAGAATTAGAAGAAAACCCCAGAAGGATGTGGGATTATCACCCTATGAGTATTGTATGGTCACCCTTATCCAAAAGGGATTCAAAATTCTTCCTTGGATCCAATGTTTGAGACCAAGGATTTGTTTTTAAGGAAATGAGTCAGGTCTGTACTGGACCTGAACATCTGAAAACTTTACAACTAAAAGGGCTTATTGCTCAGACTCCTCCCTTAGGATTCACAGTACATAAATTCTAGCCTGGAGACTGGGTCCTGGTTTGGACGTGGAAGGAGGACAAGCTGACTCTGAGCTGGGAAGGACCCTTCCAGATCCTGTTGACTTCAGATATGGCATACGCAGCAAAGAGAAAGGTTGGACAAATTACACTCGAGTCAAAGGTCCTGTGGATGTGCCAAAGAAGTGGGCAGTAAAGACTGATCCAGGAACCTTGAAAGTGCAGCTGAAATTATAAGAAACTTAGCAAATACTTATGAATTGTGCATGTAAAATCTTTTTGACTTGTATCATTTGGGGAACTCTCTTGGGACTTTTCTTGTTGGTACTAGATATTACATTTTGTTGAACTGTATTGTTAGGAATTGGGGATATTATATACCATTAGGAAGAATGGGGGTGTGAACCAAACCCAAGAGGTTGGAGACTGGGCCTTGTCTATGCATGTATGATTTTATGTGGGTACACCTTTTGAACTGGTACCTCGAGAGCAGTGGGGTATGAAAATACCTTTCAAACCCTAATCCAAACATTAGTCACTAGCTTTAAATTGACTGACTGCTAGATATGTGGGGGACCTGAACAACTCACATGATGGCTCTAAGTACCTGTCCCTTTTTTTCCAGCCTGGATATTGAGTAATAGATCAGTTGTACATGATGGTACAGGATTTTGGTCAGATCAGGAGGAACATCAGTGGAAACTAACTAATGCTGTCCCAGGAGGACATTGTTTAAATGAAACAGGCACAGGGCCTTAGATGGGAGAAATTAAAGGAAGAAATTAAAGGAAATTAAATGCTCAGGAAGTTCAGATTAAGTGACTTGCCCAAGGTCACACAGCTAGGAAGTGTTAAGGATCTGAGGCCAGATTTGAACTCCGGTTCTCCTGACTTCAGGGCTGGTGCTCTACCCACTGCACCAACTAGCTGCCTCATAAACTTCTTTTTTGAAGTAGGCATGTGGATACATTTATTTCTCTATTCTTCATACCAAGAAATTAGGGCGATCCTAAAAATAATAGAGAGCTGGATGTCACCTTGGTGGGATCATTCAGATCAACCCCCCACCTCTTATTTTAAAGGGGAGGAAACATTACTTTCCCAAGCCATGCTCTTTCTGGGGACAGTTGCATGGAGCGCTCAAACTCACACATTGGACTGAGTGTACATAACTGCTATTCTCAGGGCAATCACAGTAATCTTGAGGAGCTGAAGTTGAACTCTGACTCATCATTTATTGTGTAACCTTGGAAAAGTCGATGTAAAAACCATCTTACTCAAAGATTCATCAAAATATTTCTTAATTAGCATAACTATCAAGAGATGGGCCTCAGGCCTCCTTTGCCCTCAAGTTTCACTCTCTGATGTCTGACTAGAGGGAAAGGGGACCAGCCATGTCTGCTCACTGGGATGCTGGCTCAGGGCTACTTCAATACTTTCAGTCATGGGACAAGGGCACCACTTGTCAAGAGACTTTTTAGAAAGTTGTGATAATGGCTTCCAAGCCTGTGAAGATTTTGACTATTTGGTTTTAAAATGTTCTTTTGAATAAATGACACCTATACTGCCTTTAAAAAAAAATTGGGGCAGTTATGTGGTATAGTAGATAGATCACCAGCAATGGAGTTGGGAGGACATGAGTTCAAATTCACTTTCAGACACTTGATACATCCTAGTTGTGTGACCATAGGCCAGTCACTTAACCTGATAGCCTTGCAACACACACAAGAATTTCAACCATCATCCTATAATGTCATGAATTTTTTTTGTTTTCTTTGAAAATAGTAGATGTAACCTTTTGGACCTATGTCCTCAACCTTAAAAAGATAGTGACTCATAAGATCCCTTCCTACCTTGATTTAGTGTTAAAACATTTTCCTATATGATAAAAAGGGGAAAGAGAACAGATGGTAATTGTGAATTTATAGAGAAATTGAGGAAGCACTTTCAGGATTCGCCAAAATTTTTGAAGCACTTGGGGATTTGTCAAGATTGTTAAGAGAATAACTTGCTACCTGAAATAAGCATGCAAAGTAGGGAAGAGGTGCTTGCGGACTTGAGTAAACAAAAGTACTATGGAGGAACCACTATGGAAAATTTGGGATTGGCCTCTCAGTTTTCATTTTGCTGTGAGTTTTACTAATTTTAGCTAAACGTGTGCAATGCTTAAAACCCTCCTGAAATTCGTGATCTTCAGAAGACTTTATTAGTATTAGAAGATGTCAAATTCCCACATTCATTACACATTCAAAAGATTTCTCTCTAATATGAACATTTAGTATAAACATAAAAACTATACTGCTAAGGGAAAGCTTTTCCCACCCTATTCATTATTTGTAAAACTAATGCATGAACTTTCTGGTGTTTGGTAATATGTGGGTTCCTGTGAAGTGACTTTTCACATTTATAAATAAAGCTCCTCTCCATTGTGAACTCTCTGTAGTAAGATGGGTCCTCTGAATGAAGGATTTCCCTGATTAATTCATAACGTTTTTCTCCTCTGAACTCTTTGATTTACAGTTTAAGAGATGTCATCAAACAGAAAGCCTATCCACATTCAGTAAACTGATGAGATTTCTCTCCAGTATGAACTCTGTGATGTACAAGGAAGGATGTTCGACATTCTACCTATATAAAAGGTTTCTCTCCACTATGAATCCATTGGTGTTGCATAAGTTTTTTGTTTGTTTGTTTTCTCAAATAAGCCTTCCCAAAATCTGTGTGCATGCATAACGTTTCTCTGGGGTGTAAATTCTCTGGGATCACAAAAGTTCCTTCATTTGAAAGGTTTTCCTACACTGTGTGCATTGTTAAGGTTTACTGTGATGACCGAGTTAGCACCCTGGATGCCTTAGAATCAGCCAGAGTCAGGATAAGCAAAAGTTCTTAGTCTTTATTCTTGGTTTTTAGGGATAGAAGTGAAGGGGTTGGAAGCAGGATCTCTGCAACCTTCCTTTTTCCTCCTCTACAGCCAAAGTGACTCTTGCTCATCTTACTTCACCACCACCACCAGCCCCCGCAACTCCCCCCCCCCCCGTCCCTACTACAATTCTCTGTATATACCAATCATTGAGTCGGCACAGGATAGTGGGAAGGACCATTTTCCAAGTATATGCCCATAGAGTATTATCCAGTTGGTAGTTAGCCTCAAGTGCTCAGCTATCCTGACCTCAGTGCATCGACTCAAGAGTTTCAGCCCTCTCCATCTCCTGCTTTCTTTTGTTTTAGAACACAGGTGGTCACACCATCCCTGACTTCTCAGGGAGGTGAGAACCCCAAAACGTGGGGATCACACTCTCTCTGACTTTTCAGGAAAGGAGGTAAAGCACCGAAAAAAGGGTGATCAAGTTTCCCCTGACTTCTCAGGAAGGGAGGTGAAAGCACTAAAAAGATGATCATGCTCTCTCTGACATCTCAGGAAGGGAGATGAAAAACACCAAAGGGAAGTGGGGATTGCTAACAAGTTTCTGGGCTAAAGGGTTTTATTAGGAACAGGTATGCACACACCCCTCAGCATGGGAGGTATTACACAAGCACATATCAATAATGCACAGGCTATAAGAGTTGACTCTCCCCACAACCAGGGCAGGCTCAATGTGGTGCAAGAAACATCAATTGTACATGCAAGTAGTGATATAATAAATAATATGAATCAACATAGTGTTGTAAAAGATTTCCAGAAGTCCTAGAAGGAGGGTATGTAAACAACGGTCACACATACTCCTTCTTCAGCAGCCAAGAGATAGTCCAAAACCAATCTATTGTCCATTGCATCACATGTCAGGGGATCCAATGATCCTCACAAGTTTTTGAAGTCCTGCAACAGTCTTAGGTCTCAGAGAATCCAATGATTCCTGAGGGTTTTGAAGTCCTACAATTTTTGATGTCCATGAGTCAAACGCCATTAACTGCCATGCCCATTCAGTGGTGAGCACAGTCAGCAACAGAACCACCCGATGTTTCTTGGGTCTTCTCTTTCCTTTCATTTTTCTCTGATGGACAAATCAAGTAAGTCTCATTGGCACCCATCTGATTTCTTCTCCATCTGTGGAGATACAAGCAAACCGTCTCCCCCAAGCAGTTTACCTATCTGGTCCCTTCCCTTTACCACTTTCTGGATCTCTCCACATCACCTGGTGAATATCTAAAGATAGTGGAGCCCTTTGCAAAGGATACTGACCTTCCGGTGGGTTATAAAACCTGCCTACCAGAGCCAGGAGATCTTTGTGAAAAATCAAGAAATTGATAGTATGAAGAGCTAGATTTAGAAGTTGTCTAGGGTTGCCTGTGGCTCCCTCTTTCCTTAGATTTTGGAGAAGCATCTTAATGTCTCTGTTTCTGCTCTCTACTACTGTCTATACTTGAGGTTTAAACAGTATGCTTGTGGTCTGTAAAATCTTATACTTTGCATAAAAGTGTGCAAAATGTTTAGAAGTATAGACAGGTCGATTGTCTGTTTTCATTGCTTGTGGCACACCCAGGATTGCAAATGCTTGTATAAGGAATTCAGTGACTACTCGTGCTGTTTCTTTTGCTGCTGGTATTGCATTTGCAATCCTGAAAAATTGTCTACCACAACATGGATAAAAGACAGACGACCAAAAGATTTATAACAGGTCACATCCATTTGCCAAATTTGATTGGGTCTCAAACCATGAGCGTTCTTCCACGGAGCCAGTGTAGGAGCATAGAAAGGAAGGCAATCTGTACAGGTTGTTACTGTTCTCCTACCTTCCTGTCTTGTTATTCCAAATTGTAAGTGTAAAGCTCGATCAGCCTGATGATATTTAGAATGAGATTCTTGGGCTGCCTAAACACTTTCTTTTGTTTTTGGAGGAGCGTCTTAATGTCTCTGTTTCTCCTCTCTACTACTGTCTATACTTGAGGTTTAAGCAATACGCTACAGGCCTGTAAAATCACTTTGCACAAAAGTGTGCAAAATGTTTAGAAGTATAGACAGGTCGATTGTCTGTTTTCATTGCTTGTGGCACACCCAGGATTGCAAATGCTTGTATAAGGAATTCAGTGACTATTCGTGCTGTTTCTTTTGCTGCTGGTATTGCATTTGCAATCCTGAAAAATTGTCTACCACAACATGGATAAAAGACAGACGACCAAAAGATTTATAACAGGTCACATCCATTTGCTAAATTTGATTGGGTCTCAAACCAAGAGCGTTCTTCCACGGAGGCAGTGTAGGAGCATAGAAAGGAAGGCAATCTGTACAGGTTGTTACTATTCTCCTACCTTCCTGTCTTGTTATTCCAAATTTTAAGTGTAAAGCTCGATCAGCCTGATGATATTTAGAATGAGATTCTTGGGCTGCCTAAACACTTTCTTTTGTTTTTGGAGGAGCGTCTTAATGTCTCTGTTTCTCCTCTCTACTACTGTCTATACTTGAGGTTTAAGCAATACGCTACTGGCCTGTAAAGTCACTTTGCACAAAAGTGTGCAAAATGTTTAGAAGTATAGACGGGTCGATTGTCTGATTTCATTGCTTGTGGCACACCCAGGATTGCAAATGCTTGTATAAGGAATTCAGTGACTACTCGTGCTGTTTCTTTTGCTGCTGGTATTGCATTTGCAATCCTGAAAAAGTGTCTACCACAACATGGATAAAAGACAGACGACCAAAAGATTATAACAGGTCACATCCATTTGCCAAATTTGATTGGATCTCAAACCATGAGCGTTCTTCCACGGAGGCAGTGTAGGAGCATAGAAAGGAAGGCAAGCGGTACAGGTTTTTACTATGCACCTACCTTCCTCTCTTATTATTCCAAATTGTAAGTGTAAAGGTCAAGCAGCCTAGTGATATTTAGAATGAGATTCTTGGGCTGCCTAAACCCTTTCTTTTGTTTTTGAAGGAGTGTCTTAATGTCTCTGTTTCTCCTCTCTACTACTCTCTATACTTGAGGTTTAAGCAATACGCTACTGGCCTGTAAAGTCACTTTGCACAAAAGTGTGCAAAATGTTTAGAAGTATAGACAGGTCGATTGTCTGATTTCATTGCTTGTGGCACACCCAGGATTGCAAATGCTTGTATAAGGAATTCAGTGACTACTCGTGCTGTTTCTTTTGCTGCTGGTATTGCATTTGCAATCCTGAAAAAGTGTCTACCACAACATAGATAAAAGACAGACGACCAAAAGATTTATAACAGGTCACATCCATTTGCCAAATTTGATTGGGTCTCAAACCATGAGCGTTCTTCCATGGAGGCAGTGTAGGAGCATAGAAAGGAAGGCAATCTGTACAGGTTGTTACTATTCTCCTACCTTCCTGTCTTGTTATTCCAAATTGTAAGTGTAAAGCTCGATCAGCCTGATGATATTTAGAATGAGATTCTTGGGCTGCCTAAACCCTTTCTTTTGTTTTTGGAGGAGCGTCTTAATGTCTCTGTTTCTCCTCTCTACTACTGTCTATACTTGTGGTTTAAGCAATACGCTACAGGCCTGTAAAATCACTTTGCACAAAAGTGTGCAAAATGTTTAGAAGTATAGACAGGTCGATTGTCTGTTTTCATTGCTTGTGGCACACCCAGGATTACAAATGCTTGTGTAAGGAATTCAGTGACTACTCGTGCTGTTACTTTTGCTGCTGATATTGCATTTGCAATCCTGAAAAATTGTCTACCACAACATGGATAAAAGACAGACGACCAAAAGATTTATAACAGGTCACATCCATTTGCCAAATTTGATTGGGTCTCAAACCATGAGCGTTCTTCCACAGAGGCAGTGTAGGAGCATAGAAAGGAAGGCAAGCGGTACAGGTTTTTACTATGCACCTACCTTCCTCTCTTATTATTCCAAATTGTAAGTGTAAAGCTCAAGCAGCCTAGTGATATTTGGAATGAGATTCTTAGGCTGCTTGAAATAAAGGAGTATTGGCCAACATGGTTAGAAGGCTATCTGCCTTTGAATTACCATCCCAAATACAACCTCGAAGTCCACTATGAGAGTGGACATGCAAGACATAAATCTTACCTGGATGCTTTCTCACTTGCTGTTGAAGTTCCTTAAGGAGCTGATATATATTACAGGCTACAAATTGTATTTAGACTGTGGCAATTCTTTGTACCATACCTACTGAATAGCTGAATCAGATAACATATGTATATCTTCTGGATAATAAGTAAGAGCTAGCTAGAACGATTGCATACAATTCATTCATTCTGCTGAGTGGACTGAAAAGGAGTTCTGACTACTCTCTTTATAGTTAAGTCATGAGAATATATAGTACAAATATTATGTTTGGATACATCTTTAAAGAGAATTGGTCCTTTAAGAGGAACTACAGAAACCTTTTCTTCTAGAATCCATCATCAATCATGTAATAGTCTGGTTATCTTAATAAAGATCCGTGTGTAAAATTTGGAGCTGTAGCTAACAAAATTTAACACTCTGTGATGGTCTCATAGCATACATTAATTTGTGCATTAGTATAAAAGGTGTATATCTTATCATATCTTATCCCAGATACTTATATTGCTCGCTTAATGGCCTTTAATAAAATTCTAGACACAAACACTGGCAAAAGTAAGAGTTTGTTCTGATTGTGTTGGGAGGTTCACCCATTCTATTACACTGTCTGCTTGATGAAGGAATGCTGTGGGTGCCTCTTGTGTAGTAAAAAACTATATTTCTAAGGATACTTGAGTGACTTTCAACCACACACTTCAACTTCTCTCAAAAATCTCTTGAGCTTCTTTCGTAAGCTGGCGTGGTGAGTTTAAAGCACTGTTTTCCCGTAAAATGTCACATAATGGTTGTAACTGAGAGGTAGTCAATCCTAACACTGGACGCATCCATTGGATATCTCCTATCAATTTCTGAAAGTCATTTAAGGTGTTTAGCTTCTCTGTTCTTAAGGACAGTTTTTGCACTGTGAGCACTTTAGGGTATACTTCATATCCTACTTTTTCCAGGCAAAAGACTTCCCATATTGCTTACATTCATAAGGCTTCTCTCCAGATTGATGTCTGATCAAAACTGTACTATGGCAGAACACCTTGCCGAGGTTTATCTCTACTGAGAATATTCTAATGTCAAGTGAGGTCTCTCTTGTGAAGGAAAGCTCTCCACAGTCACTGCACTTAGTACGTTTGTCTCCAGTATGAATCTTTTGATTTTTGAGTAAGTTCTTTGATCAGGCACAAGGCCTTACACTAATTCATTACACTAACAAGATTTTCCTCCAATATGAATTCTTCAATGTAAATTAAGAGCTGTAGTCAGGCAGAAAGTCTTCCCACAGTCATTACATTCTTAGGATGTTTCATAATATGGATCATCTGAGGTCAAACGAGGTCTGTCTTCCAGCAGAAGGCCTTCCCACAGTCATTACATTCACAAAGTTTCTCTCCCATACGGATTTTCCTGTACTGAGTAAGATATGTCTCCTGGCTGAAAGTCTTGTCACATTCATTACATTCATTATTATTTCCTCACTAGCTGGGTGCCACAATTCGAGATTTGACTCAACTCACGGTCCAAGATACCATCCCTTATAAGACTTGCCTGACATAATTCCTCCAAAGAAATGTCCAGCTTTGGGATTGTCTGTTTGATTTCAGACCTACTGTCCCAACCTGAAAGAGAGAAAAATGTAAATTTTCCATTTCCTGCTGCATTACACTTAAACATATCTTCTATCTCCTTAATCAATAAAGATTATCAAACAATAAAATATACAATATATGACACATTAGTTTTGTGTAGTCTAATGAGCTTTTACACTTTATATTAAGTTTCTATACCAACACTACAAGAAAGTCCAAGATAGAAAAGAAACTCTCACATTCATCAAATCATTCATCCTAGCACTTTTCTGATAAAAAAAAATTCGTAGGTTCTATTGGGGAATGTCTAAGATACATAACTATACCACAATATTACCTCACTTTAAAAAATGACAAATATGAAGAATTCAGCGAAGCAAGGAAAGACTTAGGTGAAGTATTACAGGGAAATAAGAAGAGCAAGCAAAAGGTATGATGACAACAAAAATACAACATACTATGTAATTATAAGGACAAAGGGTGGTCCCAGACAAGAGTTGAGAACATGTACTTCCCTCCCTTCATTGCACAAGTGGGAGATTCCCAGTGAGGAACAATGTATACATATATTAAATAAAAAGGTGAGAACTTGTTAGTTTTTAATTAGTTTCTAATAAGTTCTGAATAAGTTGGGCTAAATACTGAAAAGGAGAAAAGGCTGAAATTCCTTTAGGAAATGAAACGTCCTCTTAATGTCCCCAAACTTCTCCCTGACACAAAGATTCATATCTTACATACAAACATTCTCACATCTGTGTTGACGGCACATAAAAGAAGAATTTCAGGTATTAAATATATAAAGTCACTATATCAAAGGCTTTTGATTTCATTAAGTGTGAAAACTACTTTGCTCCACCAATACTGGCTGCAACTCATCTATAATTTTAGAGTTTTAGTTACCTAAGTTTCAGAAAGAATAACTGATAAGACTCATACTCACATACTTACCCTCAGAGATAAGGTATATAGTATTACTAAATTCAAAAGGAAAGATTAAAAATTTGTCACAGAAACTGCCTGTCTATAACGGATAAATAGGCCAAGAATATAAGGAGAAAAATCTAAATGGAAAAAGAAACACAAATTTAAAATCAATTGAAAAATCACTGAAACATTACTAATAAATTAACTAACTAGAGGCATGAATTGGAATAAGGCTGAGGATCAACGCCAACATACTGCAGAGATCATTAAAACAACAAAACTCCATGTTGTCAGAGTTGAAGAAACAGGTACAGTCCTTCATTTATGGCCGAAAGCTAGAAATTGAATAACAAGCAATCTGAAAATATGCAATAAAAGAAAAATAATTATACTCTGACTCAACTGCACTATTTAGCATATAACTATTGGTGGGGTGGGGGGTTAGCTCCATAAACATACTCATAAAAAAAATTGGAAAGCCTTTATAGAATAATGCAAAGAGTAATTTGGCAAGGACTTCTGTTAGTATAAATAATGAATTATGAATATATAACAGGAAAACAAGGGAAGGATGAATGGGAAGGATCTCTTGTCAGAGAAAATCAGCTGTTCCCCACATTCCTAGGAAGGGATACAAGGGCAGTTTCCCGAATCCACATTTTATAAGTGATTCCTATTAAAGACCACTCATGATGTTTTATGCTGTACCTTTTCCCCATCTGGTTTTCACTCATTTACGTGGACAGGTGCTTCATCAGACATCTCCCTTTGGAATCCCTAGTTTTATTCCTTGTTCCTATTGGTATATCATATGTGGTTTGGAAATTACAAGTCCCGTTTGTTGTAAACAGAAAATTGGGAGGTTCAGGGAACCATCTCAGATTTACTATAATGCAATAAACATTTATTAAACCATCTGCTATGTCCCTTCTCTCTCTTGGGAAAAGTGAACATCCCAGGAAGTCCTAAAGGGTATGACCATAAGATGCTCTCTTCCTACTCTTTGGAACTATGGAGAAATGGGTCACAGACTGGAGTTGTAGTCAGGTAAGAAAATTAATTCATTTGACACACATCCTGATAACAGGATAGAAACCTTTCATGTCTTCAGAGAATTATACTAGGGTTAGATTACTATTTTTAATAATTATTATATTACTACATCATACAATAATATAATAATTATTAAAGGTTATCTCTGAGGGAACAGAGAGTGAAGAAGGTCCAACCTCAGGAACATACAAACAATCACTTTAGAGAGGTACAAAACAAAGGTCTTTTCCCTCACAACAAGGCCATAAAGACTCATAACTGTCAGGCAAAACAAAAAATAAACACACTCAGGAAAGCCCATAATTCATACCAAGGAAGAAAGCAGAGCCCTTCCAAAAGAGAGACTGGGAGACAAGGGGAATCTGTGCTTACACAGGCAGGCCAGGTTCCTCTGATTGTCCGGCATCACATCCCTGCACAGATCCTGCTGAGAAGGGCACCGGGGTCTCCTTGGAGGTGACAGCCACATCTCCCACTGTTAACAATTCCTGCAACATCAGACATGTTTGTGCATATTCCAGGAATGTCCTACAGAAGAACCATGTGGCTGGCCCGGATCTGCTAGAAGTGGTTTTCAATGTTCAAGCTCCAACGTGCCCCAGTCCGTACTTACCGAGCCCCCCAAGTCTGAATCAGGTGGCCAGCCCTGCCTTGTTTGTTCAAGCGTTCACTCTGTAAGCATCTGTGAATGCTGGTCTGGCCTGAGGGTCGGGCACGTGGCTGAGCACTGGGGAGCCCCCAAAGCTGTCTGCAAGACACCCCCATCCCCCTGGGGGAGAAAGGGAACAAGAACTACTGACCCAAAGGAAAAGTGGGAAAATCCGTCATTTCAGGGAAAGCACTAACACCCAGAGGATCCGAATAAGCTCAAGCCACATGCAGGGAAGGAGGAAGAGCCTGGGCTGAGCCTTGAAGGGGGATTCCCAGAGTGAGAGAAGAAGAGGGAGGGCATTACCCTTCTTGTTGGAACGAAGGCAGAGGGAGTCATGGGGAAGGAGCCACAAAGAGGAGCCAGGAACGGAGACTGTTTCCCCCGCCCAGAACCTTGCAGAACAAAGGTGCGGGGGCTCATTATCCCCATTAGCAGCTGGAGACCAACACTCTCCTGGCGCCTCTCCCAGAAACAGTCCTCCTGCCTGAAGCTGCCCTTGGAGTGGACCATCAACCCCTCCCGTGGAGAGCCCGTGACCAGCCTGCCCCTCCCCAGCCCCCACCCCCAGTCCTGGGGCTTCCTCAGGCTCCTCCTTCCCTATGACAGACAGGCCAGGGCGGCCTCCCCCCAAGCGGGAGAGAACGTCACAGTTTGGGGTCCGGGGCCTCTCCTGCTCTGGAGAAGCTGCCGCAGCCTCGGGCCCCGCTCTCAGAAGGTTTTAACCCATCAGGGAAAATACGTACAATTATGAAGGAGGCGAATGTGCCGAAATAATGATGAATGTTCATGAATCACTGACCTTAAGGACCCGCCCCAAATGCAGGTTAACCCCATGACGTCATTGCAGCCCAGGAGGAAAACCGGCCGTTCTCGCTGGGGCCGCCAGGGGGCCTCCCGGATCCTTCCGCCGTTTCGCTCACGCGGCTCTGCGACAATGACACCAGAGAGAAGTCAGTCCCTCAGAGCCGGCTCCGCGCTGAGCATCGCGGGAACAAAGGGGGGGGAGACCCGATCCTCGCCCCGAGCGTCTCCCGGCCCGGGGGGAGAAAACCCGAAAACTGCGCCAACAAGGGGCGGGGCCTGTGGGGGTGTGAAGGGAGACGCCCCCGCGTCCACACGGACCCACAGGCCGCATAGCGGGAGACGGAGAGAAGGGGGAGGGGTAATTAGCAGAGGGAAGGTGCGGGACAAAGGGGGCGGGAAAGGGCCCCGCGGGAGCCGATCTGCGGCGCTGTCCCCGAGAAGGAGTCCCGCGGAGGGAGACGGGCCCGCGGGGGGAGCCGGTCCGGCGGAGGGAGACAAAATGGCGGGCGGGAGGGGCAGAAAGAGGGGCGGGGGGGAAAGGGGGAAAATGGCAGGAACAGACTCGAGAGGTAAATGAAGGTTCCGCCACTGAGGACATCCCTCCCCGACCCCTTTCCCTGACTCCCGGCGGGGCCTCCCTCCCCTCTGGGCCCGGCGGCAGGGCGGGCGGGAGCTTCGCTGGGGCGCGGCTGACGGGCGGAGCCGGCGCCACATCCCCAGGTCTCTGGTCCCCAAAGAGCCCCGGCCCCGGGGCCCCTGCAGGGGGCGCCCCCCACTCACCGAGGCAGCGGCGGCAGAGGGAGCCCGGCCGCCATTTCTCCCCCTCGGAGCCTCCCCCGGAGCGGGAGCTTCTCATCCCGGTGACTCCCCCGGCATCGGGCCCGGAGGGGCTGAGAGGAGCGGGGCCCTCGGGCTTCGGAGGCGGCGGCTCCGGGGTCTGAGCCGGGAGGCCGGGAAGGTGCGGCCGCGGGGACTGCGGACAGGGGGAGAGCGCGAGAGCCCCGACTTCTGGATCAGGGAAAGCTCTGAAGGGAATCACGTGGGATGCCAAGTGCCGCCCCCTGCGGCAGCGCGGCCTTATGGGAAGTGGAGTTTGGGCTTCGGGAGTGACTCGTGCGCATGCTCCGCAGTGACCTGCAAGTCCCATAGGTTAGAAAAAGGAATCGGCTGTGCCCTGGGTGGTTTCAGCATTAATCATAATAACAATTAATTAATTAATTGAGATACATTTACGGAGCCCAGGCCCCTCCCCAGTCAGTTCATTCCCACCCGCATCTTCCCCCAGAGCTGGGGACACGAGGACTATGAAGCCCCTGCCCAGAGGGGCTGACATTCTCCTGGGAGGGAGGGAGGGGCCGGGTCAGTGGGAGGCAGCCCCCCCTCCCTGAGAGCGCCGGGACCCGAGCCCCCGAGTCACCCTGAGGAGGTCAGGGAACCCAATGAGGAGGTCAGGGTTCGGGGGTCAGGGAGGTAAATGTCGAGGTCTAGTGGCAGGTTCGGGGCTCAGGGCAGAGAGGGCTGGCTCCCCTGCAACCCCTTGGGATTCAGCGCATGGGGAGGGAGTTTTGGGGAGCCCCCTTCTGGCGGTGCATCATAAATGAGGACCCCAAAAAGCTGGACTGGTAAAAAGAAGCTTATTCTTGGCACTGGGGAGTCAGGCTTTGCTCTGCATGAATAGAAAGGCTGAATTCCTCAGGGCCAAAGTCCCCACAGGGAAGTAAAGTTTCTGGGAGAGAGATCCCCACAGGGCCAGAAAGTCTCCTCAGGGAGATAGGTGAGGATACAGAGAGGGCCGCACAGGAGGAGAATATCATCCCATGCAGAGGCTCGCTGTGCCAGGAAGACAGATTCCTTTACATCTTAGGTCCTCTGTGTGTGGAAAGGTGAAGAACTTACAGATTAAGCACATATTTATCAGAGACTATTAACTAAAGGAGATCAGGCCTATAGGCCCCAGTCACGTGATTTTAGATGAGACCTGGACTGCATCCCATTGTCCAGAGAAGGAATTAAGTGGCCTAAGCTGTATATCACCTTTTCCCCTGCATTCCACTGACCAAAAAGAGAGATAAAGGTTTATGGAACCAATCACAACCTATAGAGGGGGGGATTTGGGGGGTTCTTTGTCTGCAATGTATAAAAGTTGTAAGCATCTTCAAGTGAATGACTCTCCTCCTGAGGGTATCCTTGCTGTCCTTTCGGGCCCATAGGCCAGGAAGTTCCACTTCTTGAGCTTCTAATAAATTCTTACTGTACATCATTTGGAGTGACTCCTGAGTAGTCAGTTTGGGTAGCTGCAATTGCCCCAAAAAGTTTTGGGGGCTCTCCGGGATTGGTGTCTTTTGGGGATTCGGGTGCGCACCTTGAGCAAAGGCGAGTGCCCACGGAGGAATTTTTCCAGTGGTCTCCGACTCAAGCGTGTGCATCCTCCCTCCCTATCAGACAACGGACCGAAGCAGGGCGATTCAATGATGTACAGAAACTGATACTTTGGAAGAAACGAATGTCCTGACTGGCCAGTGCAGTTTAGAATCCGCACCCTGTGGCTCAGTAAGCTTTTGGAATAGTTTGGGGGTCTTATATTGGCTGGGTTTTAGGGAACCCGAGGGGATAGCCCTCGCTAAATTTTGTTGAGTGCTGGACTGTGACAGGCCCCAGTGGTAAAGAACTGCCAAGGGAAGCTGCCGAGAAACTGCTGAACTTAGTTTGGGGAACTAAGTGAGATGGGGAAATCACAGCCCAAAAGTGAGTGTCAGGACCTTAGTCAGGGAATTCCAGTAGAGAGCCCATTAGGAAGTCCACTTAAGGACTGGAAGGAAATTCCAAGATACAAAGGAAAGGACAAAAGAAAGATCGTTAAATATTGCTTTGTTTGGAGTGGCCAAAATATTGGTGGGGGACCTTATTTGGCCGAATTTTGGTTCCTCCTAGATTGGGTATGCCAACAATTGAATTTGTATGTGAATGGTAAAGACCCTTTTAACCCAGAGGAATCCACTTATGCTAATCTCTGGCTTGATGGGTCTGCTAAATTCTTTTTGAACCAGCCCCCAAAATCAGGGTCAGAGAAAACAGAGAAAGAGCCAGGGGCTAAAGAGAAAGTAGTAAAGGAAGAGAAGCAGGAATGGGACCCTTTAGAAGCTCTGTCTCCTCAGCCAGTTGAGGCCCAGTTCTTGGCTGAAACTCCCAGAGAGCAGATTAGAGAAGGACCTTATACTCCTATTTCCAGGGAATTGCATCAGGTGCAGTAGAATATTCAGAGCCTCCCCTTTAGGGAGGAAGCAGGATCACTCCCAAGAAAGACATGGAGTTCAATGGGGGATATATGGAGAGCGGTCCCCCTCCTGCCTGGGGATGCCAATATGTTCCCCCTCAAGGAAGTCCCATTAGGTGGGGTTCAACGGGGCACTGGATATGTGAATGCACCCCTATCAAGAAGTGAAGTCAGAGCATTAAAAAAAAAATTGGTTTCTGTTATGGAGGAATCAGTTGGGACATCAAAACAGTTAGATCAATTCCTGGGCCCCAGTTTATATACTTGGGGGGAATTAATGCATGTATTATCAATATTGCGTACTCCTGAAGAGCGCTGCTCAATTCGGGCACAAGCCATGGGGGAATGGGAAAGGAGGCACCCACCCCTGAATGACAGGGCAGTCCCAACTGAACAGAAGTATCCTGTGAATGACCCAGGGTGGGATGGTAATAATCAGGCACATAGACAGAATATGCAAGATCTGAGGGAGTTAATAGTTGTGGGGGTGAGGGATGCCTTCCCAAAGAGGCAAAATATAAACAAGGCCTTAGCTATCACCCAAGAAAAGAACGAGCCACCTGCGCAGTACGGAGAAAGAATTAGAGAAGGAATAAGAAAATATTCAGGAACAGATCCTGATAGCCCAGAGAATGAACAGATGTTAAAGGTGCAGTTTGTATCTAATTCCTGGCCAGATATAAATAGGAAGTTACAGAAGATTGAAGGGTGGATGTAATCTCCTTTGGAAATTTTATTGGAAGAAGCTACAAAGGTTTATGTAAGGAGAGATGAAGACCGGGCTAAGGAAAAAGAGAGGCAGACAAGGGAATGGGAAAATCAGAGGAATAAGAGAGAGAAATAGGATCATGATTCAGCAGATCCATAACTCAGATGCTGCTACAAAGGAATATAAGGAACCCAGGCTGGGGTCCCTTGGGGAATATAAGGGCTGGGAGTCTGCAAGAAACAATAAAGGGTGCATTGAGGAATCCAAATTTAGAATGTTGGACATGTGGAAAACAAGGAAACATATTGGGTAATTTGTTAACATTGTAAGTTATGCTTTATGGAGTTTTCTAGCTATTCACTATATTGTGAATCACAAGTTCTGAAGGGAACTGGAAAGAAGAATGCAGGAGACTGAAGGATTGATTTGTGAGGAGCAAAGTAAGAGCCTGAATAATATCAAGAAGGAGTCAGTTGGAAAATGAAAGGCAATAAAATGATTGCCTAAATCTTGAGAAGATTTCCTAGGTAGGAAATTGAGTGGAGAAACAGGAGGGAATCCTTTATCCAGGAGTGAAGGAGTGGAGGAAGGGTGGCCACATGCAATCCTCTCCTCCCTTCCCCCCCCAACAAGTGCGTTCAGTCATTTTCTGTAGTGGCTTGGTTAATTAACTGAATATTTGTTTCTTTGAAACATAATGGCAAGATGGCTGCGAGGAGGCATACAGCTGTGTAAGCTCCGCATTTTCTCTCAGAATCCATCTCATTACAAGCCTCTGAAATTATGCCTGACTGAAAAAAACCCACAAACAGTTACCAAGAGAAGACATCCTTGAGATTCACCAGGAAAGGTCTGTTTTTGCTCGAGGGCGGGACGGTTTTAGATCGGGCAGAGACTGAGGGCAGGAAGTGGCAGCAAGAGCTCGGCAGGCAGCTCACAGCCAAGCAGAACGGAGGGGGTTGGGGTGTGATCTCAGCCGTCTTTGGGGGGAGAGCTTCACTACAGGATTGGATACTTTTCCCTGGCAGCAAGTCAGTAACCCAGCAGAGAAGCTAAAAACACTGGGGGTGAAGAATACAACCCCAAACAGCTGGAGTTCCTTGAGACCGGCCACCCCTCCCCCACAGCATCTCAACATGCTCTCAGAGTCTCAGAGCGCAGGCACCACACAGTCCTGCTAGTGTCTCGCTGCTGCCCCCTCAGTCTGTAGAGGAAGCTCAATAACGCCACCCAGCCCCTCTGCCAAAAAAGCAGATTCCATTTGGGTTTTTTTTCCTTTTTTTTCTTGCTAGTTTGTCTCTGATTCTTCTCTGACAAAATGAGCAAAAAGTTAAAAAGAACTTTAACGATTGACAGCTTTTATACAGACAGAGAACAGACTCTAAACCCTGAGGAGACTAAAAACAGATTATCTTCAGGTGAATCCCCACAGGAGGAGATCATCTGTTCCTCAGCACAGATGAATCTCATAGAAGAAATTAAAAAGGCTCTCACAAGAGAGCTAGAAGAAAAATGGGAAAAGGAGAGGGAGGCTTGGCAAGAGAGACTGGAGAAGTCATCCCACTCATTGAAAGACAGAGTGGATAAAGAAAACAAATCCTTGAAAAGTAGGATTAGTGAACTGGAAACAGAAAATAGCTCACTAAAGAATAAAATGGGCGAAATGGAAAAACATTCCATAGAACAAATTGGACAATTAGAAAAAGATATTAAAAAAAAGTGAGTGAAGAAAACACTTCACTGAAAATCAGAATAGAATAAATGGAATTGAATGACTCGAGGAGACAAGAAGAATCAGTCAAGCAAAACCAAAAAAAAAAACAAACAAACAATGAAGAACAATGTGAAATACCTTCTGGGGAAAACAACAGACCTAGAAAACAGGTCTAGGAGAGACAATATGAGAATCACTGGACTCCCAGAAAAACACGATGAAAAAAGAGTCTGGACACTATTTTCCAGGAAGTTATCAAAGAGAACTGCCCAGAAGTCATAGAAACAGAGGGTAAAATAGACATTGAAAGGATTCATCGATCACCCACTGAAAGGAATCCTAAAATCAAAACACAAAGAAATATAGTGGCCAAATGCCAGAACCCTCAAACAAAGGAAAAAATACTCCAAGTGGCTAGAAAAACCCAATTCAAATATAGAGGAGCCACAATAAGGATCACCCAAGATCTAGCAGCATCCACATTAAAAGATCGAAGGGCCTGGAATATGATATTCCAAAAGGCTAAGGAACTCGGTATGCAACCAAAAATAACTTACCCAGCCAGAATGAGCTTGTTATTCCAGGGAAGAAGATGGTCATTCAATGAAATAAGTGAATTTCACCTATTTTTGGTGAAAAAAAAAAACAGAACTTAACAAGAAGTTTGATCTGCAAATATAGAAATCAAGAAAAACCAAAAAAGGTAAAAAGAAATCTTGGGAACTCTATTTCTGTTGTAAAGATGTATAAAAAATACATGTATACCTTGTTCTAGAAATTAGAGGTGGAAAGGACATTGTATCAGAAAAAGGGTAAAGTGGGGGTAGTATATCTCACAAAGAGGCAAAGGAAACCTATTATATTTGAAACAAAGAGTGGAGGGGGATGAATATAGTGGGTATTTTACTGCCATAAGAATTGACTTTAAGAGAAAAAATTTTAGACTTATTCAATTTATGGTGAAACTTCTCCCATCTCATTGAAAAGTGAGAAGGGAATTCATCCCATTCACATTTACGGTTAGAATTACTAAATCTGTATTTCCTGCCATCCTTATAACCCCAGATTTTGTTTTACTTATTCTTGCCTCCCCCAACCCTCTTACCCCATTTTAAACTTATATACCCTTCTTGTATTACGATGCTTACCCCCTTTATAATCCCTCCCTCCCCCCCTTTGAGTCTTTTCCCCTTCCTTCCCTTATTACTCTTTTTCTTTTCCCTTTTCCTCTCCCCCGTTTTCAATGAGGTGAGAGAGAATTTTCTCTAAAACAAATGTCAAATATTTCTTCTTTGGGCCAAATCTGATGAGGGTAAGATTCACACAATGTTCCTTCCCTTCTCTAAATTCCCTCAGATATGATAAGTTTCCTTTGCCTCTTTGTGGGATGTGGTTTCCCTCTTTTTATCCCTCCTTCCCATCTTATTCTGCCATCATCCCTTTTCCATATCTACTTCCCCTTTTTATGATATATCAGTACAATCAAATTATACATGTATATTTTTTGTATATCCATAACAGAAATACAATTTTCAAGAGTTATTTTTACCTTTTCTGCATCTCTTGAGTTCTATGGTTGGAGATCAAATTTTTTGTTTAGTTCTGGTTTTTTCTTCAGAAACAAATGGAATTCATTTGTTTCATTAAATGTCCATCTTCTTCCCTGGTAGAAAATGCTCAGCTTAGCTGGGTAGTTTATTCTTGGCTGCATCCCAAGTTCTTGTGCCTTTCGGAATATCATATTCCAGGCCCTTCTTTCCTTCAATGTGGAGGCAGCCAGATCTTGGGTAATCCTTATTGTGGCACCTCGTTATTTAAATGGTTTTTTTTTGGCTGCTTGTAAAATTTTTTCCTTAATCTGATAGTTCTGGAATTTGGCCACAATATTCCTTGGGGTTTTTATTTTAGGGTTTCTTTCAGAAGGTGTTCGATGAATTCTTTCAATACCTATTTTACCTTCTGATTCTATTACATCTGGGCAATTCTCTTTGATGATTTCTTGTAAATCTAGGCTCTTTTTTTATCATAGTTTTCAGAAAGTCCAATAATCCTCAGATTATCTCTCCTAGATCTATTTTCCAAGTCTGTCGTTTTTGCAAGTAGATAATTCATGTTTTTTTCCAGTTTGTCAATTTTTTGGTTTTGCTTGACTGATTCTTGCTGTCTCATTGAATCATTAGTTTCTAATTGTTCAGTTCTAATTTTTAAAGAATTAATTTCTTCATTAGCTTTTTTTACTTCTTTCTGTATTTGTCCAGTTGAGGTTTTAAATGTATTGTTTTGGTCTGTGGAATTTTTTTTCTATTTCACTAATTTTTTTTTAGTGAAATATTTTCTTTTTCTAATTCGCAAATCCTATTTTCTTGTGAATTCTTTGTCTTTTCCAATTCGCAAATCTTATTTTCTTGTGAGTTCTTTGTCTTTTCCAATTCGCAAATCCTATTTTCTTGTGAGTTCTTTGTCTTTTCCAATTCGGAAATCCTATTTTCTAGTGCACATTTCTTACTTTCCTGAGATTTTTTTATTCTTTCCAGTTCACAAATTTTGTTTCCCTGCGCTTCCTGATAATTTTTTAACTTTTCCAAATCGTTTCTCAGAAAGTTGTTGCTCTCTTGTAAGGCTTCCCTTTCCTTTCCCCATTTATCTTCTAACTCTCTTTTGAGACCTTTAATGGTCTCTTCTAGGAGAGCATTATGTAAGGGAGGACACTCTGATGCATTTTTGCAGTTTGAGGTCTCTTCAGGTTTGTTGACCTGCTCTTTTTCTGCATAGAAGCTGTCTATAGTTCTTTTCATCTTTTTATTCATGTTTTAAAGCCTTAAGGGTATTTCTCCTAGGCAGGGGGATTACCAGCTTCCTCTGCAGAACAGGGAGAGATAAAAGGATTACTGGCTCCGATTGTGTGGGAGAGCTCTGAGTGAGAGTTTTCCCTTCCCCCAACAGGAAGTGGATTCAGCGGGAATCCCTAAATTCGCAACTAGCTCTAAAAGACTGGTATTACTACCATTCTGATTAAGCCCAATTTGACTATGATCTCTAATGGCCTGTTGTACAAAAGGATTTGAAGTTAAACTGATGAATTTTAAACAGTCCTGAGGATCTAGCCAGACTCCACCAGCTCCACCATAAGTTAATCTAACCAGCCATGAGATAGCTAGTTCCCCTGTTCTCTGAGAAAACCTAAATCAGTAACTTCCCTCTGCTAAAAATCCTCAGGAATCTCAGTGACTTTTGGTTGATTATTGCCTTCTCTTTCAGCCCTTCATTTAATGAAGGGTCTAGCCTCTTCCTCTCTCTGAGAACTTTCATCTTCTGTTATTTTTTTCCCTCTTTCAACATCCTCATTCCACATATTTCCATCCCATTTTTCAGAATCCAAATCCATTTTTGCAGAGGCAATTACAGCATGCACATTCTTTTTATTAACTTTCCCTCTCCTGTTCCTATACTTATATTTAGCTACTTGGACAGCCATTTTTTCAACAATGCCCTGGTAATTATGAGCTTGATCTTCCAAAACGAAATTTTGGCATTGTAACATTGAAATCCGTCACTGCAATTCAAACATTTCTTTTTCCTTCAGAATTTTCTCCTCCTCTTTATTATCTAACTCCTGACAAACCTTTCTATATGTTGTTAATAAAGCCCATCCTCTCCAACAGATACCATTCATTTGCTTCCCTTTCTCTATTGGCATGTTAATTAAACATTCAGCTAACTGTGCTGGCTTGCCAGTTCTTACTCGACCATTCCAGTTTTCACACACTCCCGAGCTCTGTCCCCAGATCTTTGCTTAGGAAGGAAAAGATTTGTTCTCCCAACGCTGAACTTCAACTAGTGTGTGTGGGATCATTATTTTTCTTAAAAAAAAAAAAAGGCATTTATACAACAAAGCCTGCTGACTACACCAATTTTTGTTATGTTAATTAAGTAAAGATTCAGATTCCCTCCTATAAATGATGCTCTCTGACTCAATTAAAGTGAAAGTAAAATTGAATTATACAATACATGGAATACATTGCCTACAATAACAACCAATATATAGAGTACATAATACATAAAAGACAAAGAATAAGGAGAATTATGATTAAAATAGAAGATAAAGACAAAGAATACATCACCAATCTAAAAAAACCATTGGAAAGAGGCTGGGGTTCCCATCTGCAGCCTTCAAACTTGATTGGCAAAAGTCTTGTCCCATGCAGAATAATATCATTATTTCTGTGGGTGAAGCCCAATGACGATTAAAACTGGACTGAATTTATAGGGCTTGAAAACAAAGAAGGCACAGAGCCCGCTTGGTTACATATAGAAAATTATGTATAGGAGAAGGAAATGCCACATGGGCTTCCAAGATATGACTTGATTAATATAGATGTCAGGAAGCAGGCCAACCCTCACTGGCATCCATTGTATCCCAAGGAGTGGCTAGTTCCTGGGATTGTAGAAGTGAAGCCAAACACATGTGGCATGTTCCCAGTCTCATAGGGTTAAAGAAAGGCTAAGTTCCCATGGAGAGAATCACGTTCTTGAAATGGTTTGAAATGAACTTACTAAAAAGAAGTCATTTCTTATTCAGGCTAGAAATAGTTTCAATCATTTCATCTGAGAATTGTCTATTCATATCCTTTGACCATTCATCAATTGAAGAATGGCTTGATTTCTTATAAATTAGAGTCAATTCTCTATATATTTTGGAAACGAGGCCTTTATCAGAACCTTTGATTATTAAAAGTTTTTCCCAGTTTATTGTTTTCATTCTAATCTTGTCTGAATTGGTTTTATTTGTACAAAAACTTTTCAATTAGACCCATCCTGCATCTGATCTCTTCCTCGGGTGTCTTTGCTGTTTAAAAATCCAAAGATAAAACTTTTTCTTGAGCAATAAATAAATAAGAACATTTGAATATTGGCATGATATCTTGGTCCACTATAGTGATTTTGGTTTTTTAATGTATTTTATTTTCATTTAGGAAATAAAAGGAGATTTCTCTAAACTAATATAAAAAGATGCCAATCTATTATATACAATTTGCTATCTTTTTAAGTATATAACAAAATTAGCAGGTAAATTTATTTTATTTCTTCCCTCCCTGCCCCATCCTGGAGATGAATATCAGAGATAAATATGATTCCTTATGTATGGGGTCCCTTCGAGTTCTGAGTCTCTGAATCCCCAAAAAACTCATATCAACAAGCATGTATTAAGTATCTACTATGTTTGAGGCAGCTAGGTGGTACAATGGATAGGATGCTGGGAAAGGAGTTAGGAAGTCTCATCTTCCCTACTTCAAGTCTGACCTGGGACACAGGATTTGTGGGTAAGTCATTTACCCCAATTTGTCCGAATTCCTCATTGTAAAATGAGCTGGAGAAGGAAATAGCAAACTCTTCCAATATCTTTATCAAGAAATGTCAAATGGGTTCATGGTAAATCAGACATGACTGAAGAAATGACTTAAGAATCACAAAATTATATTCCATGTTCATGGAGAAAGGCACAAACAGCCCATCTAAAAGATTTCATACCATAAGGTCAGTGGGGCAATATGCAAATAGCTATGTTCAAGCAGGACATAAAGAAATAAAATAGAGCCGATCCCAGAGAGAAACCATGAGCATGAAAGAGATCATGAAAGAGACATCTTCTTTTTCAACAACTCAGAAGGTGATGAGAACCTGTGCCCTGGTAGGGGCTGTGACAGAGGAGAAAAGGGGTAGGAATCATCTTCATCTTCAGGCTGGATGTTGCAGATGGACAAATATCCATTGTCCCAATATCTAGAGTCAGAGAAGTCATGAGGATCCTATCACCCTTGTCTGACTTCATTTCCATCCCTTTTATCATTATATAATTTCCCGGATCCTGCTGGTACCAACCAACACTGCAATATGTGTACCCACTGGCTGTGGTTTCAAGAGATCAGGAGACTGAGGGAGACTGAGTCGGTACAGTCTGGAAGAGAGAACCTAGAGAAATGAAAGTCATTAAAGACTCTGTAATAAAAGACATTTGGAAGCTGCTTTGAGATCCTCAGAGGAAGGACGGAAAATGGATGCAAAGAAAGGGTTCTTCTGACTAGTCCTGACCTGAGCAGACTAGAGGAGTAGGAGACAGACTAGAGACCAGATTATGGAGCAGGGAGTCTCAAGAACTCTGCTCTCCAAAGAGCACACATGGAGGACTGAGCTTTTCTAGGCCCTTCTTATCCTTTCCCTGAAACCCTGTGATAGTGTCTGGGAGGTGAGGGGTTCTAGGTGCAACTCTGTGCCTTCTTAACAATGTCTGCGTCCCACCTCGAGGCCTCTCTGGTGGGGCTGTGTCTTTCTGGTGGTAGGGAGAGGTCTTAAGATATCTTGACTTAGTGCAGTTGAAATGTCACACATGAGTGACCTCGGGGGTCAGGGCAGCCATTGGCACAGGCAGCTGTGTTGATCCTCAGCTGAGATCCCCAGGCTCCTCATGCACCACTGCCTACACAGGTACCTGCAGCCCCAGTGTCACCTGCTGGCTACAGGACCACATCCTAATCTTGAAAACCGTACATCATTTAGAACCAAAATTCATTCCATGGACAGGATTCATAAAGAATTTTCAGGTGGAGTCTGCTTGCCCCTTTGTATGCATTTATAGAGGGAAAAGTCTCCAGATAAGGGAATAATTTCAACTTCTCCATGTGTGATTTCACCTCTGTTAATATCACTTTATTAAAAACAATTGTGTGAATTGGTTGATTGAACTGTTCCAGTAGGGGGAATGGTATGGGGTTTTCCCCTTGAAGTTTCATTTCTCCAATTCAGTTCTCATAACTGTGGAAAACAAATATCTATGCATTTCTCACAATTTCCCACCCCCTCTTTTTCCTTTTTAATAATTTGGTTTCCACATTCTCATGCAACTCCTCAGATTTGTCCAATTTTTACATCCCACTTCAGAATAAATGTCTATTAACCCCCTGCACAGATCTCTTTACACAGGATGGATAATCCTGAATTCTCTGCCAATTCTTCGAATAGGGCTGTACTAGGAGTGAAACTACTTGCAGTGGTAACCCGTGCTCCTCCTGTGCCTGCCAATTCCAATCTTTCTAGAATCGTTCTCTTTTCCCATGCCATTTTGCTCCGTGCATCTAACTACTGTTTTAGTCCCTTCACTGCTTCTCTGGTGTAACTTATGCAATAATATTGACTCACCAGAGTAGGAATGACCCACATCCAGAACTACATTTCTAGCCTTGAATTCACCAGTTATTGTGCTGGACTCCATTCTTCCTGAGTCAGTCTCACTTTCTTCATTGAATGCCAGGGTACAAGGATTAGCCAATTGGATCTGTGCACAGGTGCCCACTCAGTTCCCAGGCAAAGTAGGAGGGAGAGGGCTGCCTCCACAATATCCCCCAAGGTTTGCTTGGGGTATGATCATCAGAGGGGCCAGAGCTCCCCACAATTATGTTCCAGACTCAGCTACAAGCCACTCCAGTGCCAAGATATTGGAATGTTTCATGCTGCCATGAGAAGCAAGCTGATTGATCTCTGGAGGAAAGGGATTAGGATACAGCCCTGCAATTCTCCCCAGGAATGTGATTTTGGGAATCGGAGGAATTCATGTTCTTCCATGCCCAAAGGGACTGTTCCTATCTGGACATGGGGCAACCTGTAGCACAGACATGGAAATTGCTTTTTGTTCAAACTCTTTATAGAACACTTTACCAATTCTATCCAAGCACTGGTGTCTATCACTTGCCTTAAGTCCTGAGCTTGATTCCCAATTTTCCAAAGAGATTTATAGCTATTAGCAAATTTCTCTTTGATCTACATTTTCTAAATATCCAGCCCTTGTAGCAAACCAAACATTATTCCAAACTGGACATTTAGTTCCATAAATCCTCTTTTTTTTATCATGATACAAACACTTATTATACCTACTTATCTACAGGTAGTCAAGCCTCTATGATTCTATAATTTGACAAGCACCAAACTGAATTGTTTGTGGAGTATCTTTCCCAGTAATATTAACCCTAATGTTAACCCGATGTCTTTGTCCTAAGCCCCAAATACTACTGCAGCAGAGGAATAACATTATTCCTACATAAACTCCCTCCTTCACTGGACTGATTGATTCCTTACAGGGAACCCGCCCAAACACTGGGTAGTTGGAGTCCATTCACCAAGCAGTTCCAGTTCCTTCCCAAACAAATGGGACCCAAAGACTTTTGGGATATGGGATAATGACCTCATCTTATGAAACTGATGTAATATGATTCCTTGGTCCTCTGATCTTTTTTTTGGGGGGGGCGGGGGGTGGGAGGGTCAGGAAACCCAGCATCTTCTTGCTTTGGAATCTGTTTCAGAAAACTCTCCTGATTATGACCACTGTTTAGCTTCTAGCCTCAGGAAAAATCCTAGAATAATCACCACTCTTAATTCACCTAGATGTAGGGGTCCTCAAATTTTTTAAATAAGGGTCCAGTTCATTGTCCCTCAGACTGTTGGAGGGCTGGACTATAGTAAAAACAAAAACTTTGTTTTGTGGGCCTTTAAATGAAGAAATGTCATAGCCCTGGGTGAGGGGGATAAT
Organism: Dasyurus viverrinus; assembly: GCA_020854095.1. Taxonomy (NCBI): domain Eukaryota; kingdom Metazoa; phylum Chordata; class Mammalia; order Dasyuromorphia; family Dasyuridae; genus Dasyurus; species Dasyurus viverrinus. The sequence goes on along the minus strand of CM036997.1, from coordinate 714,013,632 downwards.
CATCCTCAGATGTTGCATCTGGCCCTCGGGCCGTAGTTGAGGGCCACTGAGAGATTACTTCCCAACTCACCACCCTCCCTCCTTAATTCACCTGGAGATTGCTCCTTAGCCTCTGATCATAGAATCAACATGTTACTCCCTGACCTTAGGTGATAGAAGACTGGGCAAAGACCTTTCTCTGTCTCTCAGTGCTTTGCTATTTTCCAATCAGACACTTAGCCCGTTGAGAATTATCAGTGTCAAAAGAAATCCTTTTTGCCAAGTAAATTTAGATACTGGGTCCGTGGGCGACACCAGCCTAGGGACCCCCAAATGCTGTTAGGGTTCCTCATCCCTCAACAAAACTCCTTCCTGCTGAGAATGGGTGTTGAGCTGACTCAATCTGCAGGGTCCCATTTGAAGGGCTTAAGCTGAGTGGGTTGAGTCAGACCCCTGAAGTTGGTCAACACAGCTGTCCAGTGCTCATCAGTTGGAGGTGAATTGTTCAAAGTCAAAATTGTTCAAAGGAAAACAAATCTAAAAGAACTGGGGAGAGAGCAAATACGAAGAGCAGAACCCTCATTCTTGGGAGGTAATTTCATTTAACAGGAGCAGGGCAGAAGTGAAGGGGGGGTTGCAGTTTGTTTTCTCACTTGTACGGGGCAGCCACACCCTATTAGGGAAAGGCAAATTAAGCTTTCACCTTCCACAGATCATGCAAACAATTAGTAAGCAGTTTTCTTTTTTTAACATTTTTTTTATTATTAGAGCTTTTTATTTACAAAACATATGCATGGGTAATTTTTCAACACTGACCCTTGCAAAATCTTCAGTTCCAAATTATCCCCTCCTTCCCCCTCCCCCTCCCCAGATGGCAGGTAGTCCAATACATGTTAAATATGTTAAAATACATGTTAGATCCAATATATGTATACATTTTTATACAGTTACCTTGCTGCACAAGAAAATTTGGATCTAAAAAGAAAGAAAAAACCTGAGAAGGAAAACAAAAAATGCAAACAAACAATAACAAAGAGTGAGAATGTTATATTGTGGTCTACATTCAGTTCCCACAGTACTCTCTTTGGGTATAGATGACTCTCTCCATTACTGAACAATTGGAACTAGTTAAAATCATCTCATTGTTGAATAGAGCCACGTCCATCAGAACTGATAATTGTATAGTCTTCTTGGTGTTGTGTACGGTGATCTCCTGGTTATGCTCATTTCACTTAGCATCAGTTCATGTAAGTCTCTCAGGGCCTCTCTGAAATTATCCTGCTGATCGTTTCTTTTTGTTTATTTTATTTTTTATTATAGCTTTTTATATGCAAAGCATATGCATGGGTGATTTTTCAACATTGACACTTGCAAAACCTTCTGTTCCAACTTTTTCCCTCCTTGCCCCCACCCCCTCCCCCAGATGGCAGTTAGTCCTATACATGTTAAATATACTAAAGTATATCTTAAATGCAATACACACACACACACACACACACACACACACACACACACACACACATATTTATACTGCTATCTTGTTGCACAGGAAAAATCAGATTTAGAAAGAAAATAAAATTAACCTGAGAAGAAAAAAACAAAAATGCAAGCAAACAACAGAAAGAGTATAAATGTTATGTTATGGTCCACACTTATTTCCCAGTGTTCTTTCACTGAGTATAGCTGATTCTGTTCTTTACAGATCCACTGGAACTGATTTGCATCCTCTCTTTGTTGAAGAGAGTACATCCATCAGAATTGATCATCATGTAGTATTGTTGTTGAAGTGTATAATGATCTCCTGTACCTGCTCATTTCACTCAGCATCAATTCATGTAAGTCTCTCCAGGCCTTTCTGAAATTATCCTGCTGGTCATTTCTTACAGAACAATAATATTCCATAACATTCATATACCACAATTTACCCATCCATTCTCTAACCGATGGGCATCCATTTAATTTGCAATTTCTAGCCAATACAAAAAGAGCTGCCACAAACATTTATGCACATGTGGGTCCCTTTCCCTTCTTTAGTTCTTTGGAATATAAGCCCAGTAGTAACACTGCTGGGTCAGAGTATGCACTGTTTAATAACTCTTTGAGCAAAGTTCCAAATTGTTCTCCAGAAGGTTGGATCCGTTCACAATTCCACCATGCATGTATCAGTGTCCCAGATTTCCCACATCTCTTCCAATATTTGTCATTATCTTTTCCTGTCATCTTGGACAATCTGAGAGGTGTGTAATGGTATCTCAGAGTTGCCTTAATTTGCATTTCTCTGATCAATAGTGATTTAGAGTACCTTTTCATATGACTAGAAATATTTTCAATTTCTTCATCTGAAAATCATCTGTTCATATCTTTTCAACATTTATCAATTGGAGAATGGCTTGATTACTTATAAATTTGAGTAAAGTCTCTATATATTTTGGAAATGAGGCCTTTAATCAGAACCTTCGCATGTAAAAATGTTTTGCCAGTGTATTGCTTCCCTTCTAATCTTTTCTGCATTAGTTTTATTTGTACATTTTTTAACTTAATATAATCAAAATTATCTATTTTGTGATCAATAATGATTTCTAGTTCTTTGGTCACAAATTCCTTCCTCCTCCACAGGCCTGAGAAGTAAACTACCCTATGATCATCTCAGTAGATACAGAAAAAGCATTTGATAAAATCTAACATTCATTCCTATTAAAAACCCTAGTGAGTATAGGAATAAATGGACTTTTCCTTAAAATAGTCAGTAGCCTCTATTAAAACTATCAGTAAGTATCATATGAAATGGGAATAAATTGGAACTATTCCCAGTAAGATGAGGGGTGAAAGAAGGATGCCCACTATCACCATTACTTTTCAATATTGTATTAGAGAGGTTTTGGCAATAAGAGAAGAAAAAAGAGATTAAGGGAATTAGAATAGGTAACGAGGAAACCAAATTACCACACTTTGCAAATGATAAGATAGTATACTTAGAGAAACCTAGAGAATCAACTACAAAACTATTAGAAATAATCTACAACTTTAGTTAAGTTGCAGGACACAAAATCAATTCACATAAATCAATAGCAATTTTATTCATCATTAACAAAATCCAACAGCATGAGATACAAAGAGAAATTTCATTTAAAATAACTGTCAATAATAAAAACTATTTGGGAATCTATCTGCCAAGGAAAGTCATAAAGTATATGAGCAAAACTACAAAATACTTTCCACACAAATAAAATCAGATCTAAACGACTGGAAAAATATCAAGTGCCCTGGGATAGGTTGAGCAAATATAATACAGATGATAATACTACCTAAACTAATCTGTTTATTTAGTGCTATACCAATCAGACACCCAAAAAACTATTTGAATGACCTAGAAAAAATAACAACAAAATTCATCTGGAACAACAAAAGGTCAAAAATTTCAAGGGAATTAATGAAAAAAGAAAAGGCAAATGAAGGTGGCCTAGCTCTACCAGAATAAAATTATATTATAAAGCAACAGTAACCAAAACCATGATACTGTCTAAGAAATAGAGAAGCTGATCAGTGAAATAGGTTAGGTTCATAGGATAAAATAGTCAATAATTATAGGCATCTCGTGTTTGACAAACCCAAATACTCCAGGTTTTGAGATAAGAATTCACTATTTGAGAAAAACTGCTGGGGAAATTGGAAATTACTATGGTAGATACTTGCTATTGACCCACACCTAACACTGTATACCAAGAGATGGCCAAAATGGGTTCATCATCTAGACATAAATAATGATATTATAAATAAATTCGTTAATGAGCAGGACCAGGAGAACATTATATACTTCAACAACAATATTATATGATGACCAGTTCTGATGGACCTGGCCATCCTCAGCAATGAGATCAACCAAACCATTTCCAATGGAGCAGTAATAAAATGAACCAGCTATGCCCAGAGACAGAACTTTGGGAGATGACGAAAAACCATTACATTAAATTCCCAATCCCTATATTTATGCCCACCTGCATTTTTGATTTCCTTCACAAGCTAACTGCACAAAATTTCAGAGTCTGATTCTTTTTATACAGCAAAATAATGTTTTGGTCATGAATACTTATTGTGTATCTAATTTATATTTTAATGTATTTAACATCTACTGGTCATCCTGCCATCTAGGGGAAGGGGTGGGGGGTGGGAGGTGAAAAATTCGAACAAGAGATTTGGCAATTGTTAACGATGTAAAGTTATCCATGCATATAACCTGTAATTAAAGGCTATTAAAAAAATAAATTCGTTTTAAGTAAATGCTACTGGTCATTTTAAAGAAAAGTATTTATTCCTATACTCACTAGTGTTTTTAATACGAATAGAATTTGGATTTTATCAAATACTTTTTCTTCATCTATTGAGATGATCATATGGTTTTTTGTTAGTTTGGTTATTGATATAGTCAATTATACTAATTGTTTTCCCAATATTGAACCAGCCCTGCATTCCTGGTATAAATCCTCCTTGGTTATCATGTATTATCTTGGATATGACTTTCTATAATGTCTTTGCTAATATTTTATTTAAGATTTTTGATCCATGTTCATTAGGGAGATTGGTCTATAATTTTCTTTCTCTGTTTCCATCCTACCTGGTTTAGGTATCAGCACTTTATATATGTTATAAAAGGAATACAATAGGAGTCACAAGAAAAATCAGATCAAAAAAAGAAAGTAAATGAATAAGAAAACAAAAAGGAAGTGAACAACAAAAAAAGTGAGAATTTTTATATTGTGGTCCACGCTCAGTTCCCACAATCCTCTTTCTGGCTGTAGATGGCTCTCTTCATCACAAGATCATTGGAACTGAAATCCATCATCGCATTGTTGGAAAGAGTCACTTTCACCAGAATTGATCATTGTATAATTTTGATTTTGCTTTGTATTGTAATGTTCTGGTTAGTTTTCTGGAAGTCTCTGGACCAGCCTTCATTTCAGCAGAGTAATCACTATGACAATAGCCAGAGATAAAGTCTAAATTCTTTATTATCTCTTTCAAAGTCTTGTCTCCTTGCCTGGGACCCAGGCCAGCTTTCTGGAGGTCCTCTGCAATGTGTCTTGGTTTCTGTTGGGAGGCAGGAGGACCACCACAAAGGTCTCTGTTTTGAACTTTTCCTGAGTCCTGGAAGTCCTCTATCTTCCCCAAGTCTGTGCCAGTCCCCCAGAATCTTGGTTTCAGTGGAGAAGCAAAGGAGGAGAGCCACCATGAAGGTGTGAGATGGAATGAATGTCTCTCCTTGCCTCTGAGAGCTTGAGCTCCAGCCTCCAGTCCTCTGTCTTCTCTGAGTCTGTTCCAGTCCCCCTCTAGGTCTGACTCTGTTACAATTGAGTCCATTCATCATACTGAGTATAAGTCAATCATTACATCACCAGGGAACCATATATTGTTGTAAGATTAATTCAATCATACTGAACTAGGGAACTGTTAACCACCATGCTAAACTAGATAACCATTGTTTTATCGATTCCATTGAGTTAACCCCCTCATAAGAATCCTTGTTTCAGAGTTCTGGCCCATTACAGTGTACAATGATCTCCTGGTTCTGCCCATTTCACTCAGCATCAGTTCATGTAAGTCTCTCCAGGCCTCTCTGAAATCATCCTGCTGATCATTTCTTACAGAAAAATAATATTCCATAAGATTCATATACCATAATTTATTCAGTCATTCTGCAACTGATGGGCACCTACTCAGTTTCCATTTTCTTGCCACTATGATAAGGGCTGCCACAAACATGTTTGGACATGTGAGTCACTTTCCTTCCTTTAAGATCTCTGTGGGTTATAGTGATAATAGAAATTGAAAACTTTTTGATTATAGTTCCAAATTACTCTCCAAAATGGCTGTTATCAGTTCACAACTCCAACAACAATGTATTAGAAATCCACCAGTTTTCCACATCTCTCCTAACATTTCTCCTTGTCTTTTCCTGTCATCTTAGCCAATCTGAGAGGTGTGTAGTCATCTCTCAGAGTTGTCTGAATTTGCATTTCTCTGATCAATAGTGATTTAGAGCATTTTCCCATATGATTAGAAATAGTTTCAATTTCCTCATCTGAAAATTGGTCATAACTTTTGACCATTTATTAATTGGAGAATGGCTTGAATTCTTATAAATTTGAGTCAATTCTCTATATATTTTAGAAATAAGGCCTTGTTTTGTGATTTTTAGTTCGGATTTGCTCCAATAAAGAACACTCTCAAGTTAAAGTAAAAGTAAAATTTATTTAAACAGGTAAAGGAATAAAACAGGATTTAGACCTACACAAGCAGCAAATGATTAAACATAACAAAAAGGTATTAAGTGTAACAATATTAAATGGAATAATGAGAAATACATCACCAATTCATTGGAACCGTTGATCTCACACAAACTGGGAGCCCCGGAACAGCCTGATCAACATGAACTGGGAAAGTCCCATGCAAAACGTCCTTCCATGGGTGAAGCTCAGCTTTGCAACGGGATTTAGACTTTTTATATGTTCTTTAAACAATGAAGACATTGGGCCAATTCTGTTATATAAGCCTTTTGGGCATAAATTGGGGTTCAAGACTAGAGTTCATTTATTATAGGACATGTCCTTATTGACATGACCCAAAGCTCGATCTTGGCGTATGAGGTTAATTAAATAGCTCATATTTGGGAGGGAGCCACTCCTCTTCAAACATAAGCAGTACCAGGGATGGCTAGTCCCTAGAGATAATGCCAAGAATATGCAGAGTTCAAGGATCAGTCAAATAAGGCCTAGTCACATCCAATGCTCAGTCCTATTATTTTGGAATGATATTATATAAAAGAAATTCTATTTTCTTATTCAGGCCTTTATCAGAACCCTTAAATCTAAAAATGATTTATTGCTTCTCTTCTGATCTCTTCTGCATTAGTTTTTTTTTTTTTTTTTTTTTTTTTTTTGTACAGAAACTTTTTAACTTAAATATAATCAATTATCTATCTGGTGTTCAATTGTGAATTCCCATTCTTCTTTGGACACAAATTCCTTCCTTCTTCACAGATTTATGAGGTAAACTATCCTATGTTTCTCTAATTTGCTTATAATATCACTCCTTATGTCTAAATCATGAACCCATTTAGATCTTATCTTGGTATGCTGTGTAAGGTGTGGGTTAAGCCCTAATTTCTTCCATACTGGATTCCAAATTTCCCAGCAGTTTTTATCAAAGTTTTTATCAAAAAGCGTGTTCTTATCCCAAAAGCTGGTGTCTTTGCATTTGTCAGACACTAGATTACAAAAGTTATTGGCTATTTTGTCCTGTGATCCTAACCTGTTCCACTCAACAACTACTCTATTTCTTAGCCAGTACCAAATGTTTTGATTATGGTTGCTTCATAATATAGCTTTCAATCTGGCACAGCTAGGCCACCTTCATTAACATTATTTTTCCATTAATTCCCTTGAAATTCTTGACCTTTTGTTCTTCCAGATGAATTTTGTTATTTTTTCTAGGTCAGTAAAATAATTTCTTGGGAGTTTGATTGGCATGGCATTTAATAAGTAGATTAATTTAGATAGTCTTGTCATTTTTATTCTATTCCCTTGGCCTCCCCATGAACACATGCTATTTTCCCAAATGATTAGGTCTGGTTTTATTTGTGTGGAATTTGGTTTGTAGTTATGTTCGTACAATCCCTGACTTTTCCTTTGGCAGATAGATTCCAAAATTAATTATTTTATTATCCCCAGTTATTTTGAAAGGAATTTCTTTTTGTATCTTTTGTTGCAGTACTTTGTTGGTAACATATAAAAATGCTGAATGCTTTATGTGGATTTATTTTGTATTCTACAACTTTGCTAAAGTTGAGAATTGTTTCTAGTAGTTTTTTAAGTGTATTCTCTAGGGTTCTCTAAATATACCATTACATCAGCTGCAAAGAATGATAATTTGGTTTCCTTATGACCTAGTCTAATAGCTTTCATCTCTTTTTTCTTCTCTTATTGCCAAAACCAATATTTCTAACACAATAGTGGGTGATAGTGGGCAGCCTTGTTTCACTCTTGATCTTAATGGGAATTAGTTTAGTCACACTATATATGATCTTGCTGATGGTTTTAAATAGATGCTACTGATCATTACAAGGAAAAGTCCATTTATTCCCATACTCTCTAGTATTTTTAATAAGAATGGGTGTTGGATTTTATCAAATACGTTTTCTTCATTTATTGAAATAATCATATGTTTTTGTTAGTTTGGTTATTGATATAGTTGATTATGCTAATAGTTTTCTTAATATTGATTCAGCCCTGCATTCCTGGCATAAATGCTACTTGGTCATAGTGATTTTCTGTAATCTTGTTGCTGATATTTCATTTAAGATTTTTGCATTAATAGTCATTAGGGAAATTGGTCTATAATTTTCATTCTCTGTTTTCACTCTATCTGGTTTAGTTATTAGCACCATATCTGTGCCATATCTGGCTTAGGATTTTCAAAATCGTGGGTAAAACAATCTGACCAAGCTTCCCATCTCCAACAAAACTGGAAGTTACTTAGGTGATGGGAAAACCAATTTATGAACCTGTCTACACAGGTAGTGTTCATTGTATCCAAACACATGCAGAACATTTCAGTTGCCTGTGCAAGGACTTGGGGTAAAGAGCCAGGTTGAAGCTTGCACAGTTCAATGAGAAGAGTTGTGCACATAACATCAATGTGAGAGGGGGTACAGGAAGCTGAAATAGCTCTGCAAAGATCACCTCAACAATATAATTCAAGGGGATCTTGTTCTTTCCTGGAGAGCTCTCACTAGCTGCGCAGCATGTGTCTGCCTTTCTTTCCAGTGGGATTTAATGACAAAGTGAAGATGCTCTTCTATGACAAATCTCTCCACCGAATGACTGCCAGGCATAACAGGCTCCCTCAGGGTTATCCGTGTAATTAACATCCTAAAGATGACCCTGGGCATTGGGTAGACTGATCCTCCCATGTGAAGCAGTGGTGTAAAAGGCGGCAGGTTGTGCTGTAAGACTTCACAGAGGATGGTGTCAAAGGCAAGGCAGGGTCTCGGGATGCGCCTTTCATGCCAGCCATCTTTTTAAATTTCTGAATCTGGGCCCAAAGGAAGTCTAAATACTCTTCTCCTGGGTGCGGTTTGTCAGCAGTGCACACTTGTAACAATGGGATGTGAGTTTTGGGGCATCTTTTAAGATAGCTTTCAACAGTGGGGAAAATGCGATCCATCTCTGTTTCTTTTCTTTTCTTTCTTTTTTTTTTTTTTTTTCATATAACTCCTTTCCAACCCAGTGCAAAGATGACAGAAATGTAAACACGAACCAATCCCGGCGAGCCTGAGGGACACCTTCTTCCTGAGTTACTAGGACAAAATTCTCAAACAGAGCTGCCATTGGCCGAGCAGCTATTACATGACAATTCACAAGATCTCATTAAAAACGGACCAAAACCACAGCTTCCTCATAGTTGTTTGCGAGCAAAGATTCTTGAAGCTGACAGAACGTGGCTTCCACAACTTCCCCGCCAAAGTTGTGATTTCGGGCATTAAACAGGCCAAGGTTGTACACACCGTCAATTTCAAAGGAGACAGACGAGCAACGGAACAAAGAAATCTTAGAATCTCGCTCTTGTGGGTGGGAAGATCAGCTTCCAAAACACCAGCTGAGCCTTCCAGGTTGCTCTGCAAGGAGAAAGTGCTCTTTTCTCCCGCTCTGCCTATTAGAGATTCTATCCGATCTTCGATTTCATTGGTAGCAAGGTCCTCTTCCTTTTGCGGGTTGTTTAATCGTTCTCATCAGTACGCCTCCGCCGCTGCCGTGACATGCTGTCTGCTGCCCGCGCCCCCTCCTCCTCGGGTCCCTGCTCCCGCCTCTGCGGCCGCCGCCGATGCCGGAAAATCCGCGCCGTTCGCTTCATAGCGTCTGGAAAAGGCGGAACACAAGGTTCTGCAAAGGTGATTGCAGAGAAATGCAGGATGACAGGCCAACCGCCACCGTGAAGGGAGATGGGGTGAATGTCTCCCCCAAACCCGGGCTTCTCCCGTCCTCCTCTTCTCCGAGTCTAAACCAGTCTCTCCCACAGTGTAGGAAGGAGGAGGGCCACCAGGAGCCTGATCAAAGACGGAACGTCTCTCTCCCAGCCCTTGTTGGCTATTATATACTCTATTATCATTACATCATCGTAGGTAGGAAACTTGTAGAACAGCTGTCAGTCTTGTAGAACTAAGCACCTGTGCTGAACTAGGGAACTCACATGCTAAACTGGATGGCCACTGTCTCATCAATTCCGCTGAGTTCACCCTTTGTTTAAATCAATCATCCTGCCCTTTACAGGTATACACGCGGTAACTGGAAAAGGGACTACTCAATGCCAAGGACCGCGGACATAAGGAAAGGCTTCCCCTTTGGGGCAGCACATAAGCTAATAAACATGGATGAAGTGCCTACTATGTGCCAGAGACGGTGCTCAGTGCAAGGGCACAGAAAGAAGCAGGACGGTTCTAGTCCTCGAGGAGCTCCTGTCTCACAGTCAGAGACTCAACCTTTGTCCTGTTCCGAGACCGTAAGGCAGTCAAGGCTTCACGCATTCCCATTCCCGGCCTTATTTAAAGAGCAGCACAGCTTCCGGGGCCTCCCAGGATCTCCCCGGAGCCTTAGGCAGAGGTGAGGGACAGGGCCAGAGGCAGATTCTGTCTGACCTGAGAAGCTCCCAAGCTCCGGGCGATCAAGCCAAGGAAACTTTATTAAACACCTATAATGCCCCAGGCGAAGGCAGAAGAGAATATAGGAGGTGGCTTCAAGTTGGCAATTAAGGACAATGAAGGAGCTGAGCACCGGACTGTGGGGCTAAAGAAAACCTTTCCAAATCCCCCGGACTGAACGCGGCACCGGGGTCTGTGTCACTGCGCACGTGTGGCCTCGGCTCCCGCTGTTGGCCTCGGTCAGAAGGAGGGTCCCCTGGCTCCAGTCCTGACAGTGCGCAGGCGCGTGCGCGCTGTTGAGCCAGAGCCCCCAACCCTGTGTGTGGCCGTGGTTTCTCCCAGGCACGTGTGTACACAGGGCACGTGTATAATAAGCTCCTGAGTCTGCGCCAGTACAAGCGCTTATTAGGGGCCTGTGTGTGTGTTGCAGCCCCTCCCCCCCATGTCCCGCAGCCCCTCCCTCCTCAGATCTTGCCACCGCCCCTTTGAGCCGCCCCTCCCCCATGGCAGCGGGACCCCCGCTGCCTCCTCCCCTTGCCCTCTCTCCCCTCCCCCACGTCGCATCCTGTTGTTGCTCCAGCTTTTGACGCCTGACTCGGGGCCCCTGCCCCCAATCCTTCTCTGGTCACTTCTGCCTCTTCTGTACAGCCCGGAAGCCTCTACTGGCCGGCCCGGCCCGTCTTTCCTCCTGCAGGAATCTTTGGCGCAGCCTCTTCTAGGGTCATTGCTGGCCTTGGTAAAAGGGGGAGACCGCGCACCTCGGGGTTCCAGCATGTGGAAGGGCCAGAGGCCAAGGTGCCATCAGCCTCTGGGAGGTTTGGGCTACAAGGAGTCGGGGCCCCGGGGATGCTGTTCCTCCCGGGCTCAGCGGCCCCAGTGGGAGGTCAGGTAGTTGGCAGTTGCTGGTAGCCCTGGCACTTATATTTGTGTTCATTGGTAGAGGGCCTCAGGTAGTGGGGGAACTCTGGGTAAGCCCAGAGGGAACCTGCTGACAAGGTCTGGTTTGGCTTCCCACCTCCCTGTGGTGTTCTCACCTTTCCTAACAAGTCAAGAAGGGTGTGAACACCTGTGTTCTATTTACACATCAACAGCAGGTGCTTATACTTACCACAGGTGTTAACACAGCTTCCTGTGGGATGTCCTGCTACCAGAGTTAACACTTGCTCACGGTGCTGGGCTGATGTAAGCATGCTGAGGTATTTAAGGGCTGGGAAGACTGGAAAGAGACACTTCATCTTGGACCATCCTGGTGGCTCTCCTGCCTCCTTCACTCCTCCACTAAGACGAAGGTTGGTCCCCAGATCCTCCAGAGAGCTGGTCCGGACACTACCTGTTGGCACCCAGCGTGGGCCTCTGGAAAGCGTAATATGTTTTGTTACCCCAATTTGGGGGCTCAAGAAAGCACACTGTATTTGGCACCCAAGTGAGGCCTTAGAGGTGGGGTTGTGGGCTCTAAGCCCTATTCTCAACAGCTCAACTGACAGGATTGTTGAGGTCATTGGAGAAGTCCCCAAGACCTGGGAAGACTCTGCTCATCCTCAGGCAGCAGATGGAGCCCAAGGAGGGTATGACTTCTGGCTTTCCCATGGCCCCCATCCAGGAACCAGTGACCTTCTGGGACGTGGCTGTGGACTTCAACTGGGAGGAGAGGAGGGTCCTGGAGCCTGCCCAGAGGGCCCTGCACAGGAACGTGATGCTGGAGAACTACCAGAACCTGTTCTCTGAGGGGATTCCTGTTTCCAGACTGGATCTGATCTCTCTATTGGAGAAGCAAGAAGCAGCCTTGAGTCCCAAGAACTCCAGTGGGTCTCCTCAAGATTCACTTACTGTACGTCAGAGAACATACCCTGGAGAGAAACCCTTTGAATGTCATGAGTGTGGAAAAGCCTTCAGTCATCGAGGATCCCTTACTGTACATCAGAGAACTCATACTGCGGAGAAACCATTTGTGTGTAAGGAATGTGGGAAAGATTTCATTCGTAGGATTGATCTCACTGTTCACCAGAGAGTTCATACTGAAGAAAAACCCTTTGAATGTAATGAATGTGGAAAAGCCTTCAGTCATCGAGGATCCCTTACTGTACATCAGAGGACTCACACTGGAGAGAAACCATTTGTGTGTAAGGAATGTGGGAAATGTTTTAGGCAGAGGAACCATCTCTCTGTTCATCAGAGAATTCATACTGGAGAGAGACCCTTTGAATGTAATGAGTGTGGCAAAGCCTTCAGTCATCGAGGATCCCTTACTGTACATCAGAGGACTCACACTAGAGAGAAACCCTTTGTATGTAATGAGTGTGGCAAAGCCTTCAGTGATCGAGGATCCCTTACTGTACATCAGAGGACTCACACTGGAGAGAAACCCTTTGTATGTAATGAGTGCGGCAAAGCCTTCAGCCAGAGACCACACCTCATTTGTCATCACAAAATTCATACTGGAGAGAAACCCTTTCAATGTAATGAATGTGGAAAAGCCTTCAGGACACAAGCATGCCTTACTGTACATCAGAGAACTCACCCTGGAGAGAAACCCTTTGTATGTAATGAGTGTGGGGAAGCCTTCAACCATCGAGGAGACCTTATTGTACATCAGAGAAAACACCCTATATAAAAATCTTTTGTATGTAGTGAGTCTGGGAAAGCCTTTAGTAGGAGCTCTAGCCTTATTACTCATAAGAAAATTCATATGAAAGAGAAACAGAATTTGTTGAAATAGAGAGATTTCAGACAGGAACCACCCCTTCACTGTCACCAGAGAATTCATATGATTCTGGCAACTCAGTAGGAGAAAAATCTATTCTTCCTAAAATAATCCATTGTGACTCTTTTGGTTTAACATGCCACCTGCACTTCTCAACCTGGGCCTTTTTCATCCCCTCCTAATCCAACACAGGAAAAAAACTGACATTGTATGTATTGTTTCACACTGAGTCCACCATACTGGTAAAGAAGAGCAGATGAAGTACCATACTCTTCCCTCAGTATTTGATTTGGTATTTATAACTTCTTTAGTCTGATTTCTAATGTATTGATATATTTCAAAAATGTAATTGATGTATCTAATGTATTGATGTATTTAATACATGATATTATATTCATTTTTTGTATTTTATTCGTATATGGCTTTGAGCAATAATTTATCCTTTTGGTGCCTGCTTTAGCTATATTCTAAAAATTTTGGAATATTGACTCACTTTTACCATTGTCTTGGAAGCTGTTCCTGTTTCTGCAATCTGTCTCTTGGCTGACATATTTAACATTTCACTATTTCAGTTTCCATTTAAAACTAACTTTTGTGGTGCTGTCTGAATTGATTATTATTTAACTGATATTATCATCTGTGAAGGAAGGGATTAGCATTTAAGATATGTATATATATTTAATTTTCTTTTTTTAAAAAAGGAAATTCCTTGGACTCCAAGGAAATCAAATCAGTCAATTCTTGAATAATTACTTCAGACTACTCATTGGAAAGGCAAAAAGTGAAATTGAATCTCCTATATTTTGGCCAATGAAAAGAAAGGACTCATTGGAAAAAGAACTGATACTGGGAGAGTTTGAAGGGAAAAGGAGAAGAGGAATGGCAGAAGAGAAGATGGACATTTAGTGTCACAGAAGCAACAAATATGAGTTTGTATAGTCTTCAAAAGGTGGTCAGAGCTATAAGGACCTGGTGTCCTACACTCCATACAGTCATCAAGAGTGTTACATGACTGAACAAACAAGAAAAGCATGTCAGGTACTGTGCTAAGCACTGGGGATACAAGTGGAGTGGAGTCAAAAATAGGAAAAAGACAATATCTGTCCTCAAGGAGCTTCCACTCTAATTAGGGAAGAAACAAATAATATGCAATAAACTTGGAAGGGTAAATAAACAGGACGCAAACTGAGAGGCTTAAAATGTTAAGATAAGTCTATTTCTTCTTCAATTTTCTGGGACCCAGATTGTTCAGGATGTTTCATCGGAGATTGAGAAATAGGCAGCTATCTGAATGTTTTTAAATAAGAGTGTAAAAAATGGATTAGGGGAATGGGATGAAAGTTGGGGAAAACAGGAAGCCATGAGTTCAATAAGATGTCTACAGTATATTGCAAGACATAATTATTGGCTTAATGAGTAGCAATCTAAATGGAGAGAGGGAATTGGACGCAAGACATAGCATGAACATGTTTTCATATTTAATTTACCAATTAACTGAACAAATTTATGAAGGGCTGAGAAGATTTGAAAAGGATTCAATAGTTTTGAACTCAGCAGACGATAAGAGTAATTGTGCCTATAAAAACGTTTGCAGAAAACTTAAGCTTGGAGAATGAATGAACTTGAGGGAGTGAGGAGATAATGTGCTACATTTTGGACATGTTCACTTTGAGGTGTCTATGGGGCATCTAGTTGGAGATATGCAGTGGCAACTGATATGGAATTAAGAGCTTAGGAGAAAAGACAACTAGGAATCTCTTCTAGGAGAGTAGAAATATCTCTTTATGATTGTTAAAAAAACAACTGCTAATCATTGCCTTGTGATAAGCAAAAGAACACAAAGATCAAAGGAAACTTTTAGTGATGATATTGCCCGATTTCATCCAAGACCATATTAACATCATTGTCAAAAGAAAACCAGATAAACCTGTAAGATCTCAGCTTATTCAGATTATAAAACATCTACCAAAAATGTTTTTGGGGTAATTTTTGACTTCCAATGGGCTTGAAAGCTTTCCACCCATCAATGGGAATGCTGAACCCTCAATAAATATATTTCTATATCAAGAAATGAAAATGTTTCAAAATTACAGAAATTCTGAAATGGGAATGAAATATCATAATGCAACATTGCATCATACTATTTAACACAAGTTTAATAAATGTATCAAAGAGGTAGAGATCTAAGAGGCATCATTAACCTAGGGCCTCACCTAAATTAGTGCCACTGAAAACCTATAAGTTATAACCCATGTTTTGTTTGTTATTTAATGTTATATTTGTCATGGAATGTATTCTTTCTTCTTGATGATGAATTAAAGTAAATGTATCACATCTTATAAATTCATTGCCAAAATGTAAATGTAAATCATGTACATAAAGTGATTTCAGGCACATGTTGCCTATTAAAAGCTCTTGAATGATGGAAGAAGTTGTCGATTTTCTTGTGTGAATCAATCAAACAAATTTGACATTGTTCCAATTCATTCAAGTGTCACGGCACTTGACATAATTCATTCCACTTTGACATTTCCTTTTATTATTAGGAAGTTCTACATCATGAAGAATCTGTAATGTTCTCTGTGGAGGTTTTCTTGGGGTCTCTGGAGGCGGCCTTCATTTCAGTTCAGTAATCACCAGACGTGCAGCCACAAATTAAGGTCCAAATCATGTAGTCCATTTCCAAGTCATGTCTCCTTTCCCGGGACCCGATTTGCTTTCTTAGAGGCCTATCTCTTTCATTGGTTCCAAGAGCTTGAGCTCTTGCCACCATTCCTTTGTCTTCTCTGCCTCTGCCAGCTTCTTCAGGTCTTCTCAAATGTGTCTTGATTTCTGTGGGGGAGGCAGGAGGACCGCTTTATTTTAAAGACAATCTTTGCCATCATATGTTATATACTATCTTCCAGAAATGCTTGTTTTATCCCAATAATAAAAAATAACATATTTTTTTCCAAAAATTTAAAAGAAAGGAAGATTTGGGAGCTGTGATCAATTCAATGACCAAACATCATTACAGAAGACTAATGATGAAACATACTTCTGACCTTTGTAAATAAAGAACTGACAGATTCAGAGCGCTAATTGATACTTATTTTTTTGTCCATGGGTAATACTTGAATTTAATTTGTTTGACTCTCCATCTTTACAAAACTGATCATTTTAATTTCGTAATAGAAATGAAATTATATTTTTATGGGAAAGTAATTAATTAAAAAATATATATAGCACCCAGTATACAGGATCATCATAGTCCTAATTCTGGATTTTGTGCTTCTGTTAATGAACCCTAAGATTATAATAGCTATTGACAGCTGCTTTCTTATTCTCTTCATTCATATTGAGTTTTTGATCAACTAAAATAGATTTTTATGACAGTTCTCAAGCCATAACTCTCCCATCTAACAATTACACAGTATTTTGAAGTCATTTTATTCCTATGACAATTCATGTTGTAACATTTTGCCCATTATTCTAATTTGTAAAGATCTTTAGGCTTCTGGCTGTGTCTTCCTACATGTTGTCCATTCTTTCCAATACATTATCATCAAATTTAGAATTCATGAGGTAGTTGCCACTTTTTGACTTAGAAAGTGAAATGATGGACAAAATGAGAGGGGGGAAGACACATACACACACACACACAGAGAGAGAGAGAGAGAGAGAGAGAGAGAGAGAGAGAGAGAGAGAGAGAGAGAGAGATTGATTATACATGGAAGGAGAGGAAAGGATAAATATATCGACATATATTCTTACGTTCATGTGTTCCTTCAGACACCATGTAGATTGGGTCCTCTAAAAAGGTTTTGCTATTTTTAGTTTCTAGTAGCAACTCAGACCTATTTGGTTCTTATGAACCTCCTCCTTGAAGGTATCATTTTCTGATCTGTGGAGCAAAGTTATGTCAGGTTTAAAGAATCACAAAAGTCTTACCTGGTGTTAAAATATTCCTTCTATTTCCATTGCTCTCTATGTACTACAGAACAATAGAGACACATCAGAGCACTTTGAATAGGTTAGCAGATGTTTTAACTAAGGTATTTAAACTTTCAGAGACCAGCCAATTGCTCCACTCACAGATATCAAAATTCCCTCTCTATCTCCAATGCCTCCCTAATTCTCCCCACACTCAATTGCTCTCCTTCTATCAATTTCAGTGAAACCAAAGGTGGTTTGAAATGCACATTTGAATCCCATTTGAGATTCAAACACCTTTAGGTTAGGGATTGGGATGGATTATTAACTTCCATTTTATAGATGACAAAACTGAAGCTCAGTGTAAAGAAATGATTTGTTGAATAAAAATACTTGTGGTTCAGAATTCAGGTCACTTGAATTAGTTTTCTTTTCTTTTCTTTTTCCTCTTTTTTTTGCACCTTTAATACTCAGGCAGCAAACTGATGGTACAGAAGTGAATGACTGGGACCTAGATTGGCAATGGCAGATCTAAAACCCAAAAGTCTTATTCTCAAATATATTTGCCTAACAGAGCTGCTTAATATATGTTGGTTCAGTTGCATTGTTTGTCACTTCTCCCAAATCTCCAAAACATTTTCCTTGGCAGCCTAATCTGTTTCTTTTCATGAAGTCTCCAGAGAAGTTGGGATAGCCACTACCTCTATTAATCAATCAACTAAGTGCCATTTGTTAAGGGCTATGTATTGGGCTAAGCGATGGGAGATGCAGAGAAAGGCAAAAGACAATCCGTATTTTCATATTGCTCATAGATAATATGCAATATGAGGGAGAAATTAAACAAACTATCTCAGTGAGAATATTCTAATGTGAAGTGAGGTCTCTCTTGTGAAGGAAAGCTCTCCACACTCATTACACTACAAGGTTTGTCTCCAGTATGAATTTTTGATTTTGAATAACTTCTTTGATCAGGCACAAGGCCTTACAACATTCATTACACTAATAAGGTTTCTCTCCAATATGAATTCTTCAATGCAAATTAAGAGCTGTAGTCAGGCAGAAAGTCTTCCCATTACATTCTTAAGATCTTTCATATCTTCCAGCAAAACGCCTTCCCACAGTCATTACCTTCATAAAGTTTCTCTCCCATATGAATTTTCCTGTACTGAGTAAGATATGTCGACTGGCTGAAAGTCTTGCCACATTCATTATATTCATTATTATTTCTTCACTAGCTGGGTGCCACAATTCCAGATTTCACTCAACTCAGAGTCCAAAGTACCATCCCTTATAAGACTTTCCTGGCATAATTCCTCCAAAGAAATGTCCAGCTTTTGGGTTGTCTGTTTGATTTCAGACCTGTCCCAACCTGAAAGAGAGAAAAATGTAAATATTCCATTTCCTGCTGTATTACACTTAATCATATCTTCTATCTCCTCAATCAATAAAGATTATCAAATAATGAAATATACAACCTATGACACATTACTTTTGTGAGTATAATGAGCTTTTACACTGTATAATAAGCTTCTATACCAAGGGTCCTCAAATTATGGCCTGCAGGCTAGATGGGGCAGCTGAGGACAATTATCCCCCTCACCCAGGGCTATGAAGTTTCTTTATATAAAGGCCCACAAAACAAACTTTTTATTTTTACTATATGTTGGAATCCTAGTGTCACCTCAACTTGAAACAAGGTGAAAACTCAAAGGAGTTCAGAATCCTAGTGTTAAGTCAATGGAATTGATACAATGCTTATTGGTTCACACCTTAGAGTGAATCCTTACAAGGTGATAAGTTGCTAATTATGACAGACAATAATGCTTGCGTTCACACCTTTAGAGAGCTCTTAATAGGCAAGAAGAACTTAACTACTCATTGGAGTTCATACTTTTGGGAGATTTCATGGTTTAGCATGAGATATCTGAATTCACACTTCCTTTGAAGTTCTTAGGGCCAGAGATCACTCTGGGAGATATCCCACAATCCCACTCTCAATGAAACAGCATAAATAAAGCTTTAGTGAGCCACTCGGGAGTTTTTACTTGGGAACATTGCCAGGGGTCGGAGATTCAGCACTCTGGGAGATTGAGAGCCAGAAGCCCTCTCTCAGAGGCAAGAGAGAGTCATTCCATCTGGAGGCTGAAGAAAGCAGAGGCAAAGGAAAAAGCTGCAAGAAACCCTCTCCCAGAGACAACCATTATTATCTTGAAGAAGAAAAAACACCAACAACTATAGTCCGGCCCTCCAACAGTCTGAGGGACAGTGAACTTGCCCCCTATTTAAAAAGTTTGAGGACCCCTGTTCTATAGCAATATTACAAGAAAGTCTAAGATAGAAAAGAAACTCTCACATTCATCAAATCATTCATACTAGCACTGTTCTGATGAAAACAAGTTAGTAGGTTCTATTGGGGAATGTCTAAGATACATTCCTATGACACAATATTATCTCACTTTAAAAAATGACAAATATGACGGATTCAGCAAAGCAAGGAAAGACTTAGGAACTATTACAGGAATATAAGAAGAGCAAACAAAATATATGACAACAAAAATACAACATAATATGTAATTATATGGTCCCAGAGAAGAGTGGAGAACATGTACCTCCCTCCCTAAATTGCAGAAGTGGGAGATTCCATTGATGCTAAAATCTGAAATAAGATATTAGCAAAAACACTACAGAAATTCATGCCCAGGATTATACACAACGATCAAGTAGGATTTATACCAGGAATGCAGGGCTCCTTCAAAATTAGGAAAACTATCAGTATAATTGGCCATATTAATAACCAAATGAACAAAAACCATATGATCATCTCAATAGAAGCAGAAAAAGCATTTGATAAAATCCAACATTCATTCCTATTAAAAACATTTGAGAGTATAGGGAAATATGGATTTTTCCTTAAAATAATCAGTAGCATCTATTTAAAACCATCAATAAGCAGCATATGAAATGGGGACAAACTGCAACCATTCCCAATAAGCTCAGGAGTGAAACAAGGTTGCCCACTATCACCATTACTATTTAATATTGTATTAGAAACGCTAGCTTTGGCAATAAGAGCTGAGAAAGAGATGAAAGGAATAAGAATAGGCAATGAGGAAACCAAATTATCACTCTTTGCTGATGATATGATGGTACACGTAGAGAACCCCAGCGATTCTATTAAAAAGTTATTAGAAAAAATCCACACCTTTACAAAGTTGCAGGATACAAAATAAACACACAAAAGTCATCAGTAATCTTATATATCACTAACAAAACAAAAAAGTTAGAGTTAGAAAGAGAAATTACATTTAAAGTAACTACTGATTGTATAAAATATTTAGGAATCTATCTACCAAGGGAAAAACAGAAACTTTATGAGCAAAACTACAAAACACTTTCCACACAAATTAAATCTGATCTAACCAACTGGAAAAATATCAAATGTTCTTGGATCGGGCAAGCAAATTTAATAAAGATGACAATACTACCTAAACTAATCTATTTATTTAGTGCTATACCAATCAGACTCCCCCAAAACTATTTTAATGACCTAGAAAAAATAACAACAAAGTTCATATGGAAAAACAAAAGGTCAAGAATTTAAAGAAAATTAATGAAAAAAAAATCAAATGAAGGTGGCCTAGCTATACCAGATCTAAAAGTATATTATAAAGCAGCACTTACTAAAACCATCTGGAATTGGATAAGAAATAGACTGGTTGATCAATGGAATAGTTTAGGTTCAAAGGACAACACAGCCAATAATTTTAACAATCTAGTATTTGACAAACCCAAAGACCCCAGTTTTGGGGATAAGAACACATTACTTAAAAAAAATTGCTGGGAAATTTTTAAATTAGTATGGCAGAAACTAGGCATTGACCCACATTTAACACTGTACACCAACACTGTATAAGGTAAAAATGGGTTAATAACCTAGGCATAAAGAGTGAGATTATAAATAAATTGGAAGAGCATAGGATAGTTTACTACTCAGACCTGTGGAAGAGGAAAGAATTTATGACCAGGGAAGAATAAGAGATCATTATTAATCACAAAATAGAAAAATTTGATTAAATCTAATTGAAAAGTTTTTGTACAAACAAAACAAATTCAGACAAGCTTAGAATGAAAACAATAAACTGGGAAAACATTTTTATAGTCAAAGGTTCTGATAAAGGTCTCATTTCGAAAATATATAGAGAATTGACTCTAATTTATAGGAAATCAAGCCATTCGTCATTTGATGAATGGTCAAACGATATGAATAGACAATTCTCAGATGAAGAAATTGAAACTATTTCTAGCCTGAATAAGAAATGACTTCTTTTTAGTAAGTTCACTTCAAACCAGTTCAAGAATGTGATTCTCTCCATGGGAACTTAGCCTTTCTTTAACCCTATGAGACTGGGAACATGCCACATGTGTTTGGCTTCACTTCTACAATCCCAGGAACTAGCCACTCCTTGGGATACAATGGATGCCAGTGAGGATTGGTCCCCTTCCTGACATCTATATTAATCAAGTCATATCTTGGAAGCCCATGTGGCATTTCCTTCTCCTATACATAACTTCCTTTTTTTTCAATAACCTTTTATTTACAGGTTATATGCATGGATAACTTTACAGCATTAAAAATTGCCAAATCTCTTGTTCCAATTTTTCACCTCCCACCCCCCACCCCCTCCCCTAGATGGCAGGATGACCAGTAGATATTAAATACATTAAAATATCAATTAGATACACAATAAGTATACATGACCAGAACATTATTTTGCTGTATAAAAAAGAATCAGACTCTGAAATATTGTGCAATTAGCTTGTGAAGGAAATCAAAAATGCAGGTGGACATAAATATAGGGATTGGGAATTCAATGTAATGTTTTTTAGTCATCTCCCAAAGTTATTTCTCTGGGCATAGCTGGTTCAGTTCATTACTGCTCCATTGGAGATGATTTGGTTGATCTCGTTGCTGAGGATGGCCAGGTCCATCAGAACTAGTCATCATCTAGTATTGTTGTTGACGTATATAATGTTCTCCTGGTCCTGCTCATTTCACTCAGCATCAGTTCGTGTAAGTCTCTCCAGGCCTTTCTGAAATCATCCTGTTGGTCATTTCTTACAGAACAATATTCCATAATATTCATATACCCAATTTATTCAGCCATTCTCCAACTGATGGACATCCATTCAGTTTCCAGTTTCTAGCCACTACAAAAAGGGCTGCCACAAACATTCGTGCACATACAGGTCCCTTTCCCTGCTTTATAATCTCTTTGGGATATAAGCCCAGTAGTAACACTGCTGGATCAAAGGGTATGCACAGTTTGATAACTTGTTGAGCATAGTTCCAAACTACTCTCCAAAAGGGTTGGATTCGTTCACAACTCCACCAACAATGCATCAATGTCCCAGTTTTCCCGCATCCCCTCCAACAATCATTATTATTTTTTCCTGTCATCTTAGCCAATCTGACAGGTGTGTAGTGGTATCTCAGAGTTGTCTTAATTTGCATTTCTCTGATTAATAGTGACTTGGAGCATCTTTTCATATGACTAGAAATAGTTTCAATTTCTTCATCTGAGAATTGTCTGTTCATATCCTATGACCATTTTTCAATTGGAGAATGGCTTGATTTTTTATAAATTAGAGTTAATTCTCTATATATTTTGGAAATGAGGCCTTTATCAGTACCTTTGATTGTAAAAATATTTTCCCAGTTTATTGCTTCCCTTCTAATCTTGTCTGCATTAGTTTTGTTTGTACAAAAACTTTTCAGTTTGGTATAATCTAAATTTTCTATTTTGTGATCAGTCATGATCTCTAGTTCTGCTTTGGTCATAAAGTCCTTCCCCTTCCACAGGTCTGAGAGGTAAACTATCCTGTGTTCCTCTAATTTATTAATAATTATATTCTTTATGCCTAGGTCATGAACCCATTTTGACCTTATCTTGGTGTACGGTGTTAAGTGTGGATCAATGCCTAGTTTCTGCCATATTAGTTTCCAATTTTCCCAGCAATTTTTATCAAACACTGAGTTCTTATCCCAAAAGCTGGGGTCTTTGGGTTTGTCAAAGACTAGGTTGCTATATTTATTGACTGTTTTATCCCTTGAACCTAACCTATTCCACTGATCAACTAATCTATTCCTTAGCCAATACCAAATGGTTTTGGTAACTGCTGCTCTATAATATAGTTTTAGATCTGGTACAGCTAAGCCACCTTCATTTGATTTTTTTTTCATTAATTCCCTTGAAATTCTTGACATTTTGTTTTTCCATATGAATTTTGTTGTTATTTTTTCTAGGTCATTAAAATAGTTTTTTGGGAGTCTGATTGGTATAGCACTAAATAAATAAATTAGTTTAGGTAATATTGTCATCTTTATTATATTTGCTCACCCTATCCAAGAGCATTTAATATTTTTCCAATTGGTTAGATCAGACTTGATTTGTGTGAAAAGTGGTCTGTAATTTTGCTCATAAAGTTTCTGATTTTCCCTTGGCAGATAGATTCCTAAATATTTTATATTATCAGTAGTTACTTTAAATGGAATTTCTCTTTGTAACTCTGACTGTTGGATTTTGTTAGTGATATATAAGAATGCTGATGACTTATGTGGGTTTATTTTATAACCAGCAACTTTGCTAAAGTTGTGAATTATTTCTAATAACTTTTTAGTAGAATCTCTGGGATTCTCTAAATATACCATCATGTCATCAGCAAAGAGTGATAATTTGGCCCCCTTCCTGACATCTATATTAATCAAGTCATATCTTGGAAGCCCATGTGGCATTTCCTTCTCCTATACATAACTTTCTATATGTAAGCAAGTGGACTATGTGCCTTCTTTGTTTTCAAGTACTATGAATTCAGTCTAGTTTTAATCGTCATTGGGCTTCACCCACAGAGATAATGATATTATTCTGCCTGGGACAAGACTTTTCCTGATCAAATTTTAAGGCTGCAGATGGGGCCCCCAGCCTTTTTCCAGTGCTTTTTTAGCTAGGTGATGTCTTCTTTCTCTTTATCTTCTATTTTAATGATAATACTCCTTATTCTTTGTCTTTTATGTATTATGTACTGTATTGGTTGTTATTATAGGCAATGTATTCCATGTAATGTATAATTAAATTTTACTTTCACTTTAATTGAGTCAGAGAGCGTCATTTATAGGAGTGAATCTGAACCTTTATTTAATTAACATAACAAAAACTGGTGTAGTCAGCAGGATTCATTGTATAAATGCCTTTTTTTTTAAAGAAAAATAATGATCCCCTCCCCCCCAGCCCCCACACCAGTTGAAGTTCCGCTTTGGGAGAACACACCTTTTCCCTCCTTAGCAAAGATCTGGGCACAGACCTCGGGAGTGTGTGAAAACTGGAATGGTGGAGTAAGAACTGGCAAGCCGGCACAGTTAGCTGAATGTTTAATTAACATGCCAATAGAGAAGGGGAAGGAAATGAATGGTATCTATTGGAGAGGATGGGCTTTGTTAACAGTATATAGAAAGGTTTGTCAGGAGTTAGATAATAAAGAGGAGGAGAAAATTCTGACAGAAAAAGAAATGTTTGAATTGCAGGGACGGATTTCAATGTTACAATGCCAAAATTTCATTTTGGAAGATCAAGCTCATAATTACCAGGGCATTGCTGAAAAAATGGCTGTCCAAGTAGCTCAATATAAGTATAGGAACAAGAAAGGGAAAGTTAATAAAAAGAAAGTGCATGCTGTAATTGTCTCTGCAAAAATTGGATTCTGAAAAATGGGATGGAAATATGTGGGATGAGGATGATGAAAGAGGGAAAGAAATAATAGAAGATGAAAGTTCTCAGATGGAGGAAGAGGCTAGAACCTTCATTAGATGAAGGGCTCAAAGAGAAGGCAATAATCAACCAAAAGTCACTGAGATTCCTGAGGAATTTTAGCAGAGGGAAGTTATTGATTTAGGTTCTCTCAGAGACCAGGGGAACTAGCTATCTCATGGCTGGTTAGATTAACTTATGGTGGAGCTGGTAGAGTCTGGCTAGATCCTCAGGGTTGTTTAAAATTCATCAGTTTAAATTCAAATCCCTTTTGTACAACAGGCCATTAGAGATCATAGTCAAATTGGGCTTAATCAGATTGGTAGTAATTGGGTAGTAATACCAATCTTTTAGAACTAGTTGCTCTGGGTTTGAGAAATCAGTATCCTGACTCCTCAGTGTGGCCTAATGCTGCTCCCCCATGGTATACTTTGAGAGATGGAATTCAAAGACTGAAAGAGGAAGTCATAAAAACTGCAGTCGTAGTGGGAGATGCTGATTCATACATGGACACCCCAGTGATAGCTTTACATAGAGCTCCTATTGTAAAACCAGCTCCTCCTGCCTACAAACAACTAATCTTGACTCTGCTAGTGGCAGCCACAGGGGAATCTCTGGGACAAGTGATAGATAAGTTATCTCAATTAGGAGATCTGAGAGAATTTAAAGATGTAGGAGAATCTGCTCCCAGAGAATGGAATAAACTGAAGACTGGGTTTAATTCTAACAATAGAATGCCTAGAAAGGAAATGTTTACTGGTCTTTTAAAGGCAGGAGTAAAAAGAGAAGAAATAGATGGGATTACTACCTCTGATATGTATCAGCTATATAAAAAGAAGGTGGGGAATAAAGGACAAATATCTGCTTTAACTGTAACTCCCACTGCACCACTCACCTTCCTTTATCCTTCTCTAGCTCATCTAAATGGGGAATAGGATAAAGGTCAAGCCTTATGTGTCCATGCCTTACATACTGATCATAGAAGCCATGTGCCTTTAGTAATATTTTGGAAAAATGGATCTACTACTACTAAAACCTATGCCTTGAAGGACACGGGTGCGGAGGCCACATTGACTTACGGAAATCCTACTCAATTTAGAAATGGAATTCCAATAACTATTTCGGGGCTGGGTGGACACGAAGTTAAGGCTAGACAAGTGTCTTTGAACATGAAGATAGGAACATTCCCTAAAAAAGAATATAGAGTAGTAATTGTACCCAGTCCTGAGTGTATAATAGGAATTGATATATTCAAAGGGATGACCTTATATTTACCTGATAGACAATATCAATTTGCTATAAGGACTTTGCAAATAGTTGTAGTGGTTGGAAAATTATTAATGCCTCCAGTCTCTGTCCCTGTTCCCTCAAGAATTCTTAGTCAAAAGCAATATAGGAAACCATGAGGGACAGAAGAGGTGACTCAAACTATAAAGGAATATGTGCAGGCTGGAGTGCTAATTCCTACAACTACTGTCTGGAATAATCCACTTTGGCCCGTAAGTGAGTGAGTGAGTAAGGGGTGAGGGGGCACCTATCTTTTAATGTTCTCCAAGTCATGATGTAATCGTTTGTGTCAAAAACCTATAAAAACTGTATACCTTATCCCCTTCTTTAGTCCTTCTACCCTGAGCTCTCTCTCTTTCCCTCCTCACGGTGGAATTGTTCATTCTCATGAGAATTAATTAAACAACTTTTCTGCTTTTTCACTTCGAGAGGTCTCTGAGTAATTATTTTTGGATAGGATTTTCTATCCCTCACAGTTTTGGGGGCTCGTCCGGGATGAGTCTTTGGGGGAGACGGCTGCCCACCCCAAACAGGGATAGGCGCGCCCACGGCTAGTTTTTCCATGGTCTCTAGCTCTGAGAGTGTAGCCTCCTGCCCTCTCTGACAAACGACCTGAGGCAGAGATACTCAGTGAAAAGCAGAAATGAAGACGAAAAGGAGAAATAGAGTTCTGATGGACCGTGGCAGCAGTCTAAAAAGAAACACCTACTTGTGAGGTGAGCTTGGAAAGTCTGGGGTCTATTGGCTGGGTCAAGGGGGACCGGAGGGACTAGCCCTCCTCAAAAATGCTTTGGTGGACTGCTATTGACCCAACGGTAAAGGACTTTCTAAGGAGGCCTCTCTAGGGTGACTGCAGGCGTGAAGGTAACGAAGGACCTCCGCTGACAACTTGGTTTGAGACCAGGTTGTAAAATAGGACAGAAGCAGTCCAAAGAGTTATGTGAGGATGTTAGCTAGGAAATTCAAGAAAAATAGAGCTCTGGGTCTGTCTGTGTGCGTGTGTTTGTCTGATTTGCAGTCTGTTCTGTGTCACAAGATAGCAAGCTCATAAGAGATAAGAATCCAGCCTCTGTGTTGCAGGCAGTGGGTTAGGAAGGAAAAAGAAGTTTGAAAAATCTTTTTCTCTCTCCCTCTACCTCTAGCTAACAGGTTCAGCTTTGTGGGGACAAGGGGGAGGAGGGGAAGAAGGAAAAGAAATGTTAAGGTAAAGCAAGGATTTGGTGTTTACCTCTTTCCTGGCTTTGTAAAGGAAAGAAGTTTAAATGGAATATCTAGGTAGATTTCAGGAAATCTCACCAACTAAAGTATGGGCTAATTTTAAAGTAATTTTAAATTAGTATGTTGAAAACAAGAAACTGCAGATATTGGAAGGGAGGAATAAAAATAGATTAAGAGAGGTAAATAGCTGAACTCAGGGGCTCTCTCACATCTTGAACCTGTGGGAAAACTAAGTGCACTTGTAAAAAATTGTGCCAGGAGAAGAAAGAAAAATCATTATTAGTAAGTTTGCCTCCATGGATTTAGAGAACAGAAAATTTAAGAAGGCTAAACTGGGTAATTGTTTATCTGCAATATTTGATTAAGAGTTTGGGGAACTTACTATATTTTAAAAAGGTACTATAATTTTGAAATTGAAATAAAATTGAAATTGGTGGAAATAATTTTTTCTGTTGCCTTGCACAGGTTAGATTTATTCTGGGTAAAAATCTTAAAAACTGTTTGAATAGTGTGGTCTTTACAACTGCAGAAAAAAACTTTTTTTATTATTTGTTTGGACTTCAAATTGAAATTCAAAATTGTTGTTATTAAACAAAATGCCAGCACTTTACCTTAAAGGGGGGGAGGTCATGTTTGTATCTCCCTACTTAAATGGTATATTGCTTTTTTAAAATATTGGGTAATTTATTAATTATATTATAAGTTTTATGAAATTTGGTTCAAAATTAATTGTGAATCTTAAAAGTTTAAAGTTTTAAAAATGGGTGATTTACACAACCATTTTGGAGAGTAGTTTGGAACTATGCTCAAAAAGTTATCAAACTGTGCATACCCTTTGATCCAGCAGTGTTACTACTGCGCTTATATCCCAAAGAGATTATAAAGCAGGGAAAGGGACCTGTATGTGCACGAATGTTTGTGGCAGCCCTTTTTGTAGTGGCTAGAAACTGGAAACTAAATGGATGTCCATCAGTTGGAGAATGGCTGAATAAATTGTGGTATATGAATATTATGGAATATTACTTTTCGGTAAGAAATGACCAACAGGATGATTTCAGAAAGGCCTGGAGAGACTTACACGAACTGATGCTGAGTGAAATGAGCAGGACCAGGAGAACATTATATACTTCAACAACAATACTATATGATGACCAGTTCTGATGGACCTGGCCATCCTCAGCAACGAGATCAACCAAATCATTTCCAATGGAGCAGTAATGAACTGAACCAGCTATGCCCAGAGAAAGAACTTTGAGAGATGACTAAAAACCATTACATTGAATTACCAATCCCTATATTTATGCCCACATGCATTTTTGATTTCCTTCACAAGCTAATTGTACAATATTTCAGAGTCTGATTCTTTTTATACAGCAAAATAATGTTTTGGTCATGTGTACTTATTGTGTATCTAATATATATTTTAATGTATTTAACATGTATTGGTCATTCTGCCATCTAGGGGAGGGGGTGGGGTGTGGAAAGTGAAAAATTGGAACAAGAGATTTGGCAATTGTTAATGCTGTAAAGTTATCCATGCATATAACCTGTGAATAAAAGGCTATTAAATAAAAAAAAATGGGTGATTTAAAGACAAGAGAAAAAGAGAGATTGATTTACAAAAGCAATTAATAGTTTAAATGGAGCATCTAGTCAGAAGGGTCACAGAGAGAGAGCTATGAGACAGGATGTGTTTTTGCAGGGGGAGAGCAGCAGTAGAAAGCTTCAGCCGCTGTTGGCCGAAGAAAGCAAATTGATTTAAAGGGGACATACTGCTCTTACAAGATGTTAATTGATTAAACATTTGTTTCTTTAGATACATAACGGTTTTTGTGTTTAAAGAATATAATCAGAAAGGTGATCTATAGTTTGAAGGGGTTATTTCAAAAAGGTTTAATTGATGTTTTTAAGAACTTTTCAGATTCGTTTATGTAAAAATAGGAAGTTTTATTTAACTGTATTGATGCCTATTATTTAAAAGGACTCCAAGGATAATAATTTTTGCCTCTGTCCTTTTGGTAATTTTTTTGTTATGGATAATATGTAGTTTGGGATTTTTCTATGTATTGGGTATTAAAATAAAGGCAAATGATTGATATAATATTCAATTCATGGAACATCTACTTGGGTATATAAGAATTGTGTAAGCATTCCAGGATAAATTTCTTATTGTTAAAAGTCTTACAATATGTAGATGTTCTTCTTGTGGCAGGGAGGAAAAAGAGTGACCTTGTCCAAGTCACTATCAGTTTGTTAAATTATTTAAGGACACAGGGACTGAGAATTTCTTAAGATAAATTGCAATTTGTGAAACGTGAGGTAAAATATTTAAGTCATTGTGTAAGTGAAGGGAAAAAGAGATTAGATCCTGTACCAGGTGGAGGGGATTCTTGGAATTCCTAAAGCTAGGATGAAAAAGAGCCTCTGGAAAATTTCTAGGATTGGGTGGGGTATTATAGAACCTGGATTGATGAATATTCATTATTAACAAAGTCTTTATATACTCATTTGTTAGAAGAGAAACCAGATATAGTGCAATGGGATCCAGAAGGAGAACAGAGTTTTGAACAACTTAAACAGGCATTGATGTCAGCCCCTGTATTACTTTTGCCACAGTTAGAAAAGCCTTTTCATTTATATGTAAATACAGTAAAACAGGGTTGCTTTAGGAGTATTGGCACAATTAAGGGGAGGGCTGAGACACCCAGTAGCCTTTTTGTCAAAAATGTTAGACCCTGTGGCAAAGGGATGGCCTATCTGTATTCAAGCAGTGGCAGCCACAGCACTTTTGGTAGAAGAAAGTCGGAAGTTAACCTTTGGGGGCAGTTTAATAGTGAATGTCCCACACCAAGTTCAATCAATTCTGAAACAAAGGGCCAGAAGGTGGCTAACTGATTCAAAGATTTTAAAATATGACACAATTTTACTGGAAAGAGATGGTTTGGTACTCTCAGCAGACCATAACCTTAATCCAGCCATGTTCTTATCTGCTTCCCCTGGGGAACCGTGTCCCTTGAACATAATTGTCTAAATGTCACTGATTACCAAACTAAGGTTAGGGAAGATTTGCAGGAGGCCCCTTTGTTAAAAGGTGCTCAATGGTTCATAGATGGGTCCTTAGGAGTAGTTAATGGGAAAAGGAAAAATGGATATGCTATTGTTGATGGGGAGAACATGACCCTGGTTTAATCTGGATCCTTTCCAAAAGAGGGGTCAATTCAAACTTGTGAATTATATGCATTAAAGCAAGCCCTAAAATTGCTTGAAGGAAAGAATGGAATTGTATATATATGGATTCAAAATTTGGCTGGGGAATTGTTCATATATTTGCGAAAATATGGGAGGAAAGGGGAAAATATGGGAGGAAAGCGGAATGGTGAATAGTACAGGTAAGGGATTGGCACACAGGGCATTGGTCAATAAAATTTTGACTAATCTTATGTTACCTAAGAAGGTTGCAGTGATTATGTGCAGGGGCACCAAAGAGGAGGTTCATTTGAGACAAGGGGAAACTGCTTTGTGGATGAGGAGGGGAAATGGGCTGGAGAAGAGGAATCTGTAAGTACGGAGGAGATGATGGTGCTAATTCTGGTAGTTCTGCCTCAAATCCATCCATTTTCCCTTACCCAGAAGAGAAGCAGGAAATCCAAAGCCTTGATGCTCAGGAGGATAAAGAGGGGCACTGGCTCCTCCCAGACTGCAGAGAGGTACTGACCACAGCAGGTATGAAACACGTACTCCCACATTTACATCAGGGCAGTCATTGGGGTGTATTTAAATGTTTACTGGAGTAACAAGTCAGTCCCACAACCCGTCTCTTGCGCTTTGGGTTGGAAGCCAGCCCAGGAGCCACATTTAGACTACCCATACTACCCAGGGAGACATATATGGACAAGACTTGCCTTATCCTCAAATTGCCTAGAATTGATTTATTTGTATATGTAGCCTTTCAGTAAAATATAAACTTTATATGGTCAAGAATTGTTTTACTTCTGTTCTTCAACAGAGAATTGTATAGAGATTTCTAAGACTTAAGTCTGGGAGTTGTACAACCAGCCAGATCTTTGTCATACTTCTTTTCCAAGAAGTGGGAACATAGAGAAGGGAACAGTCTTTGTATTCTAATACCCTTAATTTCTCTGGTTAATTTTTTCTTTTTCTTTTTTTTTTTTTTTTTGGCTGAGGAAGTTGGAATTAAGTGACTTGCCCAAGGTCACACAGCAAGGAAGTGTTAAGGATCTGAGGCCAGATTTGAATTCAGGTTCTCCTGACTTCAGGGCTGGTGCTCTATCCACTGCACCAACTAGCTGCCCCCTAAACATCTTTTTTGAAGTAGGCATGTGGACACATTCATTTCTCATATTCTCCATACCAAGAAATTAGGGCGATCCTAAAAATAATAAAAGAGCTAGATGTCACCTTGGGGATCATTCCGATCAGCCCCCCACCTCTTATTTTAAAGGGGAGGAAACATTACTTTCCCAAGCCATGCTCTTTCTGGGGACAGTTGCATGGAGCGCTCATACTCACACATTGGACTGAGTGTACATAACTGTTATTCTCAGGGCAATCACAGTAATCTTGAGACGCTGAGGTTGAACTCCGACTCATCATTTATTGTGTAACCTTGGAAAAGTCAATGTAAAAACCGTCTAACTCAAAGATTCATCAAAATATTTGTTAATTGGCATAACTATCAAGAGATGGGCCTCAGGCCTCCTTTGCCCTCAAGTTCCACTCTCTGATGTCTGACTAGAGAGAAAGGGGACCAGCCATGTCTGCTCACTGGGATGCTGGCCCAGGGCTACTTCGATACTTTCAGTCACAGGACAAGGACACCACTTGTCAAGAGACTTTTTAGAAAGTTGTGATAATGGCTTCCAAGGCTGTGAAGATTTTGACTATTTGATTTTAATATGTTCTTTTGAATAAATGACACCTATACTGTCTTTTAAAAAAATGGGGCAGTTATGTGGTATAGTAGATAGATCACCAACAATGGAGTTGGGAGGACATGAGTTCAAATTCACTTTCAGACACTTGATACATCCTAGTTGTGTGACCATAGGCCAGACACTTAACCCTGATTGCCTTGCAACACACACAAGAATTTTAACCATCATCCTATAATGCCATGAATTTTTTTTTGTTGTCTTTGATAATAGTAGATGTAACCTTTTGGACCTATATCCTCAACCTTAAAAAGATAGTGACTCCTGAGATCCCTTCCTACCTTGATTTAATGTTAAAACATTTTCCTATATGATAAAAAGGGGAAAGAGAACAGATGGTAATTGTGAATTTCTAGAGAAATTGAGGAAGCACTCTCAGGATTCGCCAATATTTTTGAAGCACTTGGGGATTTGTCAAGATTGTTAAGAGAGAGGAAGGAATTTATGACCAAAGAAGAACTAGAGATCACTATTGACTACAAAATTGAAAATTTTGACTATATCAAATTGAAAAGGTTTTGCACAAACAAAACTAATGCAGGCAAGATTAGAAGGGAAATAATAAACTGGGAAAACGTTTTTACACTCAAAGGTTCTGATAGAGGACTCAATTTCCAAAATATATAGAGAATTGACTTTAATTTATAAGAAATCAAGCCATTCTCCAATTGGTAAATGGTCAAAGGATATGAACAGACAATTTTCAGATGATGAAATTAAAACTATTACTACTCATATGAAACAGTGTTCCAAATCACTATTGATCAGAGAAATGCAAATTAAAACAACCCTGAGATACCACTATACACCTGTCAGATTGGCCAGAATGACAGGGAAAGATAATACAGAATGTTGGAGGGGATGTGGGAAAACAGGGACACTGATACATTGTTGGTGGAATTGTGAATACATCCAGCCATTCTGGAGAGCAATTTGGAACTATGCCCAAAAAGTTATCAAACTGTGCATACCTTCCCACAATCTGTGAGAATGCATAAGGTTTTTCTGGGGTGTAAATTCTCTGGGATCACAAAAGTTCTTTCATCTGAAAGAAGGTTTTCCTACACTGTGTGCATTGTTAAGGTTTATTGTGATGACCAGGTTAGCACCCTGGATACCTTAGAATCAGCCAGAGTCAGGATAAGCAAAAGTTCTTAGTCTTTATTCTTGGTTTTTAGGGATAGAAGTGAAGGGGTTGGAAGCAGGATCTCTGCAACCTTCCTTTTTCCTCCTCTACAGCCAAAGTGACTCTTGCTCATCTTTGATACAGCAGTGTCTCTACTGGGCTTATACCCCAAAGAGATACTAAAAAAGGGAAATGGATCTGTATGTGCCAAAATATTTGTGGCAGCCCTGTTTGTAGTGGCCAGAAGCTGGATAATGAATGGATGCCCATCAATTGGAGAATGGTTGAGTAAATTGTGGTATATGAATGTTATGGAATATTATTGTTCTGTAAGAAATGACCAACAGGATGAATACAGAGAGGATTGGCAAGACTTACATGAACTGATGCTGAGCGAAATGAGCAGAACCAGGAAATCATTATATACCTCAACAGCGATACTGTATGAGGATGTATTCTGATGGAAGTGGATTTCTTCAACAAAGACAAGATCCAACTGAGTTTCAATTGATCAAGGGAGGACAGAAGCAGCTACACCCAAAGAAACAACACTAGGAAATGAATGTAAACTGCTTGCATTTTTGTTCTTCTTCCCGGATTATTTATACCTTCTAAATCCAATTCTCCATGAGCAACAAGAAAACTGTTCAGTTCTGCACACATATATTATAGCCAAGATCCACTGCAATCTATTCAACATGTATAGGACTGCTTGCCATCTTTGGGGAGAGGGTGGAGGGAGAGAGGGGAAAAATCGGAACAGAAGTGAGTGCAAGGAATAATGTTGTAAAAAACTACCCTGGCATAGGTTCTGTCAATAAAAAGTTATTTAAAAAATAAATAAATAAATTTTAAAAAAAAGATTGTTAAGAGAATAACTTGCTACCTGAAATAAGCATGCAAAGTAGGGAGGAGAGGTGCTTGAGGACTTGAGTAAACAAAAGCACTATGGAGCAACCACTATGGAAAATTTGGGATTGGCCTCTCAGTTTTCATTTTGCTGTGAGTTTTACTAATTTTAGGTAAACTTGTGCAATGCTTAAAAACCTCCTGAAATTTGTGATCTTCAGAAGACTTTATTAGTATTAGAAGATGTCAAATTACCACATTCATTACACATTCAAAAGATTTCTCCCCAATATGAACATTTAGTATAACCATAAAAACTATACTCCTAAGGGAAAGCTTTCCCCACCCTATTCATTATTTGTAAAACTATTGCAAGAACTTTCTGGTGTTTGGTAACATGTGGGTTGCTGTGAAGTGACTTTTCACATTTATAAATAAAGCTCCTCTCCATTGTGAACTCTCTGTAGTAAGATGGTTCCTCTGAATGAAGGATTTCTCTGATTAATTCATAACGTTTTTCTCTCCTGTGAATTCTTTGATGTACAGTTTAAGAGCTGTCTTCAAGCAGAAAGCCTTTCCACATTCAGTAAACTGACAAGGTTTCTCTCCAGTATGAACTCTGTGATGTACAAGGAAGGATGTTCTACATTCTACCTATATAAGGTTTCTCTCCTCTATGAATCCATTGGTGTTGCATAAGTTTTTTGGTTGTTTGTTTGTTTTCTCAAATAAGACCTTCCCACAATCTGTGAGAATGCATAAGGTTTCTCTGGGGTGTAAATTCTCTGGGATCACAAAAGTTCCTTCATCTGAAAGAAGGTTTTCCTACACTGTGTGCATTGTTAAGGTTTATTGTGATGACCGCGTTAGAACCCTGGATACCTTAGAATCAGCCAGAGTCAGGATAAGCAAAAGTTCTTAGTCTTTATTCTTGGTTTTTAGGGATAGAAGTGAAGGGGTTGGAAGCAGGATCTCTGCAACCTTCCTTTTTCCTCCTCTACAGCCAAAGTGACTCTTGCTCATCTTACTTCACCCTCCAGTCCCTCCTACAATTCTCTGTATATACCAATCATTGAGCCGGCACAGGATAGTGGGAAGGACCATTTTCCAAACATATGCCTGTAGAGTATTACCCACTTGGTAGGTAGCCTCAAGTGCTTGGCACTCCTGACCTCAGTGCATCCTCTCAAGAGTTTCAGTCCCCTACATCTCCGGCTTTCTTTTGTTTTAGAACACAGGTAGCCACGCCATCCCTGACTTCTCAGGGAGGTGAGAACCCCAAAACGAGGGGATCATGCTCTCCCTGACTTCTCAGGAAAGGAGATGAAAGCACTAAAAAGATGATCATGCTCTCTCTGACATCTGAGGAAGGGAGATGAAAAACACCAAAGGGAAGTGGGGATTGCTAACAAGTTTCTGGGCTAAAGGGTTTTATTAGGAACAGGTATGCACAAACCCCTCAGCATGGGAGGTATTACACAAGCACATATTAATAATGCACAGGCTATAAGTGATGACTCTCCCCACAACCAGTGCAGGCTCAATGTGGTACAAGAAACATCAATTGTACATGCAAGTAGTGATATAATAAATAATATGAATCAACATAGTGTTGTCAAAGATTTCCAGAAGTCCTAGAAGGAGGGTATGTAAACAACGGTCACACATACTCCTTCTTCAGCAGCCAAGAGATAGTCCAAAACCAATCTATTGTCCATTGCATCACATGTCAGGGGATCCAATGATCCTCACAAGTTTTGGAAGTCCTGCAACAGTCTTAGGTCTCAGAGAATCCAATGATTCCTAAAGGTTTTGAAGTCCTACAATTTTTGATGTCAATGAGTCAAACGCCATTAACTGCCATGCTCATTCAGTGGTGAGCACAGTCAGCAACAGAACCACCTGATGTTTCTTGGGTCTTCTCTTTCCTTTCATTTCTCTCTGATGGACAAATCAAATAAGTCTCATTGGCACCCATCTGATTTCTTCTCCATCTGTGGAGATACAAGCAAACCCTCTCCCCCAAGCAGTTTACCTCTCTGGTCCCTTCCCTTCACCACTTTCTGGATCTCTCCACATCACCTGGTGAATATCTAAAGATAGTGGAGCCCTTTGCAAAGGATACTGACCTTCCGGTGGGTTATAAAACCTGCCTACCAGAGCCAGGAGATCTTTGTGAAAAATCAAGAAATTAATAATATAAAGAACTAGATTTAGAAGTTCTCCAGGGTTGCCTGTGGCTCCCCCTTTCTTTAGTTTTTGGAGGAGCATCTTAATGTCTCTTTCTCCTCTCTACTACTGTCTGTACTTGAGTATTAAAAGGTATACTAATGGTGTGCAAAATCTTATACTGTGCACAAGTGTGCAAAATGTTTAGAAGTATATGCAGGTCCATGTCTGTTTTTATTGGTTGTGAAACACCCATGATTGCAAATGCTTGTATAAGGAATTCAGTGACTACTCGTGCTGTTTCTTTTGCTGCTGGTATTGCATTTTCAATCCTGAAAAAGTGTCTACCACAACATGGATAAAAGACAGATGACCAAAAGATTAATAATGGGTCACATCCATTTGCCAAATTTCATTGGGTCTCAAACCATGAGCGTTTTTCCCCGGAGGCAGTGTAAGAGCATAGAAAGGTAGGCAAGCTGTACAGGTTTGTACTATGCTCCTACCTTCCTCTCTTGTTATTCCAAATTGTAAACGTAAAGCTTGATCTGCTTGATGACATTTAGAATGAGATTCTTGGGCTGCCTGAACCCTTTCTTTTGCTTTTGCAGGAGCGTCATAATGTCTCTATTTCTCCTCTCTACTACTGTCTGTACTTGAGGATCAAAAGGTATGCTAATGGCCTAAAATCTTAAGTAGTATAAGTAAAATCTTATACTGTACACAAACGTGTGCAAAATGTTTAGAAGCATATAAAGGTCGATTGTCTGTTTTCATTGTTTGTGTCACACCCAGGATTGCAAATGCTTGTATAAGGAATTCAGTGACTACTCGTGCTGTTTCTTTTGCTGCTGGTATTGCATTTGCAATCCTGAAAAAGTGTCTACCACAACATGGATAAAAGACAGAGGACCAAAACATTTATAATGGGAAACATCCATTTGCCAAATTTCATTGGGTCTTAAACCACGAGGGTTCTTCCTTGGATGCACTGTAGGAACATAGAAAGGCAAGCTGTATAGGTTTTTACTATGCTCCTACCTTCCTGTCTTGTTATTCCAAATTTTAAGTGTAAAGGTCAAGCAGCCTGATATTTAGAATGAGATTCTTGGGCTGCCTAAAATAAAGGAGTATTGGCCAACATGGTTAGAAGGCTATGTGCCTGTGAATTACCATCTCATATACAACCTAGAAGTCCACTATGAGAGTGGACATGCAAGATATAAATCTTACCTGGATGCTTTCTCATTTGCTCTTGAAGTTCCTTAAAGAGCTGATATATATTAAAGGCTACAAATTGTATTTGGGCTGTGGCAATTCTTTATACCACACCTACTGAATAAGCTGAATCAGATAATATATGTATATCTCCTGGATAATAAGCAAGAGCTAGCTAGAATGATTACATACAATCCATTCTGCTGAGAGGACTGAAAAGAAGTTCCGACTTCTCTCTTTATAGTTATGTCATGAGAATATACAGTACAAATACTATGTTTGGATACAACTATAAAGAGAGTTGGTCCTTTAAGCGGAACTTCAGAAACCTGTTCTTCTAGAATCCATCGTCAAGTATGTAATAGTCTGGTTATGTTTAATGGAGACCCGTGTGTAAAATTTCGAGCCTGTGGCTCATAAAATTTGCCACTCTGGGATAGTTTCACAGCATACATTAATTTGTGCATTAGTATAAAAGGTGTATATCTTGTCAGATCTGATCCCAGATACTTGTACTGCTCGCTTAATGGCCTTTAATAAAAATCTAGTCACAAGCACTGGGTAAAGAGTAACAGTTTGTTCTGGTTGGGTTGGGAGATTCATCCACTCTATCATACTGTGCTTGATGAAGGACTGCCCTGGGTGCATCTTGTGTAGTAAAAAACTGATATTTCTAAGGATATTGGAGTGACTTAAAATCACACACTTCAATTTTTCTCAAAGTCTCTTGAGCTTCTTTTGTGAGCTGGAGTGGTGAGTTTAAAGTAGTCTCCCCTTAAAATGTCACATAATGGTTGTAACTGAGAGGTAGTCAATCCTAACACTGAACGCATCCATTGGATATCTCCTATCAATTTCTGAAAGTCATTTAAGGTGTTTAGCTTCTCCGTTCCTAAGGACAGTTTTTGCACTGTGAGCACCTTAGGGTATATTTCATATCCTACGTTTTCCAAGCAAAAGACTTCCCACATTGCTTACATTTGTAAAGCTTCTCTCTACATTGATGTCTGATCAGAACTATACTATGGCAGAACACCTTGCCAAGGTTTATCTCTACTGAGAATATTCTAATATCAAGTGAGGTGTCTCTTGTGAAGCAAAGCTCTCCACACTTATTTCACTTAGAAGGTTTGTGTCCAGTATGAATCTTTTTTCTTTTTGAGTAAGTTCTTTGAAGGCACAAGGCCTTACAACATTCATTACACTAATAAGATTTTCCTCCAATATGAATTCTTCAATGTAAATTAAGAGCTGTAGTCAGGCAGAAAGTCTTCCCATAGTCATTACATTCTTAGGATCTTTCACAGTATGGATCATCCGATGTCAAATGAGGTCTATCTTCTAGCAGAAGGCCTTCCCACAGTCATTACATTCATAAAGTTTCTCTCCCATAGAGATTTTCCTTTACTGTTTAAGATATGTCTCCTGAATGAAATCCTTGCCACATTCATTATATTCATTATTATTTCCTCACTAGCTGGGTGCCACAATTCGAGATTTGACTCAACTCACAGTCCAAGATCCCATCCCTTATAAGACTTGCCTGGCATAATTCCTCCAAAGAAATGTCCAGCTTTGGGATTGTCTGTTTGATTTCAGACCTACTGTCCCAACCTGAAAGAGAGAAAAATGTAAATATTCCATTTACTGCTGCATTAGACTTAAACATATCTTCTATCTCCTCAATCAATAAAGATTATCAAATAATAAAATATACAATATATGACATATAAGTTTTGTGTACTATAATGAGCTTTTACACTTTATATTAACTTTCTAAACCAAACACTACAAGAAAGTCTACAACAGAAAAGAAACTCTTACATTCATCAAATCATTCATCCTAGCACTTTTCTGAGAAAAAAAAATTAATAGGTTCTATTTGGGAATGTCTAACATACATTCCTATAACACAATATGACACCTCACTTTAAAAAGTGATAAATATGAAGAATTCAGTGAAGCAAGGAGAGACTTAGGTGAACTATTACAGGGAAATAAGAAGAGCAAACAAAAGATATGATGACAACAAAAATACAACATACTATATAATTATAAGGACAAAGGAGGATCCCAAACAAGAGTTGAGAACATGTACTTCCCTCCCTTCATTGGACAAGTGGGAGATTCCCAGTGAGGAACAATGTATACATATATTAAATAAAGAGGTGAGAACTTGCTAGTTTTGAATTAGATTCTTTTTTTTTTAATCTAATAAGGAAAAGCTTGTTTAATAGGGGAGGAGGAAGAGGTATATTTGGAAATAAATGTTTAGTAAAAATAAAATAGATTGATAACAATAATTGTTTAAACTGTGCAAGGTTACTTGAAGGATATAATGCACATCTTTTTTTTAATTAGAAAACTAATAAATATGTATTTATTTGGAAAGTATCATTATTAGTTAAGTGGCTACT
Organism: Dasyurus viverrinus; assembly: GCA_020854095.1. NCBI lineage: Eukaryota > Metazoa > Chordata > Mammalia > Dasyuromorphia > Dasyuridae > Dasyurus > Dasyurus viverrinus. The sequence continues at coordinate 713,973,312 of CM036997.1, read as the reverse complement.
TGTCAGGCATGTTATGGTGAGGTCTCCTCTCTAGTATGCATTAAGCATAGATATTTGCTGAGGTCCTTCCAATTCTGAAATGAAGTATCAGAGCAGGGCAGGCATAAGAGGTAAACTAATGCTTATTAAATGGGTTTGTTACTCTTTTGGAAGCAGAGAACATGTTGGGGGGGGGGTTCCAAAAACTGTGAAATGCTACAGACATTCATTTTCCCACATAGGTCCATATCTTCAAGGGTTAGAACACTGGAGGAACTCCTAGATGAGATCGTTAATCACTTAAGAGAGTCTGGCCTATTCCATGCAGGGAAGAACATGTAGATAAAAATTGCCTATTGTCTACACCCTAACATGAAGTTAGATGGGCAAGCTACAGAACTCATCTGAACGTACAATTTTAAAGCTCAGAACTACAGTTTTGTACAGCCATGTATATACATATATTGGATTTAACATAAACTTTAACATATTTAACATGTATAGAACTACCTGCCATATAGGGGAGGGAGTGGGAAGGAAAGAGAGGAAAAGTTGGAACAGAAGGTTTTGCAAGGGTCAATGTTGAACAATTACCCATGCATATATTTTGTAAATAAAAAGATATAATAAAAAAATTTTTTTAAACTACACTTTTTAGGACCTTATAGATTTATTTATATCTTAGAAGGATGGACAGTGCAAAAGGATAATAAGTTGGGCTAATAACTGAAAAGGAGAAAAGGCTGAAATGCCTTTGGGAAATGAAACGTTCTCTTAATGTCCCCAAACTCCTCCCTGACACAAAGATTCATATCTTACATACAAATATTCTCACATGGGTGTTGATGGCACATAGAAGAAGAATTTCAGGTATTAAATATATAAAGTCATTATATCAAAGGCCTTTGATTTCATTAAGTGTGAAAACTACTTTGCTCCATCAATATCGGTTGCAACTCATCTATAATTTTAGAATTTTAGTTACCTAAGTTTGAGAAAGGATAACTGATAATGCTCATACTCACATACTTACCCTCAAAGGTAAGGTATATATTATTACTAAATTCACAAGGAAAGATTAAAAATTTGTCAGAGAAACTGCCTGTCTATAACGGATAAATGGGCCAAGAATATAAAGAAAAAAATCCAAATGGAAAAAGAAACAGAAATTTAAAAGTCAATTGAAAAATCACTCAAACGTTACTAACAAATTAAGTAACTAGCGGCAGGAATTGGAACAATGCTGAGGATCAATGCCAACATACTGCAGAGATCATTAAAACAACAAAACTCAATGTTGTCAGAGTTAAAGAAACAGGTACAGTCCTTCATTTATGGCAGAATGCTAGAAATTGAATAGCAAGTTATGTGACAATATTCAGTAAAAGAAAAATAATTATACTTGGACTCAATTGCACTAGTTATATACTAACTATTGGTGGGGTGGGGGGTTAGCTCCATAAACATACTCATAAAAAATGGAAAGCCTTTATAGAATAATGCAAAGAGTAATTTGACAAGGACTTCTGTTAGTATAAATTATGAATTATGAATATATAACAGGAAAACAAGGGAAGGATGAAAGGGAAGGATCTCTTGTCAGAGAAAATCAGCTGTTCCCCACATTCCTAGGAACAGATACAAGGGCAGTTTCCTGAATCCACATTTTATAAGTGATTCCTATTAAAGACCACTCATGATGTTGTATGCTGTACCTTTTCCCCATCTGGTTTTCACTCATTTACGTGGACAGGTGCTTTGTCAGACATCTCCCTTTGGCATCCCAAGTTTTATTCCTTGTTCCTATTGGTATATCATATCTGGTTTGGAAATTACAAGTCCCGTTTGTTGTAAACAGAAAAAGGTAGGTTCAGGGAACCATCTCAGACTTAATATAATGCAATAAACATTTATTAAACCATCTGCTATGTCCCTTCTCTCTCTTGGGAAAAGTGAACATCCCAGGAAGTCCTAAAGGGTATGACCATAAGATGCTCTCTTCCTACTCTTTGGAACTATGGAGAAATGGGTCACAGACTGGAGTTGTAGTCAGGTAAGAAAATTAATTCATTTGACACACATCCTGATAACTTTCATGTCTTCAGAGAATTATACTAGGGTTAGATTACTATTTTTAATAATTATTATATTACTACATCATACAATAATATAATAATTATTAAAGGTTATCTCTGAGGGAACAGAGAGTGAAGAAGGTCCAACCTCAGGAGCATACAAACAATCACTTTAGAGAGGTACAAAACAAAGGTCTTTTCCCTCACAACAAGGCCATAAAGATTCATAACTGTCAGGCAAAACAAGAAATAAAAACACTCAGGAAAGCCCATAATTCATACCAAGGAAGAAAGCAGAGCCCTTTCAAAAGAGAGACTGGGAGACAAGGGGAATCTGTGCTTACACAGGCAGGCCAGGTTCCTCTGTTTGTCCGGCATCACATCCCTGCACAGATCCTGCTGAGAAGGGCACCGGGGTCTCCTTGGAGGTGACAGCCACTTCTCCCAATGTTAACAATTCCTGCAACATCAGACACCTTTCTGCACATTCCAGGAATGTCCTACAGAAGAACCATGTGGCTGGCCCGGATCTGCTAGAAGTGGTTCTCAATGTTCAAGCTCCAACGTGCCCCAGTCCGTACTTACCAAGCCCCCCAAGTCTGAATCAGGTGGCCAGCCCTGCCTTGTTTGTTCAAGCGTTTACTCCATAAGCATTTGGGAATGCTGGTCTGGCCTGAGGGTCGGGCACGTGGCTGAGCACTGGGGAGCCCCCAAAGCTGTCTGCAAGATACCCCCATCCCCCTGGGGGAGAAAGGGAACAAGAACTACTGACCCAAAGGAAAAGTGGGAAAATCCGTCATTTCAGGGAAAGCACTAACACCCAGAGGATCCGAATAAGCTCAAGCCACATGCAGGGAAGGAGGAAGAGCCTGGGCTGAGCCTTGAAGGGGGATTCCCAGAGTGAGAGAAGAAGAGGGAGGGCATTACCCTTCTTGTTGGAACGAAGGCAGAGGGAGTCATGGGGAAGGAGCCACAAAGAGGAGCCAGGAACGGAGACTGTTTCCCCCGCCCAGAACCTTGCAGAACAAAGGTGCGGGGGCTCATTATCCCCATTAGCAGCTGGAGACCAACACTCTCCTGGGACCTCTCCCAGAAACAGTCCTCCAGCCTGAAGCTGTCCTTGGAGTGGACCATCAACCCCACGCCCCCTGCCTGAGCCAGTAACCAGCCTGCCCCTCCCCAGCCCCTCCCACCAGTCCTGGCGGCTTCCTCAGGCTCCTCCTTCCCTATGACAGACAGGCCAGGGCGGCCTCCCCCCAAGCGGGAGAGAACGTCACAGTTTGGGGTCCGGGGCCTCTCCTGCTCTGGAGAAGCTGCCGCAGCCTCGGGCCCCGCTCTCAGAAGGTTTTAAACCCGTCAGGGAAAATACGTACAATTATGAAGGAGGCGAATGTGCCGAAATAATGACGAATGTTCATAAATCACTGACCTTAAGGACCCGCCCCAAATGCAGGTTAACCCCATGACGTCATTGCAGCCCAGGAGGAAAACCGGCCGTTCTCACTGGGGCCGCCAGGGCGCCTCCCGGATCCTTCCGCCGTTTCGCTCACGAGGCTCTGAGACAATGACACCAGAGAGAAGTCAGTCCCTCAGAGCCGGCTCCGCGCTGAGCATCGCGGGAACAAAGGTGGGGGGAGACACGATAATGGCCCTGAGCGGCTCCTGGTCCCGGGGGAGAAAACTCGAAACTGCGCCAACAAGGGGCGGGGCCTGTGGGGGTGTGAAGGGAGACGCCCCCGCGCCCACAGGGACCCACAGGCTGCGTAGCCGGAGACGGAGAGAAGGGGGAGGGGTAGTTAGCAGAGGAAAGGTGCGGGACAAAGGGGGCGGGAAAGGGCCCCGCGGGAGCCGATCTGCGGCGCCGTCCCTGAGAAGGAGTCCCGCGGAGGGAGACGGGGGGGGCGGAGGGAGACGGGCCCGCGGAGGGAGACAAAATGGTGAGTGGGGGGGGGGGGACGAGGGAGAAAATGGCATGAACAGACCCAGGAGGTAAATGAAGGTTCCGCCACTGATGACATCCCGCCCCGACCCCTTTCCCTGACTCCCGGCGGGGCCTCCCTCCCCTCTGGGCCCGGCAGCAGGGCGGGCGGGAGCTTCGCTGGGGCGCGGCTGACGGGCGGAGCTGGCGCCACATCCCCAGGTCTCTGGTCCCCAAAGAGCCCCGGCCCCGGGGCCCCTGCAGGGGGCGCCCCCACTCACCGAAGCAGCGGCGGGCGGAGGGAGCCCGGCGGCCATTTCTCCCCCTCGGAGCCTCCCCCGGAGCGGGAGCCACAAAGTGGCAAGAAGGTGCTTCTCATCCTGGTGACATCCCCGGCATCGGGCCCCGAGGGGCTGAGAGGAGCGGGGCCCTCGGGCTTCGGAGGCGGCGGCTCCGGGGTCTGAGCCGGGAGGCCGGGAAGGTGCGGCCGCGGGGACTGCGGGCAGGGGGAGAGCGCGAGAGCCCCGACTTCTGGATGGGAAAGCAGTGAAGGGAATCACGTGGGATGCCAAGTTCCGCCCCCTGCGGCAACGCGCCCTTATGGGAAGTGAAGTTTGGGCTCCGGGAGTGACTCGTGCGCATGCTCCACAGTGACCTGCAAGTCCCATAGGTTAGAAAAAGAAATCGGCTGAGCCCAATTATTAGTATTATCAATATATATTATCATTACTATTTTATAATTTATTATTAATACACAATAACTTTAATGACAACAATAATATAATAATTTATAATCATATAATATTATTAATAATAATTGAGATACTTTTACTTTCCCTTGGGCGGGACAGGGAAGGGTAGGGAAGGAAGGGCGGGGAGGGGCGGGGGGGGGGGGGGGGGGCAGGGAGCCGGTAGCGCTGCCAGTCCCGCCAGCCCCCCCCCCCCCAGGGGCAGCTCCCGCTCACACCCGCAGAGGCCGCTGTTCCCCTTTCTCCTTGGTTCTCCCGGGGACCCGGACTTTAGGGCGCCGGGGTCATGACCCGCTCCTGCACAGAGGCCCCGCCTCGCTCTCTCCGGGGCCTCTGGATCCAGGGGCCACGTGGGGAGCAAGTCAGAAAATAGCCTCGATCCGGGAGGGGAAGAGCCTTGGTTTCGGGCACAAAGAAATCTCGGCTGTGGTTCGGGGCCCGCTTGGCTTGGAGCCAAACGCTTGTCTCCGTTTGGGCCCGAGATTCCCGCCTCCCCGGGGGATTTTTTAACGAGGTGAAGCCGGCCCTTCTCCCGCCTCTTTGCTTGTGGAGCCGCGATTCCTGACTGGGCGCTGGCTCCGCAAACTGAGGCCCGGGAAAGACCTTAGCCCAGAAGGGCCAAGTTCCCCCCCCCCCGCCCCGCCCCCTGAGCCGCATCCTGGGTTTGTTGATACAGAACTTTGTGGGCAAGAGGAATCCTGACTTTTCGGTGCCTTGTCCAGATTTGCCACAACTTTATCTTTTCATTTCACGGTTGCCGTGGTTTCCATAGTGTTTGATTCTAAAGAAAACAACCTTTTCCAACGACTCAGAAGGTGACTTAGGACTCTCGCCATAGTCCAAGTGCTCGGTGATAAGAGCCTGTACCACGTGGGGGCTGTGTCAGAGGCCAAAGGGCATATAATCATCTCCGGCTTTGGGCTGCTTTGTCCGATGGACACATAATTCCAATATTTAAAGCCAGTGGAGTCGTGACTTGATTTCCATGACTGGTGACGGGACATGCTGAGTGTCCTCTTCTGGTTCCAACTGAGGGTGTAATATGTGTACCCGGTGCTCACGGTGCAGGGGAATCTGGCTGTGGTTTCAAGAGCTACAGAGACTGAGGGAAGCTGAGTCAGCACCGTCTGGAAGGAGGAAGCTGGAGAAATGATCCACAAAGGAAGCAAGGGAAAGGTAGCAGCAAAGAATAGGGTTCTTGTGGCTAGTCCTGAGCAGGACTGTGAACAGTAAGAGGCAGAGAAGAGACCAGGCTATGGTGCAGGGAGTCCCAAGAACTCTGCTCGCCAAAGAGCACACAGTGAGGCCACAGCTTTTTTAGGCCCCTGCTATTCTTTCTCTGAAACCCTGTGCTGGTCTCTGGAGAAGGTGAGAGGAATAGGTGCAAATGTGTGTCTGATCCTGTGCTTTCTTAACCACCTCTTGGGTCCCCCCTCTAGGCTTCTTGTGACCTGTTTCTGTCTGGTGGTAGGGAGAGGTCTTGAGATATCTTGAACTGGTCCAGTTGAAATGTCACACAAGAGTGATTTCGGGGGTCAGCGCAGCCATAGACACAGCCAGCTGGGCTGATCCTCCTCTGAGCTTACCAGGCTCCTCATGCACCCGCTCCTGCACAGGTACAGTCTCACAGTGTCATCTGCTGGCTACAGAACCCCACGCACCTACTCTTGTAAACTGTGCATCATTTAGAATCACAATTAGTTCCATGGACACAAGGCTTAAAGTATTTTCTGTTGGAGACCATTCTCCCCTTTATATGCAGTTATAGAGGAGAAATACTCTAAATAATGAAATAATTTCAATTTTGTATGTGTGACATCACCTCGGTTAATATCACTTTATCAAAAATAATTGTGTGAATTGGTTCATTGAGCTGTTCTAGTAGGAGGTCAGAGCAGAATGTCAGCTAGACTTATTCAGCTCTAGAGACTTCTCATTGAACATCTAGACTATTTTCTCCTGGCCGATCTGCCGCTTTCAGCATCTTTCCTCACGCTCTTCCCGTTTTCCCAAAGAGTACGATTCCATCAACATCTGCAGACTTCATATCTCCCAGCAACTGTTCCATCGCTATTTCCAATATGGTAGATACCTGTCCTTGCACATGTGTGCAAATAAGGAGAACCCAGTTGGACGGATTCTGGTAAAGAACCTTCGCCATTTTTACCATTGATCTTTTTTATTGACCATTCCTCAAGCTACATTAATGTAAGTTGTACTAGTTATGTCCATCTTTGGGATCCTGTTTTTATTGGGTTTCTTCTCAAATTTATTGGAGTGATTTGTCATTTCCCTCTCCAGGGTCCTCATTTAACACATGAGGAAACCAAGTCAAATAGTAGTTAAGTGATCTTGCCAGCATCACACAATAGTAAATGTCTGAAGCCTGATTTGAATTCCATCTTCCAGAATCTCGGCCCAGAACTGTCAACTGTGCAGCTTCCTGCCAGGAGGATCCAATAATAGACTCGAGGAATAAATGGACAAATAAATACTATTAAACCACCGGTCAGACTATTTGTGTCCTTGTGAATGTTAAGGATGGATCCCCTAAAATCCTGCTTTGTTCATCAGGGAAAGAACCCTGAAGAAGGTTATTTTATTTAACCAGAGTCCTACAGCTATTAACCGCCTGGGGCTGGTTTTGAGATCAGCCTTTCTTGACTCCTGCTCCAGTGCTCGATCCATCACTGCACAAAGCTGCCAGGAGCGAGGTTCTCTTCCATGAAAGGACTTGACTCTTTATTGCCAGAATTTCTTTTGACACAAATGGAGACCCAGCCCTTTGGAAAGGACTCTGAACAAACATGGGCACGTGACTCGTGCCAGAGGAGTTGGAAGCCGGGGCTGGGGTGGTCTGTGGCCTCGGGCCACTTGTTGGGCCTTAGTTGACATCTGGCCTGATATTTCAGACTTAAGGGAGGGCTTTGGGGTCTTTTGGGGTCATAATTGTCAAAGGGTAAATGACAAGATTTATGGGGGAATAACAGATTCCAGAAATATCTACACACATGGAGATACATATAAAGCTTTATTACTTCAAAATGTATTTAAACCGGGACTGCTCAGTGTCGGGGCAGCTACAATGTTGCTTCTGGCTCCCTGGTTTCTTTGTTGCGTTCTCAAGGTATGAAGATACAAATGTATCATGTGAGGGAGAGGGGGGAGGGGGTTAGGGTTGCCTGCCCAGAGTCAGTCCCCACAGCGCCCCCTACTGGTTACAGGTCCGCAATGAATCCCAGTCTTGAGAGCAAACGTCAGGGCCCCAGAGCCAGAAGCTGACCCTGCTTGGGGCTCCCTGGGCCTCCAGGCCGGAATCTGTGCACAGGACAAGAGAGGGAGAGGGGCAGGGAGGAGAGTGGTGAGGATGTGTGTGTGTGTGTGTGTGTCTGTGTGTGAGTGTGTGTGAGTTTGTGTATGAGTGTATGAGTGTGAGTGTGTGTGAGTGGGAGTGTGAGAGTGTGTATGTAAGTGTGTGAGAGTGAGTGTGTGTGAGTGTGAATTTGTGAGAGTGAGTGTGTGTGAGTGTGTGTGAGTAAGTGTGTGTGTGAGTGAGTGTATGTGTGTGAGTTTGTGTGAGTGCATGTGAGTGTGTTTGTGTGAGTGTGTGTGTGTGTATGTGTGTGTGTATCTGTGTGTGTATGTGTGTGAGTGAGTGTGTGAGAGAGAGAGAGAGAGAAAGAGAGATTGTAAAATCACTGAAAATCCTGGGTCATTTTCAGACAAAGTTTTGCTTCCAGGTTTTCTCTCAATTACTCTCTAGTTACATGTGCTCCTGGGAGGACAGATCTGAGACCTCAAAGGGGCTTTGGATGTGGCCAAGTCAGGGCCCTCCTGACCCCCCCCCGGGCCTGTATCCCCCCTCACTGGAACGTGTGAGCCCCACATCTGTACTAGAGTCTCTGTCCGGCTCTAGGATCGGCCCCTGAAAGTAGTCGACTGTTTTCTTCTGTCCCATCAGGCCCTTTCAGCATCTTCCCTCATGTTCTTCTAGAGTTTTCCCAAAGATATGATGTCATCAGCACAAGCACAGAGTTCCTGTCTGCAATTACATTACTTAAGTGCTTTCTGTGGTACCTCCAATGCTCAGGGCTGACAATCCTAATGAAAAATAAAGACAGACCTGATCTCAAGGAGCTGCCCTGTTCTATCCTGGAGGGTCTCAGCTGTCGATATGAGGGAGACACCCCCAGGTCCTGGGATTGCAAGATTTCAGATTTAGGTCAAATGTAAAGGCCCTGTGGTCCTTGGGGTACAGCAGCAAAGCAAATGGTCCAGCTTCTTTAACTGCACTTATACTGATAAAATTACATCATTTTGTAATGGGAACCATTTGAGAGACCTGAAGTCTATGGGTGAAAGAACCTTTTTTTGCTGGGTCTTCCAAAATTGTGAGTGCAGGACCTGCAAGAGTTGGTGCCAGCCCATATCTTAGCAAACACCTCCTCAAACTTCCCTCCAGATTTTCTGAAGCCACACTGACTCTCGAATAAATTGTCCAGCTGAAGGTTTAGTCTATTAAGGAGGTATCTGGCAAGAACCTTGGCAGTATTGACTGAGAAATCCCTTTATGACTGCCACAGGGCAAACGATTTCTTTTTCTTTGATAGAGATGAAAAATGGAGGCTTCGTTGAACTCCTGGAGGTTAATCTTCTCTTGCTATATAATCCCCAAAGTTTCATTCTGCTTTTCTATCTGTAGTGTACCCCTTGGAAACATCATCTGGAATAGAGTCAGTACCATGTGTTATGCCAGGCAAGAGAACCTTAATGGCATTCAAAATGTCTTTTCAAACAGGAAAGTCAGCGAGAGAGGGATTCATTTCAACATTTATACATTTTCAGTGGCTTCAGGATTGCTTGAAAATATGTCATGACAATAGTATGTTCATTATCATGTCCTTATCACTAATTAATTTGGCTCCATTAGAATCATTTTTATTATTTTTTGAAGATTATTTAGTGTTTTATTTTATTTTTTATATTTTTATTAAATCATTTTATTTTTCAAAACATATGCCTGGACAGTTCTTCAACATTAGCCTTTGCAAAACTTTGTGCTACAATTTCCCCCCTCTTCCCTCACACCCTCCCCTATATCTTAGTAGTCCAATATTTGTCAAACATGACAGAAATATATATATTGAATCCAATATATGCATTCATATTTATACAATTATTGTGCTGCACAAGAAAAATCAAATCAAACCAGTACAAAAAGAGAAGCAAAATAAAATGCAATCAAACAACATCAAAAAGAGTGAAAATAATATGTTGTGAATGACATTCAGTTCCCACCGTCCTCTCTCGGGATGTAGATGGCTCTCGTCATCACTTCATTACTGAACTGGTAGAACTGGTTTGAATCATCTCATTGTTGAAGAGAGCCACATCCATCAAAATTGATCATCGTATAATCTTGTTTTTGCCATGTACAATGATCTCCTGGTTCAGCTCCTTTCACTTAGCATCAGTTCCTGTAAGTCTCTCCAGGCCTCTCTGAAGTCATCCTGCTGGTCATTTCTTGTAGTACAATAATATTCCATAACATTAATATACCATAATTTATATAGCCATTCTTCAAGTGAGGGGCATGCATTCGGTTTCCAGTTTCTTGTCACTACAAAAAGGGCTGCCACAAACACTTTTGCACATGTGGGTCCTTTTCTCTCTTTTAAGATCCCTTTGGGATACAAGCCCAGTACAAACACTGCTGGGCCAAAGGATATGCAGAGTTTGATAACTTTTTGAGCATAGCTCCAAATTGCTCTCCAGAATTGCTGGATCCATTCAAGTTCCACTAACAATATATTAGTGTTCCAGTTTTCTGACATCCCTTCCAACATTGTTCATTATCTTTTCCTGTCATCTGAGACAAGATGAGAGGTATGAGTGGTATCTGAGAGTTGTCTTAATTTGCATTTATCTGATCCATAGTGATTTAGAGCACCTTTTCCTATGACTACGATTAATTACAATTTCTTCATCTGAAAATTGTCTGTTTATATCCTTTGAGCTCTTATCAATTGGGATTTGAATTCTTATATATCTGGGTCATTTATCTATATATTATAGAAATGAGGCCTTTATCAGAACCTTTGAATATAAAAACGTTTTTCCCAGTTTATTGGTTCCCTTCTAATCTTGTCTGCACTAGTTTTGTCTGTGCAAAACCGTTTTAACATAATGTAATAAAAATTATCTATTTTGTGATCAGTAAAGATCTCTACTTCTTCTTTGATCACAAATTCCTTCCTCCAAATTTATGACCAAAGAAGAACTAGAGATCATTATTGTCACAAAGTAGAAAATTTTGATTATCTAATTGAAAAGTTTTTGTACAAACAAAACTAATGCAGACAAGATTAGAAGGGAAGCAATAAACTAGGAAAACATTGTTGCAGTCAAAGGTTCTGATAAAAGCCTCATTTCCAAAATATATAGAGAATTGACTTTAATTCATAAGAAATCAAGCCATTCTCAATTTAGGGTTAGTCAAAGGATATGAACAGACAATTCTCAGGCAAAGAAACCGAAACTATTTCTAGCCATAAGAAAAGATGCCTCCAAGTCATTATTAATCAGAGAAATGCAAATTAAGACAACTCTGAGATGCCACTACAGACCTGTCAGATTGGCTAGAATGGGAGGGAAAGATAATGAGGAATGTTGGAGGGGATGTGGGATAACTGGGACACTGATGCATTGTTGGTGGAATTATGACTACATTCAGCCATTCTGGGGAGTGATTTGGAATTATGTGCAACAAGTTATCAAACTGGGCATACCCTTTGATCCAGCAGTGTTACTACTGGGCTTATACCCCAAAGAGATTTTAAAGAAGGGAAAGGGACCGGTATGTGCAAGAATGTTTGTGGCAGTCCTCTTTGTAGTGGCCAGAAACTGGAAACAGAGTGGATGCCCATCAATTGCAGAATGGCTGAATAAATTGTGGTATATGAACGTTATGATATATTATTGTTCTGTAATAAATGACCAGCAGGATGATTTCAGAAAGGCCTAGAGAGATTTACATGAATTGATGCTGAGTGAAATGAGCAGGACCAGGAGATCATTATCTATTTCAACAACAATACTATATGATCAATTCTGATGGACGTGGCATTCCTCAGCGATGAGATGAACCAAATCAGTTCCAATAGAGCAGTAATGAATTGAACCAGTTACATCCAGAGAAAGAACTTTGGAGATGACTATGAACCACTACATAGAATTCCCAGTCCCTCTATTTTTGCCCATCTGCATTTTTGATTTCCTTCCCAGATTAATTGTACACTATTTCAAAGTCCCATTCTTTTTGTACAGCAAAATAACTGTATGGACATGTGTACATATATTGTATTTAACTTATGCTTTAACATGTTTAACATGTAATGGTCAACTTGCCATCTGGGGGAGGAGGTAGGGGGAAAGAAGGGAAAAATTAGAACAAAGTGTTTTGCAATTGTCAATGCTAAAAAAATTACCCATGCATATATTTTGTAAATAAAAAGCTATAATAAAAAAAAAGAAAAAAGGACCTGTATTGCCCTGTATGTAGCAGAACTTATGAAAATTCAAAATATAGTATAATAAATTTTTATTTCAAGAAAAAAAATTCCTTTCTCCTCCACAGAGCTGAAAGGTAAACTATTCTATGTTCTTCTAATTTCTTTATAATATCATACTTTATGTTTAGATCATGAACCCATTTCAATTTTATCTTGATATACAGTGTTAGGTGTGGGTCAAAGCCTAGTTTCTGCCATACTAGTTTCCAATTTTCCCAGAAGTTTTTGTCAAATACTGAGTTCTTATCCCCAAAATTGAGATCTTTGGGTTTGTCAAACACTAGATTGCTGTAGTTATTGCCTATTTTGTTCTGTAGTCCTAACCTATTCCACTGATCGACTACTCTAATTCTTAGCCCATACCAAAAGGTTTTGGTGACTGCTGCTTAACAATATAGTTTTAGATCAGGTACAGCTAGGCCGCCTTCATTTGCCTTTTTTTTTTCATTAATTCCCTTGAAATCCTTGATCTTTGGTTCTTCCAGAAGAATTATGTTGTTATTTTTTTTCCCAGGTCAGTAAAATAGCTTCTTGGGATTTTGATTGGTATAGCATTAAATAAATAGATTAGTTTAGGTAGTATTGTCATCTTTCTTATATTTGTTCAAGAGCACTTGATATTTTCCAGTTGTTTAGATGTGACTTTATTTGTGTGGAAAGTGTTTGTAGTTTTGCTGATATAGTTTTTGACTTCCCCTTGGTAGATAGATTCCCAAATAGTTTTTACTATTAACAGTTATTTTAAATGAAATTTATCTTTGTATCTCTTGGTCTTGGATTTTGTTAGTGATGTATAAAAATGCTGATGATTTATGGATATTTCTTTTGTATCCTGCAACTTTGCTGAAGTTGTGCTTTATTTTTAATAGTTTTCTAGTTCATTCCTGGGGATTTTATTATTATCCTGGGGATAATGTTCTGTAATCTCATTGCTAATATTTTATTTCAGAATTTTGCATCACTATTCATTATGGAAATTGGTTTATCATTTTCTTTATTTTCATCCAACTTTAATTAGATATCAGTACCATGTCTATGTCATAAAATAATTTTGAGAGGAGTTTTTTCTTTCTCTAGCTTTTCAAATAGTTTATATAGTATTGGAATTAATTGTTCTTTAAATGTTTGGTAGAATTCACATGTAAATCCATCTGGCCCTGGAGATTTTTTTCTTATAGAGTTGATAAATAGCTTGTTTTATTTCATTTTCTAAAATGGGACTATTTAAGTAATTTATTTCCTCTTTTCTTAATCTAGGCAATCTACATTTTTTAGGTATTCCTCCATTCCTCCATTCCATTTAGGTTATCAAATTTATTGGCATAAAGTTGAGAAAATAACTCCTAATTATTGCTCCAATGTCCTCTTCATAGGTGGAAAGTTCTCCCTTTTCATTTTTGAGACTAACAATTTGCTTTTCATCTTTTCTCTTTCTAATCAAATTAACTAAAGGTTTATCTATTTTGTTGTTTTTTTCCCATAAAGTCAACTCTTAGTTTTATTTATTAATTTGATAGTTTTTTTAGCTTTCAGTTTTATTAATCTCGCCTTTTATTTTTAGAATTTCAAGTTTGGAATTTGATTGGGGGTTTTTAATTTGTTCTTTTTCTAGCTTTTTTAGTTGCAAGCCCAATTCATTGATCTCTTTCTCTCTTTTATGCAAGTAAGCAAGCATCTAGACATATAAAATCTCCCCTAATAACTGTTTTGACTGCATCCCACAAATTTTGATATGTTATCTCATTATTGTCATTCTCTTGGATGAAATTATTAATTGTGTCTATGAATTGCTGTTTCACCCATGCATTCTTTTGGATGAGATTATTTAGTTTCCAATGACTTTTGGTTTATTTTCTCCTGGCTTTTTATTGAATGAAATTTTTATTGCATCATGGTCGGAAAAAATGCATTTATTATTTCTGCCTTCCTGCATTTGATTTTGAGCTCTTTATGTCCTAATATATGGTCAGTTTATGTACTGGTTCCATGACTGCCAAGAAGAAAGTATACTCCTTTCTATCTCCATTCAGTTTTCTCTAAAGATCTGACATATCTAACTTTTCTAGTATTCTATTTAGCACATTTGTAGGAGAGTCTTCTTGAATGTTGCTTCTTTAATGTTGCATTGATTTGCCACTTAAATAAGTGCCCATTTTTGAGCTACTTGTGTCCATATGGTTAAAGAGGTTTAGAGATGTATTATTTTTGGTATGAGGACCCACACAAAGCCACCACATTGCATTTGTGTACTAGGGGAACTAACTGTGGCTGAAAGTGGTGGGATATAGAGGCTGTACTTGATAATCTTCATATTTATAATAATAATAACTTATAAAAATAATTAATAATAACAGCAATGACATTAAAAGGGAGCTTGATGGTTTGTAAAGAACTTCACAGATACTGTTTCATTTTATCCTTAACATTTATCATTTGAAGGCAGGATCTCTCATTATGCCTTTTTAACAAATGGAGAAACTGAGACAGAGAAGGATTAATTGACCTACCTAATTTCAAAGAATTCATAATTACCTGAGAACAAATTTGGAACCAATTCTTCCTGACACCGGCTCCAATAGCCTCTATCTCTCTGTGGGGCCCTCAGCTGTCTCAGGACATTTTACTCCGAGTGGACATTATTGTAATAATTTATTGTGGGATGTTGGAATCCTTACAAACTCTTAAGCCATTAGAGTTGATAGAGACAATAATTATCTAATTTAGCACGGTTCAATATGATTGATTTGATCTTAGAAGGAGATATTTTGGGCCAGAACTTGAAACAAGGTACTAAGTACAACTGATAGAAACGATGCTTGTGTTCACACCATTAGAGAGCTCATAGAAGCAAGAAATATTTAAGTACTCATTGGAGTTCACATGGTTTAGTATGAGATATCCGAATTTACACCTTCATTACTTCAAAATGTTTTTAAACTGGGATTGCTCAGTGTCGGGGCAGCTACAATGTTGCTTCAGTCTGCCTGGTTTCTTTGTTGCATTCTCAAGGCATGAAAATGTATCATGTGGCTGGGGGGGAGCACCAACTCCACATATGTGATTCCATAAACTCCACAAATTAATTAATGTCTACAAACATTTATTAATCACCCACTGTGTCGCAAGTTCTATAGATATACAAAAGAGGCAAAAACAGTCTTCATTCTTTTTTTTTAATTATTATTTTTTGTTATAGCTTTTTATTTACAAGATCTATGCATGGGTAATTTTTCAGCACTGACCCTTGGCAAAACCTTCTGTTCCAACTTTTCTCCTCCTTCCCCCCACTCCTTCCCCCAAAGTAGTCCAGGTTATTGTCAAGGAGTATTCTCTAATGATGACGTATTTTAAAATCAGCCAGAGTCAGGAATTCAGGTTAAGGAAAAATCTTCAATCTTTATTCTTTGTGGAGGTGAAGGGAGATGGCCATAGGACCGTGAACGTCGGTGACACCAACCTGGCCAGCAGTCTCTCTCCTCTCTCCCCGCCCCTCTCCCTCCACCCACCAAAGTCGTCCCTATGTCATTTCCTATACAATACATCAGAACTTGCACAAAGAGTGGGCGGGGGCCATTCTTTCTCCAAGCATATATTAATAGAGTATGGTCCAATTATTATTTAGCCTCACGTGCTTGGGACCTCAGTGCATCAACTCGAGCTTCAGCCCATTACAGTATTCCAAGCACAGGGAAGATCCCATAGACTTTGTCTTGTATTCATACACACCTGCATTGCTGTGGTCAGGAAAGGAGAGACTAAGAACTGGTGCCTAAAAGATGCCCTCAGGAAGTAGGAGGAAAATCTTAAAATATATTGAAACTAAAAAGATCAAGGTAAGGAAGAAGAGGTCTAAAAATCATTTGTATAGAGATGATGATATTGTAATCCACTGGAACCGATGAGATCTTTCCACAACTCTACCATGTAAAATCAAGAACCTGTACCAAGCTGCCTAATGGATGCACAACAGAGAGTTGCAAATAATTTTTTTTCCCACAGGGAAGTGAGTATGTGTGTTTTTGAGAGTGAGAAAGAGAGAGAACAGAGACAGACAGACAAAGAGAGACAGACAAATAGAGAGGATCAGTCACTTGCAGTTCCAAGTGATTTCAGGGGAGGACATCCAAAGCCTTTCTTTGACTTTCTTTGAGTAGGAATAAATGCTCAGCTATGGTAACAAGAGAGGGAGAGAGAATAAGATGAAGGGAAGAGGACAGAACAGGAACTATGGGATACAGACAAAGTGGAGTGGGAGCAGATCCTGAAACTTCCCCAGAAGTCAGAGCAGAGCAACCTGGGTGTTCCTGGAGTTAGGAAAACTGGAAGTCAAATCACCTTTCAGATATTCGTTTTGCCTCAGGTTCCTTATCTGTCACATGGAAATTATAAAATTAGAAAGCCATAGTGCAAATCAAAAAGTTATTATTTACAAAGTGCTACCAGCTTTAAAATGTAAATGTATATAAATATGGTTCTTTTTATTATGAGGAGAGTGTCTGCCAGAGTCAGCATTTCTCTGGGAGCTTTGGGATCATCATCACTGATTTTCTCACCTAGATTTTCCTCCTCTGGTTCGATCTGCAGGACAAATGGGCCTCTAGGATTCAGGATCCCTGTGGCTATCATTCACTGCCCAAGCACATAAATACACAAACACACAAACGTCCTCAGCACTTTCCCTTTTCTCACCTTAATTTTTAAAATTTCCTAATTATTACTGAATTGAGGATTTTTAGTTCTTTTTTTAAAGACTTTTTAATTTGCAGATCCAATCCATTGCTCTGCTCTTTCTCTAGGTTTTGATGTATACATTTTTCTCTAATCACTGTTTTTACTGTATCCTATAGTTATTGATATATTGTATCACTCTCCTATTTTTTATAGTTAACTCCTAAGGTTATAACAGGTCCAACTTTCCCACCTCAGGGGGACAGATCTAGAAGGCTAGGATAAAACAAGTAAATAAACCCCAGTTCTTTTATTTTTATTATTAAAGCTTTCATTTTTCAAAACATATGTGTGGAGAATTCTTTAACATTAGCCCTTGCAAAACTTTGTGTTCCAATTTGCCCTCCATTCCCCCACATCCTCCCTTCGATGGCAAGTAGTCCAATATGTGTTAAAACATGGTAGAAATGTATGTTCAACATACATAGTTATACAATTATTTACGAGATTGCTTCAAAGCATGAAGCTTCATAAAATTAAACTGCCTTTAAAAGAAAGAAAATGCTCTCAGGATGTGCAAATCAGAAATTCATTAGAATTTCTGGGACTCAGTTCCTTTACCTGTAAACTGAGTGGGTTGAGATTCCTTCTATCTGAGGTCCCTTACAACTCCACATGTATGATTCCACAACCCCACAGATGAGGTAATGTCAACAAACATTTATTAATCGCCTGCTGTGTTCCAACTCTCACAGACACTAAATAGGCAAAACCAGCCTCCAGTCTTTGAGGAACTCACAGCCTAAGGTGGCCGTGGGAAAACATGTAAACAGCACACATAAAAGAGACAGATTGGAGAAAAGAGAGAAAGCACTAAGGTTGAGGAGGACTGGGAGAAATGTTTTACAAAGGAAATTAGGATTTTACCTGGGACTGGAGGGAAGAAAGAAGCTGGAGATGAGCAGGATTAGACAGATAGGCAGTGAACACAGCCAGAGTAAATGGGCAGAGTTGGCAGACAGTGTCCTGGGTAAAAAATGAGCCGTTCATTGTCCCTGGCCACTGGAGTAGCTGGTGCCCAGAAAGATGGGAAGGGGTCTGGCCGAAAAAGCTTTGAAAGCCCAAGTAGATTTTATCCAGGAGATAATAGGGAGAAAGGGAGATAATGGAACTAAGGAAACAGAGTGGTGATAAGGTCAGATACAGGCTTGAAATAATAAACAGCAGAGTAGAGGCTGGGCTTCAATGGGAACAGCCTTGAAGCAGTCGCCAAGCAGCTGCTTGTTGCCCATCCAAGTGTTGGGTGACTCCATCTGCCCCACCATGATTGCTTTGTCAGAGCAGAAAAGGGAGGCTGCATACAGGATTAGCAGAGTTTAACCATTTCTGTTCCCACTTCAGTGCTGGGGTCTTTGCTGCTCTACAAGGTATCTGTGGCCGAGGCCTCATGATAACTGGCTGTTGTCCCAGGAGCCCCTTCACTAAGCCTCATTTCTCTTTCCAAGAAGAAGCTGTTGTGTGGAAACCATGGCAGAGGCTCCCTCCTATTTCTCTCCATGTCAATTCCTGAAGCCTGAAGGCACAGATAAATCTCTGCCCTGGGGTCCCAATTAGACAAGGGTAAAATCCAGCTTGTGAGGTCAGAAAATCTGGATGCAAGAACTATTCCTCCCATGTACTCTAGGTCTCACCCAGGTGAATCATAGAATATCCTGGAGAAAAAGAGAGGAGACAGACAGAAAGACAGGAAGAATATCAGGCTCAAAGAGGCAGAGGCAGAAAAAGGAAGAAAGAAAAAATGTGAAAGAGGAAGAAGCAGAGAGAAGGAGGGACCTTCTGGTCCCCTGGCAGCTTGGGCTGAGTCAACAGCCTGGGCTAGGGCTGGGCTGGCCGGCAGGTTTTTGTCCCACTTGCTCACTGAATGTAGTGCTGTGGTAACCATACCTACTACCACTACCATAAAGTGTCCCACAGTAATAATCAGCTTCATCTTCAGGCTCGATGTTGCTGATGGACAAGTAGAGATCCATGCCAGAGCTGGAGCCTGAGAAGTGGTCGGGGATCCCCTCGCCCATGTCTACAGGTCCATCAGTCTCCCCCTCGCCCATGTCTACAGGTCCATCAGTCTCCACCTGCATGACAAGTCTGGGGGCCTTTCCTGGGCTCTGCTGGAACCATTCAATTCCATAATCACTGTGCTGACTGCTGAGGGTGCAGGTGAGTCTTGCCGTGGCTCCCGGGGACACAGACATGGAGCGAGACTGAGTCAACACAGGCTGGAAGAAGGAACCTGGAAACAGAGACAGACATTAATGTCCCAGGAGAGGAGAGAGGGGGAAGGTGCTTGGAGACCCTCACAGGAGACCCCAGGACAGGGAGGAGGGAGCAGGATAAGCAGGGAAGCCCTGACCTGAGCAGCAGGTGAGCAGGAGGAAGCAGACGAGAGGCCAGGCCATGGTGCAGGGGACCCCGAGAGCTCTGCTCCCCAGAGAGAAGCAGCTGGGTCCGGGCTCTGTCAGGCCCCTCTTATCCTCTCCCTGCGAGACTGGGATGGGGCTGGGGAGGGGGTGGGGTCTGGATGCAGATATGAGGGGGTGGGGCCTTGGAAGCCCTTGCCCCAGCCCAGCTGAGATGTCGTTCATGAGAGATCCTGGGGGTCAGAGCAGCCACAGACACAGGCAGCTGGGCTCATCCTCCCCTGAGATGCCCAGGCTCCTCCTGCCTCCATTTCCTGCCCTGAGCCAGTCACACAGCGCCTCCTAGTGGCTGCAGGCCCCAGGTCACCACAGCTTTGTAACCTTGCAATCAAACCACAGCAGGAACCCCTGCTTGCTGCTCGTCAGTCCCACAAGGGAGCAACCGTGCACAGGACAAAGACTGGATGGGTGCAGGGAAGGGCAGCCTTGGGGTGTGTGTGAGAGAGACCTTGTAACAGTCAAAGTAAATCTCGGGTCATGTTCAGACAAAGGTTTGCTTGTAGGACTTCTTCATTACTCCCCAGGCACATGTGCTCCGGTGAGGACACCTAGTGGTTTGGAAGAAGCACCATCACTTTTGACAAGTTATAAAGAGTAACCCCAAAATTGGAGAACAGGCCTGCGGTCTCAAAGGGGCTTTGGATGTGGCCAAGTCAGGGCCCTTCTGCCTTCTCCGCAACTGTATCCCCCCTCACTGTGATGTGTGAGCCCCACATCTGTACTAGTCTCTGCCCAGCTCTAGTGATCATTCTGGGAAAGTTGTTGGCTATTTTCTTCTGGCTGATCCAACAATTCAGCTTCTTTTTTTTTTAGTCTCATTTTTTGTTCAAATACTTATTACAGTGCCACGTGGTAGGTTTTAATAAATGCTTTTCCTTATTTTTCCTTTTTGTTAATAAATATTTTTATTTCCAAAACATATGCACAGATTATTTGACAACATAGACCCTTGCATAACCTTGTGTTTCAGATTTTCTCGTCCTTCCTACCACCCCCTTCTCTAGATGGCAAGCAATCCAATAAATGTTAAACACATTAAAATATATGTTAGTTCCAATATGTATAAACATATTTTTACAATTCTCTTGCTGCACAAGAAAACTGAGATAAAAAAAGAAAGCAAATGAATAAGAAAACAAACAAAAAAAATTGAACAAAAAAAGTGAGAATGTAATGTGATCCATGCTCAGTTCCCACAGTGCTCTTTCTGGCTGTAGATGGCTCTCTCCATCCCAAGATCATTTGAACTGGCATCAATCATCGCCACTTCCATCAGAATTGATCCTTGTATAATTTTGATTTTGCTTTGTATTGTAATGTTCTGGTTAGTTTTCTGGAGGTCTCTGGAGCAGCCTTCATTTCAGCAGAGTAATCACCGAGACAATAGCCAGAGATAAAATCCAAATTCTTTATTATCTCTTTCAAAGTCTTGTCTCCTTGCCTGGGGCCCAGGCTAGCTTTCTGGAGGTCCTCTGGAATGTATCTTGGTTTCTGTGGGGGAGACAGGAGGAGGCATCTGTTTTGAACTTTTCCTGAGTCCTGGAAGTCCTCTATCTTCCCCAAGTCTTTGCCAGTCCCCCAGAATCTTGGTTTCAGTGGAGAAGCAAAGGAGGAGAGCCACCATAGTGGTGTGAGATGGAATGAATGTCTCTCCTTAGCTCTGAGAGCTTGACTTCCACCCTCCAGTCTTCTGTCTTCTCTGAATCTGTTCTAGTCCCCCTCTAGGTCTCACTCTAGCCCCTCAAATACTCTCTTAGAATTAGATCCATCAATCATTACATCACTAGGGAACCATTTTTTGTTGTAAGATTAATTCAATCATACTGAACTAGGGAACTATTAATCACCATGCTAAACTAGATAACCATTGTCTTATTGATTCCATTGAGTTAACACCTTGCAAGAATCCTTGTTTCAGAGTTCTGACCCATTACAGTGTACAATGATCTCCTGGTTCTGCCCATTTCACTTAGCATCAGTTCATGTAAGTCTCTCCAGGCCTCTCTGAAATCATCCTGCTGATCATTTCTTACAGAAAAATAATATCCATAAGATTCAAATACCATAATTTATTCAGCCATTCTGCAACTGATGGGCACCTACTCAGTTTCCAGTTTCTTGCCACTATGATAAGGACTGCCACAAACATTTTTGGACATGTGTTTCACTTTCCTTCCTTTAAGATCTCTTTGGGATATAGGGGAAATAGAAATTGATAACTTTTTGAGCATAGTTCCAAATTGCTCTCCAAAATGACTGAGTCTGTTCAGAACTCCACCAACAATGTATTAGAAATCCACCAGTTTTCCCACATCCCTTCTAACGTTTGTCTTTGTCTTTTCTTGTAATCTTAGCCAATCTGAGAGGTGTGTAGTCCTCTCTCAGACTTGTCTTAATTTGCATTTCTCTGATCAATAGTGATTTAGAGCATTTTCTCATATGATTAGAAATAGTTTTAATTTCCTCATCAGAAAATTGGTCATAACTTTTGACCATTTATTAATTGGAGAATGGCTTGAATTCTTATAAATTTGAGTCAATTCTCTATATATTTTAGAAATAAGGCCTTTATCAGAACCTTTAAATCTAAATATGATTTCCCAATTTATTATTTCTCTTCTAATCTCTTCTGCATTCGTTGTTTTGTTTTGTTGTTGTTGTTGTTTTTTTTTTTTTTTTTTGGTACAGAAACTTTTTAACTTAATATAATCAATTATCTATCTGTTGTTCAATTGTGAGTTCCCATTCTTCTTTGGACACAAATTCCTTCTTTCTTCACAGATCTGAGAGGTAAACTATCCTGTTTCTCTAATTTGCTTATAACATCAATCCTTATATCTAAATCATGAACCCATTTAGATCTTATCTTGTTGATATGCTGTGTAAGGTGTGGGTTAAGCCCTAATTTCTTCCATATTAGATTCCAAATTTCCCAGCAGTTTTTTTTTAATCAAAAAGTGAGTTCTTATCCCAAAAGCTGGGGTCTTTGCATATGTCAGACACTACATTGTGATAGTTATTGACTATTTTGTCCTGTGACCCTAACCTGTTCCACTCATTGACTACTCTATTTCTTAGCCAGTACCAAATGTTTTGATTATGGTTGCTTCATAATATAGCTTTAAATCTGGCACAGATAGGACACCTTCATTAGCATTATTTTTCATTAATTCCCTTGAAATTTTTGACCTTTTGTTCTTCCAGATGAATTTTGTTGTTATTTTTTCTAGGTCCGTAAAATAATTTCTTGGGAGTTTGATTGGCATGGCACTAAATAAGTAGATTAATTTAGATAGTTTTGACATTTTTATTCTATTCCCTTGGCCTCCCCGTGAACATATGCTATTTTCCCAAATGATCAGGTCTGATTTTATTTGTGTGGAATTTGCTTTGTAGCTATTTTCGTACAATTCCTGACTTTTCCTTTGGCATATAGATTCCGAAATGTTTTATTATCAACAATTATTTTGAATGGAATTTCTTTTTGCATCTTTTGTTGTAGGACTTTGTTGGTAACATAAAAATGTTGAATGCTTTATGTGGATTTATTTTGTATTCTGCAACTTTGGTAAACTGGTGAATTGTTTCTGGTAGTTTTTTAGTTGATTCTCTAGGGTTCTCTAAATATACCATCACATCATCTGCAAAGAATGATAATTTGGTTTCCTTATGACCTAGTCTAATAGCTTTCATCTCTTTTTTCTTCTCTTATTGCCAAAACCAATATTTCTAACACAATAGTGGGTGATAGTGGGCAGCCTTGTTTCACTCTTGATCTTAATGGGAATTAGTTTAGTCCCACTATATATGATCTTGCTGATGGTTTTAAATAGATGCTACTGATCATTACAAGGAAAAGTCCATTTATTCCCATACTCTCTAGTATTTTTAATAAGAATGGGTGTTGGATTTTATCAAATACGTTTTCTTCATTTATTGAAATAATCATATCTTTTTGTTAGTTTGGTTATTGATATAGTTGATTATGCTAATAGTTTTCCTACTATTGAATCAGCCCTGCATTGCTGGCATAAATCCTACTTGGTCATAGTGATTTTCTCTAATCTTGTTGCTGATATTTCATTTAAGATTTTTGCATTAATAGTCATTAGGGAAATTGGTCTATAATTTTCATTCTCTGTTTTCACTCTGCCTGGTTTAGTTATTAGCAACATATCTGTGTCATATCTGCGCCATATCTGGCTTGGGATTTTCAAAATCGTGGGTAAGACAATCTGACCAAGCTTCCCAGCTCCAACAAAACTGGAAGTTACTTAGGTGATGGGAAAACCAATGAATGACTCTGTCTTCACATGTAGTGCTCATTGTATCCAAACACATGTACCACATTTCAGTTGCCTGTGCAAGGACTTGGGGTAAAGAGCCAGGTTGAAGCTCGCACAGTTCAATGAGAAGAGTTGTGCGCATAACATCAATGTGAGGGGGTACAGGAAGCTGAAATAGCTCTGTAAAGATCACCTCAACAATATGATAATTCAAGGGGATCTTGTTCTTTCCTGGAGAGCTCTCACTAGCTGCGCAGCATGTGTCTGCCTTTCTTTCCAGTGGGATTTAATGAAGAAGTGAAGATGGTCTTCTATGACAAATCTCTCCACCAAAAGACTGCCTGGCATAACAGGCTCCCTCAGGGTCATCCGTGTAATTAAACATCCTAAAGATGACCCTGGGCATTGGGTAGACCGATACTCTCATGTGAAGCAGTGGTGTAAAAGGCGGCAGGTTGTGCTCTAAGGCTTCACAGAGGATGGTGTCAAAGGCAAGGCAGGGTCTCGGGATGTGCCATTCGTGCCAGCCATCTTTTTTAATTTCTGAATCTGGGCCCAAAGGCAGTCTAAATACTCTTCTTGTGGGTGCGGTTTGTTAGCGGTGCACACTTGTCACAATGGGACGTCTTTTAAGATAGCTTTCAACAGTGGGAAAAAGGCGATCCATCTCTGTTTCTTTCTTTCTTTCTTTTTTTTATATAACTCCTTTCCAACCCAGGGCAAAGATGATGGAAATGCAAACGCGTACCAATCCCAGCGGGCCTGAGGGACACCTTCTTCCTGAGTTACTAGGACAAAATTCTCAAACAGAGCTGCCATTGGCCGAGCAGCTATTACATGACAATTCACAAGATCTCATTAAAAACGGACCAAAACCACAGCTTCCTCATAGTTGTTTGCGAGCAAAGATTCTTGAAGCTGACAGAACGTGGCTCCCACAACTTCCCCGCCAAAGTTGTGATTTCGGGCATTAAACAGGCCAAGGTTGTACACACCGTCAATTTCAAAGGAGACAGACGAGCAACGGAACAAAGAAATCTTAGAATCTCGCTCTTGTGGGTGGGAAGATCAGCTTCCAAAACACCAGCTGAGCCTTCCAGGTTGCTCTGCAAGGAGAAAGTGCTCTTTTCTCCTGCGCTGCCTATTGGAGATTCCATCCGATCTTCGATTTCATTGGTAGCAAGGTCCTCTTCCTTTTGGGGGTTGTTCATCGTTCTCATCAGTACGCCGCCCCCGCCACCACATGCTGTCTGCTGCCCGCGCCCCCTCCTCCTCGGGGCCCTGCTCCCGCCTCTGCGGCCGCCGCCGATGCCGGAAAATCTGCGCCGTTCGCTTCATAGCGTCTGGAAAAAGCGGAACACAAGGTTCTGCAAAGGTGATTGCAGAGAAATGCAGGATGACAGGCCAACCGCCACCGTGAAGGGAGATGGGGTGAATGTCTCCCCCAAACCGGGGCTTCTCCCGTCCTCCTCTTCTCCGAGTCTAAACCAGTCTCTCCCACAGTGTAGGAAGGAGGGGGGCCACCAGGAGCCTGATCAAAGACGGAACGTCTCTCTCCCAGCCCTTGTTGGCTATTATATACTCTATTATCATTACATCATCGTAGGTAGGAAACTTGTAGAACAGCTGTCAGTCTTGTAGAACTAAGCACCTGTACCGAACTAGGGAACTCACATGCTAAACTGGATGGCCACTGTCTCATCAATTCCGCTGAGTTAACCCTTTGTTTAAATCAATCATCCTGCCCTTTACAGGTATACACGCGGTAACTGGAAAAGGGACTACTCAATGCCAAGGACCGCGGACATAAGGAAAGGCTTCCCCTTTGGGGCAGCACATAAGCTAATAAACATGGATGAAGTGCCTACTATGTGCCAGAGACGGTGCTCAGTGCAAGGGCACAGAAAGAAGCAGGACGGTTCTGGTCCTCAAGGAGCTCCAGTCTCACAGTCAGAAACTCAGCCTTTGTCCTGTTCCGAGACCATAAGGCAGTCAGGGCTTCCCGCCTCCCCAGTCCCTGCAGCACAGCTTCCGGGGCCTCCCAGGATCTCCCCGGAGCCGCAGGCAGAGGTGAGGGACAGGGAGCCAGAGGCAGGTTCTGTCGGACCAGAGAAGCTCCCAGGCTCCCGGTGATCAAGCCAAGGAACCTTTATTAAACACATATAATGCCCCAGGCAGAGAAGGGAGAGAATATTCGAGGGGGTTTCAAGCTCACCATTAAGGACAATGACGGAGCTGAGCGCGGGACTGTGGGGCTGCAGGAAACCTTCCCAAACCCCAGGGACTGAGTGCGGCCCCGCGGTCTGTGTCACTGCGCACGTGTGGCCTCGGCTCCCGCTGTTGGCCTTGGTCAGAAGGAGGCTCCCTGGCTCCAGTCCTGACAGTGCGCAGGCGCGTGCGTGCTGCTGAGCCGGAGCCCTCAACTCTGTGTATGGCTGTGATTTCTTCCCAGGTGCGTGTGTACACAGGGCACGTGTATAAGCTCCTGAGTCTGAGCCAGTACAAGCGCTTGTTAGGGGCCTGTGCGTCTTTGTTGCAGCCCCCCCCCCTCAGATCTTTCCACCGCCCCTTTCAGCCGCCCCTCCCCCATGGCGGCGGGACCCCCGCTGCCTCCTCCCCTTGCCCTCTCTCCCCTCCCCCACGTGGCGTCCGGTGTTGCTCCAGCATTTGTCTCCTGTCTCGGCGTCCCCCGCCCCCAATTCTTCTCTGGTCACTTCTGCCTCCTCTGTACAGCCCGGAAGCCTCCACTGGCCCGGCTCCCTGGGAGCTTGTTGTTAGTGATTATTATGAAAGAGAAGGATCTGTTCCCTCAGAACACTTGGGGTCTTTCAACTTGATTTATCCCAGGTGGATGGTTGCAAGTGCTGGAGCCAGCCCTAAGCTGGATGCCAACAGACATCTCATCTACTTATATTTGTGTTCATTTCCAGGGGCCTCAGGTAGTGGGGGAACTCTGGGTAAGCCCAGAGGAAACCTGCTGAGAAGGTCTGGTTTGGCTTCCCACCTCCCTCTGGTGTTCTCACCTTACCTGAGAAGTCAAGGAAGGTGGGACCACCTGCGTTCTATTTACACATCCACAGCAGGTGCTTATACTTACCACAGGTGTTAACACAGCTTCCTGTGGGATGTCCTACTACCAGAGTTAACACTTGCTCACTGTGCTGGGCTGATGTAATCATGCTGAGGTATTTAAGGGCTGGGAAGACTGGAAAGAGACATTTCATCTTGGACCATCCCAGTGGCTCTCCTGCCTCCTTCACTCCTCCCCTCAGACCAAGGCTGGTTCTGAGATCCTGCAGAGAGCTGGTCCGGACACTACCTTTTAGCACCCAGCGTGGGCCTCTGGAAAGCGTAGTATATTTTGTTACCCCAATTTGGAGGCTCAAGAAAACATACTATATTTGACACCCAAGTGAGGCCTTAGAGGTGGGTTCTGGGCTTTAAGCCCTATTCTCAGCAGCTCAACTGACAGGATTGTTGTCCTAAGTGGAGAAGTCCCCAAGACCTGGGAAGACTCTGCTCATCCCCAGGCAACAGATGGAGCCCAAGGAGGGTGTGACTTCTGGCTTTCCCATGTCCCCCATTCAGGAACCAGTGACCTTCTGGGACGTGGCTGTGGACTTCACCTGGGAGGAATGGAGGATCTTGGAGCCTGCCCAGAGGGCCCTGCACAGGAATGTGATGCTGGAGAACTACCAGAACCTGGTCTCTGTGGGGATTCCTGTTTCCAGACTGGATCTGATCTCTCTATTGGAGAAGCAAAACGCAGACTCAAGTCCCAAGAGCAGAGACTCCAGTGGTTTTCCTCAAGATTCACTTACTGTACATCATAGAACTCACCCTGGAGACAAACCATTTGTGTGTAAAGAATGTGGAAAAGGTTTTGGGCAGAGAAACAATCTCACTGTTCATCAGAGAATTCATACTGGAGAGAGACCCTTTGACTGTAAAGAATGTGGAAAAGCCTTCAGGGAACAAGGATGCCTTACTGTACATCAGAGGACTCACACTGGAGAGAAACCCTTTATATGTAATGAGTGCGGCAAAGCCTTCAGCCAGAGACATCACCTCATCCGTCATCAAAAAATTCATACTGGAGAAAAACCCTTTGAATGTAATGAGTGTGGAAAAGCCTTCAGCCAGAGACAACACCTCATTCGCCATCAAAAAATTCATACTGGGGAAAAACCCTTTGAATGTAATGAGTGTGGAAAAGCCTTCAGTGATCTAGGACACTTTACTGCACATCAGAGGACTCACACTGGAGAGAAACCCTTTGAATGTAAGGAGTGTGGAAAAGCTTTCAGTGATCGAGGATACCTTACTGTACATCAGAGAACTCACACTGGAGAGAAACCCTTTGAATGTAATGAGTGTGGAAAAGCCTTCAGTGATCGAGGATCCCTTACTGTACATCATAGAACTCACACTGGGGAGAAACCATTTGTGTGTAAGGAATGTGGGAAAGGTTTTATTCGTAGGATTGATCTCACTGTTCATCAGAGAGTTCATACTGGAGAAAAACCCTTTCTATGTAGTGAATGTGGAAAAGCCTTCAGCCATCGAGGAAACCTTACTGTACATCAGAGAACTCACACTGGAGAGAAACCCTTTGTATGTAATGAGTGTGGAAAAGCCTTCAGCTTTCAAGGAAACCTTATTGTACATCAGAGAACTCACCCCAGATAGAAAGCTTTTGTATGTAATGATGGTGGAAAAGTCTTTAGTAGAAGCTCTAGCCTTATTACTCATCAGAAAATTCATACTAAAGAAAAACAAAATTTGTTGAAATAGAGAGATTTCAGACAGGAACCACCCCTTCACAGTCACCGAAGTATTCATATGATTCTGGCAACTCACTAGGAGAAAACTCTGTTCTTCCTAAAATAATTCATTGTGGCTCTTTTTGGTTAACATGCCACCTGCACTTCTCAACCTGGCCCTTTTTCATCCCCTCCTAATCCAACACAGGAAAAAACTGATATTGTATGTATTGTTTCACACTGAGTCCACCATACTTGTAAAGAAGAGGGGATGAAGTACCATGGTCTTCCCTCAGAATTTGATTTGGTTTTTATAACTTCTTTAGTCTGATTTCTTATGTATTAGTATATTTCAAAAATGTAATTGATGTATCTAATGTATTGATGTATTTAGAACATGATATTCTATTCATTTTTTGTATTTTATTAGCATGTGGCTTTTGAGCAATAATTTATTCCTCTGGTGCCTGCTTTAGCTGTATGCCAGAAATTTTGGAATATTCACTCACTTTTACCATTGTCTTTGAAGCTGTTCCTGTTTCTACAATCTGTCTCTTGTCTGACATATTTAACATTTCACTCTTTCAGTTTCCATTTAAAACTAACTTTTGTGGTGCTGTCTGAAGTGATTATTCTTTAACTTATATTATCATCTGTGGAGGAAGGGATTAGCATTTATCATATACATACATATTTAATTTTCTTTTTAAAAAAAGGAAATTAGATAGATAGGAAATCAAATCAGTCAATCTTGAATTAATACTTCAGACTACTCGAGTATTGTCACCTGCAATAGGAAGGGCAAAAAGTGAAATTGAATCGCATATATTTTGGCCAATGAAAAGAAAGGACTTATTAGAAAAGAACTGATACTGGGAGCATTTGAAGGGAAAAGGAGAATAGGAATGGCAGAAGAGAAGATGGACATTTAGTGTCACAGAAGCAACAAGTATGAGTTTGTATAGTCTTCAAAAGCTGGTCAAAGCTAGAAGGACCTGTTGTGCTACACTCCATGCAGTCATCAAGAGCGTTACATGACTGAACAAACAAGAAAAGCATGTCAGGTACTGCGCTAAGCACCGGGGATACAAGTGGAGTAGAGTCAAAAAAAGAAACAAGACAATATCTGTCTTCAAGGAGCTTCCAATCTAATTAGGGAAGAAACAAATAATATGCAATAAATCTGGAAGGGTAAACAGGAAGCAAATTGATAGGATTAAAGTGTTAAGGTAAATCTATTTTTTCATCAATTTTCTGGGACCCAAATTGTTCAGGATGTTTCATCAGAGTTTGAGAAATAGGCAGCTATCTGAATGTTTTTAAATAAGAGTGTGAAAAATGGATTAGGGGAATGGGATGAAAGTTGGGGAAAACAGGAAGCCATGAGTTCAATAAGGAGATTTCTACAGTGTATTACAAGGAAGACATAATTAGGGGGCTGAATGAGTGGCAATCTGAATGGAGAGAGGGAATTGGATGCAAGACATAGCATGAACATATTTTTATATTTAATTTACCAATTAACTGAACAAATTTATGAAGGGCTGAGAAGATTTGAAAATGATTAAAGAGTTTTGATTCAGCAGACTATAAGAGTAGTTGTGCCTATAAAAAAGTTTGCAGAAAACTTACGTTCGGAAAATGAATGAACCTGAGGGAGTGAGGAGATAATGTGCTACATGTTGAACATGTTCACTTTGAGGTGTCTATGGGGCATCCAGTTGGAGATATGCAGTGGCAACTGATATGGAATTAAGAGCTTAGGAGAAAAGACACTAGGAATCTCTTCTAGGAGAGTAGAAATATCTCTTTTTGACTGTTAAAAAAACAGCTGCTTATCATTGCCTCGTGACAAACAAAAGAACACAAAAATTAGGGTGCTGAATATCGAACAAAGGAAATTTTTAGTGATGATATTGCCCGATTTCATCCAAGACCATATTAACATCATTGTCAAAAGAAAACCAGATAAACCTGTAAGATTGTCAGCTTATTCAGATTATAAAACATCTACCAAAAATGTTTTTTGGGGGGATTCTTGACTTCCAATGGGCTTGAAAGTCTTTCCACCGATCAATGGGAATGCTGAACCCTGATTAAATATATTTCTATATCAAGAAATAAAAATGTTTCAAAATTACAGAAATTCTGAAATGGGAATGAACTATCATAATGCAACATTGCATCATACCATTTAACACAAGTTTAATAAATGTATCTAAGAGGTAGAGATCGAAGAGGCATCATTAACTTAGGGCCTCACCTAAATTAGTGCCACTGAAAACCTATAAGTTATAACCCATGTTTTATTTGTTATTTAATGTTATATTTGTTATGCAATGTATTCTTTCTTCTTGATGATGAATTAAAGTAAATGTATCACATCTTATAAATTCATTGCCAAAATGTAAATGTAAATCATGTAAATAAAGTGATTTCAGGCACATGTTGCCTATTAAAAGCTCTTGAATGATGGAAGAAGTTGTCGATTTTCTTGTGTGAATCAATCAAACAAATTTGACATTGTTCCAATTCATTCAAGTGTCAGGGCACTTGATATAATTCATTCCACTTTGACATTTCCTTTTATTATTAGGAAGTTCTACATCATGAAGAATCTGTAATGTTCTCTGTGGAGGTTTTCTTGGGGTCTCTGGAGGCGGCCTTCATTTCAGTTCAGTAATCACCAGACGTGCAGCCAGGAATTAAGGTCCAAATCATTTAGTCCCTTTCCAAGTCATGTCTCCTTTCCCGGGGCCCGATTTGCTTTCTTAGAGGCCTATCTCTTTCCTTGGTTCCAAGAGCTTGAGCTCTTGCCACCATTCCTTTGTCTTCTCTGCCTCTGTCAGCTTCTTCTGGTCTTCTCAAATGTGTCTTGATTTCTGTGGGGGAGGCAGGAGGACCGCATTATTTTAAAGACAATCTTTGCCATAATATGTTATATACTATCTTCCAGAAATGCTTGTTTTATCCCAATAATAAAAAATAACATATTTTTTTCCAAAAATTTAAAAGAAAGGAAGATTTGGGAGCTGTGATCAATTCAATGACCAAACATCATTACAGAAGACTAATGATGAAACTTACTTCTGACCTTTGTAAACAAAGAACTGACAGATTCAGAGCGCTAATTGATACTGTTTTCTTGGTTTTTTTTTTTTTTGTCCATGGGTAATACTTGAATTTAATTTCCTTGACTCTCCACCTTTGCAAAAGTGATCATTTTTATTTCAATAGAAATGAAATTATATTTTTTATGGGAAAGTAATTACTTTAAATATATATATAGCACCCAGTATACAGGATCATCATAGTCCTAATTCTGGATTTTGTGCTTCTGTTAATGGACCCTAAGATTATAATAGCTATTGGCAGCTGCTTTCTTATTCTGTTCATTCATATTGAGTTTTTGATCAACTAAAATAGATTTATATGACAGTTCTCAAGCCATAGCTCTCCCATATAATAATTACACAGTTAGTATTTTCAAGTCATTTTATTCGTATTACAATTCATGTTGTAACATTTTGCCCATTATTCTAATTTGTAAAGATCTTTAGGCTTCTGGCTGTGTCTTCCTATGTGTTGTCCATTCTTTCCAATACATTATCAGCAAATTTAGAAATCATGAGGTAGTTGCCACTTTTTGACTTAGAAAGTGAAATGATGGACAAAATGAGAGGGGGGAAGACAGAAAGAGAGAGAGAGAGAGAGAGAGATATTATACATGGAAGGGGAGGAAAGGATAAATAAATAAATCGACATATATTCATACATTCATGTGTTCCTTCAGACACCATGTAGATTGGGTCCTCTAAAAAGGTTTTGCTATTTTTAGTTTCTAGTAGCAACTCAGACCTATTTGGTTCTTATGAACCTCCTCCTTGAAGGTATCATTTTCTGATCTGTGGAGCAAAGTTATGTGAGGTTTAAAGAATCACAAAAGTCTTACCTGGTGTTAAAATATTCCTTCTATTTCCATTGCTCTCTATGTACTACAGAACAATAGAGACACATCAGACCACGTTGAATAGGTTAGCAAATATTTAACTACATTATTTAAAGTTGCAGAGACCAGCCAATTGCTCCACTCACAGATATCAAAATTCCCTATCTATAATGCCTCCCTAATTCTCCTCACACTCACTTGCTCTCCTTCTATCAATTTCAGTGAAACCAAAGATGGTTTGAAATGCACATTTGAATCCCATTTGAGATTCGCAAACACCTTTAGGTTAGAGATTGGGATGGATTATTAACTTCCATTTTATAGATGACAAAACTGAAGCTCAGAGTAAAGAAATGATTTGTTGAATAAAAATACTTGTGGTTCAGAATTCAGGTCACTTGAATTAGTTATCTTTTCTTTTCTTTTTTTTCCCCTCTTTTTTTTTGCACCTTTAATACTCAGGCAGAAAACTGAGTGTTACAGAAGTGAATGACTGGGACCTAGATTGGCAATGGCAGATCTAAAACCCAAAAGTCTCATTCTCAAATATATTTGCCTAAGAGAGCCGCTTAATACATGTTGGATCAGT
Source organism: Dasyurus viverrinus (assembly GCA_020854095.1). Classification (NCBI taxonomy): domain Eukaryota; kingdom Metazoa; phylum Chordata; class Mammalia; order Dasyuromorphia; family Dasyuridae; genus Dasyurus; species Dasyurus viverrinus. The sequence continues at coordinate 713,940,288 of CM036997.1, read as the reverse complement.
TGCATTGTTTGTCACTTCTCCCAAATCTCTAAAACATTTTCCTGTAATGTGGACTTTCTTCTACCTGACTGTCTCACAGCTTCCAAGGTACAGTACTGTCTACCTCCAACCTCCTTGGCAGCCTAATCTGTTTCTTTTCATGAAGTCTCCAGAGAAGTTGGGATAGCCAATACCTCTATTAATCAATCAACTAAAGGCCATTTGTTAAGGGCTATGTATTGTGCTAAGCGATGGGGGATGCAGAGAAAGGCAAAAGACAATCCGTATTTTCATATTGCTCATAGATAATATGCAATATGAGGGAGAAATTAAACAAACTATCTCAGTGAGAATATTCTAATGTGAAGTCAGGTCTCTCTTGTGAAGGAAAGCTCTCCACACTCATTACAGTATAAGGTTTGTCTCCAGTATGAATTTTTGATTTTGAATAACTTCTTTGATCAGGCACAAGGCCTTACAACATTCATTACACTAATAAGGTTTCTCTCCAATATGAATTCTTCAATGCAAATTAAGAGCTGTAGTCAGGCAGAAAGTCTTCCCATATTCATTACATTCTTAAGATCTTTCATATCTTCCAGCAAAACGCCTTCCCACAGTCATTACATTCATAAAGTTTCTCTCCCATATGAATTTTCCTGTACTGAGTAAGATATGTCGACTGGCTGAAAGTCTTGCCACATTCATTACATTCATTATTATTTCTTCACTACCTGGGTGCCACAATTCCAGATTTGACTCAACTCGGAGTCCAAAGTACCATCCCTTATAAGACTTTCCTGGCATAATTCCTCCAAAGAAATGTCCAGCTTTTGCAATGTTTGTTTAATTTCAGACCTACTGTCCCAACCTGAAAGAGACAAAAATGTAAATATTCCATTTTCTGCTGTATTACACTTTCAAATAAGGAAATATACAACCTATGACACATTACTTTTGTAAGTATAATGAGCTTTTACACTGTATAATAAGCTTCTATACCAAGGGTCCTCAAAGTACGGCCCGCGGGCCAGATGGGGCAGCTGAGGACAATTATTCCCCTCACCCAGGGCTATAAAGTTTCTTTATATAAAGGCCCACAAAACAAAATTTTTATTTTTACTATATGTTGGAATCCTAGTGTCAACTCAATTTGAAACAAGGTAAAAACTCAAGGGAGATGTCAGAATCCTGGTGTTAACTCAATGGAATTGATACAATGCTTATTGGTTCACACCTTAGAGTGAATCCTTACAAGGTGATAAGTTGCTAATAACGATAGACAATAATGCTTGTGTTCACACCTTTAGAGAGCTCTTATAAGCAAGAAGGATTTAAATACTCATTGGAGTTCATACTTTTGGGAGATTTCAGGGTTTATTTAGCACGAGATATCTGAATTCACATCTCCTTTGAAGTTCTTAGGGCCAGAGATTACTCTGGGAGATATCCCACAATCCCACTCTCAATGAAACAGCATAAATAAAGCTTCAGTGAGCCACTCGGGAGTCTTTACTTTGGAACTTTGCCAGGAGTCGGAGATTCAGCACTCTAGGAGATTGAGAGCCAGAAGCCCTCTCTCACAGGCAAGAGAGAGTCATTCCATCTGGAGGCTGAAGAAAGCAGAGGCAAAGGAAAAAGCTGCAAGAAACCCTCTCCCAGAGACAACCATTATTATCTTGAAGAAGAAAAAACATCAACAACTATAGTCCGGCCCTCCAACAGTCTGAGGGACAGTGAACTTGCCCCCATTCAAAAAGTTTGAGGACCCCTGTTCTATAGCAATACTACAAGAAAGTCTAAGATAGAAAAGAAACTCTCAAATTCATCAAATCATTCATACTAGCACTGTTCTGATGAAAACAAGTTAGTAGGTTCTATTGGGGAATGTCTAAGATACATTCCTATGACACAATATTACCTCACTTTAAAAAATGACAAATATGATGAATTCAGCAAAGCAAGAAAGACTTAGGAATTATTACAGGAATATAAGAAGAGCAAACAAAATATATGACAACAAAAATACAACATAATATGTAATTATAAAGACAAAGAATGGTCCCAGAGAAGAGCGGAGAACATGTACCTCCCTCCCTAAATTGCAGAAGTGGGAGATTACATTGATGCTAAAATCTGAAATAAGATATTAGCAAAAAGACTACAGAAAATCATCCCCAGGATTATACACCATGATCAAGTAGGATTTATACCAGGAATGCCGGGCTGGTTCAAAATTAGGAAAACTATCAGTATAATTGGCCATATTAATAACCAAATGAACAAAAATCATATGATCATCTCAATAGATGCAGAAAATGCATTTGATAAAATCCAACATTAATTCCCATTAAAAACATTTGAGACTATAGGAATATATGGATTTTTCCTTAAAATAATCAGTAGCATCTATTTAAAACCATCAGTAAGCATCATATGTAATGGGGACAAACTGCAACCATTCCCAATAAGATCAGGAGTGAAACAAGGTTGCCCACTATCACCATTACTATTTAATATTGTATTAGAAATGCTAGCTTTGGCAATAAGAGCTGAGAAAGAGATGAAAGGAATAAGAATAGGCAATGAGGAAACCAAATTATCACTCTTTGCTGAAGATATGATGGTATATGTAGAGAACCCCAGAGATTCTATTAAAAAGTTATTAGAAAAAATCCACACCTTTACAAAGTTGCAGGATACAAAATAAACCCACAAAAGTTATCAGTAATCTTATATATCACTAACAAAACCCAAAAGTTAAGAGTTACAAAGAGAAATTTCATTTAAGGTAACTACTGATTGTATAAAATATTTAGGAATCTATCTACCAAGGAAAAATCAGAAACTTTATGAGCAAAACTACAAAACATTTTCCACACAAATAAAGTCTGATCTAACCAACTAGAAAAATATCAAATGCTCTTGGATCGGGCAAGCAAATATAATAAAGATGACAATACTACCTAAACTAATCTATTTATTTAGCGCTATGCCAATCAGACTCCCCAAAAACTATTTTAATGACCTAGAAAAAATAACAACAAAATTTATATGGAAAAACAAAAGGTCAAGAATTTCAAGAAAATTAATGAAAAAAAATCAACTGAAGGTGGCCTTGCTATACCAGATCTAAAATTATATTATAAAGCAGCGGTTACTAAAACCATCTGGAATTGGCTAAGAAATAGACTCGTTGATCAATGGAATAGGTTAGGTTCAAAGGACAACACAGCCAATGACTTTAATAACCTAGTATTTGACAAACCCAAAGACCCCAGTTTTGAGGATAAGAACGCATTACTTGAAAAACAATTGCAGGGAAAATTTTAAATTAATGGCAGAAACTAGGCATTGACCCACATTTAACACTGTACACCAACAATGTATAAGGTAAAAATGGGTTAATAACCTATGCATAAAGAATGAGATTATAAATAATTTGGAAGAGCATAGGATAGTTTACCTCTCAGACCTGTGGAAGAGGAACGAATTTATGACCAGGGAAGAATAAGAGATCATTATTGATCACAAAATAGAAAAATTTGATTAAATCTAATTGAAAAGTTTTTGTACAAACAAAACCAATTCAGACAAGATTAGAATGAAAACAATAAACTGGGAAAACATTTTTATAGACAAAGGTTCTGATAAAGGCCTCATTTCCAAAACATATAGAGAATTGACTCTAATTTATAAGAAATCAAGCCATTCGTCAATTGTTGAATGGTCAAAGGATACGAATAGAAAATTCTCAGATGAAGAAATTGAAACTATTTCTAGCCTGAATAAGAAATGACTTCTTTTTAGTAAGTTCATTTCAAACCATTTCAAGAACGTGATTCTCTCTATGGGAATTTAGCCTTTCTTTAACCCTATGAGACTGGGAACATGCCACATGTGTTTGGCTTCACTTCTACAATCCCAGGAACTAGCCACTCCTTGGGATATATAATGGATGCCAGTGAGGGTTGGCCCCCTTCCTGACATCTATATTAAACAAGTCATATCTTGGAAGCCCATCTGGCATTTCCTTCTCCTATATATAACTTTCTATATGTAAGCAAGTGGGCTCTGTGTCTTCTTTGTTTTCAAGCCCTATAAATTCAGTCTAGTTTTAATCATCATTGGACTTCACCCACAGAGATAATGATATTATTCTGCCTGGGACAAGACTTTTCCCGATCAAGTTTGAAGGCTGCAGATGGGGCCCCCAGCTTCTTTCTAATGCTTTTTTTAGATAGGTGATGTCTTCTTTGTCTTTATCTTCTATTTTAATGATAATTCTCCTTATTTTTTGTCTTTTATGTATTATGTACTGTATTGGTTGTTATTGTAGGAAATGTATTCCATGTATTGTATAATTAAATTTTACTTTCACTTTAATTGAGTCAAAGAGCATCATTTATAGGAGCAAATCTGAACCTTTACTTAATTAAGATAACAAAAATTGGTGTAGTCGGCAGGATTTGTTGTATAAATGCCTTTTTTTTTTTGAGAAAAATAATGATCCCCCCTACATCAGTTAAAGTTCCGAGTTGGGAGAACAAACCTTTTCCTTCCTTAGCAAAGATCTGGGCACAGAGCTCGGGAGTGTGTGAAAACTGGAATGGTTGTGTAAGAACTGGCAAGCCGGCACAGTTAGCTGAATGTTTAATTAACATGCCAACAGAGAAAGGGAAGGAAATGAATGGTATCTGTTGGAGAGTAAGGGCTTTATTAACAGCATATAGAAAGGTTTGTCAGGAGTTAGATAATAAAGAGGAGGAGAAAATTCTGACAGAAAAAGAAATGTTTGAATTGCAGGGACAGATTTCAATGTTAAAATGCCAAAATTTCATTTTGGAAGATCAAGCTCATAATTACCAAGGCATTGCTGAAAAAATGGCTGTCCAAGTAGCTCAATATAAGTATAGGAACAAGAGAGGAAAAGTTAATAAAAAGAAAGTGCATGCTGTAATTGCCTCTGCAAAAATGGATTTGGATTCTGAAAAATGGGATGGAAATATGTGGAATGAGGATGATGAAAGAGGGAAAAAAAATAACAGAAGATGAAAGTTCTCAGATAGAGAAAGAGGCTAGACCCTTCATTAGATGAAGGGCTGAAAGAGAAGGCAATAATCAACCAAAACTCCCTGAGATTCTGAGGACTTTTAGCAGAGGAAAGTTACAGATTTAGGTTTTCTCAGAGAACAGGGGAACTAGCTAACTCATGGCTGGTTAGATTAACTTATGGTGGAGCTGGTGGAGTCTGGCTAGATCCTCAGGACTGTTTAAAATTCATCAGTTCAACTTCAAATCCTTTTGTACAACAGGCCATTAGAGATCATAGTCAAATTGAGCTTAATCAGAATGGTAGTAATACCAGTCTTTTAGAACTAGTTGCTCTGGGTTTGAGAAATCAGGATCCTGACTCCTCCATGTGGCCTAATGCTGCTCCCCCATGGTATACTTTGAGAGATGGGATTCAAAGACTGAAAGAGGAAGTCATGAAAACTGCAGTCTTAGTGGGAGATGCTGATTCATACATGGACACCCCAGTAATAGCTTTACATAGAGCTCCTATTGTAAAACCAGCTCCTCCTGCCTACAAACAACTAATCTTGACTCTCCTAGTGGCAGCCAGAGGGGAATCTCTGGGACAAGTGATAGATAAGTTATCTCAATTAGGAGATCTGAGAGAATTTAATGATATAGGAGAATCTGCTCCCAGAGAATGTAATAAACTGAAGACTGGGTTTAATTCTAACAATAGAATGCCTAGAAAGGAAATGTTTACTGCTCTTTTAAAGGCTTGAGTAAAAAGAGAAGAAATAGATGGGATTACTACCTCTGATATGTATCAGCTATATAAAAAGAAGGTGGGGAATAAAGGACAAATATCTGCTTTAAATGTAACTCCCACTGCACCACTCACCTCCCTTTATCCTTCTCTAGATCATCTAAATGGGGAATAGGATAAAGGTCAAGCCTTATGTGTCCATGCCTTACATACTGATCATAGAAGCCATGTGCCTTTAATAATATTTTGGAAAAATGGAAAAATAGTCTACTACTAAAACCTATGCCTTGAAGGACACGGGTGCAGAGCCCACATTGATTTATGGAAATCCTACTCAATTTAGAAATGGAATTCCAATAACTATTTCGGGGCTGGGTGGACACGAAGTTAAGGCTAGACAAGTGTCTTTGAATATGAAGATAGGAACATTCCCTAAAAAAGAATATAGAGTAGTAATTGTACCCGTTCCTGAGTGTATAATAGGAACTGATATATTCAAAGGGATGACCGTATATTTACCTGATAGACAACATCAATTTACTATAAGGACTTTGCATATAGCTGTAGTGGTTGGAAAATTATTAATGCCTCCAGTCTCTGTCCCTGTTCCCTCAAGAATTCTTAGTCAAAAGCAATATAGGAAACCATGAGGGACAGAAGAGATGACTCAAACTATAAAGGAATATGTGCAGGCTGGAGTGCTAATTCCTACAACTACTGCCTGGAATAATCCAGTTTGGCCCATAAGTGAGTGAGTGAGTAAGGGGTGAGGGGGCACCTATCTTTTAATGTTCTCCAAGTCATGATGGAATCGTTTGTATCAAAAACCTATAAAAACTGCCTACCTTACCCCTCTTTAGTCCTTCTACCCTGAGCTCTCTCTCTTTCCCTCTTCACAGTGGAATTGTTCATTCTCATGAGAATTAATTAAATAAACAACGTTTCTGTTTTTTTACTTCGAGAGGTCTCTGAGTAATTATTTTTGGATAGGATTTTCTATCCCTCACAGTTTTGGGGGCTCGTCCGGGATGAGTCTTTGGGGGAGACGGCTGCCCACCCCAAACAGGGATAGGCACGCCTACGGCTAGTTTTTCCGTGGTCTCTGGCTCTGAGTGTGTAGCCTCCTGCCCTCTCTGACAAATGACCTGAGGCAGAGATACTCAGTGAAAAGCAGAATTGAAGACAAAAAGGAGAAATAGAGTTCTGATGGACCGTGGCAGCAGTCTAAAAAGAAACACCTATTCTTGAGGTGAGCTTGGAAAGTCTGGGGTCTATTGGCTGGGTCAAGGGGGACCCGAGGGACTAGCCCTCCTCAAAATTGCTTTGGTGGACTGCTATTCACCCAACGGTAATGGACTTTCTAAGGAGGCCTCTCTCGGGTGACTGCGGGTGTGAGGGTAACGAAGGACCTCCCCTGACAACTTGATTTGAGACCAGGTTGTAAAATAGGACAGAAGCAGTCCAAAGAGTTATGTGAGGATGTTAGCTAGGAAATTCAAGAAAAATAGAGCTCTGGGTCTGTCTGTGTGCGTGTGTTTGTCTGCTTTGCAGTCTGTTCTGTGTCAAAAGTTAGCAAGCTCATAAGAGATAAGAATCCAGCCTCTGTGTTGCAGGCAGTGGGTTAGGTAGGAAAAGAAGTTTGAAAAATCTTTTTCTCTCTCCCTCTACCTCTAGCTAACAGCTTCAGCTTTGTGGGGAGAAGGGGGAGGAGGGGGAGAAGGAAAAGAAATGTTAAGGTAAAGCAAGGATTTGGTGTTTACCTCTTTCCTGGCTTTCTAAAGGAAAGAAGTTTGAATGGAATATCTAGGTAGATTTCAGGAAATCTCACGAACTAAAGTATGGGCTAATTTTAAAATAATTTTAAATTAGTATGTTGGAAACAAGAAACTGCAGCTATTGGAAGGGAGGAATAAAAATAGATTAAGAGAGGTAAATAGCTGAACTCAGGGGCTCTCTCACGTCTTGGACCTGTGGGAAAAGTAAGTGTGTTTGTAAAAAATTGTGCCAGGAGAAGAAAGAAAAATCATTATTACTAAGTTTGCCTCCATGGAATTAGAGAACAGAAAGTTTAAGAAGGCTAAACTGGGTAATTGTTTGTCTGCAACATATGATTAAGAGTTTGGGGAACTTACTATATTTTAAAAAGGTATTATAATTTTGAAATTGAAATAAAATTGAAATTGGTGGAAATATTTTTTACTGTTGCCTTGCACAGGTTAGATTTATTCTGGGTAAAAATCTTAAAAATTGTTTGAATATTGTGGCCTTTACAACTGTAGAGAAAAATTTTTCTTTTTTTTATTTGTTTGGACTTCAAATTGAAATTCAAAATTATTGTTATTAAACAAAATGCCAGTACTTTACCTTAAAGGGGGGGGGGGAGGTCATGTTTGTATCTCCCTACTTAAATGATATAATGCTTTTTTAAAGTATTGAGTAATTTATAAACTATATTATAAGTTTTATGAAAGTTGGTTCAAAATTAATTGTGAATCTTAAAAGTTTACAATTTTAAAGAAAGGGTGACTTAAAGACAAGAGAAAAATCGAGATTGATTTACAAAAGCAATTAATAGTTTAAATGGGGGATCTAGTCAGAAGGGTCACAGAGAGAGAGCTACGAGACTGGATGTGTTTTTGCATGGGGATAGCAGCAGTAGAAAGCTTCAGCCGCTTTTGGCCTAAGAAAGCAAATTGATTTAAAGGGGACATATTGCTCTTACAAGATGTTAATTGATTAAACATTTGTTTCTTTAGATACATAACGGTTTTTGTGTTTAAAGAATATAATCAGAAAGGTGATCTATAGTTTGAAGGGGTTATTTGAAAAAGGTTTAATTGATGTTTTTAAGAACTTTTCAGATTTGTTTATGTAAAAATAGGAAGTTTGATTTAACTGTATTGATGCCAATTATTTAAAAGGGACTCCAAGAATAATAATTTTTGCCTCTATCCTTTTGGTAATTTTTTTGTTATGGACAATATGTAGTTTGGGATTTTTCTATGTATTGGGTATTAAAATAAAGGCAAAATGATTGATATAATATTCAATTTATGGAACATCTACTTGGGTATATAAGAATTGTGTAAGCATTCTGGGATAAATTTCTTATTGTTAAAAGTCTTACAATATGTAGATGTTCTTCTTGTGGCAGGGAGGAAAAAGAGTGACCTTGTCCAAGTCACTATCAGTTTGTTAAATTATTTAAGGACACAGGGACTGAGAATTTCTTAAGATAAATTGCAATTTGTGAAACATGAGGTAAAATATTTAAGTCATTGTATAAGTGAAGGGAAAAAGACATTAGATCCTGTACCAGGTGGAGGGGATTCTTGGAATTCCTAAAGCTAGGATGAAAAAGAGCCTCTGGAAAATTTCTAGGATTGGGTGGGGTATTATAGAACCTGGATTGATGAATATTCATTATTGACAAAGTCTTTATATACTCATTTGTTAGAAGAGAAACCAGATATAGTGCAATGGGATCCAGAAGGAGAACAGAGTTTTGAACAACTTAAACAGGCATTGATGTCAGCCCCTGTATTACTTTTGCCACCATTAGAAAAGCCTTTTCATTTATATGTAAATACAGTAAAATGGGGTTGCCTTAGGAGTATTGGCACAATTAAGGGGAGGGCTGAGACACCCAGTAGCCTTTTTGTCAAAAATGTTAGACCCAGTGGCAAAGGGATGGCCTTTCTGTATTCAAGCAGTGGCAGCCACAGCACTTTTGGTAGAAGAAAGTCGGAAGTTAACCTTTGGGGGCAGTTTAATAGTGAGTGTCCCACACCAAGTTCAATCAATTCTGAAACAAAGGGCCACGAGGTGGCTAACTGACTCAGATTTTAAAATATGGCACAATTTTACTGGAAAGAGATGGTTTGGTACTCTCACCGGACCATAGCCTTAATCCAGCCATGTTCTTATCTGCTTCCCCTGGGGAACCGTGTCCCTTGAACATGATTGTCTAAATGTCACTGATTAACAAACTAAGGTTAGGGAAGATTTGCAGGAGGCCCCTTTGTTAAAAGGTGCTCAATGGTTCATAGACGGTCCTTAGGAGTAGTTAATGGGAAAAGGAAAAATGGATATGCTATTGTTGATGGGGAGGACATGACCCTGGTTTAATCTGGATCCTTCCCAAAAGAGGGGTCAATTCAAACTTGTGAATTATATGCATTAAATACAGCCCTAAAATTGCTTGAAGGAAAGAATGGAATTGTATATATATATGGATTCAAAATATGGCTGGGGAATTGTTCATATATTTGCGAAAATATGGGAGGAAAGGGGAAAATAATGGGAGGAGCAGGTAGATTCAGACCAAGGCACCCATTTCACTGTTAAAATCCTCTGATCTATGGTCCAAGCTCTAGAAATATCCTGGGACTTTCATATCCTATGGCATCCATCCTCATCAGGTAAAGAGGAAAGGATGGATAAGGAAATTAAATAGCAACTGACTAAATTGGCTGAGACACAGTTGCCCTGCACTAAGTGCCTTCCCCTTGCCTTACTAAGAATTAGAAGAAAACCCCAGAAGGATGTGGGATTATCACCCTATGAGTATTGTATGGTCACCCTTATCCAAAAGGGATTCAAAATTCTTCCTTGGATCCAATGTTTGAGACCAAGGATTTGTTTTTAAGGAAATGAGTCAGGTCTGTACTGCAACATCTGAAAACTTTACAACTAAAAGGGCTTATTGCTCAGACTCCTCCCTTAGGATTCACAGTACATAAGTTCTAGCCTGGAGACTGGGTCCTGGTTTGGACGTGGAAGGAGGACAAGCTGACCCTGAGCTGGGAAGGACCCTTCCAGATCCTGTTGACTTCAGATATGGCATACGCACCAAAGAGAAAGGTTGGACAAATCACACTTGAGTCAAAGGTCCTGTGGATGTGCCAAAGAAGTGGGCAGTAAAGACTGATCCAGGAACCTTGAAAGTGCAGCTGAAATTATAAGAAACTTAGCAAATACTTATGAATTATGCATGTAAAATCTTTTTGACTTGTATCATTTGGGGAACTCTTTTGGGAATTTTCTTTTTGGTACTAGATATTACATTTTGTTGAACTGTATTTTTAGGAATTGGGGATATTATATACCATTAGGAAGAATGGGGGTGTGAACCAAACCCAAGAGGTTGGAGACTGGGCCTTGTCTATGCATGTATGATTTTATGTGGGTACACCTTTTGTACTGGTACCTCGAGAGCAGTGGGGTATGAAAATACCTTTCAAACCCTAATCCAAACATTAGTCACTAGCTTTAAATTGACTGACTTCGAGATATGTGGGGGACCTGAACAACTCACATGATGGCTCTAAGTACCTGTCCCTTTTTTCCAGCCTGGATATTGAGTAATAGATCAGTTGTCCATGATGGTACAGGATTTTGGTCAGATCAGGAGGAACATCAGTGGAAACTAACTAATGCTGTCCCAGGAGGACATTGTTTAAATGAAACAGGCACAGGGCCTTAGATGGGAGAAATTAAATGCAAATGGACTGTTACCCACTGGCCAGAGAAGGTAGATATTATAGATTATAGTAAATATAAAAATAGATAGAATAAAAAGTATTTTTTTGACGATGGGTCAGTGATTAAATGTACTCATCAACATGCAGTAGAAGGTAGTGAAGAATGCTTGAAGGAATTTAAAAAGAAACCTACTTGTCAAACATCCCGAGATGTTTAAGGTTCAATAGTACTAAGTCAGGTACTGCTAGTACGGTAATGAGATGGAAGTGGGAAAATAGTAATGGAACTATTAGAAAAATGTTTGTTAACTTTTGGAGTAATATAGATTTTACTGGGGAAAATGATTGTAATTGCACTTGGACGCCTGAAAAGCAACTTTGGAAGTGTAATTCAAAAACCATGAAAGGGGGACAGTAAGGCCTATGGGATGTTATATATTTCCCACCCTCAACAGGAGGTTTCAATCTTCTGGCATGAGAAAAAACCCAGCTTTAAGGGGACACTATTGGATTTGTGGCCAGATGGAATCTACTCACCTCCCAAGGAATTGGACTGGGAGTTGTTATATAGGTACAGTAAGGTCCAAGTTTTTCTTCCTTCCAGAAGATAGTGACAATTGAGAATACGACTGGTACAGAGACTTCTCTGATTCAAACAGGTGATGCTAATGGATGGGGAAATACATGGCCCCCAGAAAGAATCATCAAAGAGTTTGGGCCAGCCACATGGGAAGCTGAGGGTATAGGACACCTCTACATATATATATAGGCTAATTAGATTACAACCAGTTCTGGAGATAACAACTAAGCAGATTTGCTCGATGCTCAAGCCACTCAAACACAAGCATCGACTAGTTTTAGATTATTTGCTAGCAATGAAGGAGGAGTCTGTGGAAAACTAAATTTGCCAATTGTTGGATGCAAATTGATGATAATGGGCAAGTAGTAAAAGAAATTACAAAAGGCATTTGCAGAATAGTTCATGTGCCTGCACAGGAGTGGAAATCTCATTTTTCTAATAGTTGATGGTCCTGATTTGATGGTAGCTGGTGGAAATGACTTTTAGGGTATGGACTAATGGCAATCAGTGGTATTATATTGTTACCATTATGTTTACACTGTATAATTACATTAATAACCAGAATAGTTCAAAGCTCCCTATCGAAATTATTGCATCGAGAGGATGCTATTAAGATGATGATCCTCCACTAAAGAGGCTGGAGGGTGCTGGAAGGAGATAATTCTGATAGTAAATTTGACAAACAATGTGTAAGTCTGTTAACAGACTTTGAGCAATGTGTAAGTTCTTCATGGACAATATGATAAAAATCATTTACATATTAGAAGGGGGGAGCTGTGTGTGTGTGTGAAGTTGAAGAACTTCCAGCAACTGTATGTAGTAAAGATAAGGTGAAGAACTTCCAGCAGCTGAACTTCCAAGGACATTTAACTTCCTCTTCTGTATTTTGAGTTTCTCTAGGTCTCTGTGACCTGCATGAATATGTTGAGTTGTAGCCAATATATACTTACATTTCAGACATATGTATTTAACCTCGGATGATGACATTTATCGCTGTTCAAGTTACCAACATCTGGCCAATTAGTTGCCTGATGTATGGTTCTCCCAGAACTAGGAATCTGCTGTTTTTGGCACAAATAATATCCAATTGGGGGGGGGGGGGCGGGCAACTTATCTTTTAATGTTCTGCAACTCATGATGTAATCCTTTGTATCCAAAACCCATAAAAACTGTATACCTTATTCCCTTCTTTAGCACTTCTACCCTGAGCACTCTCTTTTTCCCTCCTTGTGGTGGAATTGCTCATTCTCATCAGAATTAATTAAATCAACAACTTTTCTGCTTTTTGCTTCGAGCGGTCTCTGAGTAGTCATTATTTGGATAGGATTTTCTATCCCTCACACTGGATAAATGGATTTCCACGGAACTCACTATTTATAATAATCTTTTGTGTAACTAGTATTTGTTAGGAAGAAATCAAATTTGCTAGTGTAAGCTTGAGGCGCTGCCTCCTTTTCAAAGCTCTTTATAAGATACTGGGGAAACAGCTCAAATCAAAAAAATTACCACTTAAACCAGCAATTTTTAGGAAGGAAGAGCCAGAATTCTCATCTGGTACCCCCGGATGTTTTTTCATATTTAAATGTTTCCTGGAGTAACAAGTCAGTCCCACGGCCTGTCTCTTGTGCTTTGGGTTGGAAGCCAGCCCAGAAGCCACATTTAGACTACCCAAACTACCCAGGGAGACATATATGGACAAGACTCGCCTTATCCTCAAATTGCCTAGAATTACTTTATTTGTATATGTATCCTTTCAGTAAAATATGAACTTTATGTGGGCAAGAATTGTTTTACTTCTGTTCTTCAACAGAGAATTGTATAGAGATTTCTAAGACTTAAGTCTGGGAGTTGTACAACCAGCCAGATCTTTGTCATACTTCTTTTCCAAGAAGTGGGAACAAAGAGAAGGGAACAGTCTTTGTATTCTAATACCCTTAATTTCAATGGTTAATTTTTTCTTTTTCTTTTTCTGCTCAGGAAGTTCAGATTAAGTGACTTGCCCAAGGTCACACAGCTAGGAAGTGTTAAGGATCTGAGGCCAGATTTGAACTCCGGTTCTCCTGACTTCAGGGCTGGTGCACTACCCACTGCACCAACTAGCTGCCTCATAAACATCTTTTTTGAAGTAGGAATGTGGATACATTTATTTCTCATATTCTCCATACCAAGAAATTAGGGCGATCCTAAAAATAATAGAGAGAGAGCTGGATGTCACCTTGGGGATCATTCAGATCAACCCCCCACCTCTTATTTTAAAGGGGAGGAAACATTACTTTCCCAAGCCATGCTCTTTCTGGGGACAGTTGCATGGAGCGCTCAAACTCACACATTGGACTGAGTGTACATAACTGCTATTCTCAGGGCAATCATAGTAATCTTGAGGAGCTGAAGTTGAACTCTGACTCATCATTTATTGTGTAACCTTGGAAAAGTCGATGTAAAAACCATCTTACTCAAAGATTCATCAAAATATTTGTTAATTAGCATAACTATCAAGAGATGGGCCTCAGGCCTCCTTTGCCCTCAAGTTCCACTCTCTGATGTCTGACTAGAGGGAAAGGGGACCAGCCATGTCTGCTCACTGGGATGCTGGCTCAGGGCTACTTTGATACATTCAGTCACGGGACAAGGACACCGCTTGTCAAGAGACTTTTTAGAAAGTTGTGATAATGGCTTCCAAGACTGTGAAGATTTTGACTATTTAGATTTAAAATGTTCTTTTGAATAAATGACACCTATACTGCCTTTAAAAAAAATTGGGGCAGTTATGTGGTATAGTAGATAGATCACCAGCAATGGAGTTGGGAGGACATGAGTTCAAATTCACTTTCAGACACTTGATACATCCTAGTTGTGTGACCATAGGCCAGTCACTTAACCCTGACAGCCTTGCAACACACACAAGAATTTCAACAATCATCCTATAATGTCATGAATTTTTTTTTGTTTTCTTTGAAAATAGTAGATGTAACCTTTTGGAACTATGTCCTCAACCTTAAAAAGATAGTGACTCGTGAGATCCCTTCCTACCTTGATTTAGATTTAAAACATTTTCCTATATGATAAAAAGGGGAAAGAGAACAGATGGTAATTGTGAATTTATAGAGAAATTGAGGAAGCACTTTCAGGATTCGCCAAAATTTTTGAAGCACTTGGGGATTTGTCAAGATTGTTAAGAGAATAACTTGCTACCTGAAATAAGCATGCAAAGTAGGGAAGAGGTGCTTGCGGACTTGAGTAAACAAAAATACTATGGAGGAACCAGTATGGAAAATTTGGGATTGGCCTCTCAGTTTTCATTTTGCTGTGAGTTTTACTAATTTTAGCTAAACGTGTGCAATGCATAAAACCCTCCTGAAATTCGTGATCTTCAGAAGACTTTATTAGTATTAGAAGATGTCAAATTCCCACATTCATTACACATTCAAAAGATTTCTCTCCAATATGAACATTTAGTATAAACATAAAAACTATACTGCTAAGGGAAAGCTTTTCCCACCCTATTCGTTATTTGTAAAACTAATGCATGAACTTTCTGGTGTTTGGTAACATGTGGGTTCCTGTGAAGTGACTTTTCACATTTATAAATAAAGCTCCTCTCCATTGTGAACTCTCTGTAGTAAGATGGGTCCTCTGAATGAAGGATTTCCCTGATTAATTCATAACGTTTTTCTCCTCTGAACTCTTTGATTTACAGTTTAAGAGCTGTCTTCAAGCAGAAAGCCTATCCACATTCAGTAAACTGATGAGATTTCTCTCCAGTATGAACTCTTGTGATATACAAGGAAGGATGTTCGACATTCTACCTATATAAAAGGTTTCTCTCCACTATGAATCCATTGGTGTTGCATAAGTTTTTTGTTTGTTTGTTTTCTCAAATAAGCCTTCCCAAAATCTGTGTGCATGCATAACGTTTCTCTGGGGTGTAAATTCTCTGGGATCACAAAAGTCCCTTCATTTGAAAGAAGGTTTTCCTACACTGTGTGCATTGTTAAGGTTTACTGTGATGACCGAGTTAGCACCCTGGATACCTTAGAATCAGCCAGAGTCAGGATAAGCAAAAGTTCTTAGTCTTTATTCTTGGTTTTTAGGGATAGAAGTGAAGGGGTTGGAAGCAGGATCTCTGCAACCTTCCTTTTTCCTCCTCTACAGCCAAAGTGACTCTGGCTCATCTTACTTCACCCCCCCCCCCCCCCCCGTCCCTACTACAATTCTCTGTATATACCAATCATTTAGCCGGCACAGGATAGTGGGAAGGACCATTTTCCAAGTATATGCCCATAGAGTATTATCCAGTTGGTAGTTAGCCTCAAGTGCTCAGCTATCCTGACCTCAGTGCATCGACTCAAGAGTTTCAGCCCTCTACATCTCCTGCTTTCTTTTGTTTTAGAACACAGGTGGTCACGCCATCCCTGACATCTCAGGGAGGTGAGAACCCCAAAATGAGGGGATCACACTCTCTCCGACTTTTCAGGAAAGGAGGTAAAAACACCGAAAAAAGGGTGATCAAATTTCCCCTGACTTCTCAGGAAGGGAGGTGAAAGCACTAAAAAGATGATCATGCTCTCTCTGACATCTCAGGAAGGGAGATGAAAAACACCAAAGGGAAGTGGGGATTGCTAACAAGTTTCTGGGCTAAAGGGTTTTATTAGGAACAGGTATGCACACACCCCTCAGCATGGGAGGTATTACACAAGCACATATCAATAATGCACAGGCTATAAGAGATGACTCTCCCCACAACCAGGGCAGGCTCAATGTGGTGCAAGAAACATCAATTGTACATGCAAGTAGTGATATAATAAATAATATGAATCAACATAGTGTTGTAAAAGATTTCCAGAAGTCCTAGAAGGAGGGTATGTAAACAACGGTCACACATACTCCTTCTTCAGCAGCCAAGAGATAGTCCAAAACCAATCTATTGTCCATTGCATCACATGTCAGGGGATCCAATGATCCTCACAAGTTTTTGAAGTCCTGCAACAGTCTTAGGTCTCAGAGAATCCAATGATTCCTGAGGGTTTTGAAGTCCTACAATTTTTGATGTCCATGAGTCAAACGCCATTAACTGCCATGCCCATTCAGTGGTGAGCACAGTCAGCAACAGAACCACCCGATGTTTCTTGGGTCTTCTCTTTCCTTTCATTTCTCTCTGATGGAAAAATCAAGTAAGTCTCATTGGCACCCATCTGATTTCTTCTCCATCTGTGGAGATACAAGCAAACCGTCTCCCCCAAGCAGTTTACCTATCTGGTCCCTTCCCTTTACCACTTTCTGGATCTCTCCACATCACCTGGTGAATATCTAAAGATAGTGGAGCCCTTTGCAAAGGATACTGACCTTCCGGTGGGTTATAAAACCTGCCTACCAAAGCCAGGAGATCTTTGTGAAAAATCAAGAAATTGATAGTATGAAGAGCTAGATTTAGAAGTTCTCTAGGGTTGCCTGTGGCTCCCTCTTTCTTTAGATTTTGGAGGAGCATCTTAATGTCTCTGTTTCTGCTCTCTACTACTGTCTATACTTGAGGTTTAAACAGTATGCTCGTGGTCTGTAAAATCTGATACTGTGCACAAAAGTGTGCAAAATGTTTAGAAGTATAGACAGGTCGATTGTCTGTTTTCATTGCTTGTGGCACACCCAGGATTGCAAATGCTTGTATAAGGAATTCAGTGACTACTCGTGCTGTTTCTTTTGCTGCTGGTATTGCATTTGCAATCCTGAAAAAGTGTCTACCACAACATGGATAAAAGACAGACGACCAAAAGATTTATAACAGGTCACATCCATTTGCCAAATTTGATTGGGTCTCAAACCATGAGCGTTCTTCCACGGAGCCAGTGTAGGAGCATAGAAAGGCAGGCAATCTGTACAGGTTGTTACTATTCTCCTACCTTCCTGTCTTGTTATTCCAAATTGTAAGTGTAAAGCTTGATCAGCCTGATGATATTTAGAATGAGATTCTTGGGCTGCCTAAACCCTTTCTTTTGTTTTTGGAGGAGCGTCTTAATGTCTCTGTTTCTCCTCTCTACTACTGTCTATACTTGAGGTTTAAGCAATACGCTACAGGCCTGTAAAATCACTTTGCACAAAAGTGTGCAAAATGTTTAGAAGTATAGACGGGTCGATTGTCTGATTTCATTGCTTGTGGCACACCCAGGATTGCAAATGCTTGTATAAGGAATTCAGTGACTATTCGTGCTGTTTCTTTTGCTGCTGGTATTGCATTTGCAATCCTGAAAAAGTGTCTACCACAACATGGATAAAAGACAGACGACCAAAAGATTTATAACAGGTCACATCCATTTGCCAAATTTGATTGGATCTCAAACCATGAGCGTTCTTCCACGGAGGCAGTGTAGGAGCATAGAAAGGAAGGCAAGCCGTACAGGTCTTTAATATGCTCCCACCTTCCTCTCTTGTTATTCCAAATTGTAAGTATAACGCTCAAGCAGCCTAGTGATATTTAGAATGAGATTCTTGGGCTGCCTAAACCCTTTCTTTTGTTTTTGGAGGAGCGTCTTAATGTCTCTGTTTCTCCTCTCTACTACTGTCTATACTTGAGGTTTAAGCAATACGCTACAGGCCTGTAAAATCACTTTGCACAAAAGTGTGCAAAATGTTTAGAAGTATAGACGGGTCGATTGTCTGTTTTCATTGCTTGTGGCACACCCAGGATTGCAAATGCTTGTATAAGGAATTCAGTGACTACTCGTGCTGTTTCTTTTGCTGCTGGTATTGCATTTGCAATCCTGAAAAATTGTCTACCACAACATGGATAAAAGACAGACGACCAAAAGATTTATAACAGGTCACATCCATTTGCCAAATTTGATTGGGTCTCAAACCATGAGCGTTCTTCCACGGAGGCAGTGTAGGAGCATAGAAAGGAAGGCAAGAGGTACAGGTCTTTAATATGCTCCTACCTTCCTCTCTTGTTATTCCAAATTGTAAGTGTAAAGCTCAAGCAGCCTAGTGATATTTGGAATGAGATTCTTAGGCTGCTTTAAATAAAGGAGTATTGGCCAACATGGTTAGAAGGCTATCTGCCTTTGAATTACCATCCCAAATACAACCTCGAAGTCCACTATGAGAGTGGACATGCAAGACATAAATCTTACCTGGATGCTTTCTCACTTGCTGTTGAAGTTCCTTAAGGAGCTGATATATATTACAGGCTACAAATTGTATTTAGACTGTGGCAATTCTTTGTACCATACCTACTGAATAGCTGAATCAGATAACATATGTACATCTCCTGGATAATAAGTAAGAGCTAGCTAGAACGATTGCATACAATTCATTCATTCTGCTGAGTGGACTGAAAAGGAGTTCTGACTACTCTCTTTATAGTTAAGTCATGAGAATATATAGTACAAATATTATGTTTGGATACATCTTTAAAGAGAGTTGGTCCTTTAAGAGGAATACAGAAACCTTTTCTTCTAGAATCCATCGTCAATTATGTAATAGTCTGGTTATCTTAATAAAGACCCGTGTGTAAAATTTGGAGCTGTAGCTAACAAAATTTAACACTCTGCGATGGTCTCATAGCAGACATTAATTTGTGCATTAGTATAAAAGGTGTATATCTTATCATATCTTATCCCAGATACTTATACTGCTCGCTTAATGGCCTTTAATAAAATTCTAGACACAAACACTGGCAAAAGTAAGAGTTTGTTCTGATTGTGTTGGGAGGTTCACCCATTCTATTACACTGTCTGCTTGATGAAGGAATGCTGTGGGTGCCTCTTGTGTAGTAAAAAACTATATTTCTAAGGATACTTGAGTGACTTTCAACCACACACTTCAACTTCTCTCAAAAATCTCTTGAGCTTCTTTCGTAAGCTGGCGTGGTGAGTTTAAAGCACTGTTTTCCCGTAAAATGTCACATAATGGTTGTAACTGAGAGGTAGTCAATCCTAACACTGGACGCATCCATTGGATATCTCCTATCAATTTCTGAAAGTCATTTAAGGTGTTTAGCTTCTCTGTTCTTAAGGACAGTTTTTGCACTGTGAGCACTTGAGGGTACATTTCATATCCTACTTTTTCCAGGCAAAAGACTTCCCATATTGCTTACATTCATAAGGCTTCTCTCCAGATTGATGTCTGATCAGAACTGTACTATGGCAGAACACCTTGCCGAGGTTTATCTCTACTGAGAATATTCTAATGTCAAGTGAGGTGTCTCTTGTGAAGTAAAGCTCTCCACAGTCACTGCACTTAGAACGTTTGTCTCCAGTATGAATCTTTTGATTTTTGAGTAAGTTCTTTGATCAGGCACAAGGCCTTACACTAATTCATCACACTAACAAGATTTTCCTCCAATATGAATTCTTCAATGTAAATTAAGAGCTGTATTCAGGCAGAAAGTCTTCCCACAGTCATTACATTCTTAGGATGTTTCATATTATGGATCATCTGAGGTCAAACGAGGTCTATCTTCCAGCAGAAGGCCTTCCCACAGTCATTACATTCACAAAGTTTCTCTCCCATACGGATTTTCCTGTACTGAGTAAGATATGTCTCCTGGCTGAAAGTCTTGTCACATTCATTACATTCATTATTATTTCCTCACTAGCTGGGTGCCACAATTCGAGATTTGACTCAACTCACGGTCCAAGATACCATCCCTTATAAGACTTGCCTGGCATAATTCCTCCAAAGAAATGTCCAGCTTTGGGATTTGTTTGATTTCAGACCTACTGTCCCAACCTGAAAGAGAGAAAAATGTAAATATTCCATTTCTTGCAGCATTACACTTAAACATATCTTCTATCTCCTTAATCAATAAAGATTATCAAACAATAAAATATACAATATATGACACATCAGTTTTGTGTATTCTAATGAGCTTTTACACTTTATATTAAGTTTCTATACCAACACTACAAGAAAGTCCAAGATAGAAAAGAAACTCTCACATTCATCAAATCATTCATCCTAGCACTTTTCTAATAAAAAAAAATTCGTAGGTTCTATTGGGGAATGTCTAAGATACATAACTATAGCACAATATTACCTCACTTTAAAAAATGACAAATATGAAGAATTCAGCGAAGCAAGGAAAGACTTAGGTGAAGTATTACAGGGAAATAAGAAGAGCAAGCAAAAGGTATGATGACAACAAAAATACAACATACTATGTAATTATAAGGACAAAGGGTGGTCCCAGACAAGAGTTGAGAACATGTACTTCCCTCCCTTCATTGCACAAGTGGGAGATTCCCAGTGAGGAACAATGTATACATATATTAAATAAAAAGGTGAGAACTTGTTAGTTTTTAATTAGTTTCTAATAAGTTCTGAATAAGTTGGGCTAAATACTGAAAAGGAGAAAAGGCTGAAATTCCTTTAGGAAATGAAACGTCCTCTTAATGTCCCCAAACTTCTCCCTGACACAAAGATTCATATCTTACAGACAAACATTCTCACATCTGTGTTGACGGCACATAAAAGAAGAATTTCAGGTATTAAATATATAAAGTCACTATATCAAAGGCTTTTGATTTCATTAAGTGTGAAAACTACTTTGCTCCACCAATACTGGCTGCAACTCATCTATAATTTTAGAGTTTTAGTTACCTAAGTTTCAGAAAGAATAACTGATAAGACTCATACTCACATACTTACCCTCAGAGATAAGGTATATAGTATTACTAAATTCAAAAGGAAAGATTAAAAATTTGTCAGAGAAACTGCCTGTCTATAACGGATAAATAGGCCAAGAATATAAAGAGAAAAATCCAAATGGAAAAAGAAACACAAATTTAAAATCAATTGAAAAATCACTGACACATTACTAGTAAATTAACTAACTAGAGGCATGAATTGGAACAAGGCTGAGGATCAACTCCAACATATTGCAGAGATCATTAAAACAACAAAACTCCATGTTGTCAGAGTTGAAGAAACAGGTACAGTCCTTCATTTATGGCCAAAAGCTAGAAATTGAATAACAAGCAATCTGAAAATATGCAGTAAAAGAAAAATAATTATTCTCTGACTCAACTGCACTATTTAGCATATAACTATTGGTGGGGTGGGAGGTTAGCTCCATAAACATACTCATAAAAAAAAAAATGGAAAGCCTTTATAGAATAATGCAAAGAGTAATTTGACAAGGACTTCTGTTAGTATAAATGAATTATGAATATATAACAGGAAAACAAGGGAAGGATGAATGGGAAGGATCTCTTGTCAGAGAAAATCAGCTGTTCCCCACATTCCTGGGAAGGGACACAAGGGCAGTTTCCTGAATCCACATTTTATAAGTGATTCCTATTAAAGACCACTCATGATGTTGTATGCTGTACCTTTTCCCCATCTGGTTTTCACTCATTTACGTGGACAGGTGCTTCATCACACATCTCCCTTTGGAATCCCTAGTTTTATTCCTTGTTCCTATTGGTATATCATATCTGGTTTGGAAATTACAAGTCCTGTTTGTTGGAAACAGCAAAATGGGAGGTTCAGGGAACCATCTCAGATTTACCATAATGCAATAAACATTTATTAAACCATCTGCTATGTCCCTTCTCTCTCTTGGGAAAAGTGAACATCCCAGGAAGTCCTAAAGGGTATGAGCATAAGATGCTCTCTTCCTACTCTTTGGAACTATGGAGAAATGGGTCACAGACTGGAGTTGTAGTCAGGTAAGAAAATTAATTCATTTGACACACATCCTGATAACAGGATAGAAACCTTTCATGTCTTCAGAGAATTATACTAGGGTTAGATTACTATGTTTAATAATTATTATATTACTACATCATACAATAATATAATAATAATTAAAGGTTATCTCTGAGGGAACAGAGAGTGAAGAAGGTCCAACCTCAGGAGCATAGAAACAATCACTTTAGAGAGGTACAAAACAAAGGTCTTTTCCCTAACGGCAGGGCCATAAAGACTCATAACTGTCAGGCAAAACAAGAAATAAAAACACTCAGGAAAGCCCATAATTCATACCAAGGAAGAAAGCAGAGCCCTTCCAAAAGAGAGATTGGGAGACAAGGGGAATCTGTGCTGACTCAGGCAGGCCAGGTTCCACTGGTTGTGCGGCATCACATCCCTGCACAGATCCTGCTGAGAAGGGCACCGGGGTCTCCTTGGAGGTGACAGCCACTTCTCCCAATGTTAACAATTCCTGCAACATCAGACACCTTTCTGCACATTCCAGGAATGTCCTACAGAAGAACCATGTGGCTGCCCCGGATCTGCTAGAAGTGGTTCTCAATGTTCAAGCTCCAACGTGCCCCAGTCCGTACTTACCAAGCCCCCCAAGTCTGAATCAAGTGGCCAGTCCTGCCTTGTTTGTTCAAGCGTTTACTCCATAAGCATTTGGGAATGCTGGTCTGGCCTGAGGGTCGGGCACGTGGCTGAGCACTGGGGAGCCCCCAAAGCTGTCTGCAAGACACCCCCATCCCCCTGGGGGAGAAAGGGAACAAGAACTACTGACCCAAAGGAAAAGTGGGAAAATCCGTCATTTCAGGGAAAGCACTAACACCCAGAGGATCCGAATAAGCTCAAGCCACATGCAGGGAAGGAGGAAGAGCCTGGGCTGAGCCTTGAAGGGGGATTCCCAGAGTGAGAGAAGAAGAGGGAGGGCATTACCCTTCTTGTTGGAACGAAGGCAGAGGGAGTCATGGGGAAGGAGCCACAAAGAGGAGCCAGGAACGGAGACTGCTTCCCCCGCCCAGAACCTTGCAGAACAAAGGTGCGGGGGCTCATTATCCCCATTAGCAGCTGGAGACCAACAGGCTCCTGGGACCTCTCCCAGAAACAGTCCTCCAGCCTGAAGCTGTCCTTGGAGTGGACCATCAACCCCACGCCCCCTGCCTGAGCCAGTAACCAGCCTGCCCCTCCCCAGCCCCTCCCACCAGTCCTGGCGGCTTCCTCAGGCTCCTCCTTCCCTATGACAGACAGGCCAGGGCGGCCTCCCCCCAAGCGGGAGAGAACGTCACATTTTGGGGTCCGGGGCCTTTCCTGCTCTGGAGAAGCTGCCGCAGCCTCGGGCCCCGCTCTCAGAAGGTTTTAAAACCCATCAGGGAAAATACGTACAATTATGAAGGAGGCAAATGTGCCGAAATAATGATGAATGTTCATAAATCACTGACCTTAAGGACCCGCCCCAAATGCAGGTTAACCCCATGACGTCATTGCAGCCCAGGAGGAAAACCGGCCGTTCTCACTGGGGCCGCCAGGGCGCCTCCCGGATCCTTCCGCCGTTTCGCTCACGCGGCTCTGCGACAATGACACCAGAGAGAAGTCAGTCCCTCAGAGCCGGCTCCGCGCTGAGCATCGCGGGAACAAAGGGGAGCAGAGCGGCTCCCGGGCCCAGGGGGAGAAAACTCGAAACTGCGCCAACAAGGGGCGGGGCCTGTGGGGGTGTGAAGGGAGACGCCCCCGCGCCCACAGGGACCCACAGGCCGCGTAGCGGGAGACGGAGAGAAGGGGGAGGGGTAGTTAGCAGAGGGAAGGTGCGGGACAAAGGGGGCGGGAAAGGGCCCCGCGGGAGCCGATCTGCGGCGCTGTCCCCAAGAAGGAGTCCCGCGGAGGGAGACGGGGGGGGGGGGCGGAGGGAGACGGGCCCGCGGGGGGAGACAAAATGGTGAGTGGGGGGGGGGGGACGAGGGAGAAAATGGCAGGAACAGACCCAGGAGGTAAATGAAGGTTCCGCCACTGAGGACATCCCGCCCCGACCCCTTTCCCTGACTCCCGGCGGGGCCTCCCTCCCCTCTGGGCCCGGCAGCAGGACAGGCGGGAGCTTCGCTGGGGCGCGGCTGACGGGCGGAGCCGGCGCCACATCCCCAGGTCTCTGGTCCCCAAAGAGCCCCGGCCCCGGGGCCCCTGCAGGGGGCGCCCCCACTCACCGAAGCAGCGGCGGGCGGAGGGAGCCCGGCGGCCATTTCTCCCCCTCGGAGCCTCCCCCGGAGCGGGAGCTTCTCATCCCGGTGACTCCCCCGGCATCGGGCCCCGAGGGGCTGAGAGGAGCGGGGCCCTCGGGCTTCGGAGGCGGCGGCTCCGGGGTCTGAGCTGGGAGGCCGGGAAGGTGCGGCCGCAGGGACTGCGGGCAGGGGGAGAGCTCGAGAGCCCCAACTTCTGGATGGGAAAGCAGTGAAGGGAATCACGTGGGATGCCAAGTTCCGCCCCCTGCGGCAACGCGCCCTTATGGGAAGTGAAGTTTGGGCTCCGGGAGTGACTCGTGCGCATGCTCCACAGTGACCTGCAAGTCCCATAGGTTAGAAAAAGAAATCGGCTGAGCCCAATTATTAGTATTATCAATATATATTATCATTACTATTTTATAATTTATTATTAATACACAATAACTTTAATGACAACAATAATATAATAATTTATAATCATATAATATTATTAATAATAATTGAGATACTTTTACTTTCCCTTGGGCGGGACAGGGAAGGGTAGGGAAGGAAGGGCGGGGAGGGGCGGGGGGGGGGGGGGGGGGGGCAGGGAGCCGGTAGCGCTGCCAGTCCCGCCAGCCCCCCCCCCCCAGGGGCAGCTCCCGCTCACACCCGCAGAGGCCGCTGTTCCCCTTTCTCCTTGGTTCTCCCGGGGACCCGGACTTTAGGGCGCCGGGGTCATGACCCGCTCCTGCACAGAGGCCCCGCCTCGCTCTCTCCGGGGCCTCTGGATCCAGGGGCCACGTGGGGAGCAAGTCAGAAAATAGCCTCGATCCGGGAGGGGAAGAGCCTTGGTTTCGGGCACAAAGAAATCTCGGCTGTGGTTCGGGGCCCGCTTGGCTTGGAGCCAAACGCTTGTCTCCGTTTGGGCCCGAGATTCCCGCCTCCCCGGGGGATTTTTTAACGAGGTGAAGCCGGCCCTTCTCCCGCCTCTTTGCTTGTGGAGCCGCGATTCCTGACTGGGCGCTGGCTCCGCAAACTGAGGCCCGGGAAAGACCTTAGCCCAGAAGGGCCAAGTTCCCCCCCCCCCGCCCCGCCCCCTGAGCCGCATCCTGGGTTTGTTGATACAGAACTTTGTGGGCAAGAGGAATCCTGACTTTTCGGTGCCTTGTCCAGATTTGCCACAACTTTATCTTTTCATTTCACGGTTGCCGTGGTTTCCATAGTGTTTGATTCTAAAGAAAACAACCTTTTCCAACGACTCAGAAGGTGACTTAGGACTCTCGCCATAGTCCAAGTGCTCGGTGATAAGAGCCTGTACCACGTGGGGGCTGTGTCAGAGGCCAAAGGGCATATAATCATCTCCGGCTTTGGGCTGCTTTGTCCGATGGACACATAATTCCAATATTTAAAGCCAGTGGAGTCGTGACTTGATTTCCATGACTGGTGACGGGACATGCTGAGTGTCCTCTTCTGGTTCCAACTGAGGGTGTAATATGTGTACCCGGTGCTCACGGTGCAGGGGAATCTGGCTGTGGTTTCAAGAGCTACAGAGACTGAGGGAAGCTGAGTCAGCACCGTCTGGAAGGAGGAAGCTGGAGAAATGATCCACAAAGGAAGCAAGGGAAAGGTAGCAGCAAAGAATAGGGTTCTTGTGGCTAGTCCTGAGCAGGACTGTGAACAGTAAGAGGCAGAGAAGAGACCAGGCTATGGTGCAGGGAGTCCCAAGAACTCTGCTCGCCAAAGAGCACACAGTGAGGCCACAGCTTTTTTAGGCCCCTGCTATTCTTTCTCTGAAACCCTGTGCTGGTCTCTGGAGAAGGTGAGAGGAATAGGTGCAAATGTGTGTCTGATCCTGTGCTTTCTTAACCACCTCTTGGGTCCCCCCTCTAGGCTTCTTGTGACCTGTTTCTGTCTGGTGGTAGGGAGAGGTCTTGAGATATCTTGAACTGGTCCAGTTGAAATGTCACACAAGAGTGATTTCGGGGGTCAGCGCAGCCATAGACACAGCCAGCTGGGCTGATCCTCCTCTGAGCTTACCAGGCTCCTCATGCACCCGCTCCTGCACAGGTACAGTCTCACAGTGTCATCTGCTGGCTACAGAACCCCACGCACCTACTCTTGTAAACTGTGCATCATTTAGAATCACAATTAGTTCCATGGACACAAGGCTTAAAGTATTTTCTGTTGGAGACCATTCTCCCCTTTATATGCAGTTATAGAGGAGAAATACTCTAAATAATGAAATAATTTCAATTTTGTATGTGTGACATCACCTCGGTTAATATCACTTTATCAAAAATAATTGTGTGAATTGGTTCATTGAGCTGTTCTAGTAGGGGGTCAGAGCAGAATGTCAGCTAGACTTATTCAGCTCTAGAGACTTCTCATTGAACATCTAGACTATTTTCTCCTGGCCGATCTGCCGCTTTCAGCATCTTTCCTCACGCTCTTCCCGTTTTCCCAAAGAGTACGATTCCATCAACATCTGCAGACTTCATATCTCCCAGCAACTGCTCCATCGCTATTTCCAATATGGTAGATACCTGTCCTTGCGCATGTCTGCAAATAAGGAGAACCCAGTTCGACGGATTCTGGTAAAGAAGTCTTTAGCTTTGCCATTTTTACCATTGATCTTTTTTATTGACCATTCCTCAAGCTACATTAGTGTAAGTTGTACTAGTTATGTCCATCTTTGGGATCCTGTTTTTATGGGGTTTTCTTCTCAAATTTATTGGAGTGATTTGTCATTTCCCTCTCCAGGGTCCTCATTTAACACATGAGGAAACCAAGTCAAATAGTAGGTAAGTGATTTTGCCAGCGTCACACAATAGTAAATGTCTGAAGCCGGATTTGAATTCCATCTTCCAGAATCTCGGCCCAGAACTGTCAGCTGTGCAGCTTCCTGCCAGGAGGATCCAATAATAGACTCAAGGAATAAATGGACAAATAAATACTATTAAACCACCGGTCAGACTATTTGTGTCCTTGTGAATGTTAAGGATGGATCCCCTAAAATCCTGCTTTGTTCATCAGGGAAAGAACCCTGAAGAAGGTTATTTTATTTAACCAGAGTCCTACAGCTATTAACCGCCTGGGGCTGGTTTTGAGATCAGCCTTTCTTGACTCCTGTTCCAGTGCTCTATCCATGACTGCACAAAGCTGCCAGGAGCGAGGTTCTCTTCCATGAAAGGACTTGACTCTTTATTGCCAGAATTTCTTTTGACACAAATGGAGACCCAGCCCTTTGGAAAGGACTCTGAACAAACATGGGCACGTGACTCGTGCCAGAGGAGTTGGAAGCCGGGGCTGGGGTGGTCTGTGGCCTCGGGCCACTTGTTGGGCCTTAGTTGACATCTGGCCTGATGTTTCAGACTTGAGGGAGGGCTTTGGGGTCTTTTGGGGTCATAATTGTCAAAGGGTAAATGACAAGATTTATGGGGGAACAACAGATGTCCAAAAATATCTACACACATGGAGATACATATAAAGCTTTATTACTTCAAAATGTATTTAAACCGGGACTGCTCAGTGTCGGGGCAGCTACAATGTTGCTTCTGGCTCCCTGGTTTCTTTGTTGCGTTCTCAAGGTATGAAGATACAAATGTATCATGTGCCAGAGAGGGGGGAGGGGGTTAGGGTTGCCTGCCCAGAGTCAGTCCCACAGCGCCCCCTAGTGGTTACAGGCCCGCAATGAATCCCAGTCTTGAGAGCAAATGTCAGGGCCCCAGAGCCAGAAGCTGACCCTGCTTGGGGCTCCCTGGGCCTCCAGGCCGGAATCTGTGCACAGGACAAGAGAGGGAGAGGGGCAGGGAGGAGAGTGGTGAGGATGTGTGTGTGTGTGTGTGTGTGTGTGTGTGTGTGTGTGTGTGTGAGTGTGAGTGTGTGTGTGTGTGAGTGTGTGAGTATGAATGTGTGAGAGTGTGTGTAAGTGTGAGTGACTGTATGTGCGTGAGTGAGTGTGTGTGTGAGTGGGAGTGTGAGCGTATATGTAAGAGTGTGTGAGAGTGTGTGTGAGTGTGAATGTGTGAGAGTGAGTGTGTGTGTGAGTGTGGGTGAGTGTGTGTGTGTGAGTTTGTGTGAGTGCATGTGAGTGTGTGTGTGTGTCTGTGTGTGTATGTGTGTGTGTATCTGTGTGTGTATGTGTGTGAGTGAGTGTGTGTGTGAGAGAGAGAGAGAAAGAGAGATTGTAAAATCACTGAAAATCCTGGGTCATTTTCAGACAAAGTTTTGCTTCCAGGTCTTCTCTCAATTACTCTCTAGTAACATGTGCTCCTGGGAGGACATCTAGGGGCCTGGTAAAGCACCAGCACTTTTAGCAGATTATAAGCAGTGACCCCCAGGTTGGAGGACAGATCTGAGACCTCAAAGGGACTTTGGATGTGGCCAAGTCAGGGCCCTCCTGCCCCCCCCGGGCCTGTATTCCCCCCTCACTGGAACGTGTGAGCCCCACATCTGTACTAGAGTCTCTGCCCGGCTCTAGGATCGGCCCCTGAAAGTAGTCGACTGTTTTCTTCTGTCCCATCAGGCCCTTTCAGCATCTTCCCTCATGTTCTTCTAGAGTTTTCCCAAAGATATGATGTCATCAGCACAAGCACAGAGTTCCTGTCTGCAATTACATTACTTAAGTGCTTTCTGTGGTACCTCCACGCTCAGGGCTGACAATCCTAATGAAAAATAAAGACAGCCCTGATCTCAAGGAGCTGCCCTGTTCTATCCTGGAGGGTCTCAGCTGTCGATATGAGGGAGAGACCCCGAGGTCCTGGGATTGCAAGATTTCAGATTTAGGTCAAATGTAAAGGCCCTGTGGTCCTTGGGGTACAGCAGCAAAGCAAATGGTCCAGCTTCTTTAACTGCACTTATACTGATAAAATTACATCACTTTGTAATGGGAACCATTTGAGAGACCTGAAGTCTATGGGTGAAAGAACCTTTTTTTGCTGGGTCTTCCAAAATTGTGAGTGCAGGACCTGCAAGAGTTGGTGCCAGCCCATATCTTAGCAAACACCTCCTCAAACTTCCCTCCAGATTTTCTGAAGCCACACTGACTCTCGAATAAATTGTCCAGCTGAAGGTTTAGTCTATTAAGGAGGTATCTGGCAAGAACCTTGGCAGTATTGACTGAGAAATCCCTTTATGACTGCCACAGGGCAAGTGATTTCTTTTTCTTTGATAGAGATGAAAAATGGAGGCTTCGTTGAACTCCTGGAGGTTAATCTTCTCTTGCTATATAATCCCCAAAGTTTCATTCTGCTTTTCTATCTGTAGTGTACCCCTTGGAAACATCATCTGGAATAGAGTCAGTACCATGTGTTATGCCAGGCAAGAGAACCTTAATGGCATTCAAAATGTCTTTTCAAACAGGAAAGTCAGCGAGAGAGGGATTCATTTCAACATTTATACATTTTCAGTGGCTTCAGGATTGCTTGAAAATATGTCATGACAATAGTATGTTCATTATCATGTCCTTATCACTAATTAATTTGGCTCCATTAGAATCATTTTTATTATTTTTTGAAGATTATTTAGTGTTCTATTTTATTTTTTATATTTTTTATTAAATCATTTTATTTTTCAAAACATATGCCTGGACAGTTCTTCAACATTAGCCTTTGCAAAACTTTGTGCTACAATTTCCCCCCTCTTCCCTCACACCCTCCCCTACATCTTAGTAGTCCAATATTTGTCAAACATGACAGAAATATATATATTGAATCCAATATATGCATTCATATTTATACAATTATTGTGCTGCACAAGAAAAATCAAATCAAACCAGTACAAAAAGAGAAGCAAAATAAAATGCAATCAAACAACATCAAAAAGAGTGAAAATAATATGTTGTGAATGACATTCAGTTCCCACGGTCCTCTCTCGGGATGTAGATGGCTCTCGTCATCACTTCATTACTGAACTGGTAGAACTGCTTTGAATCATCTCATTGTTGAAGAGAGCCACATCCATCAAAATTGATCATCGTATAATCTTGTTTTTGCCATGTACAATGATCTCCTGGTTCAGCTCCTTTCACTTAGCATCAGTTCCTGTAAGTCTCTCCAGGCCTCTCTGAAGTCATCCTGCTGGTCATTTCTTGTAGTACAATAATATTCCATAACATTAATATACCATAATTTATATAGCCATTCTTCAAGTGAGGGGCATGCATTCGGTTTCCAGTTTCTTGTCACTACAAAAAGGGCTGCCACAAACACTTTTGCACATGTGGGTCCTTTTCTCTCTTTTAAGATCCCTTTGGGATACAAGTCCAGTACAAACACTGCTGGGCCAAAGGATATGCAGAGTTTGATAACTTTTTGAGCATAGCTCCAAATTGCTCTCCAGAATTGCTGGATCCATTCAAGTTCCACTAACAATATATTAGTGTTCCAATTTTCCGACATCCCTTCCAACATTGTTCATTATCTTCTCCTGTCATCGGAGACAATATGAGAGGTATGAGTGGTATCTGAGAGTTGTCTTAATTTGCATTTCTCTGATCCATAGTGATTTAGAGCACCTTTTCCTATGACTACAATTAATTACAATTTCTTCATCTGAAAATTGTCTGTTTATATCCTTTGAGCTCTTATCAATTGGGATTGGAATTCTTATATATCTGGGTCATTTATCTATATATTATAGAAATGAGGCCTTTATCAGAACCTTTGAATATAAAAACGTTTTTTCCCAGTTTATTGGTTCCCTTCTAATCTTGTCTGCACTAGTTTTGTCTGTGCAAAACCGTTTTAACATAATGTAATAAAAATTATCTATTTTGTGATCAGTAAAGATCTCTACTTCTTCTTTGATCACAAATTCCTTCCTCCAAATTTATGACCAAAGAAGAACTAGAGATCATTATTGTCACAAAGTAGAAAATTTTGATTATCTAATTGAAAAGTTTTTGTACAAACAAAACTAATGCAGACAAGATTAGAAGGGAAGCAATAAACTAGGAAAACATTGTTGCAGTCAAAGGTTCTGATAAAAGCCTCATTTCCAAAATATATAGAGAATTGACTTTAATTCATAAGAAATCAAGCCATTCTCAATTTAGGGTTAGTCAAAGGATATGAACAGACAATTCTCAGGCAAAGAAACCGAAACTATTTCTAGCCATAAGAAAAGATGCCTCCAAGTCATTATTAATCAGAGAAATGCAAATTAAGACAACTCTGAGATGCCACTACAGACCTGTCAGATTGGCTAGAATGGGAGGGAAAGATAATGAGGAATGTTGGAGGGGATGTGGGATAACTGGGACACTGATGCATTGTTGGTGGAATTATGACTACATTCAGCCATTCTGGGGAGTGATTTGGAATTATGTGCAACAAGTTATCAAACTGGGCATACCCTTTGATCCAGCTGTGTTACTACTGGGCTTATACCCCAAAGAGATTTTAAAGAAGGGAAAGGGACCGGTATGTGCAAGAATGTTTGTGGCAGTCTTCTTTGTAGTGGCCAGAAACTGGAAACAGAGTGGATGCCCATCAATTGCAGAATGGCTGAATAAATTGTGGTATATGAACGTTATGATATATTATTGTTCTGTAATAAATGACCAGCAGGATGATTTCAGAAAGGCCTAGAGAGATTTACATGAATTGATGCTGAGTGAAATGAGCAGGACCAGGAGATCATTATCTACTTCAACAACAATACTATATGATCAATTCTGATGGACGTGGCATTCCTCAGCGATGAGATGAACCAAATCAGTTCCAATAGAGCAGTAATGAATTGAACCAGTTACATCCAGAGAAAGAACTTTGGAGATGACTATGAACCACTACATAGAATTCCCAGTCCCTCTATTTTTGCCCATCTGCATTTTTGATTTCCTTCCCAGATTAATTGTACACTATTTCAAAGTCCCATTCTTTTTGTACAGCAAAATAACTGTATGGACATGTGTACATATATTGTATTTAACTTACGCTTTAACATGTTTAACATGTAATGGTCAACTTGCCATCTGGGGGAGGAGGTAGGGGGAAAGAAGGGAAAAATTAGAACAAAGTGTTTTGCAATTGTCAATGCTAAAAAATTACCCATGCATATATATTGTAAATAAAAAGCTATAATAAAAAAAAGAAAAAAGGACCTGTATTGCCCTGTATGTAGCAGAACTTAAGAAAATTCAAAATATAGTATAATAAATTTTTTATTTCAAGAAAAAAAAATTCCTTTCTCCTCCACAGAGCTGAAAGGTAAACTATTCTATGTTCTTCTAATTTGTTTATAATATCATACTTTATGTTTAGATCATGAACCCATTTCAATTTTATCTTGATATAAAGTGTTAGGTGTGGGTCAAAGCCTAGTTTCTGCCATACTAGTTTCCAATTTTCCCAGAAGTTTTTGTCAAATACTGAGTCCTTATCCCCAAGATTGAGATCTTTGGGTTTGTCAAACACTAGATTGCTGTAGTTATTGCCTATTTTGTTCTGTATTCCTAACCTATTCCACTGATCGACTACTCTAATTCTTAGCCCATACCAAAAGGTTTTGGTGACTGCTGCTTAACAATATAGTTTTAGATCAGGTACAGCTAGGCCGCCTTCATTTGCCTTTTTTTTTTCATTAATTCCCTTGAAATTCTTGATCTTTGGTTCTTCCAGAAGAATTATGTTGTTATTTTTTTTCCCAGGTCAGTAAAATAGCTTCTTGGGATTTTGATTGGTATAGCATTAAATAAATAGATTAGTTTAGGTAGTATTGTCATCTTTCTTATATTTGTTCAAGAGCACTTGATATTTTCCAGTTGTTTAGATGTGACTTTATTTGTGTGGAAAGTGTTTGTAGTTTTGCTCATATAGTTCTTGACTTCCCCTTGGTAGATAGATTCCCAAATAGTTTTTACTATTAACAGTTATTTTAAATGAAATTTATCTTTGTATCTCTTGGTCTTGGATTTTGTTAGTGATGTATAAAAATGCTGATGATTTATGGGGATTTCTTTTGTATCCTGCACCTTTGCTGAAGTTGTGCTTTATTTTTAATAGTTTTCTAGTTCATTCCTGGGGATTTTATTATTATCCTGGGGATAATGTTCTGTAATCTCATTGCTAATATTTTATTTCAGAATTTTGCATCAATATTCATTATGGAAATTGGTTTATCATTTTCTTTCTTTATTTTCATCCAACTTTGATTAGATATCAGTACCATGTCTATGTCATAAAATAATTTTGAGAGGAGTTTTTTCTTTCTCTAGCTTTTCAAATAGTTTATATAGTATTGGAATTAATTGTTCTTTAAATGTTTGGTAGAATTCACATGTAAATCCATCTGGCCCTGGAGATTTTTTTCTTATAGAGTTGATAAATAGCTTGTTTTATTTCATTTTCTAAAATGGGACTATTTAAGTAATTTATTTCCTCTTTTCTTAATCTAGGCAATCTACATTTTTTTAGGTATTCCTCCATTCCTCCATTCCATTTAGGTTATCAAATTTATTGGCATAAAGTTGAGAAAATAACTCCTAATTATTGCTCCAATGTCCTCTTCATAGGTGGAAAGTTCTCCCTTTTCATTTTTGAGACTAACAATTTGCTTTTCATCTTTTCTCTTTCTAATCAAATTAACTAAAGGTTTATCTATTTTGTTGTTTTTTTTCCCATAAAGTCAACTTTTAGTTTTATTTATTAATTTGATAGTTTTTTAGCTTTCAGTTTTATTAATATCTCCTTTTATTTTTAGAATTTCAAGTTTGGAATTTGATTGGGGGTTTTTAATTTGTTCTTTTTCTAGCTTTTTTAGTTGCAAGCCCAATTCATTGATATCTTTCTCTCTTTTATGCAAGTAAGCAAGCATCTAGACATATAAAATCTCCCCTAATAACTGTTTTGACTGCATCCCACAAATTTTGATATGTTATCTCATTATTGTCATTCTCTTGGATGAAATTATTAATTGTGTCTATGAATTGCTGTTTCACCCATGCATTCTTCTGGATGAGATTATTTAATTTCCAATGACTTTTGGTTTATTTTCTCCTGGCTTTTTATTGAATGTAATTTTTATTGCATCATGGTCGGAAAAAAATGCATTTATTATTTCTGCCTTCCTGCATTTGATTTTGAGCTCTTTATGTCCTAATATATGGTCAGTTTATGTACTGGTTCCATGACTGCCAAGAAGAAAGTATACTCCTGGAGAAAAACCCTTTCTATGTAGTGAATGTGGAAAAGCCTTCAGCCGTCGAGGAAACCTTACTGTACATCAAAGAACTCACACTGGAGAAAAACCCTTTGTATGTAATGAGTGTGGAAAAGCCTTCAGCTTTCAAGGAAATCTTATTGTACATCAGAGAACTCACCCCAGATAGAAAGCTTTTGTATGTAATGATTGTGGAAAAGTCTTTAGTAGAAGCTCTAGCCTTATTACTCATCAGAAAATTCATACTAAAGAAAAAGAAAATTTGTTGAAATAGGGAGATTTCAGACAGGAACCACCCCTTCACTGTCACCGAAGTATTCATATGATTCTGGCAACTCACTAGGAGAAAACTCTGTTCTTCCTAAAATAGTTCATTGTGGCTCTTTTTGGTTAACATGCCACCTGCACTTCTCAACCTGGCCCTTTTTCATCCCCTCCTAATCCAACACATGAAAAAACTGATATTGTATGTATTGTTTCACACTGAGTCCACCATACTTGTAAAGAAGAGGGGATGAAGTACCATGGTTTTCCCTCAGAATTTGATTTGGTTTTTATAACTTCTTTAGTCTGATTTCTTATGTATTAGTATATTTCAAAAATGTAATTGATGTATCTAATGTATTGATGTATTTAGTACATGATATTCTATTCATTTTTTGTATTTTATTAGCATGTGGCTTTTGAGCAATAATTTATTCCTCTGGTGCCTGCTTTAGCTGTATTCCAGAAATTTTGGAATATTGACTCACTTTTATCATTGTCTTTGAAGCTGTTCCTGTTTCTACAATCTGTCTCTTGTCTGACATATTTAACATTTCACTCTTTCAGTTTCCATTTAAAACTAACTTTTGTGGTGCTGTCTGAGTGATTATTATTTAACTTATATTATCATCTGTGGAGGAAGGGATTAGCATTTATCATATACATATATATTTAATTTTCTTTTTAAAAAAAGGAAATTAGATAGATAGGAAATCAAATCAGTCAATCTTGAATTAATACTTCAGACTACTCGAGTATTGTCACCTGCAATAGGAAGAGCAAAAAGTGAAATTGAATCGCATATATTTTGGCCAATGAAAAGAAAGGACTTATTGGAAAAGAACTGATACTGGGAGCATTTGAAGGGAAAAGGAGAATAGGAATGGCAGAAGAGAAGATGGACATTTAGTGTCACAGAAGCAACAAGTATGAGTTTGTATAGTCTTCAAAAGGTGGTCAAAGCTAGAAGGACCTGGTGTGCTACACTCCATGCAGTCATCAAGAGCGTTACATGACTGAACAAACAAGAAAAGCATGTCAGGTACTGCGCTAAGCACCGGGGATACAAGTGGAGTAGAGTCAAAAAAAGAAACAAGACAATATCTGTCTTCAAGTAGCTTCCAACCTAATTAGGGAAGAAACAAATAATATGCAATAAATCTGGAAGGGTAAACAGGAAGCAAATTGATAGGATAAAAATGTTAAGGTAAATCTATTTTTTCATCAATTTTCTGGGACCCAAATTGTTCAGGATGTTTCATCAGAGTTTGAGAAATAGGCAGCTATCTGAATGTTTTTAAATAAGAGTGTGAAAAATGGATTAGGGGAATGGGATGAAAGTTGGGGAAAACAGGAAGCCATGAGTTCAATAAGGAGATTTCTACAGTATATTACAAGGAAGACATAATTAGGGGGCTGAATGATTGGCAATCTGAATGGAGAGAGGGAATTGGATGCAAGACATAGCATGAACATATTTTTATATTTTATTTACCAATTAACTGAACAAATTTATGAAGGGCTGAGAAGATTTGAAAATGATTCAATAGTTTTGATTCAGCAGACTATAAGAGTAGTTGTGCATATAAAAATGTTTGCAGAAAACTTACGTTCGGAGAATGAATGAACCTGAAGGAGTGAGGAGATAATGTGCTACATGTTGAACATGTTCACTTTGAGGTGTCTATGGGGCATCCAGTTGGAGATATGCAGTGGCAACTGATATGGAATTAAGAGCTTAGGAGAAAAGACACTAGGAATCTCTTCTAGGAGAGTAGAAATATCTCTTTTTGACTGTTAAAAAAACAGCTGCTTATCATTGCCTTGTGACAAACAAAAGAACACAAAAATTAGGGTGCTGAATATCGAACAAAGGAAATTTTTAGTGATGATATTGCCCGATTTCATCCAAGACCATATTAACATCATTGTCAAAAGAAAACCAGATAAACCTGTAAGATTCTCAGCTTATTCAGATTATAAAACATCTACCAAAAATGTTTTTTGGGGGGATTCTTGACTTCCAATGGGCTTGAAAGTCTTTCCACCGATCAATGGGAATGCTGAACCCTGATTAAATATATTTCTATATCAAGAAACAAAAATGTTTCAAAATTACAGAAATTCTGAAATGGGAATGAACT
Organism: Dasyurus viverrinus; assembly: GCA_020854095.1. Lineage (NCBI taxonomy): Eukaryota > Metazoa > Chordata > Mammalia > Dasyuromorphia > Dasyuridae > Dasyurus > Dasyurus viverrinus. The sequence goes on along the minus strand of CM036997.1, from coordinate 713,903,017 downwards.
ATCATAATGCAACATTGCATCATACCATTTAACACAAGTTTAATAAATGTATCTAAGAGGTAGAGATCTAAGAGGCATCATTAACTTAGGGCCTCACCTAAATTAGTGCCACTGAAAACCTATAAGTTATAACCCATGTTTTATTTGTTATTTAATGTTATATTTGTTATGGAATGTATTCTTTCTTCTTGATGATGAATTAAAGTAAATGTATCACATCTTATAAATTCATTGCCTAAATGAAAATGTAAATCATGTAAATAAAGTGATTTCAGGCACATGTTGCCTATTAAAAGCTCTTGAATGATGGAAGAAGTTGTCGATTTTCTTGTGTGAATCAATCAAAAAAATTTGACATTGTTCCAATTCATTCAAGTGTCACGGCACTTGACATAATTCATTCCACTTTGACATTTCCTTTTATTATTAGGAAGTTTTACATCATGAAGAATCTGTAATGTTCTCTGTGGAGGTTTTCCTGGGGTCTCTGGAGGCGGCCTTCATTTCAGTTCAGTAATCACCAGACGTGCAGCCAGGAATTAAGGTCCAAATCATTTAGTCCCTTTCTAAGTCATGTCTCCTTTCCCGGGGCCCGATTAGCTTTCTTAGAGGCCTATCTCTTTCCTTGGTTCCAAGAGCTTGAGCTCTTGCCACCATTCCTTTGTCTTCTCTGCCTCTGTCAGCTTCTTGAGGTCCTCTCGAATGCGTCTTGATTTCTGTGGGCGAGGCAGGAGGACCGCTTTATTTTAAAGACAATCTTTGCCATCGTATGTTATATACTATCTTCCAGAAATGCTTGTTTTATCCCAATAATAAAAAATAACATATTTTTTCCAAAAATTTAAAAGAAAGGAAGATTTGGGAGCTGTGATCAATTCAATGACCAAACATCATTACAGAAGACTAATGATGAAACTTACTTCTGACCTTTGTAAACAAAGAACTGATAGATTCAGAGCGCTAATTGATACTGTTTTTTTGGGTTTTTTTTTTTGTCCATGGGTAATACTTGAATTTAATTTCCTTGACTCTCCACCTTTGCAAAAGTGATCATTTTTATTTCAATAGAAATGAAATTATATTTTTTATGGGAAAGTAATTACTTTAAATATATATATAGCACCCAGTATACAGGATCATCATAGTCCTATATATGCTATGTTCCAGAAATGCTTGTTCTACCCCAATAATAAAAAATAAATTTTTTTTAATTTAAAAGAAAGGAAGGTTTGAGAGCTGTGATCAATTCAATGACTAACCATCATTACAGAAGACTAATGATGAAACATATTTCTGACCTTTGTAAACAAAGGACTGACAGATTCAGAGCGCTAATTGATACTGTGTTTTTTTTTTTTATCCATGGGTAATACTGGAATTTATTTTGCTTAGCTCTCCATCTTTCCTAAAGGGATCATTTTTCTTTCTTAATAGAAATGAAGTCATATTTTTATGGAAAAGTAATTAATTAAAAAAACCCAAAATATAGCACCCATTATACAAGCTCATCATAGTACTAATTCTGGATTTTGTGCTTCTATTAATGGACCCTAAGATCATATTAGCTATTGGCAGCTGCTTTCTTGTACTATTGATTCATATTGAGTTTATGATCAACTAAAATAGATTTTTATGACAGTTCTCAAGCCATAACTCTCCAATCTAACAATTACACAGTGTTTTGAAGTCATTTTATTCCTATTACATTTCATGTTGTAACATTTTGCCCATTGTTCTAACTTGTAAAGATCTTTAGGCTTCTAGCTGTGTCTTCCTTTTTTTTTTATAGTAACTTTTTATTGACAGAATCCATGCCAGGGTAATTTTTTTTTTTACAACATTATCCCTTGCACTCACTTCTGTTCCGATTTTTCCCTCCCACCCTCCACCCCCTCCCCTAGATGGCAAGCAGTCCTATATATGTTGAATATGTCCTAGTATATCCTAGATACAATGTATATGTGCAGATCCAAACAGTTTTCTTGTTGCACAGGGAGAATTGGATTCATAGGGTAGAAATAACCCGGGAAGAAAAACAAAAATGCAAACAGTTTACATTCATTTCAATGTCTATTTTACCCTCTGTTTCTATGACTTCTGGCCAGTTCTCTTTGATAATTTCCTGAAAAATAGTGTCCAGGCTCTTTTTTTCATCGTATTTTTCTGGGAGTCCAATGATTCTCAGATTGTCTCTCCTAGTCCTGTTTTCCAGGTCTGTTGTTTTCCCCAGAAGGAATTTCACATTTTTCTCCATTGTTTGGTTTTTTTGGTCTTGCTTGACTGATTCTTCTTGTCTCCTCGAGTCATTCAATTCCATTTGTTCTATTCTTGTTTTCAATGAAGTGTTTTCTTCACTCACTTTTTTAATATCTTTTTCTAATTGTCCAATTTGTTCTATGGAATGTTTTTCCATTTCGCCCATTTTATTCTTTAGAGAGCTATTTTCTGTTTCCAGTTCACTAATCCTATTTTTCAAGGATTTGTTTTCTTTATCCACTCTGTCTTTAAGTGAGTGGGATGACTTCTCCAGACTCTCTTGCCAAGCCTCCCTCTCTTTTCCCATTTTTCTTCTAGCTCTCTTGTGAGAGTCTTTTTAATTTCTTCTATGAGATTCATCTGTGGTGAAGAACAGATGATCTCCTCCTGTGGGGATTCACCTGAAGATAATCTGTTTTTAGTCTCCTCAGGGTTTAGAGTCTGTTCTCTGTCTGGATAAAAGCGGTCAATTGTTAAAGTCCTTTTTAACTTTTTGCTCATTTTGTCAGAGAAGAATCAGAGACAAACTAGCAAAGAAAAAAAAGGAAAAAAAACCAGAAATGGAATCTGCTTTTTTGGGGGGAGGGGCTGGGTGGCGTTACCTAGCTTCCTCTACAGACTGTGGGGGCAGCAGTGAAGCACTATCAGGACTGTGCTGCGCCTGCGCTCTGAGACTCTGAGAGCATGCTGAGACGCTGTGGGGGAGGGATGGCCGGTCTCAAGGAGCTCCAGCTGTTCCGGGGTTGTGTTCTTCACCCCCTGTGTTTTTAGCTTCTCTGCTGGGCTACTGACTTGCTGCCAGAGCAAAGTATCCAATCCTGTGGTGAAGCTCTCCCCGAAGAGACAGCTGAGATCACACCCCAACCCCCTCCGGTCTGCTCGGCTGTGAGCTGCCTGCCGAGCTCTTGCTGCTGCTGCCCTCAGCCTGTGCCCAATCTAAAACCCTCCCGCCCTCGAGCAAAAACAGACTTTTCCTGGCGAATCTCAAGGATGTCTTCTCTTGGTAACTGTTTGTGGGTTTTTTTTTCAGTCAGGCATTAATTCAGAGGCTTGTAATGAGATCGATTCTGAGAGAAAACGAGGAACTTACACAGCTGTGTGCCTCCTCACCGCCATCTTGGCCGGAAGTCCTTTTCCTGGCTGTGTCTTGCAATGTGTTGTCCATTCTTTCCAATAAATTATCAGCAAATTTAGAATGCATGAGGTAGTTGCCACTTTTTGACTTGGAAAGTGAAATGATGGACAAAATGAGAGAAAGGAAGACAGACAGACAGAGAGAGAGAGGGGGGGGGGAGAGAGAGAGAGAGAGAGAGAGAGAGAGAGAGAGAGAGAGAGAGAGAGAGAGAGAGAGAGAGAGAGAGAGGAGATATTATACATTTCTTATTGTTAAAAGTCTTACAATATGTCGATGTACTTCTTGTGGCAGGGAGGAAAAAGGGTGATCTTGTCCAAGTCACTATCAGTTTGTTAAATTATTTAAGGACACAGGGACTGAGAATTTCTTAAGATAAATTGCAATTTGTGAAACGTGAGGTAAAATATTTAAGTCATTGTATAAGTGAAGGGAAAAAGACATTAGATCCTGTACCAGGTGGAGGGGATTCTTGGAATTCCTAAAGCTAGGATGAAAAAGAGCCTCTGGAAAATTTCTAGGATTGGGTGGGGTATTATAGAACCTGGATTGATGAATATTCATTATTGACAAAGTCTTTATATACTCATTTGTTAGAAGAGAAACCAGATATAGTGCAATGGGATCCAGAAGGAGAACAGAGTTTTGAACAACTTAAACAGGGGTTGATGTCAGCCCCTGTATTACTTTTGCCACCGTTTGAAAAGCCTTTTCATTTATATGTAAATACAGTAAAATGGGGTTGCCTTAGGAGTATTGGCACAATTAAGGGGGGGGGTGGAGACACCCAGTAGCCTTTTTGTCAAAAATGTTAGACCCAGTGGCAAAGGGATGGCCTTTCTGTATTCAAGCAGTGGCAGCCACAGCACTTTTGGTAGAAGAAAGTCGGAAGTTAACCTTTGGGGGCAGTTTAATAGTGAGTGTCCCACACCAAGTTCAATCAATTCTGAAACAAAGGGCCAAGAGGTGGCTAACTGACTCAGATTTTAAAATATGACACAATTTTACTGGAAAAAGATGGTTTGGTACTCTCACTGGACCATAGCCTTAATCCAGCCATGTTCTTATCTGCTTCCCCTGGGGAACCATGTCCCTTGAACATGATTGTCTAAATGTCACTGATTACCAAACTAAGGTTAGGGAAGATTTGCAGGAGGCCCCTTTGTTAAAAGGTGCTCAATGGTTCATAGATGGGTCCTTAGGAGTAGTTAATGGGAAAAGGAAAAATGGATATGCTATTGTTGATGGGGAGGACATGACCCTGGTTTAATCTGGATCCTTCCCAAAAGAGGGGTCAATTCAAACTTGTGAATTATATGCATTAAATAAAGCCCTAAAATTGCTTGAAGGAAAGAATGGAATTGTATATATATGGATTCAAAATATGGCTGGGGAATTGTTCATATATTTGCAAAAATATGGGAGGAAAGGGGAAAATATGGGAGGAGCAGGTAGATTCGGACCAAGGCACCCATTTCACAGTTAAAATCCTCTGATCTATGGCCAAGCTCTAGAAATATCCTGGGACTTTCATATCCTATGGCATCCATCCTCATCAGGTAAAGAGGAAAGGATGGATAAGGAAATTAAAAAGCAACTGACCAAATTGGCTGAGACACAGTTGCCCTGCACTAAGTGCCTTCCCCTTGCCTTACTAAGAATTAGAAGAAAACCCCAGAAGGATTTGGCATTATCACCCTATGAGTATTGTATGGTCACCCTTATCCAAAAGGGATTCAAAATTCTTCCTTGGATCCAATGTTTGAGACCAAGGATTTGTTTTTAAGGAAATGATTCAGGTCTGTACTGCAACATCCGAAAACTTTACAACTAAAAGGGCTTATTGCTCAGACTCCTCCCTTAGGATTCACAGTACATAAATTCTAGCCTGGAGACTGGGTCCTGGTTTGGACCTGGAAGGAGGACAAGCTGACCCTGAGCTGGGAAGGACCCTTCCAGATCCTGTTGACTTCAGATATGGCATACGCACCAAAGAGAAAAGTTGGACAAATCACACTCGAGTCAAAGGTCCTGTGGATGTGCCAAAGAAGTGGGCAGTAAAGACTGATCCAGGAACCTTGAAAGTGCAGCTGAAATTATAAGAAACTTAGCAAATACTTATGAATTGTGCATGTAAAATCTTTTTGACTTGTGTCATTTGGGGAACTCTCTTGGGACTTTTCTTGTTTGTACTAGATATTACATTTTGTTGAACTGTATTGTTAGGAATTGGGGATATTATATACCATTAGGAAGAATGGGGGTGTGAACCGAACCCAAGAGGTGGGAGCCTGGGCCTTGTCTATGCATGTATGATTTTATGTGGGTACACCTTTTGAACTGGTACCTCGAGAGCAGTGGGGTATGAAAATACCTTTCAAACCCTAATCCAAACATTAGTCACTAGCTTTAAATTGACTGACTGCTAGATATGTGGGGGACCTGAACAACTCACATAATGGCTCTAAGTACCTGTCCCTTTTTTTCCAGCCTGGATATTGAGTAATAGATCAGTTGTACATGATGGTAGAGGATTTTGGTCAGATCAGGAGGAACATCAGTGGAAACTAACTAATGCTGTCCCAGGAGGACATTGTTTAAATGAAACAGGCACAGGGCCTTAGATGGGAGAAATTAAAGGAAATTAAATGCTCAGGAAGTTCAGATTAAGTGACTTGCCCAAGGTCACACAGCTAGGAAGTGTTAAGGATCTGAGGCCAGATTTGAACTCCGGTTCTCCTGACTTCAGGGCTGGTGCTCTACCCACTGCACCAACTAGCTGCCTCATAAACATCTTTTTTGAAGTAGGCATGTGGATACATTTAGTTCTCTATTCTTCATACCAAGAAATTAGGGCGATCCTAAAAATAATAGAGAGCTGGATGTCACCTTGGGGATCATTCAGATCAACCCCCCACCTCTTATTTTAAAGGGGAGGAAACATTACTTTCCCAAGCCATGCTCTTTCTGGGGACAGTTGCATGGAGCGCTCAAACTCACACATTGGACTGAGTGTACATAACTGCTATTCTCAGGGCAATCACAGTAATCTTGAGGAGCTGAAGTTGAACTCTGACTCATCATTTATTGTGTAACCTTGGAAAAGTCGATGTAAAAACCATCTAACTCAAAGATTCATCAAAATATTTCTTAATTAGCATAACTATCAAGAGATGGGCCTCAGGCCTCCTTTGCCCTCAAGTTCCACTCTCTGATGTCTGACTAGAGGGAAAGGGGACCAGCCATGTCTGCTCACTGGGATGCTGGCTCAGGGCTACTTCAATACTTTCAGTCATGGGACAAGGGCACCACTTGTCAAGAGACTTTTTAGAAAGTTGTGATGATGGCTTCCAAGACTGTGAAGATTTTGACTATTTGGTTTTAAAATGTTCTTTTGAATAAATGACACCTATAGTGCCTTTAAAAAAAATTGGGGCAGTTATGTGGTATAGTAGATAGATCACCAGCAATGGAGTTGGGAGGACATGAGTTCAAATTCACTTTCAGACACTTGATACATCCTAGTTGTGTGACCATAGGCCAGTCACTTAACCCTGATAGCCTTGCAACACACACAATAATTTCAACCATCATCCTATAATGTCATGAATTTTTTTTTGTTTTCTTTGAAAATAGTAGATGTAACCTTTTGGACCTATGTCCTCAACTTTAAAAAGATAGTGACTCGTGAGATCCCTTCCTACCTTGATTTAGTGTTAAAACATTTTCCTATATGATAAAAAGGAGAAAGAGAACAGATGGTAATTGTGAATTTATAGAGAAATTGAGGAAGCACTTTCAGGATTCGCCAAAATTTTTGAAGCACTTGGGGATTTGTCAAGATTGTTAAGAGAATAACTTGCTACCTGAAATAAGCATGCAAAGTAGGGAAGAGAGGTGCTTGCCTACTTGAGTAAACAAAAGTACTATGGAGCAACCACTATGGAAAATTTGGGATTGGCCTCTCAGTTTTCATTTTGCTGTGAGTTTTACTAATTTTAGCTAAACGTGTGCAATGCTTAAAACCCTCCTGAAATTCGTGATCTTCAGAAGACTTTATTAGTATTAGAAGATGTCAAATTCCCACATTCATTACACATTCAAAAGATTTCTCTCCAATATGAACATTTAGTATAAACATAAAAACTATACTGCTAAGGGAAAGCTTTTCCCACCCTATTCATTATTTCTAAAACTAATGCATGAACTTTCTGGTGTTTGGTAACATGTGGGTTCCTGTGAAGTGACTTTTCACATTTATAAATAAAGCTCCTCTCCATTGTGAACTCTCTGTAGTAAGATGGGTCCTCTGAATGAAGGATTTCCCTGATTAATTCATAATGTTTTTCTCCTCTGAACTCTTTGATTTACAGTTTAAGAGATGTCATCAAACAGAAAGCCTATCCACATTCAGTAAACTGATGAGATTTCTCTCCAGTATGAACTCTGTGATGTACAAGGAAGGATGTTCGAGATTCTACCTATATAAAAGGTTTCTCTCCACTATGAATCCATTGGTGTTGCATAAGTTTTTTGTTTGTTTGTTTTCTCAAATAAGCCTTCCCAAAATCTGTGTGCATGCATAACGTTTCTCTGGGGTGTAAATTCTCTGGGATCACAAAAGTTCCTTCATTTGAAAGAAGGTTTTCCTACACTGTGTGCATTGTTAAGGTTTACTGTGATGACCACGTTAGCACCCTGGATACCTTAGAATCAGCCAGAGACAGGATAAGCAAAAGTTCTTAGTCTTTATTCTTGGTTTTTAGGGATAGAAGTGAAGGGGTTGGAAGCAGGATCTCTGCAACCTTCCTTTTTCCTCCTGTACAGCCAAAGTGACTCTTGCTCATCTTACTTCACCACCACCAACCCCCCCCCCCCCCCCCGTCCCTACTACAATTCTCTGTATATACCAATCATTGAGTCGGCACAGGATAGTGGGAAGGACCATTTTCCAAGTATATGCCCATAGAGTATTATCCAGTTGGTAGTTAGCCTCAAGTGCTCAGCTATCCTGACCTCAGTGCATCGACTCAAGAGTTTCAGCCCTCTACATCTCCTGCTTTCTTTTGTTTTAGAACACAGGTGGTCACACCATCCCTGACTTCTCAGGGAGGTGAGAACCCCAAAACGAGGGGATCACACTCTCTCCGACTTTTCAGGAAAGGAGGTAAAAACACCGAAAAAAAGGGTGATCAAGTTTCCCCTGACTTCTCAGGAAGGGAGGTGAAAGCACTAAAAAGATGATCATGCTCTCTCTGACATCTCAGGAAGGGAGATGAAAAACACCAAAGGGAAGTGGGGATTGCTAACAAGTTTCTGGGCTAAAGGGTTTTATTAGGAACAGGTATGCACACACCCCTCAGCATGGGAGGTATTACACAAGCACATATCAATAATGCACAGGCTATAAGAGATGACTCTCCCCACAACCAGGGCAGGCTCAATGTGGTGCAAGAAACATCAATTGTACATGCAAGTAGTGATATAATAAATAATATGAATCAACATAGTGTTGTAAAAGATTTCCAGAAGTCCTAGAAGGAGGGTATGTAAACAACGGTCACACATACTCCTTCTTCAGCAGCCAAGAGATAGTCCAAAACCAATCTATTGTCCATTGCATCACATGTCAGGGGATCCAATGATCCTCACAAGTTTTTGAAGTCCTGCAACAGTCTTAGGTCTCAGAGAATCCAATGATTCCTGAGGGTTTTGAAGTCCTACAATTTTTGATGTCCATGAGTCAAACGCCATTAACTGCCATGCCCATTCAGTGGTGAGCACAGTCAGCAACAGAACCACCCGATGTTTCTTGGGTCTTCTCTTTCCTTTCATTTTTCTCTGATGGACAAATCAAGTAAGTCTCATTGGCACCCATCTGATTTCTTCTCCATCTGTGGAGATACAAGCAAACCGTCTCCCCCAAGCAGTTTACCTATCTGGTCCCTTCCCTTTACCACTTTCTGGATCTCTCCACATCACCTGGTGAATATCTAAAGATAGTGGAGCCCTTTGCAAAGGATACTGACCTTCCGGTGGGTTATAAAACCTGCCTACCAGAGCCAGGAGATCTTTGTGAAAAATCAAGAAATTGATAGTATGAAGAGCTAGATTTAGAAGTTCTCTAGGGTTGCCTGTGGCTCCCTCTTTCTTTAGATTTTGGAGGAGCATCTTAATGTCTCTGTTTCTGCTCTCTACTACTGTCTACACTTGAGGTTTAAACAGTATGCTCATGGTCTGTAAAATCTTATACTGTGCACAAAAGTGTGCAAAATGTTTAGAAGTATATAAAGGTCGATTGTCTGTTTTCATTGCTTGTGGCACACCCAGGATTGCAAATGCTTGTATAAGGAATTCAGTGACTACTCGTGCTGTTTCTTTTGCTGCTGGTATTGCATTTGCAATCCTGAAAAATTGTCTACCACAACATGGATAAAAGACAGACGACCAAAAGATTTATAACAGGTCACATCCATTTGCCAAATTTGATTGGGTCTCAAACCAAGAGCGTTCTTCCACGGAGGCAGTGTAGGAGCATAGAAAGGAAGGCAATCTGTACAGGTTGTTACTATTCTCCTACCTTCCTGTCTTGTTATTCCAAATTGTAAGTGTAAAGCTCAATCAGCCTGATGATATTTAGAATGAGATTCTTGGGCTGCCTAAACCCTTTCTTTTGTTTTTGGAGGAGCGTCTTAATGTCTCTGTTTCTCCTCTCTACTACTGTCTATACTTGAGGTTTAAGCAATACGCTACAGGCCTGTAAAATCACTTTGCACAAAAGTGTGCAAAATGTTTAGAAGTATAGACAGGTCGATTGTCTGATTTCATTGCTTGTGGCACACCCACGATTGCAAATGCTTGTATAAGGAATTCAGTGACTATTCGTGCTGTTTCTTTTGCTGCTGGTATTGCATTTGCAATCCTGAAAAAGTGTCTACCACAACATGGATAAAAGACAGACGACCAAAAGATTTATAACAGGTCACATCCATTTGCCAAATTTGATTGGGTCTCAAACCAAGAGCGTTCTTCCACGGAGGCAGTGTAGGAGCATAGAAAGGAAGGCAATCTGTACAGGTTGTTACTATTCTCCTACCTTCCTGTCTTGTTATTCCAAATTGTAAGTGTAAAGCTCGATCAGCCTGATGATATTTAGAATGAGATTCTTGTGCTGCCTAAACCCTTTCTTTTGTTTTTGGAGGAGCGTCTTAATGTCTCTGTTTCTCCTCTCTACTACTGTCTATACTTGAGGTTTAAGCAATACGCTACTGGCCTGTAAAATCACTTTGCACAAAAGTGTGCAAAATGTTAGAAGTATAGACGGGTCGATTGTCTGTTTTCATTGCTTGTGGCACATCCAGGATTGCAAATGCTTGTATAAGGAATTCAGTGACTACTCGTGCTGTTTCTTTTGCTGCTGGTATTGCATTTGCAATCCTGAAAAATTGTCTACCACAACATGGATAAAAGACAGACGACCAAAAGATTTATAACAGGTCACATCCATTTGCCAAATTTGATTGGGTCTCAAACCATGAGCGTTCTTCCACGGAGGCAGTGTAGGAGCATAGAAAGGCAGGCAATCTGTACAGGTTGTTACTATTCTCCTACCTTCCTGTCTTGTTATTCCAAATTGTAAGTGTAAAGCTCGATCAGCCTGATGATATTTAGAATGAGATTCTTGGGCTGCCTAAACCCTTTCTTTTGTTTTTGGAGGAGCGTCTTAATGTCTCTGTTTCTCCTCTCTACTACTGTCTATACTTGAGGTTTAAGCAATACGTTACAGGCCTGTAAAATCACTTTGCACAAAAGTGTGCAAAATATTTAGAAGTATAGACGGTTCGATTGTCTGATTTCATTGCTTGTGGCACACCCAGGATTGCAAATGCTTGTATAAGGAATTCAGTGACTATTCGTGCTGTTTCTTTTGCTGCTGGTATTGCATTTGCAATCCTGAAAAATTGTCTACCACAACATGGATAAAAGACAGACGACCAAAAGATTTATAACAGGTCACATCCATTTGCCAAATTTGATTGGGTCTCAAACCAAGAGCGTTCTTCCACGGAGGCAGTGTAGGAGCATAGAAAGGAAGGCAATCTGTACAGGTTGTTACTATTCTCCTACCTTCCTGTCTTGTTATTCCAAATTGTAAGTGTAAAGCTCGATCAGCCTGATGATATTTAGAATGAGATTCTTGTGCTGCCTAAACCCTTTCTTTTGTTTTTGGAGGAGCGTCTTAATGTCTCTGTTTCTCCTCTCTACTACTGTCTATACTTGAGGTTTAAGCAATACGCTACTGGCCTGTAAAATCACTTTGCACAAAAGTGTGCAAAATGTTAGATGTATAGACGGGTCGATTGTCTGTTTTCATTGCTTGTGGCACATCCAGGATTGCAAATGCTTGTATAAGGAATTCAGTGACTACTCGTGCTGTTTCTTTTGCTGCTGGTATTGCATTTGCAATCCTGAAAAAGTGTCTACCACAACATGGATAAAAGACAGACGACCAAAAGATTTATAACAGGTCACATCCATTTGCCAAATTTGATTGGATCTCAAACCATGAGCGTTCTTCCACGGAGGCAGTGTAGGAGCATAGAAAGGAAGGCAAGCCGTACAGGTCTTTAATATGCTCCCACCTTCCTCTCTTGTTATTCCAAATTGTAAGTATAACGCTCAAGCAGCCTGATGATATTTAGAATTAGATTCTTGGGCTGCCTAAACCCTTTCTTTTGTTTTTGGAGGAGCGTCTTAGTGTCTCTGTTTCTCCTCTCTACTACTGTCTATACTTGAGGTTTAAGCAATATGCTACAGGCCTGTAAAATCACTTTGCACAAAAGTGTGCAAAATGTTTAGAAGTATAGAAGGGTCGATTGTCTGATTTCATTGCTTGTGGCACACCCAGGATTGCAAATGCTTGTATAAGGAATTCAGTGACTATTCATGCTGTTTCTTTTGCTGCTGGTATTGCATTTGCAATCCTGAAAAATTATCTACCACAACATGGATAAAAGACATACGACCAAAAGATTTATAACACGTCACATCCATTTGCCAAATTTGATTGGGTCTCAAACCATGAGCGTTCTTCCACGGAGGCAGTGTAGGAGCATAGAAAGGAAGGCAAGAGGTACAGGTCTTTAATATGCTCCTACCTTCCTCTCTTGTTATTCCAAATTGTAAGTGTAAAGCTCAAGCAGCCTAGTGATATTTGGAATGAGATTCTTAGGCTGCTTGAAATAAAGGAGTATTGGCCAACATGGTTAGAAGGCTATCTGCCTTTGAATTACCATCCCAAATACAACCTCGAAGTCCACTATGAGAGTGGACATGCAAGACATAAATCTTACCTGGATGCTTTCTCACTTGCTGTTGAAGTTCCTTAAGGAGCTGATATATATTACAGGCTACAAATTGTATTTAGACTGTGGCAATTCTTTGTACCATACCTACTGAACAGCTGAATCAGATAACATATGTACATCTCCTGGATAATAAGTAAGAGCTAGCTAGAACGATTGCATACAATTCATTCATTCTGCTGAGTGGACTGAAAAGGAGTTCTGACTACTCTCTTTATAGTTAAGTCATGAGAATATATAGTACAAATATTATGTTTGGATACATCTTTAAAGAGAGTTGGTCCTTTAAGAGGAACTACAGAAACCTTTTCTTCTAGAATCCATCGTCAATTATGTAATAGTCTGGTTATCTTAATAAAGACCCGTGTGTAAAATTTGGAGCTGTAGCTAACAAAATTTAACACTCTGCGATGGTCTCATAGCAGACATTAATTTGTGCATTAGTATAAAAGGTGTATATCTTATCATATCTTATCCCAGATACTTATACTGCTCGCTTAATGGCCTTTAATAAAATTCTAGACACAAACACTGGCAAAAGTAAGAGTTTGTTCTGATTGTGTTGGGAGGTTCACCCATTCTATTACACTGTCTGCTTGATGAAGGAATGCTGTGGGTGCCTCTTGTGTAGTAAAAAACTATATTTCTAAGGATACTTGAGTGACTTTCAACCACACACTTCAACTTCTCTCAAAAATCTCTTGAGCTTCTTTCGTAAGCTGGCGTGGTGAGTTTAAAGCACTGTTTTCCCGTAAAATGTCACATAATGGTTGTAACTGAGAGGTAGTCAATCCTAACACTGGACGCATCCATTGGATATCTCCTATCAATTTCTGAAAGTCATTTAAGGTGTTTAGCTTCTCTGTTCTTAAGGACAGTTTTTGCACTGTGAGCACTTGAGGGTACATTTCATATCCTACTTTTTCCAGGCAAAAGACTTCCCATATTGCTTACATTCATAAGGCTTCTCTCCAGATTGATGTCTGATCAGAACTGTACTATGGCAGAATACCTTGCCGAGGTTTATCTCTACTGAGAATATTCTAATGTCAAGTGAGGTGTCTCTTGTGAAGTAAAGCTCTCCACAGTCACTGCACTTAGAACGTTTGTCTCCAGTATGAATCTTTTGATTTTTGAGTAAGTTCTTTGATCAGGCACAAGGCCTTACACTAATTCATCACACTAACAAGATTTTCCTCCAATATGAATTCTTCAATGTAAATTAAGAGCTGTAGTCAGGCAGAAAGTCTTCCCACAGTCATTACATTCTTAGGATGTTTCATATTATGGATCATCTGAGGTCAAACGAGGTCTATCTTCCAGCAGAAGGCCTTCCCACAGTCATTACATTCACAAAGTTTCTCTCCCATACGGATTTTCCTGTACTGAGTAAGATATGTCTCCTGGCTGAAAGTCTTGTCACATTCATTACATTCATTATTATTTCCTCACTAGCTGGGTGCCACAATTCGAGATTTGACTCAACTCACGGTCCAAGATACCATCCCTTATAAGACTTGCCTGGCATAATTCCTCCAAAGAAATGTCCAGCTTTGGGATTGTCTGTTTGATTTCAGACCTACTGTCCCAACCTGAAAGAGAGAAAAATGTAAATATTCCATTTCCTGCTGCATTACACTTAAACATATCTTCTATCTCCTTAATCAATAAAGATTATCAAACAATAAAATATACAATATATGACACATTAGTTTTGTGTATTATAATGAGCTTTTACACTTTATATTAAGTTTCTATACCAACACTACAAGAAAGTCCAAGATAGAAAAGAAACTCTCACATTCATCAAATCATTCATCCTAGCACTTTTCTGATAAAAAAAAAATTCGTAGGTTCTATTGGGGAATGTCTAAGATACATTCCTATACCACAATATTACCTCACTTTAAAAAATGACAAATATGAAGAATTCAGCGAAGCAAGGAAAGACTTAGGTGAACTATTACAGGGAAATAAGAAGAGCAAGCAAAAGGTATGATGACAACAAAAATACAACATACTATGTAATTATAAGGACAAAGGGTGGTCCCAGACAAGAGTTGAGAAAATGTACTTCCCTCCCTTCATTGCACAAGTGGGAGATTCCCAGTGAGGAACAATGTATACATATATTAAATAAAAAGGTGAGAACTTGTTAGTTTTTAATTAGTTTCTAATAAGTTCTGAATAAGTTGGGCTAAATACTGAAAAGGAGAAAAGGCTGAAATTCCTTTAGGAAATGAAACGTCCTCTTAATGTCCCCAAACTTCTCC
This sequence comes from Dasyurus viverrinus, assembly GCA_020854095.1. Lineage (NCBI taxonomy): Eukaryota > Metazoa > Chordata > Mammalia > Dasyuromorphia > Dasyuridae > Dasyurus > Dasyurus viverrinus. The sequence continues at coordinate 713,887,991 of CM036997.1, read as the reverse complement.
CTGACACAAAGATTCATATCTTACAGACAAACATTCTCACATCTGTGTTGACGGCACATAAAAGAAGAATTTCAGGTATTAAATATATAAAGTCACTATATCAAAGGCTTTTGATTTCATTAAGTGTGAAAACTACTTTGCTCCACCAATATTGGCTGCAACTCATCTATAATTTTAGAGTTTTAGTTATCTAAGTTTCAGAAAGAATAACTGAAAAGACTCATACTCACATACTTACCCTCAGAGATAAGGTATATAGTATTACTAAATTCAAAAGGAAAGATTAAAAATTTGTCAGAGAAACTGCCTGTCTATAACGGATAAATAGGCCAAGAATATAAAGAGAAAAATCCAAATGGAAAAAGAAACACAAATTTAAAATCAATTGAAAAATCACTGAAACATTACTAGTAAATTAACTAACTAGAGGCATGAATTGGAACAAGGCTGAGGATCAACTCCAACATATTGCAGAGATCATTAAAACAACAAAACTCCATGTTGTCAGAGTTGAAGAAACAGGTACAGTCCTTCATTTATGGCCGAAAGCTAGAAATTGAATAACAAGCAATCTGAAAATATGCAGTAAAAGAAAAATAATTATTCTCTGACTCAACTGCACTATTTAGCATATAACTATTGGTGGGGTGGGAGGTTAGCTCCATAAACATACTCATAAAAAAAAAATGGAAAGCCTTTATAGAATAATGCAAAGAGTAATTTGACAAGGACTTCTGTTAGTATAAATAATGAATTATGAATATATAACAGGAAAACAAGGGAAGGATGAATGGGAAGGATCTCTTGTCAGAGAAAATCAGCTGTTCCCCACATTCCTGGGAAGGGACACAAGGGCAGTTTCCTGAATCCACATTTTATAAGTGATTCCTATTAAAGACCACTCATGATGTTGTATGCTGTACCTTTTCCCCATCTGGTTTTCACTCATTTACGTGGACAGGTGCTTCATCAGACATCTCCCTTTGGAATCCCTAGTTTTATTCCTTGTTCCTATTGGTATATCATATCTGGTTTGGAAATTACAAGTCCTGTTTGTTGGAAACAGCAAAATGGGAGGTTCAGGGAACCATCTCAGATTTACTATAATGCAATAAACATTTATTAAACCATCTGCTATGTCCCTTCTCTCTCTTGGGAAAAGTGAACATCCCAGGAAGTCCTAAAGGGTATGAGCATAAGATGCTCTCTTCCTACTCTTTGGAACTATGGAGAAATGGGTCACAGACTGGAGTTGTAGTCAGGTAAGAAAATTAATTCATTTGACACACATCCTGATAACAGGATAGAAACCTTTCATGTCTTCAGAGAATTATACTAGGGTTAGATTACTATTTTTAATAATTATTATATTACTACATCATACAATAATATAATAATAATTAAAGGTTATCTCTGAGGGAACAGAGAGTGAAGAAGGTCCAACCTCAGGAGCATAGAAACAATCACTTTAGAGAGGTACAAAACAAAGGTCTTTCCCCTAACGGCAGGGCCATAAAGACTCATAACTGTCAGGCAAAACAAGAAATAAAAACACTCAGGAAAGCCCATAATTCATACCAAGGAAGAAAGCAGAGCCCTTCCAAAAGAGAGACTGGGAGACAAGGGGAATCTGTGCTTACACAGGCAGGCCAGGTTCCTCTGGTTGTCCGGCATCACATCCCTGCACAGATCCTGCTGAGAAGGGCACCGGGGTCTCCTTGGAGGTGACAGCCACTTCTCCCAATGTTAACAATTCCTGCAACATCAGACACGTTTCTGCACATTCCAGGAATGTCCTACAGAAGAACCATGTGGCTGGCCCGGATCTGCTAGAAGTGGTTTTCAATGTTCAAGCTCCAACATGCCCCAGTCCGTACTTACCAAGCCCCCCAAGTCTGAATCAGGTGGCCAGCCCTGCCTTGTTTGTTCAAGCGTTCACTCCATAAGCATTTGGGAATGCTGGTCTGGCCTGAGGGTCGGGCACGTGGCTGAGCACTGGGGAGCCCCCAAAGCTGTCTACAAGACACCCCCATCCCCCTGGGGGAGAAAGGGAACAAGAACTACTGACCCAAAGGAAAAGTGGGAAAATCCGTCATTTCAGGGAAAGCACTAACACCCAGAGGATCCGAATAAGCTCAAGCCACATGCAGGGAAGGAGGAAGAGCCTGGGCTGAGCCTTGAAGGGGGATTCCCAGAGTGAGAGAAGAAGAGGGAGGGCATTACCCTTCTTGTTGGAACGAAGGCAGAGGGAGTCATGGGGAAGGAGCCACAAAGAGGAGCCAGGAACGGAGACTCTTTCCCCCGCCCAGAACCTTGCAGAACAAAGGTGCGGGGGCTCATTATCCCCATTAGCAGCTGGAGACCAACACTCTCCTGGGACCTCTCCCAGAAACAGTCCTCCAGCCTGAAGCTATCCTTGGAGTGGACCATCAACCCCATGCCCCCTTCCTGAGCCAGTAACCAGCCTGCCCCTCCCCAGCCCCTCCCACCAGTCCTGGCGGCTTCCTCAGGCTCCTCCTTCCCTATGACAGACAGGCCAGGGCGGCCTCCCCCCAAGCGGGAGAGAACGTCACAGTTTGGGGTCCGGGGCCTCTCCTGCTCTGGAGAAGCTGCCGCAGCCTCGGGCCCCGCTCTCAGAAGGTTTTAAACCCATCAGGGAAAATACGTACAATTATGAAGGAGGCAAATGTGCCGAAATAATGATGAATGTTCATAAATCACTGACCTTAAGGACCCGCCCCAAATGCGGGTTAACCCCATGACGTCATTGCAGCCCAGGAGGAAAACCGGCCGTTCTCACTGGGGCCGCCAGGGCGCCTCCCGGATCCTTCCGCCGTTTCGCTCACGAGGCTCTGAGACAATGACACCAGAGAGAAGTCAGTCCCTCAGAGCCGGCTCCGCGCTGAGCATCGCGGGAACAAAGGGGGGGGGAGACACGATCCTCGCCCCGAGCGGCTCCCGGGCCCGGGGGGAGAAAATCCGAAAACTGCGCCAACAAGGGGCGGGGCCTGTGGGGGTGTGAAGGGAGACGCCCCCGCGCCCACAGGGACCCACAGGCCGCGTAGCGGGAGACGGAGAGAAGGGGGAGGGGTAGTTAGCAGAGGGAAGGTGCGGGACAAAGGGGGCGGGAAAGGGCCCCGCGGGAGCCGATCTGCGTTGCTGTCCCCGTGAAGGAGTCCCGCGGAGGAAGACGGGCCCGCGGAGGGAGACGGGACCGCGGAGGGAGACAAAATGGTGAGTGGGGGGGGGGACGAGGGAGAAAATGGCATGAACAGACCCAGGAGGTAAATGAAGGTTCCGCCACTGAGGACATCACGCCCCGACCCCTTTCCCTGACTCCTGGCGGGGCCTCCCTCCCCTCTGGGCCCGGCAGCAGGACGGGCGGGAGCTTCGCTGGGGCGCGGATGACGGGCGGAGCCGGCGCCACATCCCCAGGTCTCTGGTCCCCAAAGAGCCCCGGCCCCGGGGCCCCTGCAGGGGGCGCCCCCACTCACCGAAGCAGCGGCGGGCGGAGGGAGCCCGGCGGCCATTTCTCCCCCTCGGAGCCTCCCCCGGAGCGGGAGCCACAAAGCGGCAGGAAGGAGCTTCTCATCCCGGTGACATCCCCGGCATCGGGCCCCGAGGGGCTGAGAGGAGCGGGGCCCTCGGGCTTCGGAGGCGGCGGCTCCGGGGTCTGAGCCGGGAGGCCGGGAAGGTGCGGCCGCGGGGACTGCGGGCAGGGGGAGAGCGCGAGAGCCCCGACTTCTGGATGGGAAAGTAGTGAAGGGAATCACGTGGGATGCCAAGTGCCGCCCCCTGCGGCAACGCGCCCTTATGGGAAGTGAAGTTTGGGCTCCGGGAGTGACTCGTGCGCATGCTCCGCAGTGACCTGCAAGTCCCATAGGTTAGAAAAAGGAATCGGCTGAGCCCAATTATTAGTATTATCAATATATATTATCATTACTATTTTATAATTTATTATTAATACACAATAACTTTAATGACAACAATAATATAATAATTTATAATCATATAATATTATTAATAATAATTGAGATACTTTTACTTTCCCTTGGGCGGGACAGGGAAGGGTAGGGAAGGAAGGGCGGGGAGGGGCGGGGGGGGGGGGGGGGGGGGGGGCAGGGAGCCGGTAGCGCTGCCAGTCCCGCCAGCCCCACCCCCCAGGGGCAGCTCCCGCTCACACCCGCAGAGGCCGCTGTTCCCCTTTCTCCTTGGTTCTCCCGGGGACCCGGACTTTAGGGCGCCGGGGTCATGACCCGCTCCTGCGCAGAGTCCCCGCCTCGCTCTCTCCGGGGCCTCTGGATCCAGGGGCCACGTGGGGAGCAAGTCAGAAAATAGCCTCGATCCGGGAGGGGAAGAGCCTTGGTTTCGGGCACAAAGAAACCTCGGCTGTGGTTCGGGGCCCGCTTGGCTTGGAGCCAAACGCTTGTCTCTGTTTGGGCCCGAGATTCCCGCCTCCCCGGGGGATTTTTTAAGGAGGTGAAGCCGGCCCTTCTCCCGCCTCTTTGCTTGTGGAGCCGCAATTCCTGACTGGGCGCTGGCTCCGCAAACTGAGGCCCGGGAAATACCTTAGCTCAGAAGGGCCAAGTTCCCCCCCCCCCCCGCCCCGCCCCCTGAGCCGCATCCTGGGTTTGTTGATACAGAACTTTGTGGGCAAGAGGAATCCTGACTTTTCGGTGCCTTGTCCAGATTTGCCACAACTTTATCTTTTCATTTCACGGTTGCCGTGGTTTCCATAGTGTTTGATTCTAAAGAAAACAACCTTTTCCAACAACTCAGAAGGTGACTTAGGACTCTCGCCATAGTCCAAGTGCTGGGTGATAAGAGCCTGTACCACGTGGGGGCTGTGTCAGAGGCCAAAGGGCATGTAATCATCTACGGCTTTGGGCTGGTTTGCCCGATGGACAGATAATTCCAATATTTAAAGCCAGTGGAGTCGTGACTTGATTTCCATGACTTGTGACGGGACATGCTGAGTGTCCTCTTCTGGTTCCAACTGAGGGTGTAATATGTGTACCCGGTGCTCACGGTGCAGGGGAATCTGGCTGTGGTTTCAAGAGCTACAGAGACTGAGGGAAGCTGAGTCAGCACCGTCTGGAAGGAGGAAGCTGGAGAAATGATCCACAAAGGAAGCAAGGGAAAGGTAGCAGCAAAGAATAGGGTTCTTGTGGCTAGTCCTGAGCAGGACTGTGAACAGTAAGAGGCAGAGAAGAGACCAGGCTATGGTGCAGGGAGTCCCAAGAACTCTGCTCGCCAAAGAGCACACAGTGAGGCCACAGCTTTTTTAGGCCCCTGATATTCTCTCTGAAACCCTGTGATAGTGCCTGGGAGAAGGTGAGAGGAATAGGTGCAAATGTGTGTCTGATCCTGTGCTTTCTTAACCACCTCTTGGGTCCCACCTGTAGGCTTCTTGTGGCCTGTTTCTGTCTGGTGGTAGGGAGAGGTCTTGCGATATCTTGAACTGGTCCAGTTGAAATGTCACACAAGAGTGATTTCGGGGGTCAGCGCAGCCACAGACACAGCCAGCTGGGCTGATCCTCCTCTGAGCTTACCAGGCTCCTCATGCACCCGCTCCTGCACAGGTACAGTCTCACAGTGTCATCTGCTGGCTACAGAGCCCCACGCACCTACTCTTGTAAACTGTGCATCATTTAGAATCACAATTAGTTCCATGGACACAAGGCTTAAAGTATTTTCTGTTGGAGACCATTCTCCCCTTTATATGCAGTTATAGAGGAGAAATACTCTAAATAATGAAATAATTTCAATTTTGTATGTGTGACATCACCTCGGTTAATATCACTTTGTCAAAAATAATTGTGTGAATTGGTTCATTGAGCTGTTCTAGTAGGGGGTCAGAGCAGAATGTCAGCTAGACTTATTCAGCTCTAGAAACTTCTCATTGAACATCTAGACTATTTTCTCCTGGCCGATCTGTCGCTTTCAGCATCTTTCCTCACGCTCTTCCCGGTTTTCCCAAAGAGTACGATTCCATCAACATCTGCAGACTTCATATCTCCCAGCAACTGCTCCATCGCTATTTCCAATATGGTAGATACCTGTCCTTGCGCATGTGTGCAAATAAGGAGAACCCAGTTGGACGGATTCTGGTAAAGAACCTTTGCCATTTTTACCATTGATCTTTTTTATTGACCATTCCTCAAGCTACATTAATGTAAGTTGTACTAGTTATGTCCATCTTTGGGATCCTGTTTTTATTGGGTTTCTTCTCAAATTTATTGGAGTGATTTGTCATTTCCCTCTCCAAGGTCCTCATTTACCACATGAGGAAACCGAGTCAAATAGTAGTTAAGTGATTTTGCCAGCGTCACACAATAGTAAATGTCTGAAGCCTGATTTGAATTCCATCTTCCAGAATCTCGGCCCAGAACTGTCAACTGTGCAGCTTCCTGCCAGGAGGATCCAATAATAGACTCGAGGAATAAATGGACAAATAAATACTATTAAACCACCGGTCAGACTATTTGTGTCCTTGTGAATGTTAAGGATGGATCCCCTAAAATCCTGCTTTGTTCATCAGGGAAAGAACCCTGAAGAAGGTTATTTTATTTAACCAGAGTCCTACAGCTATTAACCGCCTGGGGCTGGTTTTGAGATCAGCCTTTCTTGACTCCTGCTCCAGTGCTCGATCCATGACTGCACAAAGCTGCCAGGAGCGAGGTTCTCTTCCATGAAAGGACTTGACTCTTTATTGCCAGAATTTCTTTTGACACAAATGAAGACCCAGCCCTTTGGAAAGGACTCTGAACAAACATGGGCACGTGACTCGTGCCAGAGGAGTTGGAAGCCGGGGCTGGGGTGGTCTGTAGCCTCGGGCCAGTTGTTGGGCCTTAGTTGACATCTGGCCTGATGTTTCAGACTTGAGGGAGGGCTTTGGGGTCTTTTGGGGTCATAATTGTCAAAGGGTAAATGACAACATTTATGGGGGAATAACAGATTCTAGAAATATCTACACACATGGAGATACATATAATGCTTTATTACTTCAAAATGTATTTAAACCGGGACTGCTCAGTGTCGGGGCAGCTACAATGTGGCTTCTGGCTCCCTGGTTTCTTTGTTGCGTTCTCAAGGTATGAAGATACAAATGTATCATGTGCCAGAGAGGGGGGAGGGGGTTAGGGTTGCCTGCCCAGAGTCAGTCCCACAGCGCCCCCTAGTGGTTACAGGCCCGCAATAAATCCCAGTCTTGAGAGCAAATGTCAGGGCCCCAGAGCCAGAAGCTGACCCTGCTTTGGGCTCCCTGGGCCTCCAGGCCGGAATCTGTGCACAGGACAAGAGAGGGAGAGGGGCAGGGAGGAGAGTGGTGAGGATGCGTGTGTGTGTGTGTCTGTCTGTGTGTGTGTGTGTGTGTGTGTGTGTGAGTGTGTGAGTGTGTGAGTATGAATGTGTGAGAGTGTGTGTGAGTAAGTGTGAGTGACTGTATGTGCGTGAGTGAGTGTGTGTGTGAGTGGGAGTGTGAGCGTATATGTAAGAGTGTGTGAGAGTGTGTGTGAGTGTGAATGTGTGAGAGTGAGTGTGTGTGTGTGAGTTTGTGTGAGTGCATGTGAGTCTGTGTGTGAGTGTCTGTGTGTGTATGTGTGTGTGTATCTGTGTGTGTATGTGTGTGAGTGAGTGTGTGAGAGAGAGAGAGAAAGAGAGATTGTAAAATCACTGACAATCCTGGGTCATTTTCAGACAAAGTTTTGCTTCCAGGTTTTCTCTCAATTACTCTCTAGTTACATGTGCTCCTGGGAGTTCATCTAGGGGCCCACCAGCACTATTAGCAGATTATAAGCAGTGATCCCCAGGTTGGAGGACAGATCTGAGACCTCAAAGGGGCTTTGGATGTGGCCAAGTCAGGGCCCTCCTGCCCCCCCCCCCGGGCCTGTATTCCCCCCTCACTGGAACGTGTGAGCCCCACATCTGTACTAGAGTCTCTGCCCGGCTCTAGGATCGGCCCCTGAAAGTAGTCGACTGTTTTCTTCTGTCCCATCAGGCCCTTTCAGCATCTTCCCTCATGTTCTTCTAGAGTTTTCCCAAAGATATGATGTCATCAGCACAAGCACAGAGTTCCTGTCTGCAATTACATTACTTAAGTGCTTTCTGTGGTACCTCCAATGCTCAGGGCTGACAATCCTAATGAAAAATAAAGACAGCCCTGATCTCAAGGAGCTGCCCTGTTCTATCCTGGAGGGTCTCAGCTGTCGATATGAGGGAGAGACCCCGAGGTCCTGGGATTGCAAGATTTCAGATTTAGGTCAAATGTAAAGGCCCTGTGGTCCTTGGGGTACAGCAGCAAAGCAAATGGTCCAGCTTCTTTAACTGCACTTATACTGATAAAATTACATCACTTTGTAATGGGAACCATTTGAGAGACCTGAAGTCTATGGGTGAAAGAACCTTTTTTTGCTGGGTCTTCCAAAATTGTGAGTGCAGGACCTGCAAGAGTTGGTGCCAGCCCATATCTTAGCAAACACCTCCTCAAACTTCCCTCCAGATTTTCTGAAGCCACACTGACTCTCGAATAAATTGTCCAGCTGAAGGTTGAGTCTATTAAGGAGGTATCTGGCAAGAACCTTGGCAGTATTGACTGAGAAATCCCTTTATGACTGCCACAGGGCAAACGATTTCTTTTTCTTTGATAGAGATGAAAAATGGAGGCTTCGTTGAACTCCTGGAGGTTAATCTTCTCTTGCTATATAATCCCCAAAGTTTCATTCTGCTTTTCTATCTGTAGTGTACCCCTTGGAAACATCATCTGGAATAGAGTCAGTACCATGTGTTATGCCAGGCAAGAGAACCTTAATGGCATTCAAAATGTCTTTTCAAACAGGAAAGTCAGCGAGAGAGGGATTCATTTCAACATTTATACATTTTCAGTGGCTTCAGGATTGCTTGAAAATATGTCATGACAATAGTATGTTCATTATCATGTCCTTATCACTAATTAATTTGGCTCCATTAGAATCATTTTTATTATTTTTTGAAGATTATTTAGTGTTCTATTTTATTTTTTATATTTTTTATTAAATCATTTTATTTTTCAAAACATATGCCTGGACAGTTCTTCAACATTAGCCTTTGCAAAACTTTGTGCTACAATTTCCCCCCTCTTCCCTCACACCCTCCCCTACATCTTAGTAGTCCAATATTTGTCAAACATGACAGAAATATATATATTGAATCCAATATATGCATTCATATTTATACAATTATTGTGCTGCACAAGAAAAATCAAATCAAACCAGTACAAAAAGAGAAGCAAAATAAAATGCAATCAAACAACATCAAAAAGAGTGAAAATAATATGTTGTGAATGACATTCAGTTCCCACCGTCCTCTCTCGGGATGTAGATGGCTCTCGTCATCACTTCATTACTGAACTGGTAGAACTGCTTTGAATCATCTCATTGTTGAAGAGAGCCACATCCATCAAAATTGATCATCGTATAATCTTGTTTTTGCCATGTACAATGATCTCCTGGTTCAGCTCCTTTCACTTAGCATCAGTTCCTGTAAGTCTCTCCAGGCCTCTCTGAAGTCATCCTGCTGGTCATTTCTTGTAGTACAATAATATTCCATAACATTAATATACCATAATTTATATAGCCATTCTTCAAGTGAGGGGCATGCATTCGGTTTCCAGTTTCTTGTCACTACAAAAAGGGCTGCCACAAACACTTTTGCACATGTGGGTCCTTTTCTCTCTTTTAAGATCCCTTTGGGATACAAGCCCAGTACAAACACTGCTGGGCCAAAGGATATGCAGAGTTTGATAACTTTTTGAGCATAGCTCCAAATTGCTCTCCAGAATTGCTGGATCCATTCAAGTTCCACCAAAAATATATTAGTGTTCCAATTTTCCGACATCCCTTCCAACATTGTTCATTATCTTCTCCTGTCATCGGAGACAATATGAGAGGTATGAGTGGTATCTGAGAGTTGTCTTAATTTGCATTTCTCTGATCCATAGTGATTTAGAGCACCTTTTCATATGACTACAATTAATTACAATTTCTTCATCTGAAAATTGTCTGTTTATATCCTTTGTCCTTTTATCAATTGGGATTTGAATTCTTATATATCCGGGTCATTTATCTATATATTATAGAAATCAGGCTTTTATCAGAACCTTTGAATATAAAAATGTTTTCCCCAGTTTATTGGTTCCCTTCTAATCTTGTCGGCACTAGTTTTGTTTGTGCAAAACCGTTTTTATTTAATGTAATAAAAATTATCTATTTTGTGATCAGCAAGATCTCTAATTCTTCTTTGATCACAAATTCCTTCCTCCAAATTTATGACCAAAGAAGAACTAGAGATCAATATTGTCACAAAATAGAAAGTTTTGATTATCTAATTGAAAAGTTTTTGTACAAACAAAACTAATGCAGACAAGATTAGAAGGGAACCAATAAACTAGGAAAACATTGTTGCAGTCAAAGGTTCTGATAAAAGCCTCATTTCCAAAATATATAGAGAATTGACTTTAATTCATAAGAAATCAAGCCATTCTCAATTTAGGGTTAGTCAAAGGATATGAACAGACAATTCTCAGGCAAAGAAACCGAAACTATTTCTAGCCATAAGAAAAGATGCCTCCAAGTCATTATTAACCAGAGAAATTCAAATTAAGACAACTCTGAGATGCCACTACAGACCTGTCAGATTGGCTAGAATGGGAGGGAAAGATAATGAGGAATGTTGGAGGGGATGTGGGATAACTGGGACACTGATGCATTGTTGGTGGAATTATGACTACATTCAGCCATTCTGGGGAGTGATTTGGAATTATGTGCAACAAGTTATCAAACTGTGCATATCCTTTGATCCAGCAGTGTTACTATTGGGCTTATAGCCCAAAGAGATTTTAAAGAAGGGAAAGGGACCTGTATTTGCAAGAATGTTTGTGGCAGTCCTCTTTGTAGTGGCCAGAAACTGGAAACAGAGTGGATGCCCATCAATTGCAGAATGGCTGAATAAATTGTGGTATATGAACGTTATGGTATATTATTGCTCTGTAAGAAATGACCAGCAGGATGATTTCAGAAAGGCCTAGAGAGATTTACATGAATTGATGCTGAGTGAAATGAGCAGGACCAGGAGATCATTATCTACTTCAACAACAATACTATATGATCAATTCTGATGGACGTGGCATTCCTCAGCGATGAGATGAACCAAATCAGTTCCAATAGAGCAGTAATGAATTGAACCAGTTACATCCAGAGAAAGAACTTTGGAGATGACTATGAACCACTACATAGAATTCCCAGTCCCTCTATTTTTGCCCATCTGCATTTTTGATTTCCTTCCCAGATTAATTGTACACTATTTCAAAGTCCCATTCTTTTTGTACAGCAAAATAACTGTATGGACATGTGTACATATATTGTATTTAACTTATGCTTTAACATGTTTAACATGTAATGGTCAACTTGCCATCTGGGGGAGGAGGTAGGGGGAAAGAAGGGAAAAATTAGAACAAAGTGTTTTGCAATTGTCAATGCTAAAAAATTACCTATGCATATATATTGTAAATAAAAAGCTATAATAAAAAAAGACAAAAACATTGCCCTGTATGTATCAGAAATTATGAAAATTCAAAATATAGTATAATAAATTTTTATTTCAAGAAAAAAAATTCCTTTCTCCTCTACAGAACTGAAAGGTAAACAATTCTATGTTCTTCTAATTTGTTTATAATATCATACTTATATCATATGGAGAGAGAGAGACAGACAGAGAGAGAGAGAGAGAGAGAGAGAGAGAGAGACAGAGAGAGACAGAGACAGAGAGACAGAGACAGAGAGACAGAGGGAGAGAGACAAAGAGAGAGAGACAGAGAGAGAGAGAGAGAGAGAGAGAGAGAGAGAGAGAGAGAGAGAGAGAGAGAGAGAGAGAGAAAGGGAGAGAGACACTGAACCCACTAGACTCCTGGCAGCTTTGGCTGAGTCAGCAGCCTGGGCCAGGTCTGAGCAGGCAGGGGAGGTTTTTGTCCCACTTCCTCAGTAAATGTAGCACTGTGTTATCTGTAGCTACTCCCACTACCATAACCTGTTGCACAGTAGTAATGGGCTTCATCCTCGGGCTGGAGGCTGCTGATGGACAAGTAGCGATCGGCCCCAGAGCTGGAGCCTGAGAAGCGGTCGGGGACCCCCTCACCCTTGCCTACACTTCCATCACTCTTTACATACATGACAGATCGGGGGGCCTTTCCTGGGCTCTGCTGGTACCAATGAATTGGGTAGGTGCTGTGCTGACTGCTGAGGGTGCAGGTGAGTCTGGCAGTGGCTCCCAGGGACGCAGACATGGAGGGAGCCTGAGTCAGCACAGGCTGGGAGAAGGAACCTGGAAACAGAGACAGACATTAATGTCCCAGGAGAGGAGAGAGGGGGAAGGGGCTGGGAGACCCTCACAGGAGGCCCCGGGACAGGGAGGAGGGAGCAGGACAAGCAGGGAAGCCCTGACCTGAGCAGCAGGTGAGCAGGAGGAGGCAGACGAGAGGCCAGGCCATGATGCAGGGGATCTCGAGAGCTCTGCTCCCCAGAGAGAACCGGCTGGGTCCGGGCTCGGCCAGGCCCCTCTTATCCTCTCCCTGGGAGCCTGGGATGGGACTGGGGAGGGGGTGGGGCCTGGATGCAAATCTAGGCCTTCTTAAACCCTTGTGGGTTCTAATTTGGGTCACAGGTCCAATAAGGAGGGCGTGCCTTTCAAGGCAAAAGATGAAGTGTGGAGATACCTTGGCCCACCCCAGCTGAGATATTGCAGCTCAGTGATCACTGGAAGCCAGAGCAGCCACTGCCACCTGCCCTGATCCCCAGCTGAGAGCCCCCTGCTCCTCATAGTCCTCTCCCTGTCCAGGACCGGCCCCCAGTGGCTCTACTGGCTCTAGAATCCCCATTCAGCCCCCACTTGGAAACAAACCTCAGGACACAGAGACTGAGGAGGCCCCTGATGGCTGCTCTGTTCCCCCTCCCAAAGGCAGAACCAGACCTTGAGCTGCAGCTTCAGGCTCCCAGACTCTGATGCGCCTTCGTCTCCTCCTCTGGCCTGGGGCTGCCCCCCCCCCACCTTAGCCAGCAGAGAGGGAGCCACAAGGGGCTCCAGAAGCTGAAGTCTTTGCCTCTCATTGGCAGGCACTTGCATATCCTGGAGGCCAGAGTCTCCCAGAGCCCGGGGGCCTTCCCTTCCTGGTCACAGCCTGATAATGCCCCAGGGCCTCCTGGAAACCTGGCCTTCCTTCTTCCAGGGATTCCTCCTTTATGCTGCCAGCCAAGCCAACCTCTGTCTCATCCTAATGGAGCACCAAGAACCCGTCTGCCTGAGCCCCAAACCCTCCTTTGGACCTCACTTACTCTCAGAAGTCCTGAATGTTCAGCCAGTCAATGAACCAATGATCCATCCATTCAGCCCTCTCCTATGTTCATTCATTAGGAATACCAAGACAACAACAGCCTTCCCTGCCTCAAAGAAACTGTCCCAGGGGGTTCCCAATCTCCGTGTCTGTGGGCATAAGATGGCTTCACGTGCTTCCTGGTCAGACCACTGGGCAGCCCCTCTTTGAGCTTTCATTAGGGCTTTGTGTTCAGGCTCTCACTATGAATGTATCTGTATGTACGGGCTCTGTATGAATCTCAGTCTTAAATCTTCCCTGCCAAGTGTGGTCTACTTCCTGATGCAGTGACCGTAAGTGAACTCGATTAGCCAATCATTGTCCAGAGACAGGGTCCTTTGGACAATATCAGGGTAGGGATGGAACAAGCCTAGAACCATCCTCAATCTCAGGGGCCTCACAGCAAGGAGACCCCTGTTTGTTGCTCACTGGTCCCACAAGGGGGCATCTGTGCACTGGTCAAAAAGGTGGATGGGGCAGGGGAGGGCAGCCTTGGGGGTGGGGGTGACCTTGTAATAGTCATTTTAAACTTTGGGTCATTTTCAGAAAAAGATTTGCTTCCAGGTCTTCTGCTTCAATACGCTTCAGTCACGTGTGCTCCCGTGAGGACATCTAGTGGTCTGGTAAAGCACCAGCACTTTTTGACAGATTATAAAGAGTAACCCCCAGGTTGGAGGGCAGACCTGGGACCTCAAGGGGCTTTGGATGTGGCCAAGTCCAGGCTCTTCTGCCTCCTCCGGGCCTGTGTCCCTCCTCACTGGGACATGTGAGCTCCACATCTGTACTGGAGTTTCTGCCTGGCTCTAGGATTGTCTTCTGAGAGTCATTGGCTGTTTTTTTTTACTAGTCTGGATCCCAGGGAAGCAAAATGTGTGTGTGTGTGTGTGTGTGTGTGTGTGTGTGTGTGTGTGTGTATGAAAGAGAGAGAGACAGAGACAGAGAGAGAGAGAGAGACAGACAGACAGACACAGAGACAGAGACACAGAGAGAGACAGAGAGAGGGAGAGACAAACAGAGACAGAGAGAGAGAGAGAGACAGACACAGAGACAGAGACACAGAGAGAGACAGACAGAGAGAGACAGAGAGAGAAGGAGGGGGAGAGGGAGAGGAGGGCATGGGCAGAATATTAGGCACAGATGTAGAGGCAAAGGCAGAAAGAGAAAGAAAGAAAAGCAGTGAGAGAAGAAAAGGCAGAGAGAAAGAGACAGACTGGTCCCCTGGCAGCTTGGGCTGAGTCCACCACCTGGGCCAGGTCAGGGTTGGTGGGCAAGGTTTTTGTCCCACTTCCTCACTGAATGTATCGCTGTTGTAACCCTAAATACTATCTGCCATCTGGGAGAGGGGGTGGGGGGAAGGTGGGGAAGAATTGGAACGAAAGATTTTGCGATTGTCAGTGCTGAAAAATTACCCATGCATATATCTTGTAAATAAAAAGCTATAATAATTTTTTTAAAAAAGAATATGTTTTCCTGGGGGGCTGCATGTCCCACAGGAGCAGTTGTCAGTCTGTATCTCATCAAACACCATATGAACCTTTCCTCCAGTTTTTCTGAAGCCACACTGACTCTTGGACAAATGACCATCTTTCAGGTGAAAGAACAGCCTAGGAGAGGGATGCCTCGGTGAGTGTCATAGGATAAACGATTTCCTTTTCTTTGATATAGTTGGAAAATAGAAGCTTCCTTGAGCTGCTGGAGAATAATCTCCTCTTGATATATAATCCAACAAGTTTCAATCAGCTGTTGTATGAGTAGTGCACTCCTGCCTTATAACTTCAGCTGGAATAGAAGCAGCACCTGGTTATATGCCACATAAGAGGGCCCTAATGGCATTCAAAATGTCTTCTTAAATAGGAAGGTCAGCTTGAGAGGGAGCAACTTCAATATGTGGACATAGTCAGTGGCTTCAGGATTGCTTGAAAATATGTTTGGTTTCAGGACTGTTTCAGGTTAGCCCCATTTCTTCTCATTTCATCAACCCACGATCCCTGCCTGCAGCATAGAGAGAAATATAACCCCACCACATTAGCTGTATTCAAACCTCATGCACACAAAATAAAACGAGAAGACTTAAGGCAAATCCTTGATGAAACTTTTGATCAGAATCAGCTCAAGAAAGAGAAATCTTTCACCAATCCCCAGCTGGCTCTGATTTCTTAATCCCTATTTTTTGGGTCTGGCCATTTATGGAGTATTGAATCCGTAAAATTGAGCTAGTTTCCAGGACAGTCCAGCTGTCCGTCTTGCCCACAGAGAAAGATTCTTGCTAGAGGATTTATGGAGGCTTTCCCACATCTGTTTTCTGAGAGTCTACAGAAGGTGAGGTGACATGATATGCTTATCCCATTGAGAAAGCACTCATTGTATCTGCTGGGCCATCATCCAGAGCACATCAAGTATGAACAGGACAATAACAAGATAGAAATTTATGCCAACACCAATTCTAATTTAATTCCATGAACACTCATGAGAAATGTGTAAAGATGAGGAGGAGGAGGAGCCTGACAAACACCATAGTAACAATGAATCAAGCTCATGTTCGGAGAGAGCCTCTTAAATGGCTACAATGTAGGAGTGAAATCCAAAGGCCCTCAGAGAGGTCATCAAATATGAACTGAAACATGAGCTGAGGGGTCTACTTTCTGAGGCTCCCATTTTTGCAACAATGTAAAATAAATCTTTCCTGCATTCATCAGCCAGTCAGTGAGTTCTTGGTTAAGATATTTTGTTTCTTACAATTGGGGGTCTGTCCAGGATCCAGACATTATGACTTTGGGATGGCCCTGTCCAAGCAGGAAAAGACTTCAACAGCCTAAGGGCTCAGCTTGGGATTTTCCCATTCACAATTTGTCCAAAGAACCTAGAAGCACAAAGTGAGGTCATTGATGAATCCAGGAAACAACAAGGGAACTGGAGTGGGTTCTGCAGCTGCCAGGGAAACTCTGTGCAGAGACCAAAGCTTGAAAGCTTCTTTCCCCAGGGGATTGGGAATGAGCAGGGCCACTGTGGGTAGACTAATGTCCAGTCCAGCCTCTCCAGAGAACTGCAGGGTCCCCCAGAACGCCATGCTCTGGAGTCAGCCTCAATTTCTCTCTAGATGGGTCACTATAGTCCCAACCTCCCAGAGTCCCAAAATTCTCAGGGGATGCTGGATTCTGTAAAAGAGGGTGGTTTCTCACCATGTGATTGAGGAAATCTATTTTCCATTTTAAAATCTTTCCCCCTTCCCAATTCATAGGAAAGAGTACAAAATTTAGGAGGGGAGATAGGAGCCATAGCCATTTTGCTCCCCAAGGGCCTGTGTCTCCATCTCAGGCCTCAACAATTTATAGTCATTTTAGAGATTTCAGGCAGTCTAGGAGAATGGAGCTTTTGAAGGGAAGTGGAGTTTTCTCCTAAAAAGGTGACTTAAAACACTGTTTAAATTTAAATGACATATGATCGAATTACCTTCAATTGATGTGTTTGGGAATAAGGTTTTAAAATATGTCTGCATTAGTATTATAGTATTGCTACTAGAATTTACTACTAGCAATAGAATTGCTACTAGAATCAAATCAAATATTTAAAATTCGATTTGATTTTAAGTCAAAAATAGGCTATTGAAACAAAGTTCTGGTAACTTACTTTTAGAGGTCATATCTTTATTTCCACTACTTAGATGAAATATGATGCTTTCTAGAATGTACATTGGGCAATTTGTAAAAATTATGAGCTATGCTTTAAAATTTTTGTCAGCTCTGCTGGATATATGTATAAGTTTTAGGAAATTTGGTCCAAAGTAATTTAGATATTAGCTTATTGTGAATCTTAAAGCTTAAATAAAGGTGACTTTAAAAACAAGGGACAAAAAAAATTGCTTTGCAAAAGCAATTTATAGTTTGGAATATGCAGTTAAAATATCATAAGCTAAACTATTGATTTTAGAGAAATTTACATAACTTTATTACATATTTTTAAAACATAGTATATCCTATATAATAGACTGTCAGAATTTAATACTAGATTACAAAAGTGCTTGTTTTATTCCCTAAATTACAAAAGAAAAATCAAAATCACTATAGTATACCAGGCCAAAATACCAGCCCAAAAATAGGGATTAAGAAATCAGTGCCAGCTGGGGATTGGTGAAAGATTTCTCTTTCTTAAGCTTATTCTGATAAAAAGTTTCATCAAGGATTTCCCTTAAGACTTCCCATTTTATTTTAAATGCATGAGGTTTGAGCACAGCTAATGTGGTGGGATTATATTCCTCTCTGTGCTTCAGGCAGGGATTTGATGAAATAAGAAGAAATGGAGTTAGCCTGAAATCCATGGCAATATTCAGGAAGGATGCTGTGCTTAAAAGGAGGCAAGTAGAATGAGTCAGTCACCAAAAGTTTTCATTGATTCCAGGAGAGAGGACACAAGGCCTTTCTTGAGCTATTGTGCTATTAAGAAGCTCAGCTGTGGTAACGAGAGAGAGAGAGAGAGAGAGAGAGAGAGAGAAACAGAGAGAGAGAAACAGAGAGAGACAGACAGAGAGAGAGAGAGAGAGAGAGAGAGAGAGAGAGAGAGAGAGAGAGAGAGAGAGAGAGAGAGAAAGGAAGGAAAGAAGAAAGAAAGAAAGAACAGGAATTATGGGATGCAGACAAAGTGGAATGGGAGCACATCATGGAAGTTACAGCAGAGAGGCACTTGGGTGGACCTGAAGTTAGGAAGACCTGACTTCAAATCACCTTTAAGTTATTTATTGTGCCTCTGCTTCCTTATCTGTAACATGGAGATTATAAATCTATTTCTCAAGGCTGTGGTGCCCACCAAATCTAGGAATGCTATATAAAAGCTTATAAATGTTGTTGTTATTATAATCATGGTTACTGAGGTAAGTTCCCATGGTTTTCTTCTCTGAGAGTTTTGGGAAGCATCATCATCACTGTGATCTATTTTTATGAGATTTTCTCACCAAGATTTGCCTCCTCTTGCTCACTCTCCAGGACAAATGAGTCTCCAGGATTCTATGTCACTGTGATCCTTAGTCCCTGCCCAAGTATACAAACACACAAATGCACTTTATCCTTTCTCACCTTTAATTTTTAAGATTTCCTAGTTAGTGCTGAATCAGGGCTTTTTAATTTCTTCTTTTTTGAGACTGTTTAACTTGTATATAAAATTCATAGGTCTCTTTCTCTATTTTTTTTTTTTGATGTAAGCTTTAAATTTAGCTCTGATCACTGTTTTTTTATAGGTATTTATATTTTGTATCACTCTTGTACTTTTCTCAAAGTTTGCTCTTAAGGTTATGACTGGTTCAACTTGCCACCAATTGGTGGATACCAATTGTCCAGACCTGCTCACAGAAGGATTTCAGTACCAGTATGAGTATTGATCATGGATGAGGAATGATAAGGATGGTCAAACAAACTTACAAAGTGTTAAGACATTGGAATCGATAGAGACAATAATTATCTAATTTGGCATGGTTCAATATGATTGATTTGATCTTAGAAAGAGATATTTTGGGCCAGAACTTGAAACAAGGTACTAAGTACAACTGATGGGAACAATGCTTGTGTTCACACCTTTAGAGAGCTCATAAGTATCTAAGTACTCAATGGAGTTCACATGTTTGGGAGAGTTCAGGGTTTAGAAAGAGATATCCAAATTCACACCTCCCTTAGGGCCAGAGAGAACTCTGAGAGATAACCCAGAATCCCTCTCTCTCCAGAAGGCAGAGTTAACCTTTGGGAGATCATATATATACAGGAAGCTCTTAGAGCTTGGGGGAGTTTCTTGGAAGAGTTTTCTGGGGAACATCGACTGGGGTCGGAGACAGAGCACTCTGGGAGATACAGAAGCCTACTCACCTCAGTTGGAGATTGAGAAGCCAAGAGTCAGAGTTGAGCTGGAGGCGATAAAGGACAAAGCTGCAAGATCTCTTGGAACCAAGCAGAGAGATAGGCCTCTGAGCTAACCGGGCTATACTGAAGGACACAATAAAAGATCTGAACTCTTTTATCACCTGGCTGTGTTTTGGAAAAGTAACACCAACAAAACAGGATTTCATTTATTCAAAAAAAATCCCAGTCTTAAATACCCTTTGCTTATGTAATACACTTACATAACTATAGGATATTGCACATGAGCGACTTGCTATTGTGTGCAAATATTTCCTTGCCACATCAGCATAACTCTGCTTCAAGTACAACACAGGTTGTCAGACCCCAGATTTCTCAGGAGAGCTGAAGCAGCCTTAGGGATTTTAGGGACCCAAACCAGACGCTGTTAGCAGGGTTCCTTTTACTGGACTAAAGGGTCTAATAACTTGCCCAGAGTTCCCCACTCTCCACAGGGCTTGGCCATAAAAGATTTGGAAGCCTAAGAGAAAACTCTGAATTGTATCCAGAAAGTAACAGTGAGGTGAGGAGATGACTGAATGCAAGAGACAAGGTGGTGATAAGTCAGGTCCAGGCTTGAATGTACTTGACAACAGAGTGAAAGATGTACTTTAAGGGGAACAGCCTTGAAGCAGGGGCCAAGTAGCTGCCTGTGACCACAGAGCAAGTGTTAGGTAACTAGACCTGTGACACCTCCTCACCAGAGGAGAAAAGGGTGGCTGTACACAGGATCATCCACAGTTGGAGTCCTTTCTGTTCCCACTTCAGTGCTGGGGGCTTGCTGTTCTACAAGGAATCTGTGGCCGAGGCCTCATGACCACTCGCTATTGTCCCAGGGGCCCCTTCACCAAACCTCATTTCTCATTCCAAGAAGAAGCCAGGCCCGGCTGTTGTAGAGAAACCATGGCAGAGGCTCCCTCTCCTCTCATCTCTACCTGTCAAAGCCTGAACCCTGGAGGTCAAAATGGGACATGGGTAAAATCCAGGTTCTGGGTCAGAAGAGCTGGGTGCAAGACCTATTTGTGTCATGTAGTGTAGGTCTTATTTCAGATGAGTCACAGAACTCCTTGAGGGGAGAGAAGAGAGAGAGAGAGAGAGAGAGAGAGAGAGAGAGAGAGAGAGAGAGAGAGAGAGAGAGAGAGGAGAGAGAAACAGAGAGAGAGAGAGAGAAACAGAGAGAGAGAGAGAAAGACAGACAGACAGACAGACAGACAGACAGACAGAGGGGGGAGGGGAGGGAGAGAAAGGGAGAGGGAAAGAGAGGGAAAGGGAGGCAGAATGTCAGTGTAGATATAGAGGCAGAGACAGAAAGAGGAAGAAAGAAAGTGTGGGAGAAGAGGAAACAGAGAGAAAAAGTACTACTTATTCTTGTCACCTGGCAGCCTGGGCTGTTGTCAGACCCTGGGCCACATCAGGGCTGGCAGGGAGGTTTTTGTCCCACTTTCTCACTGAATGTAGCACTGTGGTAACCATAGTTATTATTACTACCATAAGGTGCCCTGCAGTAGTAATGGGCCCCGTCCTCAGGCTGGAGGCTGCTGATGGACAAGTAGCGATGGGCCCCAGAGCTGGAGCACGAGAAGCGGTCAGGGACCCCCTAGCCCTTGCCTGCACTTCCACTGCTGCTGACATACATGAGGTACCGAGGGGCCTTTCTTGGGCTCTGCTGCTGCCATGCAATTCCACAATCACTGTACTGACTGCTGAGGGTGCAGGAGAGTCTGGCCGTGGCTCCCAAAGACACAGACATGGAGGGAGCCTGAGTCAGCACAGGCTGGGAGAAGGAACCTGGAAACACAGACAGACATCAATGTCCCAGCAGAGGAGAGAGGGGGAAGGTACTTGGAGACCCTCACAGGAGGCCCTGGGACAGGGAGGAGGGAGCAGGACAAGCAGGGAAGCCCTGACCTGAGCAGCAGGTGAGCAGGAGGAGGCAGACGAGAGGCCAGGCCATGGTGCAGGGGACCCCGAGAGCTCTGCTCCCCAGAGAGAACCGGCTGGGTCCGGAGTCTGCCAGGCCTCTCTTATCCTCTCCCTGGGAGCCTGGGATGGGGCTGGGGAGGGGGGTGTCTTCATGCAAATCTGGGTTTTCTTAAGCACACCCTGAGTCCTTACTAGAGTCATAGGGCCATAAAGAGGGTTTGCCTTTCACGGTGGGGTTGAGGATATGGAGTGTTGGGATACCTTGGCCCACACCAGCTGAGATGCTGCACTGGAGTGATCACAGGAAGCCTGAGCAGCCACAGCCACCTGCGCTGATCCCCAGTTGAGATACCCCGGCTCCTCACGGTCCCCTCTCTCCCTGCCCAGGACCTGCCCCCCACCCCCCAGTCTCCCTATTCTAACCCATTCTTGGAAGCAAATCTTGGACACAGAGACTGAGGAGGCCCCTGATGGCTGCTCTGTCCCCCCTCCCAAAGGCAGAGCCAGCCCTTGAGCTGCAGCTTCAGGTTCTCAGACTCTGCTGCTTCTTGGTCCCCACCTCTGGCCTGGGGCTGCCCCCCCCCCACAGCGAGCAGAGGGGAAGCCATGAGGGGCTCCAGAAGCTGAAGTCTGCCTCTCATTGGCAGTTACTCGCATGTCCTGGAGCCCAGAATCTCCCAGAGCCTGATAATGCCCCAGGGCCTCCTGGGCCACCTTAATTGTTATGGGTCTGACAAGGTTCCCCTACCCCCACAGACAGGGAAATGAGTCTTTGCTTTCCCATGGGGCCATTAATGGCTTGTCACTATTAAGTGACAGACGGGACACAAACCCTGATCAGGTCATTACCCAGACTGAGCTGGAAGGAAGCCCACAGGTCCCAAGATCGACCCCGACATTTGCAGGGGAGAAAACTGGAGTCCGACACAGTCCAAGGTCCTGGACTCCTGGACTGAGCCAGTTGCAGAATCAAAATTTTCATCAAGGAGACTGTCAGAAGACAAGAGGGGCCAGAACATGGATTGAAGGGAAATTGAAGAACCCAAAGGAGAGGTTCCTGAGTATGGGGGTGACAGGGAAGAGCCTGGCAGGGCCAGTGGGACCAGGAACGATCCCATCTCCCCCACCAGAGGAGGAGTAAGAGGAACAAGGCAGCAAGGCTGGAAAGGGAGGCCAGGGAGGCTGTGAGGTAAGGAGAGCCTGGTCTCAGTGGGTGCAAGGACATGATGGAAGTGAAGGCCCAGGGAGGTCACCTAGGGAAGAGGTCAACTGAAGAGAGGTATTCCTTCGAGAGCTTAAGGAAGTGGTTGCCCACAGAGAGGCTGTTCCTGCCACCAGACTCTCCATCTCCCTGCTCAAGTCCTCCAGGACTGGAAGGCTCAGCCTTCCCACAGCTGCCTCCTTGGCTTCCTTCAGTTCTGTGATAAAATCTCCCTCTCCAAGGAGCCCTTCCCAACGCTGAGAGTGCCGTCTCTGCCCTGATCGCCTCCACTCTGCCCGGTCCTATGTGTGAGCACAGTTTTCACATTTTGTCTCCCATGTTGGATTGCAAGCTCTCTGAAAATAGGAATTGTTGTTTCCCTGTATTTATACCCCCAAAGCTCAGCACAGTACTTGACACATAGTAGATGCTTAATGAATGCTTGGTGACTGGCTGACTGTGCCTGGTGCCCATGGGAGGAGAAAAGTCCTGGGATCCCGCAGAGCCTCAGGAATGGGCTGTCTTGGCCACTGGGCCCTCCATGGGGTCTCCTCCCCTGGTGGAGAGTCAGCCCATTGGTGGGAGAGTCTTCTTGAGCGTTTCTTCCTTATTGTCCCACTGATGTGCCACTTGGTAAGTGCCCAGTTTTGAGCTACTTGAGCCCGTTGGCTTATTGTTAAATGGTCCTGGGGACGTATTGTTTGCGGTGTGAGGACAAACACAGGACCCTCACATTGCAGGTGGATGCTAGGGGAACCCACTGTGGGTGCAAGTGGTGGGATGTGGGTGCTGTCCTTGGTCCTCATCATGTTTACAATAATAATGATGCTAATAGTGACAGATGGGACACAAACCCTGATCAGGTCATCACCCAGAGTCTGAGCTGGAAGGAAGCCCCCAGGCTTCACGGTTTGTAAGGAACTTAACAAATGTCTTGTTTTATCCTCAAAATAACATTAGGAGGCAGAGGCTATCGTGCCTCTTTAATAAATGGGGAAATTGAGACTGAGAAAGGTTAATTGACCTGCCAAGTTGCAAATGATTCATAATTGTCTGAGGACAGATTTGGAGCCAATTCTTCCTGACACCAACTCCAGAAGCTTCTCTCCTTCTCTCTGTCTCCCTCCTCTCAGTTTCTCTCTGTCTCTCTGACTCTATCTGTCTCTGTCTCTCTCTCTGTCTCTGTCTCTCTGTCTCTGTCTCTCTCTCTCTCTCTCTCTCTCTCTGTAGCTGTTTCATGGCACTTTACTCTGAAGGGACATTATTGTTTTCGAATCTGTTGCTGGGCAGGAGGTGACCTGATCCATTGATCACTGACTGAATTGAGTCAAGAACCTAGAATGCCAGGTCAGTATCAATGAGAGGGGGGTGTTTTACCCTCTGCCTGGTGGTTAGAGCTGGGTGAGATCAGCCTAATTAGCAAGATCTGGGCCAGAGTTGCCACTCTGGAGGATTCAGGCTGACCTGGGGAGATGCTGGTCGCGGCCCATTGCGGGTGCGGGCTCTGGCTAACAGAAGTGAGCAGCTCTTGGCCGGGGCCTGGCAGCAGCTGGCCCCTCTTCTGGGTCCCCGCTTCCTCTCTAGTGTCTCTGCTTCCCCCTGACCGTGTCCGTGGTCCCGGCCTCTCAGCCCTGGCAAGTGTCCAGGGGTCACCTTCGCCAAACCAGCTGCGCTTGGGGAGAGGTGCGAGGGTGCAGATGCAGGGGCCTCATCAGGGCAGGGCCCCTCTCCCCCCTCCCCCAGCCAAGTCCCAAGGGCGGAAGATTCAGCTGAAGCCCTTCCCTGGTGTCTGTCCAGGAAAGGAGTTTGGGAAAGGGGGAAAGTGCTCATGGGAAACAGGGCGAAAATTCAGGGGCCATTTTGGGGGCTTCTCTCAGTGAGCTCTTGGGCAGGTCCTGGACATTGGGCTCTGAGCCTGAGACAGAGAAACGGGAAGCACAGCCTTGGGGCCTTTAGCATCTGGGGCTGGGCCACAAGTTGGGGCAGCTGTGGGGCGGGGGCTGGGCTGGCAGGGGGTTTTTGTCCCACTTCCTCGCTGAATGTAGCACTGTGAGAACCACCACTATAACTTGCCCCGCAGTAGTAATCGGCCTCGTCCTCGGCCTGGATGTTGCTGATGGACAAGTAGCGATCGGCCCCGGAGGCTGAGCCCGAGAAGCGGTCGGGGACCCCCTCGCCCTTGCTCACACCTCCACTGCTGCTGACATACATCAGGTACCGAGGGGCCTTTCCCGGGCTCTGCTGCTGCCATGCAATGCCATAGTTGTCGTATTCACTGCTGAGGGTGCAGGTGAGTCTGGTCGTGGCTCCCAGGGACGCAGACATGGAGGGAGCCTGAGTCAGCACAGGCTGGGAGAAGGAACCTGGAAACACAGACAGACGTTAATGTCCCAGCAGAGGAGAGGGGGGGAAGGGGCTGGGAGACCCTCACAGGAGGCCCCGGGACAGGGAGGAGGGAGCAGGACAAGCAGGGAAGCCCTGACCTGAGCAGCAGGTGAGCAGGAGGAGGCAGACGAGAGGCCAGGCCATGGTGCAGGGGACCCCGAGAGCTCTGCTCCCCAGAGAGAACCGGCTGGGTCCGGGCTCGGCCAGGCCCCTCTTATCCTCTCCCTGGGAGCCTGGGATGGGGCTGGGGAGGGGCGGGGCTGGATGCAAATCTGGGGCTTTTTAAGTCCCCCTGAACCCTAAATCAGTAGTCACAGGTCCCCTAGTGAAGGCCTGTCTCTCGGGGGGAAGCCCAGCTGATTTGTCACCCATGAGAGATCCCGGGGCTCAGAGCAGCCACAGACACAGGCGGCGGGGCCCATCCCCCCCTGAGACCCCCAGGCTCCTCCTGCCCCCTTGCCTGCCCAGGGCCAGTCCCACAGCGCCCCCTAGTGGCTGCAGGGCCCCAGATTATTCCAGATTTATAACAAACCTCAGAGGCCCCACAACCAGAAGGCGACCACTGTTTGTTGCTCACCAGTCCCGTCTGGGCGCGGGGCAAGGGAGGGAGGGGGCAGGGGAGGGCAGCCTGGGGTCGGCGGCTGTTCTCTTCTGGCCGCTCCGGCCCTTTCAGCATCTTTCCTCATGTTTTCCAGAGTTTTCCCAAAGATATGATGCCATCAGTATCACCATAGATTTGATACTCCCAATTCCATCATTCCTAGAAGGTGATGGGGAGATTTGGGACACAAATGCGAGCAACGGGAATCCCTTGGAGAGATTCTGCAGAAGAAGTCTTTCCCTTTCCCAGCTCTTCCACAGGAATCTGGTCATGGACAGGGAATGAATGGCCACGGAGCATTAATTAAGTGCCGACTGTGGCAGCTCCATGCGAAGGGCCGGCAATCCTAACGAAAAACAAAGGCAGCCCCTGTTCTCAAGGAGCTCTCTATCTCCACCCTGGAGGGTCTCAAGGGTAGGTCAAATGGAGAGGTCCTGCAGTCCTGGGGTTGCAGCAACAAATAATGATGCATCTCTTTTAACTGCACTTTAACTGATAAAATGTTATTACTTTGCATTGGGGACCATTTCTTGGATCTCAAAACTTTGGGGGCAACAACCTTCTCTTTTGGGGTCTTGCAGAGGGAAGGGTGTACAGGTTACAGGAGCAGTTGCCAGCCTGCATCTCCACAAACTTGGATCCCACTTGTGGGACAACAACTAGCCTTGCTAGTCATAAAGTTTAGGACTCAAAATCCTGGACTGTTTTCTTTATGATTGGAGAGGAAGAAGTAGTCAAGGTGGTCTTTGTGGTTTGAGTTTTTAGGCCCATGCTACTTCTGATCTCTCCCTCAGGTGTCTTTGCTGTTTAAAAATTCAAAGATAATGTTTTTGAGCAATAAGTAATTAAGGACATTTTGAATATTAGCCTAGTATATTGGTCCACTATAGTGATTATAATTTTTTTCTTTTTGCTTTGGTCAAGAAAGGAGGGACTAAGAGTTGGTGTCTAAAAGTTGACTGGAAGCAGGAAGAGGATCTTAAGTTAGATTTTGATTCAAAAGGGCAAGGAGAGAAGGCCGAGATCTAAGAATCATTTGTGCAGAGGTGATGATAATCAAATCCATTGGAGCTGATATTTCCACAAATCTACTATGTAAAATTGAGAGCCTGTACCAAGCACCCAAATGGATGCAAAACACAGAGTTGCACAGATTTTTTCATAGGAAGGCAAGTGTGTGTTTGTTTCTTTGCGTGAGAGACAAAAAAGAGACAGAAGGAGGAAGATAGAAAGAGAAAGACAGAGAGACGGAGAGATAAAGGGAAAGAAAAACAGAGAGACAGAGACAGGAGAGTAAGAGACAGAGAGACACACACACAGTGTGTGTGTGTGTGTGTGTGTGTGTGTGTGTGTGTGTGAGAGAGAGAGAGAGAGAGAGAGAGAGAGAGAGAGAGAGAGAGAGAGAGAGAGAGAGAAACAACTTAATAATTTATGGGTAAAATCGAAAATGGGATCACCATCACAGCAAAAATATTTAGAATAACAAATTGTGTGTGTGTGTGTGTGTGTAAAGATTTAGGGTATACAAAGAACTTTATTAATATTATCTCATTTTGTTCTCCATTTAACCCTATAAGTTAGGTGCCAATTTTATTTCTCCAATGTTGCTGTGCCTTCTAGGAAGGCTAGCTTTTGTAAAGTTCTCTTCTTAGAATGTGCGACCAACAATTCATTATTTGTACCTCTTCCCCAAATTTTCTTACTTAGAGAAAATAGAGAAAAAGTGTTGAACTGATGACATGGTGTCTCAGTACCAGTGGCCCCCTCCTTTTCCTTGACATTAGGCATTTAATCTGTGCGGCTTTTTACATGGGAAAACTTGGGGAAAGTTTCCAAGTAGCAGATTAAGAGATACTGCTATTTTTTCTGCATGATATTCTGAATCTGAATACAGGTAATGTATTAGGACAATATCTGATAAGATTATGTTCCCATAACTTCTCCAAAAACCTCCTGCCCCCAGAAGGCTCGGGATTCAATCATGAGAAGCATGGTAGACCCATAAACCTGTCATACAAGTCAGTGGGAAATATCTGACCTGTGACTGATACAGAGTTAGGAATACTGAGCAGGGGGAGACATCTTCCTAATAGAGGAAGAATTAATGACTAAATCATAGTGCCAGAAGAAAGAGGGTATCCATGAGGGTCTCCTGGTGAGGGAAATCACAGAAACATGTTGAAGAGATAAGAAGCACTGCACATTCTGTGTGTACAAGATATTTACTATCCTAAAAATATTTCTCTAGTACTTCTCAACTTTAATGTAAGTCAGACCTGTATTCTGGAAGGGGTCAGAAAAGCACAAAAATACATTCAGGCTTTCTCATTCACTCTCCCATTAACATCCAAATTGACTTTCCCTCTGTTAACTGTGTGTTTTCTAAGAATTTAAAATCCTGTGTCCAGTCTTTTTTCATTCACACTTGCTACAATTAGAATAAGAGGGGAAAGAACCACTTTCCCTGTCAATATAAACAACCACCATTCTCAAAGAAAGTGCGGCAAAGGGAACAAGAGGCAAAAAAGGAAATCTGGTTCCCTGGGACTTTTTTGTCCAATGCTACACTTAGAGTGGGAGCTTGTTTACCTGGCTCGTGCCAATTGTCATCTACTCGGCTTAGGTGGTGAATAATAATAGAACAGAAAAGAATTGGATACATCTAAACGTATTCAAGAAATATAAGCAAATATTAAAAGTACTTAATTTTAGATCAATGGGGATGGAGGACAGAAAAGAAAGACACAAAGGGAATGTAAAATGCAGAAAGAACTCAGAAGCAATAGAAATGCAGCAACATACAGAAGGTGGCAAAATTGCTGCCTTCTATGTGCTATCCTTCTTACCAGTGGTTTCACAGTGAAATTGGGCAGGAATATCACTGGAAGGAATGTGTCTGTGTGACTGTGTCTGTGTTTAAGCCTAATATAATAAAGCTTCTTAGTGTTTATATTTGAGATTGTATCATTAGATATTGGGGTCTTGTATTTACTGGAGTTGTTTACAACACAAGCAGAACTAAGATAAAGCTCCACTGCTTCAAGTTCATTTAGTAGAGGCAGACACCCAGATAGAGATGGAAATTCAGACACAGAAACAGGAAGAAACAAAAGACTAAGATAGGGATGTTATGATTCTTACAAGTTACTAAGACAGTGAAATTGATCTGATCCTACATGGGCCGGATCTTGAAACAAGATACTAAGTGGAATTGAGGAGACAGTGGTTAAATCTAGTTTAGCATTGATTTAATCCTATAACAAATAATGATTTCCTAGTGATGTAATGATTGGAGTATACTCAGTGTACAGCATATAAGCAAGGAGCTCCCACAAGCCCACAGACACCCAGAAGCCCACTCTCAGGAGCAAGACAGATTCATTCCATATTCGACCTGTGTGCTGGCGGGAGACACTCAAAGGGAGATCTTGGAACCAAGGAGAGAGACAGGCCTCTAAGATAGCTAACTGGGCCCCAGGAAAAGATTCAAAACTTTGAAGGAGGAAATAAAGGATTTGGACTTTAACAGCTGGCTGAATTTGAGGTGATTATTACTCTAAATGGAAACTAAGGCAGCCTCCAGAATCCCCCCCCCCAAGAAATCTGCTCCCAGAGAATGATTATATTTTAAAGAGAACATTACACAGGGAGATAGAGACAACCCTCTCGCTCTTTAGCTCTGTAAGAAAATAAAATAGATGGAAACTGACTATGAGCAACAGAAATCAAATAAGCAAGGAAAGAGACTCTAGTTAGCAGGCAAGGACGTATCTTCCCATCGGCCTCTTCCACAAAGAACTGTCTAATAATCAGCCCTCTCTGAGGTGAAGGCAGGCTGGCACTTATTTATAATCCCGACAGTATTTGTCAGGTTTACTCTCAAAGAGTCCTACTTCTCTGAAACTTCTCACTTCGACTGTATACATGGGGAGAAAAGTCCCAATCATGAGATCCCCCATTTCTGACAAATCTGGGGCTGATTTGGGGGAAGCAGAGAGGCTCAGTGACAAGAATGACAAGAACAGGACTGAATACAAAAGGGAAATCTTTTTTTCTGAACAAGAGATTACATATCCCTGAACATTAGCTAAAGCCCCAAGACTGGCAGGAGCCACAGAACTGACATAATTACAGCAACAAACTTTTGAGGTTTGATCTGCTTAGAAAACTCCTGGGACTGCAATTTCCTATTCTGGAGCAGATGGTCAGGTTAAGTCTTCCCTCTATCTCTGGGGAAACATGAAGAAACAGTTGTCTTACATCAAGGACAAAAACAATGATGTAAGATTAAGGAGGTAATTGTAAAGCTCCTCTGACCCTTAAACTCAACTTTGTCTCTCAGCAACCTTGTGATTAGTCACTGACAATTGTGTCCACAGAGACCTGAAGATCCATGAGGATTTCTAGGGACCGTTCCTGCCTAGAGCATCTCCAGCTGTGTCTGCACGTCCATAGCAAAAACAAAAATGGAAAAGAAAAAAAAAACATGTTTTGAAATCTCTGTCCTGGTTATCAACAGAGACTATTATACGGGAGTCCCCATGGAAGAGTTTCTAAGTTCCTGTGTCACCCAGAGGGCTACAGAATATTGGAGCTGGCAGATAATCATGCATCAGATAGAATTTGATGTAAACAGACAAAATTAAAAAAAAATGGGGGACGACATCTGTGCTGAGAGTCTACAGGACTCATGACAATGACATCCACTGACTTTTGAGCCAGGATTAGTCATTGAGTAGCATCACAAGTTCAGATTTTCTTCATGATTGGTATCATAGAATTAGAGAGACTTGGGGAACAAAAAATGGAGCATTAGAGATGCTCCATCACCACCAGACCCCAACTGGTGTCTGAAAAGAATCACCATGTACAATTCCCAGCTTTCCTGACCTTCCTAAATTGATATCTTGCCACACTAACATGCTCTGGGAATTTCATTTTTTCTCCAAAATCCTAGGACCATGGGATTTGGAGCCAGAAGAAACTTTGAAAATGAAATTAATCCAATATTTGATTTTTATAAAATATTTTACTTTATCAATCTACAGTAAAATAGCTTGTCTAAGGCCATATTATTAACAAATAGCTCCATCCACCAATAATATTAGCGCAAATTTACATAGTGTATGAAAGTTTATAAAGCACTTTATATAAGTTATCAAATTTTATTCTTACAACAACCCTATGAAATATCATCACTATTTTATTGATGAGGAAACAGGCTAGAGGGAGCTTGAATGCCTTGCAAACAGATATAGTCAACAAGTATCTGAGAAAGGATTAAAATGTAGGTCTTCCTGACTCCAAATCTGACATTACATTATTCTTGCCTCTAGAGAAAAGCTTAGCTTACCTCTCAAAATGGTTCTTCTTTGAACCTATATCCATTTTTGTCTTATGAGGGATGGGAAATCCAGTGAAAAACTCTCGTTGTCTTCCAGAAAAATGAAATCTATGTCAAGAAAAAAAGCCTTGGACAGGGGTATAATGATGAAGGTGACGTTGAAAGCCTGATGGACCAGGAGCAGGAGAATAGATATTGAGCCTGTTGGCAAAAAGGGCCAGCAGAAAAAGCCATGTCCTCCCTGGATATTGGAACCCTAGAAAAAAGCTTATGTTATTCCACCATAATTGGAGTTCTGAAAAATTCAATAAAACACAAATATACAACTTTAACAGCTAAGTGGTAGAGTGAAAGAATACTGAGTCTGGAGCCAGGAAGTCCAGGATTTAAACCCTTCCTTCAGATACATTAGCTGTGTGCCTTCAACATTCTAGTGGGCTATGTCAGAAAATAGAATCATTTCCATTTGAATTATCTTTTACATTAAAAGACCAATAGGCAAGAAACAGAATATTCTAAGGAACAAAGAAATAACTTAGCAAAGCTAAATTAATACTGCATGGGAAAAAGTGGCTAGTAAATCAATGAAAGGATTTTCAGAGATTTGTGAGGAAAAGATCAGAACTGAAAATTTGACCTGCAAGAATCAGGAGAAACTTGAGAAAGTAAACACAAAAGACCAATTACAAGAGATTTAAGCTAGACGGTTTACTTCTTATATGAAAAAACAGTGTAACTCTTTAGAATATTATCATTACCAATTTGAAAAATGATAGATAGATAGATAGATAGATAGAAGGTTTGGAGAATAGAAAAGTTAAATGGAACAATTACTTCATACAATGAGACATGACTGAAAAAATCTTGTTACAGTAGAGGGTAAGAAGTAGATGACTGATAATGCTAGAACCTTATTCTCATAGAACTGGGTTAAAGAGGCAATTACATATATCTAGAAGAGTATACAAGTCTTTTCAACTTACAGAGAAATTAGGAGGCTAAGGAAGAGACTTTTAGAAGAGTATGAAGATTAATAAATAAGAGGCCATAAATAAGAAAATAAAATAAGAGAGAAACTCTTAGAAGGATGGTAGATTAAGAAGGAGGTGGATAAGGAAGGGTTGTGGAAGCAAAAATTAGAAGTCAATTGTCTAAGGAGGGATAGGGTAAAAAAAAAGGAGGAAAAGAAAGACAAACAGTGAAAGAAATAGAATAGAGGGAATTACACAACTACTAATTATGACTTTGAATATGAAGGGGATGAACTCACTCATACATGGGTTTTAAAAAAGAATCTGACAATATATTGTTTACAAGAAGCATATTTTAAAATGAGAGATATACACAGAATAAAAATAAAGGGCTGGAGTAGAATTTATTTTGGTTCAGTAGATGCAAAAAAGCAAGGGTGATGATTGAGTCTAAGAAAAATTTGAAGCTAAAATAGATTAAATTTAAAGAGACAAACAGAGAAAATACATTATGGTTCAAAGTACCATTGATAATGAAGTAATATCAAAAATAAAACTATTTGTATCAAATGTTATGACATCCTCATTTTTCAAGGAAAGTCTAAATGAATTACAGGTAGAAATAAATAACAAAATTATAATCATGGAACACTTTAACCTTTCCCTCATACAACTAAATAAATCTCATCAAAAAACAAATAAGAAAAAAGTCAAGGATACAAAGAATTTTAGATAAACTTGTTATGATAGATAACCAGGGAAAATTGAAAGGAAATAAAAATAAATATACATTTTTTTCTCAGTAATACATGATATATTTTCAAAAAGAAACTGACCATAGGTCCTAAAGTAATAGAATGCAAGGCAAAAGTAGAAATTTAACAAAAAATCTACATATCATCACCTCGAAGAGGCCCCATGTGGAAAACACATAAAAATATTACTCCTTTTACAAGAAACAAACAAAAACCAACAATTAAAATATGCTAGAGTTACAATTGGAATTGTACAAGATTTATCAGCAGCTACAATAAAAGACCACAGCTCCTGCAATACTATATATTGATAATCAAAAGAACTAGGACTGCAGCCAAAAATATTTTAGGCAACAAAATTGTACATAATATTGAATGAAAAAAAAAGACATTCAATGACCTTGCAGATTTTCAGGACTTTGTATCAACCAAACCCAAACTTAATAGAAATTTTAACATGTAAGAGCTTATATCAAAGATTGATTGACTCAACATGGACAAAATGTTTGCCATATGTTTAAGATTGACATCAGTAATTGGGTAGCTCAAAAGAAAGATTAGAGCATAGTTGGGTATGATCTGATTCTACAAAACAAAAGTACCTAGAAAAAACATAAAACTAGCAATTATGTTATATAAATGAGGTTCAGAGAAGAACTGACACAGAGGCATTAGAGGGGCAGAGAGGGGATATTGAAAAATCTTGGTTGGTTAATTGATTATTGTCCTTCATTTTTGAAGAGACCAAAATAACACCACTATGTTAAAGTTGAATGTCCTGCTGTATCTGATCAGAATAATACAGATTCATGTAATGGGCTGAAGCTCTTGAGTTGTTGCACTGAGGTCCCAAGCTCATGAAGCTAATTAACAATTGGACAATACTCTATTAATATATTCTTGGAGAAAGAATGGTCCCGTCCACTCTTTGTGCAAGCTTGATGTGTTGTATAGGAGATGACGTAGACACGATGTGGTG
Organism: Dasyurus viverrinus; assembly: GCA_020854095.1. Classification (NCBI taxonomy): domain Eukaryota; kingdom Metazoa; phylum Chordata; class Mammalia; order Dasyuromorphia; family Dasyuridae; genus Dasyurus; species Dasyurus viverrinus. Next base: position 713,854,557 of record CM036997.1, on the reverse strand, counting down.
GGTAGAGTGAGAGAGGCAAAGGCACTGCTGGCCAGATTCACATGGCAACTGCTCTCACTTGGTATTGCCATTCCCCTTCACCTCTGCAAAGAATAAATATCAAGGCTTTTCCCTTATTCTGACTCTGGTTGATTTTAATATTTGCTGGGTGCTAAAGGCAGTCATCACAGATTCGGAATGCTCTGCCATAGACTGTATAAAATTAGTCTCTGTGAACATTTGGGATGGTTTTTCCAATTTTATGCATCTCATGTTTCTTCCAAGTTTAATCAATTCTGCTTTGCTTACAAAGCAGACTACCTTTGTAATGCCGAAGAAATTGAGCAAGACAAGAGATTAGAGACCAATTCAATAGTTTATTAAATGGAGAGAAATACTGGGACCAATGGATCCATGTTGATCCCAGGGCTAGATAAGACTATCACCTCAAAGAGTCTAGCCCTGAGTATTGGGGCAGCTAGCTTTTTATGGAATAACAAGAACAATGACATGATGGAGGGACCTATGTGGGGATAACCTAATAGAGAAAGGTGACTGATATTCTAATGACATCAAAAATGGATTAACCTTTATCTTGTCAGACATTAAGAAGGAATGTCTATAAAACCTTTATCTCAAACATTAAGAGGGAAAGGTTATAACCTAAGGCAGAATAACTAAATAGGACCATTAGAGAAACTGGGTCACAACATTAAAAGGGAACTTTGGTATAACACCTTCTTTAATGAGTGTGCAGCATGCGGGGTGGTCCTATGCCAGTGTCTCTCACCATAAAATGAATTCTAAAGTTTTTAAGCAGTACCTTGAGAATTTATTTACCTGAGAGGCAGTGTGGCTCCAGAAGGGGCCAAGAAAAAGTCAATATGGTGTTTACTACCTGACAACTCCAGGAAAAATGCCAGGATCAGAAAAGTGGTTGTACACAACATCTGTAGATCTCACCAAGACCTGTGATACTGTCAGTGGTGAGAATTTATGGAAAAGTATGTCAAAAGTTGGTTGCTCAGGAAAGTTCATCAGTATATTATGTCAATTCATGAGGGCAAGTTTACCCAGGTTCTGGACAATGGACAAGATTCTCAAGCTTTTCCAGTTACCAGTGGAGTGAAACAATACTGTGTGTTTGCTCCTGTGCTTTTTAGCATGACGTTTTCAGCCACATTGTCAAGCACCTTTAAAGAGAACAAACATGGAATCAAATTCAACTGCTACACTGATGGCAATTTTTTCAACTCGAAAAGGCTACAAGCCAAAACTAAAGCAGAGGGAGTGTTGATGCCTGATTTTTTGTTTGCAGATAATTGTACACTCAATGTAGCCTCTGAAGCTGAGATGCAACAAAATTTGGCAATTCTCTCCTGCTTGTGCTAATTTTGGCCTAATAATTAGCATCGGGAAAGCATAGTCCTCCATCAGCCAGCACCACACCATCTATATGTGGAACCATCAGTTACAACAAATGGTAAAGTTTTGAATGCTATGTTTAAATTCTCTTATCTTGGAAGTATACTTGCCAAGGATGTCCACATTCATATTGAGATTGACACATGCATTTCCAGAGTCAACTCGTGTTTGGGAGCTTCCAAAGGAAAGTGAGGGAGAGGAAAGGTATTAGACTGACTAGCAAACTGAAGGGGAACAGAGCAATTATGATGACCACATTATTGCATGTCTGTGAAAACGAGACAGTTTACCAACACCATACCAAGAAACTCATTCACTTCCATCTGAAGTGTCTTAGGAAAATTCTAAAAATCACGTGGTAGGATAAGATACCAGTTACAGGTTCTTTCTTGAGCTAAACTGCCAAGCATTCCCACGCTACTGCGAAGAGCACAGCCTGTTGGGCTGGCCACATTGTTCAAATGTCAAATACATGCTTATCAAAAAAGACTATTTTATGGAGAACTATAGAGTGTTAGGGCAAACACTCACAAGGTAGTCAGAAAAAGCAGTACAAGAACACTCTTAAAACCTTTTTGGTTAATTTGGTTAAACCTTCTTTTGGTTAATTGGTTAAATAGGGAACATTATTTATCCATGAAGGATATAGCACGCTCCAATATCTATAAAGAAATAAGGGGGGGGGGGGAGGAAATAGGATAAGGTGAGTATAAAATGATATGTAGATTTGTGTCAATGGGAAAAATAGATTAATGGGCAAGGGATAAAGGAGAAAATGGGGTATAAAAGGATGTTTAGATTTATAGGAATGGGATCATGGACGTAAATTAATGCAAATGGAATAAAGAAGGACTGGGGAGAGAAGATAAGGGAGGAATGCATGGGTGGGAGGAGATTAAGAAGGGAGGGTTAAAGTCAGAGTCAGAAGGGTTAGAGTTGGGTTACCCTAACCCTCCTGACTCTCTCAAGACAAATTCAGAAACAGAGTTAAGATAGAAGTATTTGCAGAAATAGGAAATGAGATATACACAAATACTAGAACAAGAATTAGGAGTAGAATTTGTTAGAAAAATAGTAGGGCTAAAAATCATTGATCTGAGATAAGTCAAACAAACTATCATATTTTAGAGCGTAAAAAACTTTATAGTTTTAATACAGAAAAGCAGAAATTTTAAAAATGCAACCTTTTCAGATCTTAAGGGATTATGGAAACATAGCTTAAAAAGTAATTGGATATTAAATAACCTGATCTTAAACACTGAGTGGGCTGAAGAACAAATCATAGAAACAATAAATAATTTCATTAAAGAGAAAGATAAAAATCATACAACATAAAGAAATCTATGGGATACATCAAAAGCAATAATGAGAAGAAAATCTTTATTTCTGAATGCTCACATTAATACAATAGAGAAAGAACAATGAATCGGTTCTTTACTTATCATTCCAATAATTTGTTTACTATTGGAATTAGTTGATCTTTAAATGTTTAAATTTATTTTTAAAGCAAAAGAATCAATGGATTAGGTATGCATTTTTAAAAAATTAGAAAAAGAACAAATTAAAAATTCCCAATTAAACATCAAATTAGAAATTCTAAAAAATAAAAGTGAAATTGTTGCAACTGAATATACAAATCCACTGAATTAATAAATAAAACTTGGAATGAGTTTTGTGAAAAAAAAAACACAACAAAATAGATAAATCATTGATTAATATAAACCTGAAAAGAGCAAATTTATTAAAATCAAAAATGAAAACAGTAAAGATACCACTAATGAATATGAAATCAAAACAATTATCAAGAGTTGTTTTGCTTAGTATATGCCAATAAATTTAACATTTTAAATGCATTGGATGAAATTTACAAAAATATAAACTATGTTAATAGGAGAGAAAACAAATAAACCTACTTTAGAAAAAAGAAATTTATCAAAGCATAAGGCCTAGAGAGTTTAGGGAAATGACTTGCTCAATAGAGAGGTTGTTAATCCTATTAGGCTCTTCCTCCTCAGAGCATTTGCACTGGCTCTCCTCCATGTCTGGTCCATGTCTACCTCCTTGGCTTCCTTCAGTTACCTGATAAAAATCTACAAGAAGCCTTTCCCAGTGGCTATTTGTTCTAGTGCCTTCTCTCCATTGATTATCTCTATTTTGTCTTGTCTAACTATGTTTGCACAGGATTATTTGCATTTTGTCTACCCTGTTAGATTGTAAACTCTTGGAGATGGTCATTTCACTTTCTTTCTATCTCCCAAGCTTAGCACAGTATCTGACACATAGTAAGTAGGGGCCTAATGGATACTTGGTGACTGATTGGCTGACCGACTAGTGTCATGAAAGGGAAAAACAAAACAAAACACTGGGACCCTGCAGTGCCTCAAGAATGGGCTACTTTAGCCATCTGTGCTTTGCATATGGTCACCTCAAAGGGAGATTATTAAGGACCAATTATAAGGGCCTCAATAAAGCCAAATCATTTGCTTCTTACATATGAAATTTAGGGTGCTTCAAAAATATAAAATCGTGTAGGGAGATATCAAAAGGATTATTTATTTCACACAAATGAAGCCAAAAAGGGAAAAAAATAAATACAAAAGAAACTATTAGGGGAAGAGCAGTTATCTGAAATGGGTTAAAGAGGGAAACACACACACACATACACACACACACGCATATATGAAGGGTAGGAAAGACAGAGGGAGGTTATAAAAGTCTAAATTTAGACAGAAATAAGAGGAGATACGGTAGGGGGAAGAGGATAAAAGAGAGACTCTTGGAGGCGATAGATAAGTTAAAGAATAAGAGGGCCATTTCTAAAACATATAGAGAACTGAGTTAAATTTATGAGTACAAGTAATTCCCCAACTGATAAATAGTCAAAGGATATGAAAAGATGATTTTCAGATATAGAAATGAAAGCTATAGTTATATGAAAAAATTCTAAATCACTATTTATTAGTGAAGTAAAAATTAAAACAACTTGGAGGTACCACTTCATACCTTTCATATTGACTAAAGTGGCAGAAAAGGAAAATCATAACTGTTGGAAGGGATGTGGGCAAACTGGAACATTGATGCGTTTTTGGTAGAGTTGTGAACTTATCCAACCATTCTGGAGAACAGTTTGGAACTATGCCCAAAGGATTATCAAACTGTGCATGCACTTTGATCTAGCAGTACCACTGTTGTCTGTATCTCAAAAAGATCTTAAAAGAGGGTAAAGGATACAGATGTGCAACAATGTTTGTAGCAGCTCTTTTTGTGGGAGCAAAGAACTAGAAAATGAGTAGATGCCCATCAATTGGGGAATGGCTGAATAAGTTATGATATATGAAGATAATGGAATATAATTGTTCTATAAGAAATGATGAGCAGGCTGATTTCAGAAAAGCCTGGAAAGACTTACATGAACTGATGCCAAATGAAGCGAGCAGAACCAGGAAACCATTGTACATAATAACAGCAAGATTGTGTGATAATCAACTGTGATAGACTTAGCTCTTCACAGCAGAACATTGATCCAAGACAATCCCAATAGACTTGGGATAGAAAATGATATCTGCATCCAGAGAGAGAACTAGATTTAGTGCCAATAGATGCATATTATTTTAACCTTTTTGTTTGTTTGTTTGCTTTTTCTTTCTTGTGATTTTTCTTGTTTGTTATGTTCCCAACATGTTTAATATGTAAATATGTTCAAAAATGATTCCTTAATGTCTTGTGAAGAGGGGGTGTTAAGGAAGGAAGAGAGAAAAAAATTGGAATTCAAAACTTTACAAAAATGAATGTTGAAAATTATCTTTCCATGTAATTGAAAAATAAAATATCATTGAATTTTTAAAAAATAAAGAATAAGAGGGCAAGGTAGTAGGCAGAAATATATGAGAAGAGTGAGGAGGAATGGAATGGGGTAAGAAGAATAGAGAGGAACATAAGAAGGAGGAAAATATAAAAGTGTTGCTTAGAATGTGAAGGGAATAAACTTACCCACATATAAATATAATCATAAAATAATTTTTATACAGATAAGATTAGAACTAAATAATTGAAGTAATATTTATTGCTTAGGAATAGGTAAAGTAAAATTTAAAAAATGACAATTTTCCCTAATTAAACTATTTATGCAATGTCATACCAAAAAAAATAATTAAAAAGTTCAATTAAAAAAAGTGAAAAAATAAAGGAAGAGATTCAGTGTTATCAGACTTTAAATCATATCATAGGGTGAGAGCATTATTGAAGTAGGAAATGAATAATTTTGATTATTTTCAATTAAAATTTTCTTCTAGGGGCAGCTAGATGGCACAGTGGATAGAGCACCAGCCCTGAAGTCAGGAGGACCTAAGTACAAATCTGGTTTCAGACATTTAACACTTCCTAGCTGAGTGACCCTGGGTAAGTCATTTAATCCCAATTGCCTTACGGGGAAAAAAGCAAAAAAAAATTTCTTCTATAAATAAAATCTATGCAGCAAAAAAGAAAAGGAATATAGGAAAATGGGGAAAACCTTGGTTGAAATACTGCTGTGATCTAAGAAATAAGCTGATTGAATTAAAAGCCATGGAAAAACTTGAACACATAAAAGAAGATTCTGTCCCCTTTCAGAGAAGTACATGACAAGTATTAGTCAAATCTTACATATATGTATATGAATGTATATATGTGGGTTTATGGATATCAAAGTATGTGTATGTGTATATATGTAGATAAAGTTTTCTTGAAATGTATTATTGCTTTATATTGAATCTTCTCTTATGTTCTGCTGTGTACATAATGTCTTTTTTCTTTTCTTAATTTACATTTATGTTTAAAATAAAATTTTCAAAGAGAAATTAATTCAAGCTATTCACTGGAAGGTAAAGTATGGAAGCTGAAATTTAAATGATTTGCTTTGTGGCTTTGAAATGTGAGGACTGACTGAATGAAAACTGAGGACTCACTGGAAAAGAGAGTGTTGTTGGAAAAGATTGAAGCAAAAGGAGAAGGGACAACAAAGGTTGACATGAATTGATAATGTCATGGAAACGATGAACACAAGTTTGTCCAGGCTTTGGGAGAAAACAAAAGAGAGCAGGCTGGTGCAGTAGTATCCCATGGGGTTACCAAAAAATATACCAGAATTATTACAAGAAGAAGAAATAGATGGTTTAGAACCCATTTTTTCAAACAAAGAGAAGCCTGAAAGGAGAAAGCACTTGAAGATGAGTGCTTTCATTGATCTTCAAAAGAAATTTTATCATCAGAGTGTTTGATAGACAAGAATACAAATAAGGCCTCTTCTTTGTGAGGGAGCTGAGGTGAACCCATCTTCCTTCTCCCCCACACCCTGTTTTTGACTTCCTCTGCTCTTCTTCCCTTAGCCTCCATTAGGGCAGGCCCCTTCATCTTTGTTTCCTCTCCTCCTATATTTTTCAGCTCCTTCAGAACTGCCATCTCCCTCAATTAGAATGGAAGGGCAGGACCTGTCCTTTGTTAGACATATTTATATCCCCAGCATTTAGCACAGTTTCTGATACATTAGTAAATCTATATTTTATGTTTCCTTCCTTCCTTCCTTCCTTCCTTCCTTCCTTCCTTCCTTCCTTCCTTCCTTCCTTCCTTCCTTCCTTCCTTCCTTCCTTCCTTCCTTCCTCTAACTGACAGCAGGCTCCAGGAGCCTCCATATGGCTGTCACCAGACATAGTCCATGCCCAAGGGACTGGGCTTCATCAGCCTATGTCTGCTGCACTGAGAACAACAACTTCTTTGGGAAATTCGAAGGTCATTTAAATGTATCCCAAATATTAGTATTCTTTGTTACCCAGCCCTTCGAGGCTCTTAACTTGGGGTCCATATAATTGTTTTCTTTTATCATTCAATGTATTTGATTTTATGCATTTAAAATTGTGACTGTGAAAAGGAGTCCCTAAGTTTGATCAGATCTCCAAATGGAGTCCAAGATGCAGACTAGGTTAAGAATCCCTCTTTTAGAGGCTAAGGGTGTTGGCTGCCTAGATCTCCCCTAAAATGACTGGAATACTATAGGCCCTTGTTCTCCACTGTTCTTCCTGAGGTGGATGGGACTTCATTTCTGCAAGATGGGACCTTTTGCTGGGCCTTTTCTCTTTAATTGGGGGCCTTCTCAGTTTGTCACATGACTATGATCATTGCTTTGCTACATCCTTTAAGTATACTGTCAGATCAAGCCAGACAACTAATATTGATAGGCAACATTCCTATTTGTGTGTTCATATATTGTATGTCACAAATATATATGTGTATATATGTGTATGTACCATATATGTATATATACGCAGAGAAATATACATGTATAACCATTACACAAATATATATTTGTTGTTGTTCATCTTCAGTCTTGTCCAAGTCTGTGACTCCATTTGGGAACATCTTAGTAAAGATGAGGAGGTGATTTTTCATTTCTTTCTCCAACTCATTACAGATAAGAAAACTGAGGGAAACTGGGTAAAGGGACTTACCCAAGGTCATATAGCTAGTAAGTATGTGAGGCTAGATTTGAACTCAGGAAGACGAGTTCTCCTGACTTCAGGTCTGGTGCTGTATCCACTGTGTCACCTTTGCTAGCCACCAGGTGCTTACCTACCTACCTGCTTACCCTAACCCTAAATTCGCCTCTGGACTCCCGACTCTGCCTCCCGACTCCCAACTCTAACCCTAACCCTAACCCTAAATTCTCGCTGGCTCCCGACTCTAACCCTAACCCGACTCTAACCCTAAATATATATATATATATATATATATATATATATATATATATATATATATATATATATATACACACACACACACACATACATACATGTCTATCTATCTATCTATCTACATACATATAGGATTACTTAAATAGTAAGTGTCTAGGGTCAAATTTGAACAGCGTTCTTTGGACAGCATCAATTCATTGCCTCCATTAGTCTTCTGCCCACTTGGCTCCATTAGTCTTCCTCAACTTGATATATTAGGTGAGGTACATTTCCCCCCTAACATAGATCTAATTTTGGATCTTCTCCAAAGGAGAAGCCTCAGTCTAGGTACAGACAGAGCTCTCACTTTGGGAAAAGAAAGAATCATTCAGCCTCAGAAAGTGTGGTTGTGATTCTGGTCACCTAGCCATGCCTTATTATCCTACATAAGGGAAGACCCAAATAAAATTTCAAGCCTGCCCAAGGTTCTAGACCATCCCCTCCACTCATATGGGTTGCAGCATTTCTAAAATATATTTCTCCTCTTGAGAAACACCAGTTTCCAAGTTCTATTCCATGTTTGAATTTGTTAAATGCATTTTAATGGTCAGTTGAGTCTGGATCTTTACAGAGCACACCCTTAATGAAGCCTCTTCACTGGGTACCAAAGTAGGCCATTGTATTCATTTCCTTTGTCCTTAAAGAATCCTATGATATCATGTACTATCATCTTTTATGAATGTCAGTATTCGTAGGGTGACATGAAAGCATTTGTCAACTACCACTCATCATTTCACACCATTGATCTTCGACCAAGAGCAACTCACTGATTGAGAAGCAGCATGAAATAGGGAAAAGGATGGAAGTGTCAGGACTCAAGGAGATATTCCTTGGAATCCCAGCACTGCCACTGGCTGCTTCTGGGACTTTGGAGAAGTCACACATTTTGGCGTCTCAGCTTCCTCACCTATAAAATAAGGGTTCTGAACTCAAAAGATGCCTAAAGTCCTTACTGACCTAACAAGCCATATTCTAAGTCATTTGATAGGTGAAAAGTATCCTGACAAGATGATACCATTTAACTACAATAGCTGCATTCCTTGGCACCTTCCCTGGCAGAAAAAAGAGCAGTTTGGGACATTGTGTCCATTGATATGCAAATCAACGCAAACACTGCCAGACCTATGCAAATACAACATAAAAAGACCATCCTTTGAATTGTGTGATTGTAGGTACTCAGGAAAAGGGACAAATCAAAATAAAAGATGAAAAATAGAAACAGAACTTAAGACAGAATTCAAGGAAAGAAGAAATAACAGGAAAATAAAAGTGACTTTCAAAAGAAGTTTGTCAAAATCATTATTTTTTAATAACTTTTTATTTACAAGCTATATGTATGGGTAATTTTACAGCATTGACAATTGCCAAACCTTTTGTCCCAATTTTCCCCCTCCTTCCCCCCACCCCCTCCCCTAAATGGCAGGAAAATTATTTTAAAATATTTAAATGTATAAATTGAAAACATAATATTATAAAAATAAAAAAACAAAAGAAATTTAAAGCAATAAACAGTTGGCCCCTAAAGAAACAACAACAACAAAATGAATTGTATTCACCTTTAAACTCAAAGTTGTAAAGAAGAAAACTAACACAAAAGACTCAGGATTCATTCAAAAAAATCAAAATTAAAGTTTTGGTAGTACAATGATTTATTTTCAATGCCTGCAAATATAATACAGAAATTTTATTTTAGAAGAAGCAGGAAAAAAGAATTTAAATATTATCAGAGCTCCCCAAAGAAAAACCAATCTCCCTTCCCCTTCAAAAAAATTATCCAAGATAAGATTGCAACTTTTATCCAGCAGGTGGCAGAGTCTAAGTTTCCAGGTTTAAGATGGAAAAGGAAAGAGGCCCACTCCTGCCCCCATTTGAAATGGAGTCATGATCACTTTTCCCCAACTTCTCCCTTAGCTAGTAGGAATGTGACTCTTTACTGAGTCACTGCCACTCTTTACAAATCAGCTTCAAAAGGAAAGACACAAACAAGTCAACTCTTGCTAAGGCCTTTTACTTCTGACAAAAGTATCCTGCTTTTTATTAAGTTTGCTGTTATTGTTAAGTCATTTCAGTGATGTCTGACTCTTCATAACCCCGTTTAGAGGTTTTTTGTTTTTGTTTTTTTTTGGGGGGGGGCAGAGATCCTGGAATGGTTGGCCATTTCCTTCTCCAGATCCTTTTACAGAGGACAAAACTGAAGCACATAGAGTTAAGTGACTTGCCCTGTCACACAGCTGGTGTCTAAGGCCAGATGGTTTTATGACTCTAGGTCTAGCACTCAATGTATATGGCGCCACTTAGTTTCCCCGGCAAGTCCATTGTGACCAATAATAATAGGCAATTTTTATGTATCCCTTACTATGTGCGAGGTATTTTACACTTGTTATCTCATTAGTTCCCTATAATGACCCATTTCATAGCTGAGGAGCCAGTGAACAGAGAAAAGTCAAGGCATCTCAGCAGCCCATTCTTAGCCACTTGAGGCTGCCATCCCCACCTTTGTTATTCTGTCCCTGAATAAGAGACACTACATTTTTGCTGTCCCCACTTCCAATCCTGTGCTCACCTTCCTCAGCTAGACTCTGGTCCCCCAGGAACCAGGGTCTCATGCTCTTTCTCATGATTCCAAAGTTTCTGCTGCAGCCTGTGGTATACTCCCATCATGCATTTCTCCATGTCCCACAGTCACTTGGTATTCATGGAAATGTCCATAAATGTCCATAAAAGTTCATAAAAATGAAGAAGAAAATTTATTTTAAAAAGAAAGGTGGGGACAGAATTTGTGGAAGAGATTGGGATAGGAGTATTTCACTGATTCTGTGATATAATTTCCCCATTCCTTCAAAGGAGTTTACAATATTCAGAGTCACAAAGGAAAAAACAATTCATAATGTAAAGAGAAGGGAAATGTCACAGAAGTTTAAAAAGAAAACAGTTCTTTATAGCCTAATTCGTTGATTGACATCCTTCATTCTCAAAGAGGACTAAAATGATCTCACTCTGTTAGAATCAAGTTAGTGTGTCTGACTGGGGCTGATCAGACTAATAAGCTGGGATGCTCTGACACAGGTCAGACACAAATAGTCCCTATGAACATTTCAGGTGCTGATGTTGAAATGCCATGCCTGGTGGTCCTGTGCCTAAATTCTTAAGAGAAACCTTGAAAGTGTCATTGCAGTGCTTACAATCTTGTCAAATCTTGTGAGTGCTTAACCTGTGTGAGTCCTCCATAAAATAGTCTTTTGGGCCAGAATAAGTAAACTTATCCACAGTATTCTAATTTTTTCCATTTGCTATAACTGATAATCCACATATGGATGATGTGGTGCTGGCTGATGGAGGACCTGTGTTTTCTTGGTGTTAGTTGTTGGGTCCAAATTAGCACAAGCAGTAGAGAATCTATCCATACTTTGTTGCATCTCTGCTTTGGTGGCTGCACTGAATACACAATCATCTGAAAACAAACTCCCTCCACTTTGGTTTTTGCTTGTCACCTTTTCAAGTTCAATAATTTTACCATCAGTGCGGTAGCTGACTTTGATTCCATGTTTGTCTGACAACATAGTTGAAAACATCATGCTAAAAAGCACAGGTGCAAGCACACAACCTTGTTTCACTCCATTGGTGACTGGGAAGTTTGAGCTTCATCCATCATCCAGAACATGAGCAAGCACGTCATCATGAAATTTCCATACAATACTGATGAACTTCTCCAGGTTACCAAAGTTTGACGTAATTTTCTATAAGCCCTCATGACTTACCAGTCATGGCTTTAGTCAGATCTACAAATATGTATACAGACCTCTGTTCTATTCCTGGCATTTCTTCAGACTTGTGGGCAGTAAACACCATATCAACTAATCTTTGGCCCCTTCTGAAACCACACTGACTGTCAGGTAAATGACCTTCTTCCAGGTGTAGGATCAGCTTATGAAGGAGGACTCTAGCAAGAATCTTGCCAGCTGTGACTGAGATAGAGTACTAGGGACTTGGGAGTCCTGGCTCACAGGACAGTTCAGGGAAGTGGCCAGTCGAGTGGCTAGGCCTGGTGAGTGGGATAGGACTGGGCTCAGAAACCCCAGCCATGTAGAGTCCTGAGCTTCCCTGGTCTTCAGGAAGTCAGTCGAACCTAAAATAGGAAGGTTCTACCAGTAACTTAGGAAAAAAGAAAAAAAAAAGATACTTAAGAGAATAATATTTTAATTATAAAACACAGATTTTCTTAAATACTTTTCTGATCTTTATTTTAATCTTTAAATCTTAAAGTATTTTAAAATATGTAAATGTGTTTAGACACATATATGTATGTGTATGCGTATCTGTATATTGTATACTGTGTACAGCATGTATATATAGGTATGAATATATGCACGTAAGCTTGTTGTAGTACATACATAGTGTATGCATGTGTGTACATTTGCTGAATGAGTGTGTGCATATACTTTGAGTTTTATATTGTGCATTTGATTGCACACAAGTATATATATATATTTATGCATACATGGGTATGTGCATGTATCTAAGTGTAACTAGATTAATATATGTATATTTTACATATATATGTAAATGTTTACCCATGTATCTGTGCATGTGTATTGTTTTGTGTGGGATATATATATATGTGTGGCTATGTTATAAATTATACATGTGTGTATGTACATGTATAAATATATATGTGCATATGGGTATGGGTATTGTGGATATGTCTATTGTGTATGTATTTATGTATGTATGTATATGTATACTAGTGTGTGTATTTTAAGTCAGGGTCCTAGCCAAGGACCGAGCTTACAATGGGTATGCAAATATCTTTTGTAAGATAGTAATGTGCTGAACTGATGCTAAGTGAAATGAGCAGGACCAGAAGATCGTTATATACTCAACAACGATCCTGTATGAGGATGGATTCTGATGGAAGTGGATTTCTTCGACAAAGAGAAGATCTAACTCAGTTTCAATTGATTAATGATGGACAGAAGCAGCTACACCCAAAGAAAGAACACTGGGAAATGAATGTAAACTGTTTGCATTTTTGTTTTTCTTCCCGGGTTATTTTTATCTTCTGAATCCAATTCTTCCTGTGCAACAAGAGATCTGTTCGGTTCTGCACACATAGATTGTATCTAGGATATACTGTGACATAATTAACATGTATAGGACTGCTTGCCATCTGGGGGAGGGGGTGGAGGGAGGGAGGGGAAAAATCGGAACAGAAGTGAGTTCAAAGGATAATGTAAAAAACTACCCAGGCATGGGCTTTGTCAATAAAAAGTTATAATTATTTTTTTAAAAAGGAAAAAAAAAGATATCGATGTGTGTGGATGCATAAGTATACATGTATATACCTCTATCTCTACACACACATGTATGTATTCTAAGAAGGAAGAAACAAAATCAATCTGTCCATTTGTGGCCTCCTCTGTCCTTCGTTGCTTTCAGAATTCTGGGTATTGCCATCAGTTTGACCGATGCTCTCAGAGAAGGGGGGAAGAACAATGCGTCTCATTGTCTCCTCACAGCCATGCTCTGACCTCCCAATGGCAGGTCTGCCTTCTAACAAATCTAACAAATCTAACAAAATTTAACTAGTAAAGTTAACTTTACTAGTAACTAGTAAACTAGTAAAGTAAAGTCAATCTGCTCAGTATGTGCCTGAGAAGAGCTGGCTGCCATTTTGCTCCTCTCTTGGCTACAGAGTGGGAGGTGACACATCCACAAGCTTCTCAATCATGACTTCAGAAATGAGACGTTGAAGTCTGTCTCTCTCCCTTCTGAGATCACTTTGTACTGTGAGGCGATTCAGGCCAGTTCCAATAGTCTGGTGATGGAGAGCCATCTGCATCCAGAGAGAGGGTTGCAGAAACTGAGTGTGGATCACAACAGGATATTTTCACCTTTGTTATTGTTGTTGTTTGCTTGTATTTTGTTTTCTTTCTCATTTTTTCTCCTTTTGATCTGATTTTTCATGTATGATAATTGTGGAAATAATGTATCGAAGAATTGTTTAACCTATATTGGATTACTTGCCATCTAGGAGAGGGGGTGGAGAAAGGAAGGGAAAACAACTGCAACACAAGGTTCTGCAAGGGTAAATGTTGAAAAGTATCCATGTATGTTTCGAAAACAAAAGCTTTATTTTTAAAAGGAAATTACTTATTTTATTACTTATTTTATATATTGTATTACTTATTGTATATTGACCTGAGTAGCTTCCTAAAAGTAGAGAGACAGCTTCCTTTTTACTTTGTAACTAACAAGCATTGTGTCTGTAGCAAGAACTTGATCAATGCTTGTTTTTTAGTTTTTGGCCAAATAATCCAACTTAAAGGCTTCCTCTTTTCTCTTTCTGTGCCTACTACCTTGCCCAGTTTCAGGCCCATAGTAAGCAATTGAGTGCTGGTTGAGTTGAATTAAATCAATGGGGTCCTCCAGGCTGGAGGGGCAGGGTCCTGGCATGGGAAGTAGTATGGGAGCAGGGCAGATGATGAGATCCCTGGGATGTAACTGCACAAATAAGCACTGGAGAGAAGTCAGAGCCCCCATCAAGGGCCAAACTTGCACTGGGACTGTCTTGGCCTGTCAGATTCTAGAAGCAGGTCTCCTTTAATTAACCTCCCCCCAAGATTGCCTTGCACCCTGCCCCTGCAAGTTTTTAGGGCCCAAGACTCATCATAAAAGGGAACAGAGACGATGTACAAAGCTACACAGAGGTTTTGTGGCAGACCTCGGACTAGAACCAGTCTTTCCATTTGATGAGTTCCTTGTCCAAGGTGCTCACCTACCTCTCCACCATCTCAAAGATTTTGATTCTTTTTTCTACTTCTGACAGTCTGTCACATTGTGTCCCAATGAAGCAGAGTCCCAGTGGCTTCTCCGGTCTCACCCTAAATTGAGGAGAACCTTTCCCTAAAGAAGTCCATGGGCTTAAGATCCCAACTCCCACTCTATTCTCCCAGGGTTTCCCACCCACTCACTCTCCTGATTTACAGCCTTAATTGCAGCAGCCTCCAGACACACTGCCGCCGAAAGGAACCAGTCTGACTAGGCCTGGGGCCACGAAACTGGCTCTGGGCTGCAGGAATGTGACCACCTCCTGTAGGTGTTTCCTCAGGAAGACTGGTACCTGGAGATGAGGGGGAAAGCTGCAGGGAGGTCAGGGAACTTGGCAACTCTGTACAGGTTCAGAAGGGATTCGGTACTGGAGGATCAGGGCAGAATGCTTACCCAAGAGAGACGGTGTGTGAGGATGGGCTTGGGATGTGCTGGAGGACATAAGCTCACCCAGAAGGGAACCTTTCTTTCCTTGTGCCTGCAATGTAGTAGGTACTTTATAAATGTAATTTGGGGGTAGCTTCCCCCTCCTTCCCCACTCTCATTTCCTGCCTGACACTATTCTCCCAAGCCTTCCTCCAGCTCCTGTTCACATGACACTTGGTACCTCCAGTCTATCTCCCAGGGACCCCCACGATTCTCCTTTCTCCCAGTCCAGAGAGGCTACAAGCTCAGATCTGAGCAGAGAATCCCCAGGAAGTAACACAGAGGGAAAGCCTAATCAGGAAAAAGCATGCCAGTGGAATCAGTGAACAGGTTCTATGGCTCTCGGAGTTCCTAGTGAATGAGGCTCCCAATAAAAATGACCAAGGGCCTAGAGAAACAGGGAGATGCGAGAATATCCCTGACCAAAGGAGAAGAATGGGCACTAAGTATCCCAAACTGTCTCCACGATCTAGCTCATAATAGGGCCCTGGGTCACCTTCTTAGGGAGGCAGGGAAAAGCAATACAAGAATGTAGCCGTCTGGGCCTGGAAAGATTTACACGAAATGATGCTGAGCGAAACATGTAGAACCAGGAATACACTAGACGTAGTAATAGAAAGATTGTGGATGATCGGTTATGAAAGACTTGGTTCTTAGCAGTTTAGTGATCCAAGACAATGCCAATAAACTTTGGATGGAAAACACCATCTGCCTCCAGAGAGAGAACTGTGGATACTGATTGTAAATCAATGCATGCTATATTCCCTTTTTTTGTTGCCTTTTTTTCCTTTTGTGGATGTTTCCCTTTTGTTTTGATTGTTGTCTCCCAACATGATGCATAAAGAAATGTGCATTTAAACAAAAATAAATACATGTATAACTAGAAAAAAAGTAAAACAATAAAAAATAAATTTCTGGACACTAATAATGATGATGATGTTTCTGGAATCACTTGGGTTATAGTTCAATTCAACAAACAAAAGTATGGTATTATGGCCTCCTGGATGGAGTGGACTTGGAGCGAGGAAAACCTGTGTTTAAATCTGGACTCAGACACTCTCTGGTTATGTGACCCTGAGCAAGTTACTTCATGTTTGAGCCTATGTCTTCGTCTGTAAAAGTAATAATAAAATAATTGTAATATTTTCTCTAAAGTGTAATATTCTCCTCTAAAATGTGATGTTCTCGGGGAGCAGGTTTCTTGGGGGGGTTCTGGAAGCAGCCTTAGTTTCAGTTCAGTAAATAATCACCTCAAATATTGTTAATGTCCAGATCCTTTATTTTCTCTTTCCTTCACTTGGGGCTTGGCTAGTTTTCTGGAAGGCTTCCGGATCTTGGTTTCAGTATTCTCCACAGGACAGCCTGCCACCACTTCTCTGTTCTGCCCAACTGCCATCTCTGGCTTGTGAATCTCCCAGAGTCAATTCTGGTGGAGGCTCCTCACTTATATTTGCTCTCTTAAAGGGGGTGAATCTTGTGGAACTATAATAAGTACTAAGTACATTAGTGAACTAGAGAACTGTTAAGTACCAGGCTAAATTAGATAACTGACTAGCACCTTGTAAGAATCCTAATAAATAACAACAACATTTTGAAAGTACTTTGAGATTTCAAAAGTACTTTACAAATATCATCTCATTTTATCCTCAAAACAACCCATTTTCCTGATGAGGAAACTGAAACAAAGAAGTGACTTGGTAAGTGTCTGTGCCACTTAACTGGGGATAAAAGCAATACTTTGCTCCTCACATTTGTTGTGAATTAGATAATATATACATAAAATATCTTGCAAACTTTAAATTGCTATAAAATATATGAAATAAAAAAATTGTTAGCAATCATTATTTGCTCAGTCAATTCACTCACTCATTAGTTTATTCATTCATTCATTTAGTTATTCAGTTTACCTTTGAGGATACTGGGTTTCCATGCCTTACCCAAGTTATAAGGACACTGGCCGCTCATTCTAGTTAACCTAGAAGTTTGCGCCCATTCTCTGCCCTTTCTGTTGCTCCCTCCCAAAAACATCCCTTCCCAGCCACCACATTTGTGGGATTTAGTATAGACAATCCATCTGCTCTAAGCCTACAATGATTCCAGAGTTCAAGCAACCCACTAGCTTTATTTATTGCAGTAACTGTAATCAATGTTGCTCTGCTCTCATTGCTCTTCAGTGATGGCAGCACCTGCTGCAAGAAGCTTGTGTGTTTATTTGGAACTATGTCCAAAGAGCTATCAAACTGTGCATACCCTTTGATCCAGCAGTGTTTCTACTGGATTTATATTTCAAAGAGATTTTAAAGGAGGGAAGGGATTCACATGTGCAAAAATGTTTGTGGCAGCCCTGTTTATAGTGGCAAGAAACTGGAAACTGAGTGCATGCCCATCAATTGGAGAATGGCTGAATATGTTATAGTATATGAATGTTATGGAATATTCTTGTTCTGTAAGAAACGATCAGCAGGATGAAAAAGAGAGGCCTGGAGAGACTTATAGGAACTGATGCTGAGTGAAATGAGCAGAACCAGGAGATCATTGTACAAGGCAACAATAAGATTATATGATGATCAATTTTGACAGCTGTGGCTCTCTTCAATAATGAGATGATTCATACTAGTTCCAATGATCTTGTGTTGAAGAGAGCCATCTACACCCAGAGAGAGGACTGTGGGAACTGAGTGTGGTTCACAACATAGCATTTGTACTCTTCTTCTTGTTGTTTGCCTTTTATTTTCTTTCTCTTTTTTTGTTTGATTTGATTTTTCTTGTGCAGCAAGATAATTGTATAAATATGTATGCATATATTAGATTTAACATATATTTCTACCATGTTTAACATATCAGACTACTTACCATCTAGGGGAGGGTTGAAGGAAAGGGGGGAAATTGAAATACAAAGTTTAGTAAGGGTTAATGTTGAAAATTTATTCATGAATATGTTTTGAAAACTAAAAGCTTTAATTAAAAAAGTAAAAAATAAAAATAAAAAGAAGCCTGTGCTTGTAACCCCCAGCTAGTGCTTTTCCTCTGAGACTCTCCTCCAATTTCACTGTCCATTTGCTTGTTTCTACATAATTGTATATACATTATTTTTGCACATTACCTACCTCATTAGGCTTTGAGCTCCCTGGGAGAAGGGCTGGTGTTTTGTCTTTCTTTGTATACCCGGGATTTGGCACAATGCCTGGCATACTGTTGGTGCTCAATCAATGAGAGCCCTTCCCTTTGTCTTCTTCAATTTATCCTCTCTTAATTTGTCTGTTCACAGCTGTTTGCATGTGGTCTCCCCCACTAGACCTAAATTTCTTTAAGATCAGGAACATATTTTTACCTGTCTTTGTATTCCCAATCCTAAACATAGTGCCTAGCACACAGTAGATGCTTAATAAATGACTGACAAGAACAGTCTACAATTATAGAGTCTGAAGTTTTAAAAGAGTATTCCTCATCTAAAACCAAAATAAAAACAAGTCAATACACAAAAACTCTCTGAGGCAGGTTGTTGATGGAATACATGGGAGAGCTGTTGGAATACATGGGAGCCACCTGACAGTGGCTGCTGGAGATCCAGGATGGATCTCCTCTTCTGAGAGGATGATACAAGGAGACTGAGAGGCAGTTGCTGTTCTCTGACCTCTCTGACTGAGAAGCTGTTGCATTGTCTGTCCTCTCTCCTCTTCCCTCTGCCTCCAATTTATCTCATTCCTAGTCCGCAACACCTGTGTCAGCAAAGGCTGCCCTGCAACTCCTTCAGATGTTAGGATCCACAGCTGTGGAGGCTCTCAGGGAATTGACCTGTCCCTTAACAGGTCGTGTAGGTTATATTAACAGTTTTACAATTCAGAGGGTCATACATAGTTCCAGAATTGGCAGGACCTCAGAGACCATGTAGTCTAAGTCTCTCATTTTACAAATGAGGAAACTGAGGCCCAGAAAAATTAAGTAAACTGCTCACAGTCACCCAGGTGCATAGCTGTAGAGATAGTATTTGAAGGCAAGTACTCTGACTCCAGATTCCTCCACACAGAATTGGGGGGGGGGGAGGAGGGGGAGATATAGGAAATCAAAAATGCATGTGGGCATAAATATAGGGATTGGGAATTCAATGTAATGGTTCTTAGTCATGACCCAGCGTTCTTTCTCTGGGCGTAGCTGGTTCAGTTCATTCCTGCTCCATTGGAGATGATTTGATTGATCTCATTGCTGAGGATGGCCTGGTCCATCAGAACTGAACCAAATATATTTGTAAAAAACAAAAAAATCCCAAACTTTAGAAACCTTAAAATGTCTACAGAAATATAAATGATAGCAATTCTAAAGATAAATGCTTGTTATTATTATTTGGTTATTATTATCAAAGAACCTTACATTTGAATTCCATTTTCTACTTATTCCATCTGTGATCTGGGTGAAGTCCACACCTTTTCTGGGACTCATTCATTCAACTACAAAATATCTCGTGACACCCCTTTGGGCTCTCTCCAAGCTCCTTGAAGTCTGGATCTCCGCCCTCATCCTCAATGGAAGTCTTCAAGTGAAGGAAGAGGGCTCCAGGGTGATAATGCTGTTATGACACGGCCATTAAGAGTTCCCCAAAACCAGACCCTCTCTCCCCTTTCTGGCCTTATGCCATGATACCATATACAGGGTTCTCTGGGTATCTGAAGAAAGAAGGCTTAGGAGGAATGGGAGGCTGGCATATAATACATGAAAGAGAATCATGACTAAGAGGGATGAAAAGGATTCTATCTGTCCCCAGAAAGAAGAATGAGGTACAAGGGATAAAGATTGTAGGGAGGCTGAATATGCCTCACTCTCAGAAAGAATTAGTCAAGGATGGAAGGGTACTGAGCTCCCTGTCGCTAAAAGTATTTGACCAAAGGATGCATAATGAATGCCCTCTGTCAGGGAGATTAAGAATGGTTGACAGTATTGGGGATGGAGGGAGGCTGCATTAGATGCTCTGTAAAATGGATTTGGGAAGGCCTGATGGCTGTTCACACCATGGATGGGACATTCAGAGATTTGGGGGCAGCAATCTAGCTTCAGGAGGAGTACTGGGAAGCCAGGGAGAGAACCAGAAGCCAAACATTGTGGGAAAGATGAGGCAAGAGGAGTCCAGTAACTAAGGAGCCAGAGATCCAGGCCAGGAAGTAACTGCAAGACTGGCTAAGTACTGAAATAGGGAGCTACCTGCTGAGACAGATCTTGGATCGGGCTAGCCCAAAGGAACTGGCCTTGGGAACAAGTGAGAAGCCTCCAGGGGACAATTCAGGAGCCTGTGAGAATCCAGAGAGAGAAAGGCTCGACTTTCTTGGCCACTCAGTCATGTGTTGTCCCATTTCCTTCAGTCCTATAATGGAGTCTGGGCTAGCTCCCAGTATGGTCCCACTTAATACAAGTGAGGCAAGAACTTTTGCTTAAAAGTGTCATTGACTGGCCCAGGAACCAACTCAGATTCTTGACAGGATCTCCTGAGGCTCCAACTCCTCCCTCAGGTTCACATCTAAGGACCAGTCCATTAGCAACCTGAGCAAGCGGAAGCTGCCCTGGGCTGAATCATGCTGTATTCCCTCAGACCTGCTCTCCTCCTCCTTTCCCTGCTAGCTAAGTAAACCTCTCTTGGTGAGGTGCCAACTCTTCTAGGAGGATCTCATTTCATTCCAACATTGAACCCAAACTTCCAGGAAACTGGGCAGAATCCGGTTCAGCTACCCCCACCCCCAATCTGGGGGAGGCGAATTCCCCAGGATCTTCTAGGCATGGACCATTCAAGGTCCTGGAAGCAGAATCCAGCAAAATGGAGAAACAGTTTGATTCCAAAGAGAAACTTAATGGGAATTATCAAACACATGCTCTACCAGTCAAAATCTTAGCTCAACATATGAATCTTAAAATTCTAAATAAATTAGATATTACTGTTTACTTATTAAATGACAATAGCCATTAGAAGCTTCATCCTAAAATACAAGACCCTGGAGAGAAAGTGGTGATAGATTAGCAGTCAGCACATTTGCCAGCTTCGCAGGCCTTTCCTGGACACAAAGTCATGGAGTCTTCTCAAGAGATGAAGAAGGGATATGATCGATACTCTTTTGTGCATTATCCAAAACGGAAGTTACGGCAGACACAGATGCATACACTTAATATGCACACACACAAACACACAGAGAACATATACCTACACACTAAGACCACCGTGGTACTCAGAATCTTTTCCAAGTCAGTGATAAAGTCTTAAACAATGGGGGGCAACCACAGAACCACAAATGTCTATGACTTAAGTCCCTCATTCAACCACTTCTGAATCTGTATCATCACCTGGTCCACAGAGCTCTCTCTCCTCCACATGAATGGCATTGAATGCTTTAATAAAATCTATTTAAAGGTATATGTGCAAGGAATGGTGGTTGGGAAGAGTTTGGCGCTCGGGAGTCACAGCGATGGTGAGTCTATTCCCAGAGCAAGAGAGAAAAAGGGTTGGGAGACGACCATTTACAAGTTAACAAGGAATATGAAAAGATGTTTTCTGAGGCTGAATGGGATATAAAGTGTGATCAGTGCAGGGACATGGGGGTAAATGTTTAACAACCAAGCCGCCAGAAAAGATTTCTAAAAATCCACATCTGATATACTTTCAGGTTAAATTTCTACCACTTTCTTAAATCTAGACAATCACTTCTTAATCACCGAACACTAAATGATATAACTATTGGCTCTCAAACCGGTTCAAGCTACCTGCATCACCTCCTGGCAAATAGGTATTGGATCCTACTCAATCACCAATCTGCACAGCTAAGCCCAAGTTACTGTTCAGCCAGTCACGCCTGACTCTTCGTGACCCCATTTGAGGTTTCTGGCAGCGACACCACACCGGCGTGGTTGGCCATTCCCTTCTCCAGCTCCTTTTGCAGATAAGGAAACTGAAGCAGACAAGAGTTAAGTAACCTGCCCAGAGTCACACAGCAGTTTGGAGGTAGGATCTGAACTCTTGAAGAGAGGTCCTGATTCTGAGCCCTGTACTCTTTCCACTGAGCCACCTAACTGTCCAAGGGGGAATCCTAAAGGAGAGGGACTGGGGATGGGAATCTCGTGCTTTCCAAAGGCCAGGTCCAGGGAGAAGCTGCTATCTGTGGGGACAAGCGTGGCTAAGGGGGTATGACCTGCTCCTGATGGAGCTCACTAGCTCTCTGCCAGTCACAGGCTCTTCCTTTCTGCTGCTCTTGCAAGTTTGCTCCTCAACCCTCCCCCGCAAAAGCTTCAGACCAAACCTTATCTCCATTCTAAGCTGTGCTAACAAAAGAACATTTTTTTTTTTTTTAAATCTGGGATGTCCTGTTCTTATTTTTGAATAGCAAGCCTCCTCCTTAACTCAGTTCCCATGACTCCCTGGGGAATTTGACTCCCAGAGAGCTTTATCTACCCATGATCCAAATGCATTCTTTTAACATGGGACTCATAGGGAACATTCCTGAACTGGCTGGATCCAAGTGAGGGAGGGGACGTCTCTCTAGGGCTCTGTCCAGTAGCTAACTGGCATGTGTTGGGATATTGTCAAGGGCAGTAGGGGAGACCCTCATAATAGCCTAGTACCTGTGGCTGGACAGGTAGCTCCTACAAACTGTTGGAAAGACTTCAGGTTGATGTGAGAGCCTTTATTGCTGGGGTTCAGTCATTTTCAATCGAGTCTGGCTACTTGTGAGCCCATTTGGGATTTTCTTGGCATAGATCCGGGAGTAGTTTGCCATTTCCTTCTCTTATAGGAAATTGAGGCAAATAAGATTAAGTGACAGGTCCAGGGTCAGCCAGCTGGTCTGAGGTCGGATCTGAACTCAGAAAGATCCAGCCTTCCTGACTCCTGACCTGGTGCTCTGTGGTATCCCCCGGTGGTCCTGTAGGGGGGGCAGTGTGTTATTTTTTATTTTCCCTTATCAAGAAAAGATAGAAACTGCCTATGGGCTATCTGGAGGAGAAGGGAGGAAAGAAGGAGAGGGAAAGGGAAGAGGAGGCTACTGAGCTGGAAAGGCCTTAAGGCATAAGAAGAACCAGACAAGTCAGTTCTCTGAACCTGCCCTGCCAGTCCAGCCCAGGGGCCAGGAAGGCGGAGGGAGCTCAGGGGTTTGGCTGGAGTTTCAGGGATGACAGCTGGTTAGCAAAAGGAAGGAAAAGGCAAAGCCCTGAAATAAAGGCAGAGGGATTCATTCTCCTGTGGGATCATAAAGGCTGCCTTTTACAAAGAAGCAAACTGAGGCTCAGGATGGTCTAGTCAGAGTCACAAGGAGGAGCCTAAAATAAGGCACCGACTGCCCCAAGCTCTCTTCTAGATTAAGAGCTGGTTATTGTAGCAGTACTATAGTAACACGACACTTGAGCTCTCCGAAAACTGGCTCAGAGATTGCCTCGGACCCAGAGCCCAGCACTGCCATGCCTGATACATAGTAGGTGCTTCATCAGTGCCAACTGTCTGATAGGTGAGTGGATTGATGGCCTAGACTGGGAGGAAATAATAAAAATAATAACTTCACCATTAAAAGCTACCACAGTAACAGAGAAGACTGAGACACAAACTCAGAAGACGACAATAGAATAAAAACACCTACAACCAAAGCTTCAAAGAAAAATACTAGTTGGACACAGATCCCAACAAGAATTCCTAGAAGAGTTAAAGAGATAAGTGGTAGAGGAAGAATTGGGAAAAGCAATTGGTGTAATGAAATAAAATTAATTTTAAAAAAATTAACAATTTGGTTTAAAAAAGTGATAATTAGGTGAAAAAAAAATCTGGAGAAAATGACACTTTAAAAAATAGAATTGGAGTAGTGAGAAAAGCAGCACAAAAATCCACTAAAGAAAAATTTCCTCGAAAAGCAGAAGTAGTCAAATGGGAAGGGAGGCACAAAAGCTCAATGAAGACAATTTCTAAAAATTGGAATTGGGCAAATGGAAGCTAATGATTGATTGCATGAGACATTAAGCAGCAATAAGACAAAACCAAAAGAATGAAAAAAATAAAAAATGTGAAATGTTTTGTTAAAAAAAAACTATCCTGTAAAATGGAGAGATCATTTAAAAATTACTAAACTGCCTGAAAGCCATGTTAAAAAAAAAAAAAAGCCAGATATATTTCAATAAATTATCTTGATAATCTTAAGTCCAGAAAGGACTCCGGGTACGCCTCTTGAAAGAGATACCAGAGAAATCTTATATAATCCAGGCATATTATAGCCAAATTTCAGAACTCACAGGTCAAGGAGAAAATATTGCAAACAGACCAAAGAAACAATTCAAACACTGTAGAGCCACAATTGGGATCATACAAGGTTATGTAGTAGGTTATAATTATCTCCTTTTCCATTATTACCTCACTTTTACAGGTGAGGAAACTGAGTCAATGAGAAGAAGTCAAGTGGCTTTCCCAAGATCACAGATCTGAGGCCAAGTTTGAATTCAGTTCTTTCAGACTCCCCATTCAGGGCTCTACCCATTTCTCGCCAAGAAGCCTCTAGTAAGGATCCCAAGATTTGGGGGGGAGAGCTGCCCCAGCCACATGGAGAGGTCATACTCATCTCTCTTGCACTCAGTGAAAAAGCTTTTAAGTGCCTTCCAAGCCCAGGCCCTGCGACCTCAATCCAAATCAGAGGCTACCAGATCTCTCACCAAAAAAAGGAAGGAAAAGATGCGGTCAGTGGGTGCCCAGTCACTGTGTCCAGCAGGGCATCTGGCTAACAATACTGCCCACCTCCCAGGGGCGCTCCTGAGGCCCACTCCATAAGGGCATTCTTGATACCCACCTCATTGGTGCTTGTGATACCCACTTACAGGGGTAACCCTAAGGACCCTCACTGATGCCCACTGCACAGAGCACTTGTATTGCCCCCCACACAGGGCGCTGGTGATGCCCCCCCAACAGGGAACTCGTGGTGCCCATCCCATAAGGACCCTCAGTGATGCCCACCGCACAGGGTGCTCGTCATGCCCCCCCACAGGGCGCTGGTGATGCCCCCCCACAGGGCACTGGTGATGCCCCCCACAGGGCACTCATGATGCCCATCCCATAAGGACCCTCAGTGATGCCCACCGCACAGGGTGCTCGTCATGCCCCCCCACAGGGCGCTGGTGATGCCCCCCACAGGGCACTCATGATGCCCATCCCATAAGGACCCTCAGTGATGCCCACCGCACAGGGTGCTCGTCATGCCCCCCCACAGGGCGCTGGTGATGCCCCCCCACAGGGCGCTGGTGATGCCCCCCCACAGGGCGCTGGTGATGCCCCCCACAGGGCACTCATGATGCCCATCCCATAAGGACCCTCAGTGATGCCCACCGCACAGGGTGCTCGTCATGCCCCCCCACAGGGCGCTGGTGATGCCCCCCACAGGGCACTCATGATGCCCATCCCATAAGGACCCTCAGTGATGCCCGCCGCACAGGGCGCTGTGAGAGCCAAGCAAGCTTCTATGGGGAGGAACGCAGGGCTTGGGCATCTTGGAAGCCCCAGGTGCGCTTCAGCTTTGGCTCAGCCAAATAAGAAGTAAACCCAGCTCCCTGGAAGGGTGCGAGGTAAGAATGCACACGCTTCCCCGGGAGCAGGGGGCTGGGCCTAGGCCAAGCAGGAGAAAAGCAGGGGGCTTGCGCCCTTCGGGACGTGACCCCCGCCCCTTTGTGGTGACCGCGGCAGAAGCAGGAAGGCGGAGGCAGCCCCCCCTCTCCCCCGCCCCCCCCCAGGGTCCGGCGGCCGCAGCCTGCCAGTGACCACTCTCCGTGCGGCCAGGCCGGGCCTCCCCATCCAGGGCCCCCGGCTTTCTGCTCCCCCCCCCCCACCTCCTGGGGATCGCCGTCAGAAGCCGGGGCCGCGGGGACTCCGGGTCCTCCTGCAGCCGTTCCGTCTGAGTGGGGAAATCCCAGTGTGGAAACTCCCTCCGCCAAGTTGGGGAACTCCCAGGGTGGAAACTCCCTAGAAGGGGGGGGGGGGGATTCTTCAGCTGGAAACTCCCTGGGCCCGGGAGGGAGAAGCGGGAGAGCGGAAACCTCCCCTCCCCCCGCACCCGCACAGCCCCGGGCGCTGGCTGAAGCGGCCTCCGGGAGAGCCTCCGGCCCGGCTTCCATGCCCCCCCCCTGCAGCGAGCGCCCCACGGCTCGAGGGGTCTCCCCCCTTCCCCCCCCCCCCCCCCCCCCCCCGCCCTGCCCAGGCAAGGCCGGCCTCGGGCCGGGAAGGGGAAGGGGCGCCTGCTGGGCAAAGGGGCCAGAAAGGGGATGAGCCCGGGGACAGGCCAAGGTCCCCTCTGCCCCCACCCGCTGGGGCTCGCGGGCTGGGGGGGGGGGGGCGACAGGGAAACCGCGGCGACCGGGGGCGGGGTCCGGGCCCCCCCCCCCCCCCCCCCCGGGGCTGGCACGGAGGGAGGGAGGCTCGCAGGCGGGGCCCCAGGCGGGAGCGGGAGGGAGGGGGCGGGGCGAGCGGGGAGAGACGCCACGCGCGGGGGCGGGGAGGGACCCGCGGTCGCCCTGTCTCTCTCTCTCATTGGCGGAGCGTGTTTGGGGGCGGGGCTCTGCCGCTCGCGCTCGTTCTCGCCGCGGCTCTCGCGGTGCTTGGGTCGCGGACGCCCAGGTCGGAGCCTCCGGAGCTCGCTGGCTGCGCCCAGGCCTGAGGAGGCGCTGCCGACCCCCGAGGGGCGGAGGTGAGTCCCCGCGGCCGGGCCGGGGTGCGCGGGCTCGGCCGTCCTCGGGCCCAGGCCGCGCGCCCGCCTCGGAGCCGCGTCCAGGCCCCCGCGCTGCGTCTGGGCGGGGAAACTGAGGCCCGCGGGCCGGGCCCGGGAGGGGCTGGGGGCGACGCCCGCGGCCTTCTTGTGACCCGGACAGGCCCCAGGCCCCGTGGGGAAACAGGCCCTGCACGAGGCGCCTGGTGGCTAGTCAGTGGCCCCGGTGGGTGCGACGCCGGCCAGGCTGCCCCTCCCCTCGGGGCCGAGGTCGGGTCCGGCCCGGGTCCGGTGCCGCCGATCCCCGGGGCTCCGAGCCAGCTGCCCGGGACCCTCAGGCTCGTCCTCCGGCGGAGCGGGGCGCGCTTGGAGCCTGCTGGGGGCCTTCTGGGGAGGGGTCTTCCCCTTCCCCCAGGCCCGGGGGAGGGGCAGCCAGGCCGGGACGGCCCGGCCCCGCCCCGCCCCGCCCCGGGGAGCCCCCGAGATGAAATCTGGGCCAGCGCGGGGAGGGGAGGGGAGCTGGGGAGGGGGCGTTGTCGGGGGGGGGGGGCAGCCTGCGAAACCCTGCTTTCCCTGTGTCCCACCCTTAGTCCGGCCACCCCGCCAGGGACCTCCCAACCCCCCGGCACGGGGAACCCCATCTCTGGGTGGGAAACCACCCCAGAAAGCAGTCCCAACCCTGGAGGCCGGGGCAGGGGGGCCCCCGATTTCCGGGATCTTTGTCTCCCGTAAGGAGGCCTCGAGTCCCCCTGGCCTGAGGATGGGCCTGGCCGTCCCAGGCCTGTGAGAGTGAGGGGCGGGGGCGGCCCCCTGGGGAGAGGATGCTGGGAGCCTTAGAGACCCCGGCCCCCGTGAGGCTGAGGGGCGAGGAGCAGCCCCCTGGGGAGAGGCTGGAGGAGCCAGTGATGGGAGGGATGGGCTTATCCTCAGGGTGGCCCTGCAGTAATCAGGCTCCTGTTGTTTCCCAGGTGCTCTGCCGGGCACCAGGGATGTGGTAGATAGAGTGGATGCTACTAAAAGGAGGACTTGACAGTTGGCGCCTTGAGAGCCTAAGTTTCCCAGAGGGACAGGAACTGAAAGCAGCTGAGGGGAGAGTGGAGGGTGACGTTTGTCGGCACTGAGCAGTTGGAGCAGTTGGAGCAGTTGGAGCGGGAGATCCCTGGAAGAATGGACCAAAGGTCTTGGCAAAGAAGTGACAGGGACAGAACCCAGGGCAATTCCAGGAGGATTTGCCTTTGGAGGAGTAAAGGGTCCCCTTCCCCCGAGATGGGCGCTTTGTCAAAGAAGCCTCAGGCTCTTAGGGGACAGTCATCGAGGAAGGTGGAGGTGGGGGGGGGGGTCCCAAGGACATAGAGGGCAGACAGAAGTTGGAGGTAACCAAGGGGCACATTTGAGTTCGAATTAAAAAAAAAAAAAAAAAAAAAAAAACACCTGGTGTCTCAAGCTGCCCAAAGATAAGATCTCCTTGGCCTCTGGGGCCAAAGCCATTGGACAAGCTGGTTCAGGATGCATTTGGAGGCTTGCCATGGAGCATGATTGGGGGAGGGTGTCAGAGCCCAGTGCTGGGGTTCTTTTTGGTAGCAGGACCCCCTGGGACAGGCTGGTGAAGCCTGGGGACTCAATTTTTTTTTTTTTAATTTCATAATCGAAGGAAACACTAAATGTCACTTAGAGCTTAGCGAATTTGAAGGTGTCATCATTGTCAAGCACCAATGAAGTCTTCTGGGGTGATGTACCCTAAATTTGTGGCAGATAAAAACCAGCTCCTTTGGATGACTTCTGCTAGTGGAACAGCCTCTAGGGGGAAGAAATTGGTCACTGGGAATTTGCTCCAGCTGGCAATTAATGGGAGAAGTCCTAAGAGGGGTGTTAGTGCAGTAGCTAGGGAATTGTCCACAAGGCTGGGCTGTGTGTGGATATAATAAAGCCCGGTTTAAAAGGAGGGGAGGGGCCATCATTAGGAAGGGGAAGGAAATCAGCATTAGGCACCTACTGGGTGTACCGGGACCTATTGTGTGCCTGGCATCTTGCCATGCATTCTACAAATAGTATTTCATTTGATTCTTACAACCACCTTGGGCGGTGGATATTATTATGATCTCCACTTTTACCCTTGGAAACAGAAGCAGGCAGCTTAAATGACTTACCCAGAGTCACACAGCTGGATTAGAACTCCTATCCCTTCCTACTGAATTTCTCTCCCCTGGGCCATCTCACTGCCTAAAAACTGCCTTGTATAGCAGGATGCTTGACATTGGGACAGTGCCCACTTCAGCCTCTCTGTGTTTGGCCTGTCACCTGTGAAAGAGATCTGTCCAGCCCCAGTGAGTTTTGATTTGGGATGGGGGGGAGGAGGAGGGGCCAGGATCTAGTGTGAATTTTGGGGGACCAGGAAAGAAGCCAGTTCAGAAGGTGATAATGAGAGTGTTACAAGGAATAATCAAGGGAGAACATATCAGAGGGAATGATGGGAAGGCAAAGAAGATGGCCAGGGGGGTAGTTAGACACCAGGCAGTTCTCAGCCCAGTGAGAGCTTAGGGTGCCTTTGGAAGGAATCTTTACAGGATTCTGTTACTGGGAACCTGATCTAATTGTGCAGCTTTCCATTTGTGTTTAGAAAGTCCTGGGTAATTGAAGGTTGGATTGGCCAGTGGGCAGAAGACTAGATTCTCAGCCCGGCCTCATGACTCATTCTGGTGTGCGAAGAGGACTCCATCTCTCTCCAGTGCCCTCGGCTACTCAGCCAGCCTCTGAATTACCAGGAGTTGAGATCTCTGTGGGTGGAGGAAGTTTTCCTGCTCTCAGAAGTCTCTGGGGGGAAGGGGGTGGCCATGTGTAATGCTCAATTTTATTTACTTTATTTTTTTTTTTTTTTTGCCTTATAGGGGATAAATCCTCCAGAAAGGCTGATCTCTTTGTAATAAAAGAGGAAGCAAGAATGTTGAGGTTCATAGCAGTGCTAAAAGAAGCCAGGCCTGCTTGAGGAGTTGGGGAAGTTGGGGGGAATCTGGTCACTGAGGAATAAAAACAATCCTAGCCCAAGATTTAGCTGGGGCTGCAGAACTGCCCTGGAGAATCGGGCCCCGAGGATCCCCAGACCCTGTTCTTCCTTAGGCCTCATCTTTGTAGTCCCCTTTCCTCATCCTGCTTTCATCATGTCTGCTCTCCGACCTGGATCCCTGCCCTTTTGCCCCATCCATTCTCAAGTGCTTTAGATCCTCTTTGAGAGTTTTAATAGCACACACTGGGGGGAGGGAGGGAGGTCGTTCCAGTGCATACCATTCAAGAGAATGGAGCTTTGATCCCCAGTGCCAAGCTAGCTCTTGTGTGTTTTTCTTGAGAACTTCTCGGGGTTGTAATCTGTCTCCTTTTTGGCTTGGCTGTTACCTCTGGTCAGGGCCCTCTTCTGATAAGCTTAATAATAAGGTTAAGTGGTTCCAATGGTAAATCTGAGTGTGACTGCCCAGGGCCTGCCCCTTGTCCCATTCCCTGGAATCCTAATCTCCTTGACTCTTTCTAAGTCTGGCTTACTCAGTTTCCTCTTGGGCTTCAGGTCTAAGTTGTAGGTTGCCTCATTCACCTTCTTTCAGAAAGCACTTTTGGTTCTACAATAATGAACTCAGCTAGATTATTATATATCACCTTGGAGCCTGGGAAGGAAACCTCCTTTCTGAAGGATTTGATTTTTCTCCAGAAGGTTTTAAAAATACATATGAAATATTACACATTGTCACTATCCCTTCTGCCAGGGATTTCATCTGTACAGGAAAATTCCCTCCACCCACACAGATCTCAACTTGTGGGTATTTTAGAGCTATCATTTATAAAGTGCTGTAATACATATGCTATCTCTTCTGAGTCTTACGACAACCTTATAAAGCAGGTGCTGTTATCTCCCTATTTCACAGGGTGGTGAACTGAGGTTGAGAAGCTGAATGATTTGCCCAGTCAGTTACAGCATTGTCTAAGATGGGATTTGAACTCAGATCTTCCTGCCTGCAGGTCCGATGTCATTTAGAGATATATTTAAGAGGCAGTAGAGTGGCACATAGGGTAGAGAGCTGGCCCTGGAGTCAGGAAACTTCAGTCACTTTCTTGCAGTGGGACCCTAAGCAGGTGTGCCTATCCCCTTCCTGCCTCAATTTCCTCATCATTGAAATGGGGATAATAATAATAGTGTCTACTTCCCAAGATTGTAGATGAAATGATGTTTGTTAAATAACTGCTGGCTACTGTTTTTACTTCTTGAGGAGATCTTAGGTTATATCCCTGGAAGTGCACTATTGGACACTCACGCTCTTGCTGATGTTGCTTCCTCTGCCTGTATCATCGATTAAAGACCCTTTTCTAGAGACTGAGAAGCAAGCCCCAATCTCCACGTCATGAAGCCAGAGCTTTGCATTTGCTTTGACCCTTTGTTAGTCCTTATGTGCCCATCCCAGATGGCTGATGCCAGCGGGGCCTCTCAGCCAGTCAACTTTCCTCCATAGAGGCCATGTACAACCTCTGCCCTTCTCCCAACCCCTTAGATTCGGGTTTATTAGAATCCAGGTTTGCAACTAGAAAAATTCTTCACAGAACATGGTGATGGGAGTCTTTCCAGACTCTAACAGTCTGACAGAGAGTCTAACAGAATAATCTAGTAAAACATTTCACAAGAAAAGTCCCTCAAATGAATTAATACTACCCATCTCAAGAGCTTTAGAGGGGCCTGAGCTCCCTTCCAGGATTCTCCTCTGCTCCTTCCCCCTCTCCCAACCCTCCCATCTTCTCTTCCTTTTCCTCTTCTTACCCCTCTCCCTGTTCCATCCTCTCGTTCTCATCCTCTTCTTTCTCCAAAACCACACTTCTCTGAAGATCGCTATTCAAAAAACTTACCTTACTCAATTTGAGCTTATTGCTTTCTCGTCACTTTAGTTATAAACTTGCTGTTTCTAGCAGGCTGGGAGGTAGCTGCCACAATGAAAACACATGTGTTTCTCCTGCAGTGAGAGAGACCAGTGGCTTTTCAGAAGGGCAGCTAGGAGCTTTCAGAAGTCCCATGCATGCTCTTGGCTGAGCCCGGATCTGCCCATTACCTTGAAAACTAAATTAAAAGGGAAAACTCTGCATCAACAACATCACAATTTACTGGAACCAAATGTAGGGAAGACTTTGTTGGAAGCAGAGGAAATCCTATATAAAGTATATAAGGAATGAAACATATGGGAGAGAGAGGACATGATCTTCATAGAGGGTGTAGCTAGTGGCTTGGCAGAATCCAGGGACTCATCCCCTTTCTTACAGCAGGATACTTTGGGCACATGATCACCCCCTTTTCTGGAAGTAAAAAGTAAAACATTTTCCCCCATATGTGTTCCCAGATCCCTTGAAATCTTTTGTGGGGCTCCAGAGGGCTGGTCCTGGGCTGAGGAAGACCTAGTTAGTCTCTAGCGCTGGCTGGCTCTGAGGGCTTGACTGTGGGACCAGTCACAACTTCAGTGCCTCAGGCCCCTCTGAAACACTTCAACTTGTGAGTGAATTGCTATAGTTTGCAGCTGTGAATGAAAGAAATCCTTAGAGTTTTGAATGGAGATGAAATTACAAGGCTAGATTGGGAGGGGGAAAAAATAAACTTTTGCAAACCTCTCTCCTTCCCATCTGTTGGAAAAGTTGGTTCTTTTCTTCAACTTGTATGAAACCCTAGAACATACAATTGAGCAGGAACTCAATAAACAGGAAGTGACATCTTTAATGGATGGTTAGGAGGGGCACTGAAAGGGGATAATTTGGGGTTAGAATTTAGCCGTTTCTGTTTAGTGCAAACTCTGCTAGGCCATCCTGGAAATCTTTGGTCAGAGCACAGAAATGGGAGCCAGGTAACACTAAACTGCATAAGATCAGTTCTACTTCTTCCAAACGCTCTGTAATAATAGCAATAACTGGTAGAGCACTTTATGGTTTGCAAAGTGCTTTACCTCAATTATATGATTCTGAGCGCAGCTGCCAGACAGATGCCCTTATTTATTATCCATAAGTTCAGTGACTTGCCCAGAGTCATACTGGTGAGTGGGCCTACCACACAATTTGCATTCAGGTTTCCTTCCAGTCTCCAGTCGATCTTCTGGGGTGCAATTGAGCTGCCAGCTTTACCTTGGTGGGTTTCACCTCATCTGTAAAATGAGTTGAAGATCCTTCTAGCTCTAAAAAGGTATGAAATGAGGCTGGGCGGAAGGGGACTATGGGATGGGCCAAGAGAATAGTTTCCATTCTTTCAAAATAAGAATAATGTGGAAGAATGGGTAATGACATATTGATCAGAATATTTGTCACTCTGCATCCTCTTGAAATAGATATTTTAGCCAATCTTTGCCAAATGCTCACATTTTTAATCGGGGGGGAAGTGGTGATCTTTGTATAGCAGTTTTAAAGCTCGAGATGAAGAGCTGGCCTTCATTCAGCCGAGAGAATTTCCATAGAGAAGGTTTTGCTGTGATTGTCATGTGACCACTTAGGCACTACTTTAGCTTGACAACATTGTCAGGACACAGATTACTATCTGACCGGAATCTGATCCAAAATAGGACCTGTCCTGACATGATGTTCCTGTGTCCTCCTAGACCCTCTAGGATAAAGTACCAATTTGATGAATAAATTGACATCTTGAATTGAATAATTTATGAGTAATCATTTTCATCTTCCAGGATGCCTATCAGAAGTATTAGTTTTGTTACCGAGAGAGAGATGTTATGGTGAAGGATAGTCAGACTGTAAAACCCTGATAGCCAGAAAAAGGAGAATGCTTGCCTTCCCATTGGGCGTTCCAGGAGGACGGAGTTGTGCCATATCACTCAAATATGCAGCCAAAGGAGGGTATCATCTTGTTTGGATAGCACAGTGGTAGTGTGACAGGCCCGAACTCACACTTAGCTGTGTCATTTTGACTTTTGCTCCTTATTCACAGTTGAGAAGACAGTGATGACATCTCACAGACTTGTTACAAGGATCAAATGAGATAATATTTGTGATCCACTAGGCCGGTACCTGTTTTTATACTCCTAGCACTGAATCAAGATCATTTTCCCTCCAATACCAGTCTTGTGACAGGGACTCAGAAGACTCAGTGATAAGGGAAGCTATTGCCTCCTAAAGCTGCCGGGGGGGGAGGGGAGGGACTTTTTAAAAAATTGTGCCTATTGAGTGGCCCAACTCGATAGCATCACTTTGAGGATCTCCTCAGCTAGCAGAAGAGAAGGAAGACAGTACTGAAGAGATGAAAGCTAGCACAGGACTGGGCTAGGTCATAGAAAGGAGAGTCTGGGTTGGGGTCACATTGCCCATGTCCTATCTCCTACAGAGTCAGTCTATAAACTTGAATTTCCTATGTGGTTCCAGGCACAGTGCCAGTCTAGGTACCAGAAGCCACATTTTCTCAGCACTCCTGAGCCAAAATACCTGGAATGTTGACCAGGAGGTGACAGTTCTGTTGGCATTTTTGGGGGAGGGAGAGCCCTACAGGGGAGGAGAGCCATGGAGCAGCTTGAAGCGAATATCGGGGAACTGTTAGGTGTGTTCTAGTCCAGGATAGGTTCCATGAGAAGGCTACTTAGGGCTGTTCCGGTTTGGAAGTGCTGTGCACTCAGGTGGCTAGTGAACTACAGGGCCTAATGGAAAGACTGATTTGTTAGGTATTCCTGAGGCTTGATGGATTGGGATGGAGGACTGGAATTTGCTCTTGTGAAGGTGTGGATCTGGTTGAGAAGAAACAATAAAAAAGGCAGCAGGGTAGAGATGGATGCATCCTCTGTGGGTCGGTTCCAAAATGCATGGAGAAAGCAGGAGCTGTGTTTGTCAAAGAACCATATCTTGGCCTTCCTGGCACAGAGACATCAGAGGGATAGTGGGCTCTGAGGCTCTTTCTGAATATCAACTTGTACCCTGCCAGTAGCTGAACAGTGGAGAAATGGCCAACATTATTCTCTTCTCCTTTCCCTTTGGTGCCATAGTCAAGAACTACCCTTTGTTTTTGAACATCTCCTCTGCTTCCTGGGCTGACTTCTCAGTATTTTTTTGTCTGTGGTTTCCTACTCCTCTTTCTCCTGAAACCTTTAAAATCTACTTTCCACAAATCTTGAGTCTGTGTCACATCATGCCTGGAACTTTCTTGACTTCTCTGGCATAAATCCTGAGATTTCCTTCCAGAACTCCACCCCCATAAACCCAGTTTTGGAAATACTGCCTTAGGATTTGAACATAAGTGATTGATTTGGCTTTTACAAATTTGGTGGGGGAAGGGAGTGTTGATGAATATTACCAATGTTGTGCTCCCCCCCAAAAAAAATTATTTAAGCATAGTTTAAAATATGAAAATAAGAATTTCAGAGGACAATAAAGACAAACAGGATACTTTTGAAAATAATTCCTCTCCCTCTCCCCCATTAACGCTGAGTATATGACACTTTTTTTTCAGAGTCTACACAATATTCATTTACAGTTTCATATGCCATATATAACCCTTTTCCTATTTTAATTTGTAAGTAGAAATGACCTCTTTTGGGATGTTTGTAAAATTCAGAATAAAAATCTTAAAACAAGGAAGAAATCATTGATAATTTTATAAATATTCACTATATGCCAGGCACTATGCTAAATGGTAGCAGTGAGAAGAATAACCCTGCTCTCAGGAAGCATTCATTCTAATTGGGAAAACAACAATAATTAGGTACATATAGGACACATCCATACACGTACATGTATGTGTGTTTGAGCACCTTAGGTAGAAAAGAGTCTGAAAAAGAAAGGCATTTGCTGATCACGGTCAAAAGAAAGTCTTGCAGAAGGTAGAATTAAAGGAAGACAGGGGCAGCTAGGTGATGCAGTGGATAGAGCACCAGCCCTAAAGTCAGGTAGACCTGAGTTAAAATCTGGCTTCAGACACTTAACATTTTTTAGCTGTGTGACCCTGGGCAAGTCACAACCCCAGTTGACTCAGCAGAAAAACAAAACAAAACAATAAGGGGATAGACAAACTTGGAGGGGGAGGACAAGGGACAGAGAGCTGTATCACATAAGAGCAAGATATAAGTGGGCCAGTAGACGTGTGGTGAGGAGGTGGAAAGAATAAGTTAAGGTTTTAGAAGACTGGAAAGATAGAAAGGGAAGGTGCCCAATTATGAAGGGTTTCAAATGTCAGAGAATTTTTATATTGGAAAAGATCAAAGGGAACCATTGGAGTTATCTGAACAAAAGAGTGACTTGATTAGGCCCAAGGTGTACAAAAAAATCACCTTAGCAATTGAGTATAGCATGGATTAGAATGGAGATTGGGCAGTGACAAGAGTTCTAGGAGATCAATTAGAAGATTATTGACACTTCAGAGAACCTGATGGTTGGGGCAGTCTGAGGGAAGGAGAGAATCCAAAATATAAGGGTAGATGTGAGCTTTGTTCAGGAGAAGGACCTCTGAAATCCATTTCTTCATTTTCAAAAGGATGGTTTTATAAGAGATGATCTTTTATGAGGTCAAAAACTGAAATTGTAGTCTTTCTTGATAATTAGTTGAGAACAGCCTTCCTGCAACTTCTACCTATTTTTCTAGCTAGGCTTTTTAGATCAGTATAGAAAAAAGTATATTTTCTTTCTTATGTGTATTTTTGTTTAGTGGAAAGAGTACTGAACTTGAAGTTCCATTTAGTTTATCCCCCATATTTTACTCTTATTACTGATATGATTGGGAACACATTCATTTCACTAAAATTACAAAAGCACTCCAAACCTTAGTTTCCTTGATTTAAAATAACATGCCCATCTCATAAATTGTTTTAATCTGAGACATTTATATCCTATTAGTGACTTATATTTGTATAGTACTTTAAGATTCGGGAAGCAGTTTCCTCACCACAGCCCTCTAAACATAAGATTGTATTATTATTTCTCCTCCCCCCCCCCCTTTTTTATCTTGATACATGACAGCACAAGGCTCTTTGTACAACTAGAGAACAGTGGACATTGACTTTTTTCTTTCTTCCAGATTTGGAGACTAGATGTGAAACTAACGGTTCCACTTCAAGTTTGGCATTTCTCTGGAAAAACCAGCCTGGAAAAGAATCAAACTTCTCTATTGGAAGTAAGCCTTGGGTTACAGAGGCAGCAGAGTAATGAGGAAAAACATTTGGGAAATAAGTCAGCCAAAGGAAATCTACTTGAAGATAAGAAATTAAGTAAACTTCAGTGTAGTACCTATCCTTTGTCTATTACACAAAGTGTCTTTTATAGGCAGTCTCCACAAATGTGATATACAGAACGAGCTTTAAACTATTTAGTTAAAAAAAAAATAAAACAGAACCAGCTCAAAAATGATATTTTCTAAGTATAACGATTGTGGGAAATCCTTCAGTTATAATTCAGATCTTATTGACTACCATAGTCTAAATACTGAAAAGAAACCTTTTGAATGTGGGAAAGCTTTCCAATGGAGAACTCAACTTAGTCAACATCAGAAAATTCATACGAAGGAGAAACATTATGAATGTGATGAATGTGGAAAGGCCTTCTACAAGAGGACACAGCTTACTCAACATTGGAGAATTCATACTGGAGAGAAACCTTATGAATGTACTGAATGTGGGAAGACCTTCCGACAGAGTGCTCATCTTACTCGCCATCAAAGAATTCATACTGGAGAGAAACCTTATGAATGTAGCGAATGTGGGAGGGCCTTCAATCACAGCTCATCCCTTGCTTCCCATCAGAGAATTCATACCGGTGAGAAACCTTATGAGTGTAATGAATGTGGGAGGGCTTTTAACCACAGTGCATCTCTTGCTGCCCATCAGAGAATACATACTGGAGAGAAACCTTATGAATGTAACGAATGTGGCAAGGCCTTCCGCCAGAGCACAGAACTAACTCGACACCAGAAAGTTCATACAGGAGAGATATATGTATGTAATGAATGTGGAAAAGCCTTTCACCAGAATTCACAGCTAATTTGCCACCAGAGAATTCATACCGGAGAGAAACCTTACGAGTGTAATGAATGTGGGAAGACCTTCAACTACAATTCATCCCTTGCTGCCCATCAGAGAATTCATACTGGAGAGAAACCCCATGCATGTCGAGAATGTGGAAAGGCCTTTTGCAAGAGAACACATCTTATTCAACATGAGAGAATTCATACTGGAGAGAAACCTTATGAATGTCATGAATGTGGGATGTGTTTCCGCCAGAGTGCCCAGCTTAGTCGCCACCAGAAAATTCATACTGGAGAGAAACCTTTTGAATGTAGTGAATGTGGAAGGTGCTTCCGCTTGAGTGCTGGTCTAACCAGACACCAGAGGCTACATAATTGAAAGAAACTTTGAAGAAGGCTTAGCTCCTTACTCAACACCAGTTCTTAGTGAAGAAAAAAATCTGATGGATGAATGGAATCTTTTTTTCCTCATTTACAAATTATTGATCCGTCTTTTTAGATGGATCCCAACAAATACTTAAATACCCTGATAATGTACATTCTTTAAAAAGTTTTTCACTTGTTAAAAAAAGGAGAGATTTGTGTTTATATTTTATATATTATTTGATTTATATTGACTACTGTATTTTTTAAGTTTTGTTTTCCTCCTGAGTGCTGACTTTATTCCATTGTTGACGCATTTATAGCTGTTGGTGCTTTGACTCAGTTTTCCTTACTGTGCCACTTTTCAAACACATTATCCCAAGTTTCTTCCAACTTATCTTTATTATCCCTTGCTACCCAGTAATATTCCTCAGTATTTTTCTACTAGTAGTTTGTTCAGTCATTCTCCACATGTAACATATGACTGTACTTGATGTAGTTCAGAATATGTTTATTGAGACTGATTCCTTTAGTGTCTTCCCTGAGGATAATTGCAGTAGTGGAATCTCTAGGTTAAAAAGGTATCAGCAATTTATTTTCTAGAGTGGTTGAGCTCATTGACAGCTCCAAACAATATTTTTGCCTTCTTCTAACTAAATTAGTGGTCCCACCATTTTTAAACTTGATATGTGAAAGGCAATACTTCTGGTAGTTTTCGTTGAAAGTTTTTGGTATGCTTTGACCACTTGTATTTTGGGAACAAGTGCTAGCCTATTAACATATGGTAGTTTCCCTCTGGTTTTAAATGTTAGAGAGATATTTAATGCAAAAACCTTTTGCCCATGAGCTTTTCTTTTGAGACTGGCTGCATTGATTTTTATCTATGCAAAAAAAAAATTAACTTTACATTATCCTAGTGGTGTTTTTTTTTCTTTTGTGATCTATCTTGTGAATGATTAATAATTCTCTCTTTCCATAATTGTGGGATAAGTAGGCTTTAATTCCCCTTTAGTTTAGGTTTTTTTTTTTTTTTTAATTGTGTGACTTTTTATAGTCGGGTCATAGCCATTGGGAACTTTTTGTGGAATTTGGCATAACATACTCATCCAAACTTTGTTTTAAACCATACTACTTTCCATTTTTTCCAGGATCTCTTCATATAGTTCCTTTCCCAGTAGTTCATGTATTTTTTAGTTTGCCAGATTCTACTATGTACATTTATTCCTAAGTCTTAATTATCTACTTTGTCTTATTGATCTACTTTTCTATATTTTGTCCAGTGCCAGATTGTTTTGAGAATTACTGCTTTGATAATGGACCTAGCTCCTCATATATTTGCCTCATATACTTTGAAATGTAATATAACAATCATCCTTTAATCCTATTATTTTTCATTTATGTTCCTTTTCACAGTGATTATATTTGTAAAATTACTCTCTCCAGACTTTGAACATATTGATTTCATGGTTTTCATAGAGAAACCTAGAAGCTGAATGGAAAATTATCAGTAATCAAGAAAAACAACTTCAGTAAAGCAGCTATACACAAAAGAAATCCATTGAATTCATCAGCTTTTACATGTGTCAATAAAATTTAGGAGAAGAAATTAGGAGTTCTATCTAAGGTCAAATAACCTGGAAATTAAGCTGTAAAGACATGCATTGGACTTATAAAAATAGAGCTACAAGACTTTTTACAGGAATAAAAGATCTGAATGATTGCAGAGAAATTCAGTGTTCTTGGATAGACTGTGCCAATATAATAGTAATGAAGTGTGATTGCCAAATTTCAGAGTTGGTGACATAGCAGGATACTTAAGGGGCACTTTTACAATTAGACAAATTTTATTTGTTTAAAAAAAAGTCAAGAATACCAAGGACTACCTGGAAAATAATAAAATGGTAACTTTGGGGGTACCATGCCATTTAGGAAGATTTGTTGGCACCTGAACTGAAATTGAACTCTGGCAATAGACCGACAACTATGGTGACATTTCTATCTAGAAGAACCTTCCTATCCTCGAGATTGAAAGGTAAATTATGATGAACCTCCTGATTTGTTTCATAGAAATATGAATGCAGATCATATGGTACCTGGACCTTTGGGGGACTTATACAACATCGGCTAATGAGAGTGATGGTTAGAGAATCCTGCTTATTGATTTAATAATTTTGATTTATTTACCTCCCCTGTCTTCTCTGTATTGGTTCATCCTATGTTATACTCCTATTTCATGTAGCTGTTATACGTCCTATTGACTTTTTGGGTTAGTGGTTATATCTTAGAGTGTGAGATTAGAATTCAGAGGACCTGACCTGGAATTCCAGGGTCCAGTTGGACCCTGGGGAGTCTCAGAATCTGTGTCTCATTTTCTTCTTTTGTATAATGGAGAGATTGGGTTAAATAAGGAGTGTCTTTCCAGCTGTGAATCTATGATCCTATGAATGAGATATGGGGCTGGAAACTTAGGAAGAGGAGGGAAGTGATGAAAATTTTAGATATATTGAAAAGTTGA
Organism: Dasyurus viverrinus; assembly: GCA_020854095.1. Classification (NCBI taxonomy): domain Eukaryota; kingdom Metazoa; phylum Chordata; class Mammalia; order Dasyuromorphia; family Dasyuridae; genus Dasyurus; species Dasyurus viverrinus. The sequence goes on along the minus strand of CM036997.1, from coordinate 713,813,616 downwards.
TTAAAGACCAAGGATGCATCATTTACTAATTAATCACATACTTTGCTCTAGCTTCAAACCAAGTAGGTGCTAGTTAATGGTGATCTAGAGATATATTTAACCAAGTTCATATAGATAATTTGCTGTTTATTACAATGATTGAAAAACACCAACCTCACTGTGTAGTGTACAATGCATTAGTCCAGGTTGCATCTTATGATTTGCTTATGTCCCTTTTTCACCTTGGAATTGGGCACTCTGTTTCATGTTCTATTAGGTCAGTAATAGTCTCATTAACAAGAGAAGGCCAGATTGGTAGTAGAAATTACTGATGTGACAAACCATCCACTCAGAATAGGGTATCGGAGCAGGCTCTGACGGTAATACATAGAGGAGACATTTTGAAGCTCCGATGATTGTTCTGAATACCACTTCTGAATCCTTTTGCCATCTGGGGGATTTGAGGGAGGAGTAAGAGGAGGGACCCAAGAATGAAAGGAGTTGTATTTTTCTTGGAAGAACTAATTGTTTTCCCTTACTTGAAAGGGACAATTTCCCATCCTAAGCTCTTATATCATCTGCCCAATATAAAGATAAGTTGAATGGAATGATAGTTCAGGAGCAAAACCTTTCCCAGAAGCAAAACAAGATAAAAAGGATTTAGGCTCAGAAAAATTATAAAAGATTAATCCATAATTCATTGTACATCAGAGTGCCTTCTTCCTGTCAGGGTAAATATTTTGGCTCTTAAAAAAAAGAGGTCTCTAATATTTATGCACTTATCAAACTTGTATCTGTAGAAACAAATGGTTTCAACAGCAAGACAGAAAATGAAAGAGAAAGAGGCTGCTAGAAAAGAGAATAAAAATACTCGGGGCTTTCAAGGTGGCAGAAAATGAAGAGGATGGGAGTTCTCTCAGAAACCAACTCAAAAATTGCTACAATTTCCAAATTTCTATGATAATCTCTTTTCTTACTACTTGTCTCTTGGTTACACCATGTGTTTCCATAGCTTTTAGGGCCCATAGCATTTTCCCCAGGAACACTATCCTGATTCTTCTGAAAATTAAGTTTTCTTCACAGAGTGTCCCAAGCAGTGCCAGGATGACTGCTACAGGCCTTTAGATAGCCAGAGTAGCAGCAGGGATAGTGCTCTGGGACCTGAGAGGGCTTGCCATTTACTATGATTTCTCCTCTCTTTATGCTTTGTTTAAATGGCAGTGGCAGTTTTATTGCTATTGGTAGCATATATTTCCTTAATAGTCTGTTACAGTTATAAGACATGAGTGGAGTGCCAAAGAGTGACCCTTGGAGGACAGCAGTTATTGACCAATTCCAGTCCTGACTCTGTTTACATTCTATGCAGTAGACACAAACTGCACGGCTCATGGTCCCCTTAAGTGTCTATTTTCCAAGAATCTCTTAGGTCGTGGCTTCTCCACTAGAGATAGGTAAAGCTGAGCCACTTAGCCTGATCTGTGTCTTTCTGTAACTTGCCCTTGCAGTGCCTGGCACAGAACCCATTGTCCAGGATCCCTATAGTCTTGGACCCTGTGGGAACTAGCTTCATAAGAAAAGATTCAGAACAAACTCAGCTGTGTCACTATTGGCTACCCATCCCATTGCATCAGTGGGTGTGGAAGCACACTGGGAGACTAGTCAGGCTGCTGGACCACTTTTCTGCATGGCATTATCAGTGGGGCTGATCATTCCTGGGTGCTGCAAGGGTACTGTTTCCATTGTTGATAGAACTGTTGGTTGATACCTGGTCCTGCCTGCAATAAACCACACTTCTTTCATGCAGTAACTTGGTCTTGTGTAGTTACTTCTGAATTGTTTTCTTCAAATTTGAGTATGAATGACATAGTACAGCTTGAAGTCTGTAGAGCTCAGAATAAGAATCCTGGCTGTGATACATACTAGTTTAGGGACCATGGGATAGGCCCCTTAACCTCTCTATGAGAGGAAAATGGGGAGGTTGGGAAAATTCATTGAAATAGTGCAAATGAAACCCTTTGTGATCCTTACAGAGTTCTGAAAACATATAGTTGTAGTCTAAACCTTTTGGCCACAGATGGCAGGAATCGGGAACATTGAGGAAAAGCGTCAGAAAGGTCAATTCATATTCAATAATAGGAAACAGGGCTGCCTAGAAATGCAAAGAGCTGTCTTGGGAAGTGATAGATTCCACCCCTGAAAGTCTTCAAGCAAAGAGATGGTTGGGATTCATTTGGGTGGGACCTGGATGACTGCCCAAGTCACTTCCAGTTCAGTTTTTCTGACAGACAGATGACCATCCTCCTTTATGTTATTTCAATAGTCCTCTAGAGAGCTTTCATTCTGCCATCCATCCCTCAAGCTATTGCCAAGGTTCTCTACTAGGGCTAATCTCTTACTTCTTGGCATTTAAAAGGTCTCCCGATCTACATTTCAAGAATAATGTTCATTGTTTATTATGCTCTTCTGTAATTTCCTCCTTAAGTTTGCACATATATTTTTACAGGTGTTTTATGACCACACATCACTATAGGGGCATGTTATAAATGAGTGCTTTCTTCTTATGATTATATAACAGTTCTCAGTAGAGAAACAAAATAAACATTTTAAAAGTTTGTTGCATTTCTAGAGCCATTTTTCTTTTGAGTGGGTTAAAGAGGAGATTTTTTTCCTTGCCACCCAGCCTTAATCACAGAATGGATATAGTTTCAGTCAAATTCAGTCAAGACCTCAGTAAAAAGGCTTAGGTCTTCCATTTCATCCAGGGCCTTCTCCAGTTGTCTTGATCTATATCTAACCACTGGACTCAGATGGTTCTGGAGGGGAAAGTGAGGCAGTTGACCTTGTACAGCCCTCCCTCCTTTAAATCCAATTCATTTGCATATCATGATGTCACCTCCCTGATGTCTTAGTCCCCTTTGAGAACAAAGTCCAAAACAATGGCAACCACCAATCTAGACTTCTAGTGCAAGAAAAGACTAATTACATTAAAATAACTTTGACTTTTAAAACATAATTGCTTTTAACTAACTTATTAATTTACCCATAGTAATACATTTCTATATACATAACATATTGTTAAGAAGTTCATTAAGATTCTTACTAGGGAACAATAATTCATGTGCACCAGAGTAGCAAATTTGTATGATGCAATAAAATATCTGCAGAATTTTATATCGGTCAATTTAAGGAAAAAAGATTCAAAGCAATGACACTTTCCTAGGTTGTGAGAAAGCCCAGAAATTCAAACCTAATTAGATAGTTTAAAGCTGTCTTACAGAAACAAGCTTCAGCATTGTTGAAGATTTTAAAAATTAACTTTTGTTTTCCCAATTTGGTACTTCAGAAAAGTTTTGGAAACAATTTCAAGCACAACAATGGAATAAAGCATGATAATATATCTGTGAGAAGCAACTAGTGACCTAGGAGATAATGTACTAGCCCTGAAGTCCAGAGGACCTGAATTCAAATGTGACCTCAGACACTAGCTGTCTGATTCTGGGCAAGTCAGTTAACCCCAGTTGCCTCAAACAAAGTATGTACATAACATTATTTATTCATTGTTATTAATTGTATCAAAATATTTTTATATTTCCCAAAGCAAAATAGCTTTAATCATCCCAAGATAAAACATCTTTAAAGCTATGGTTGTGTTCAGGTAGCATTCAAAGTCTTTCATAGCTTAGAAGTTCCCTATCCCAACTCCAGGCATTATTTCATTTCATAACTGAAATGATCTTACTCTTCAATCCAATTCTTGGCTTCCATCAGGACCTCACTTAGATCTCTCTATGTCAGAAACCTTTCTTAATCCCTCAATTCTAATGCCTTCCCTTTGTTAATTAGCTCCCATCTAGCCTATATGTAGCATATATGTACTTAGTTATGTGTGTATTGTCACCCATTGGATTGTGAGCTCATTGAGGACAGTGCCCAGTGCCCTGGCACACATGTGGTAAGTACTTAATCTTTATTTTTATTTATTTATTTTGCTGAGGCAATTGGGGTTAAATGACTTGCCCAGAGTTACACCGCTAGGGTGTGTTAAGTGTCTGAGACCAGATTTGAAGCCGGGTCCTCCTGACTATCCACTGTACCACCTAGCTGCTCCAGTACTTAATCTTTATTAACTGAAATGAACTGTAGCTCATTTTGACTGGCTTCAATCAGCTGCCATTACTAGTATGTGATAGCATTTGGAGAATGGGGTTATCTGTCTCACTTATTGTAATTCTCACTATATGTAATTCCCTTTTCCTTTTTGCCATCATATCTTCCAGATTCAATGGGGCCTTTAAAAATAAAGGTGTATATTCATAAGGGAATGTACATAGGTTCCAAAAGATATCTACCAATACGTAGGAATAGTTCCATAACTGGACCTAGGGGCTTGTGAGTTCTCTGGAGCTCAGTAAGAGATGTGATCTCCACGATCCTCTAAGCTCTAGTTATTCCCTCTCTGGAAACAGGAGGAGTCCTTCACTTGTGTCTTAAATGGACTGGCTTCTCCTTCTGTGGCCCTGCAGGCAGAATCTCTGAAACCATCTAAGACCATAGAAGGATTTTCTCCACTATAAACAAATTAATGAGTTGAGTCCTCTGGTAATAGAGACAATGGGCATTTGTGTTCACTTGTCCAGGGGCTGTGAAGCCACCTATGGCTCACTCAGTGAGTGAACTATTCACAAATGGCAAAAGATAGGGAAACTCGGAACGCCCATTCATAGCTTTTAAAGGAAGTCAAACAGCAACAATATTATTTATTCCTTGTTTTTCCTCTGGGACATATAGTCTCCATTTTGGTAGTATTATACGTGCCTGCTTTCACTGGCTCTAAGGATCAATACCAATCCTTGGATTCTAAGGCCATGTATGTGAAGAAGGTAGCAAGAAACTGTCTCATTCTTTCCATCCCCACTCTGCCTCATGAAGTCTGTGGTGTACCTATTAGCCCATCCACTTTTAAAAGAACAAAACACCTATGTTCTTTCCTAATCATTTTTAAAAAGTGAAAAGAAATAAAAGAGATAAGAAATTTATATAATCAAGCAAAATGAATTCCTTCATTGGCTATATCTTCAAATTATATCTATTAAGTGCCTACTATGTGCTAAGCACTGTGAATACAACTGATAAACAAACCCTATCCTCAGGGATGTTAAAATCTAATGGAGAAAAACTACACATAAAATGAGGCAGAAAAGGGCTGGGAGGGAAGAGAGGGAGCAGGGACATCAGAGGGAGTCCAGAACAGAGGCATAATTTTTGCATGGATTTGAAATGAGGCAGAACAGCAGATACAGAGTGGGGTAAGCCCCAGAATCTCATTTCTGCAGTCTATCCAGAAAGTCAATAAGAGGAGTTTGATACTCTACCCTCCAACCCTCTGATCAGAGGGAAGAGCAGACTAAAGGAGGTGGTGTCAGAAAGATTTGATTTAGCAGCAAGGTGATGCTTTGTAACCAATCCCCTGAATTTGTGATTGCTCAATTGCATTGATCAGACGTCTTAAATCTTCCAATTTTTCTTATTTGTCTTTTCCGTGTTTCTGATAGAGCAACATTCTGTTCAAGACTTGGGGGTTGAAAACTGGGAAACCTGAGCCCCAGAGCTTTGGGGTAGTTAGTGGGGAAACGGTAAGTCCAGGAGACCAACATCCAGTCTAACAACATCTGGTGGATGGGGAAGCATTTGGAGACTAGGAGGCCTGGGAAGCACAGAATTTGAGATGAGAAAGCATCCACTGATCTGACCTGTACAAAAAGGAGTCTCCACTGTAATGTGCCCAACACGTGGCCGTCCAACCTGTCTCTGGATACTTCTGAGGAGGGCGCGCCACTGCCTCTCCAGGCAGTCCATTCCACTTTGGCGCAGCTTCCATTGGGAGGAGATTTTTTTCCCCTGACATTAATCCTAAACTAGCTTCTTTGTCACTGCCTTCTTCTCCCCCCAAGGCCTCTGGTTCTGCCTTTTGGGGCCAACAGACTAACAGTGGTACCTTGGTATTAAGAGAAAAGAAATGCTTCCCCACGTGCTACCCGCTCTACACTTGGGCATGTGCTTGTTGTCTTGATTGAGCAGGAGGGGATGTGAGCTTGGCCAGGCATATTGCCCAGCCCCCACTATTATTGCCCCCTGCCTGGGCAGCTCCTCCCCAGCTAAGGCAGTGGGGAACAGGACCTCAGATTGGAGCGCATGGTGCTGACATTGTGCCTGGTGGCAGGCAGGCAGCAGCTGCAGGAAGATGGGACTGCAGCGGATGGCCTCCAGGCTCCAAACAATAGTACTGAAAGAGGCACTGAGGGATCAGCATGCTCAGTAGGACTAGCAGGAGCAGCAGAGGGAGTCCAGGTGGAGGGGAGGAGCCAGGACTTCTGGCAGCCCCTATTCTGGGCCACACCCAGAGCCTGGGCCACAGAGGGTGTGGGGTCACAGCACCAAAGTTTTGGGCTCCACATCCAGGCTTCTGTCACCCTAAGGAAGCTTGGACTAAATGAAGAGGTCACGGTCCCTCTCAGAAAATGAGTTGGGCCAAGAAGGAAGGAATTGGGCTGGGCTGATCTGGACTGGGCTGGCTGGACTACCCTGGGCTGACCTGGGCTGATCTGGGATGGCCTGGGCTGGTTTGTTTTTCCTTAGCTGAAAGCCTCATTGGCCCCTTTGGGACATTGAAGGGGAGGGATGGTTAGGATGCAGACTGGATATATATTCTTTGTGGGAAAAATTCATTTGGTACTTATTATTTTTGCTGTTTCTTATAGAACCAAGTAATGATGAATGCTGAGGTCCCACTTTACTTGAACACAGTCATTCCATGTTTTCTCCAAGCCAAACATTCCCAGTTGCTTCACCTGACCTTTACTATCTTGTTTTCAGTCACAAAACAGCCTCCAGCTGCATGATCTCTCCTTAAGCCATTGTGCCTAGAACTGAAGCCAGGGCTCCAGATGGGAGCTGAGGAGGATAGAATACAGGACTGTCACCTCCCTAGTGCTGGCAAGCCAGTCTCACTGAATGCAAGCTGGGCTCTTTGGGCTGCTGCCACAACTGATGCCGTATATGGAGCCTTCAGTTTATTAAAACTCTCTGAGTGTCTTTAGAACTGCTGTTGATTCATCTCTCCCCTCATATCAAACTTGTGAAGTTGATTTTTTTTAATACCCAAGTACAAATCTTTATCTTTATCGGTACTGAATTTCAGCTGTTGACTTGAGCCCAGTGCTCTAATCTGTCAAGATCTTTTTAGACCCCGATTCTCTAATTCTATTGATTCCCTTTTCCATCCTACTTTGCATAATCTAATGAGCATGCTATCTGTGCATGTAGCCTCTGATAAATGTGTTAAACTTCACAGGACTGAGCAGAGATCTTTGGGCACTCTAGTAGAGACCTCATCTCATCTTATGGTAGAGCAAATAACAGTCATAACAATCTTTACTACTTTTCTACCACTTGTTAGTGAAGACTTACATAGCCCTTTAAGGTCAGTGAAGTATATTGCCTATATGTGTGTATATGCACATATATATTTATATATAATAATATCTAATTACATACATAGTAGGAAATTATGTGTCTGTCATTTAATTTGATTCTCACAACAACCCAAGAGGGAAGTACTATTCTCCTTATTTGTAGATGAAGGCAATGAGACAAATGAAATGAGATTCAGAGTCAGATCTCTCCAGTTCCAAGGCTCACTCTACAAACTCACTGGCTGTCCCCGGCTGACATCCTAATGACTATTCTTGGAATCCAACCAATTCAAAATCTATCTTCTCCAATCTTGTGACATCTCTTTCATTTTCCATGATCTTTCTGGTTTTATTGAAAAACTCCAAAATCATACCTTTTTGTAGGAAACCAATGAGATTGTTTATTCATGCCACAATAGTTTGATTTCTTCTTCTGAAAGTTACTTCTTTATACCCTTTGAATAATTATTAAGTGGGGAATGGCTCTTATTTTTATATATTTCATTCAGTTCCTTATATATTTGAGAAATGAGGCTATTACCAGAAAACTTGCTGTAAAATTTTTATATTATTTCATTGTCTATGCTACCTTTTGACAAAATGTTATTTCCCTGATGATTTCTTTTAATAAGTCTATTTTTACATTTTCTTTTGTCTGAGATCATGATTGCTATAACTGCTTTTTTTAAAAAATTTAGCTGAAACATAAACAATTCTGTTGCAATCATTTATTTTAACTCTTTGTATCTTTCTGTTTGAAGTGTGTCTCTTGTACACAATATATTGTTGGATTCTGGATTCTCATCCATTCTGCTATCTTCTCTTTTATGGATGAGTTGATCCCATTCACTTTTACAGTTATGATGATTAACTGTTTATTCCTTCCAATTCTGTTTTCCCCACTTAACCGTCTCTCTGTTCTTTCATCCTGCCCCTCCTTATAATTCTGTTTGCTTCTGACCACTGCCTCCCTTAATCGTCCTCCTTTTTATCACCCTCCCCTTCCTTTTTTCCCCCTTCCCCTCTTATTTCTTTATTGATCTTTATCTTTATCTTCATGGATAATTTTAAAAATTGTTTAAATAGTATTATTTTTCTTACAATATGCAAAGATAGTTTTCATCATTCACCTTTGCAAAACCTTGTGTTCCAATTTTTTCCCCTCCCTCCCTCATCTCCCCTCTCCCTAAAAGAGCAAGCAATCTGATATAGGCTAAACTTGTGCAATTCTTTTAAATATATTTCCATTTTTGTCATGTTGTGCAAGAAAAATCAGACTAAAATGGAAAAAAGACACCATGAGAAAGAAAAACAGACAAACAACGATAACAAAAAGGTGAAAATACTATGCTTCAATCCACATTCAATCTCCATAGTTGTCTATCTGGATGTAGATGGCATTTTTTATTCCCAAGTTTATTGGAACTGTCTTAGATCAATGTATTGATGAGAAGAGCCAAGGCCATCACATTGATCATCACATAATCATGTTACTATATACAGTGTTCTCTTTGTTCTGCCCATTTCAATCAGCATCAGTTCTTTCAAGTCTTTCCAGGTTTTTCTGAAATCATCCTGCTCATCATTTCTTATAGAAAAATAATATTCCATTACATTCATATACCATAACTTATCCAATCATTCTCAACTGATGGGTAACAACCCAATTTCCAATTCCTTGCCACTACAAAAATAGCTGCCACAAACATTTTTGCACATTGTAGGTCCTTTTCCTTCTTTTATTATTTCTGAGATACATACACAGTAAAGACACTCCTGGATCAAAGGGTATGCACAGTTTTATGGTCATTTGGGCATGGTTCCAAATTGCTCTTCAGAATGGTTGGGTCATTTCACAACTCCACCAACAATACAGCAGTGTCACAGTTTTCCCACATTCCCTCCAATATTTATTATTACATTTTCATCTTAGCCAATCTGAGAGGTATGAAGTAGTTGTCTTAATTAGCACTTCCTTATTCAATAGTGATTTAGATCGATTTTTCATGTCTAAAAATGGCTTTAATTTCTTCATGTGAAAATTGTTCATATTCTTTGATTAGTAAAATAGATTTCTATATCCAACTGAATGAAAGTATTTGAGGGTGTGTGTGTGTGTGTGTGTGTGTGTGTGTGTGTGTGTGTGTGTGTCTTTGTATCTATGTGTGTTTGTGTGCATGTGTTCTAACAGGAAATTAGGGAGCTAGTTGATTAAACAAGAAAGGTCTATGAAGTTCTTTGTAAAGATGAATAAAGCACACTAAATAGAAAATGTAAAGTGGCCAACTTAGGCATGGTGTCAGGAAAAACTCCCTAAAAATGATTTTGTATGACTCTTTGTTTTTTACATTTTAAATAAAGTTTCATCATACATAAAAATGTAAAAAACTATTTTAAGCTCAGGTGCTATACAAAAATAGTGACATAGATGGTCCTTTCCCATAGTGTACAGACCACTAGAATATGACATAGATACCAAGAGTCTTTCCAATGCCAGTTTTGTGAAATCAAGACCCAGACAGGCAGAGACCTTCTGGTAGAGTCAAAGCTAGCACCTAGCTGCCAGGGGCTAGGTAGGAGACTTTGAGGAACTCCAAAGGCCCCCAAAAACTTAACCTGCAATTGTTCCTCCCAAGAGATGTGTGTTCTTGTTGAGAGTCCCCTTCCTTCTGTGTATGCATAAGACAGACAATGTCTTATGGGCCAAGAATCAGCCTCAGCCAAAAAGTTGAAATTGCCAGGAAAGAGAAGGGAGATATGAAGATGGAGCTAGAGAGGAAGGAAGCAGAGATGCACTTGGATGAATGCTATCCTTTCCTGCATGACCCAGAGGTCCTGGGAAGGCTCTGCACAGACCTTATGGATGACTTCCTGGGCCTCATGGCCCAGCTTCTTCCTCAAGGTGGCCTCCACCTGCCCACGCCAAGCTGCCAGCTTGAACTACCCCATGAAGGTATCAAAGTCAAAATAGACCAGCTGCAGGAAAACAGGAGAAAACAGCATGCTGCTCTGAGGGGTGTGGGAGAAGAGACCGTGTCCCATGCCCTGTATCTGCCCTCTTGGGAATGGCCCAACAAACATATCATTTGGGCCATTGGCTAAGTCACTGACAAAAATGGCAAGCATCCCATGGTCAATGACGCACATATTTTGGGGCACTATGCTAAGTTTTCTGACATTAAACTATTCATATTTGGAAAGCATGATCCAAAGCAAAAGCATGAGAGGACACTCCCATCCCCACCTTCACAAAGGGGAGAGGTACACAGGCATCGCTCCATGCTCATGTTTTCAGACTTTTTCAATATATAGATTAGATGGGATGTTTTATTTTCCTTTAAAAACTATTTGGAACTGATGCCAAGTGAAACCAGGAGATCATTGTACACAGCAATAACAAGATTATACGATGATCAATTCTGATGGACGTGGCTCTCTTCAACAATGAGATGATTCTGACCGGTTCCAATGAGTTAGTGATGAAGGGAGCCATCTTCAACTGGAGACAGGACTGTGGGAACTGAGTCTGGACCATAACATAGCATTTTCACTCTTTTTCTTGTTGTTTGCTTGCATTTTATTTTGTTTCTCTCTCTCTTTTTTGGTTTGATTTTATTTTTCTTGTGCAGCAAAATAATTGTATAAATATGTATGCATATATTGGATTTGACATATATTTCTTTTCTTTTCTTTTTTTCCTGAGGCAATTGGGGTTAAATGACTTGCCCAGGGTCACACAGCTAGGCAGTGTTCAATGTCTGAGGCCAAATTTGAACTCAGGTCCTCCTGACTTCAGGACTGGTGCTCTATCCACTGCATCACCTAGCTGCCCCTAGACATATATTTCTACCATGTTTAACCATATTGGACTACTTGCCATCTAGGGGTGGGAGTGAGGAAGGGGGGCGGGATTGGGACACATGATTTTGCAAAGGCTAATGTTGAAGAATTGTCCATGCATGTGTTTTGAAAAATATAAAGCTTTAATAAAGGAAAAAAAACTATTTGTTATATTGACTGTCTCTCTGAAATGAGTGGGGGAGGGATATTAGGGAAAACTATGACTATGTGAAAAACCAAAGACATCAATAAAAAACTTATTAAAAAAGTAAAGTATTAAATTCTGTGAGCCTGGTCATTCAATCAATTGTAGATTCACTTAATTTTATTATCACCTAGTCCACATTTTTTTCATTTCTCCTGAATCAGAATATTATATTTTTGTTAAAAATCTAGATAAGTAAATATTTAACATGTATAGGACTGCTTGCCATCTGGGGGGGGGAGGAGGTAGGGAGGGGAAAAATCAGAACAGAAGTGAGTGCAAGGGATAATGTTGTAAAAAAAATTACCCAGGCATGGGTTCTGTCAATAAAAAGTTATAATTACGAAAAAATAGGAAAAAAATAAAAATCTAGATAAGCTTTAGCTCTTCAGTAACTGTATCAGCGAAAAAAATGTCTGGGTGGGATAGGGGATGGAGAGGAGGCTAGTCTTGATCAAGCTAAGTCCATCTCCTTAATGATTCTTTCCAGAATTTCCCAAGAACACTATAGTTTTGTGCAATTCTTCCCACTAAAAGTCCAGCCTAGCATAGAGGCTGGGCACAGGAGTTGGGGGCAGGGATCAAGATTGAGCCAGGAACCATTGGATTGTGCTTCCAGAGAAACCAGATTAGCAATCTATCCTCCTCCCCTGCTCGTTCTTTGGCCAAGGGATAAACATTGGAGATACAATGCAATGGGAAGAGGAAAGAAAGGGAGTGAGCATTTATTAAGCACTTTCTATATACTATATTCAATTATTATCTAAGTTGATCCTCAGCACAACTTTGTGAAGTAGGTGGTGGCTCTTTGGGCTATTCTCCATATATGGATCTATCTGGTTGGCTGATATGACCCCCAAAAAAGGAAATGATAAATATTGGTGGGGATGTGAGAAAAACTGGGACATTTTTAGTAGAGTTGTTTATATCCCAAAGATATTAAAATGGGGGGGGAGGAGAACATATACATATACATATACATATATATTTATATTAGCTCCTTTTGTGGTGGCAAAGAATTGGTAAGTGAAGAGGTCCCCTCAACACGGAATGGCTGAACATGTGATATTGTGTGCTGTTTGTCCTCTGCTCTCTAAAAGAACCACTGGCACCAGCAAGGTGATATCAGAACTTGTAAGTGAATTGGATTTAAGTGAGACAGCTGTATAAAGTCACCAGTCTCACTTTCTCTTCCACAACCCTCTGAGTCCAGTGGCAAGATATAGATCAGGACAACAGGATGCACTGAGAGATCTTGGCCTTTTTAAGCGAAGGTCTTTTCCAGGTCTGTTTGTCTGAGGCAATACCTATTAATGAGTAAGGTAAGAAATGAGGCAAACAATGGCCTCTTCTGAGGCAAAGAATGTGTTTCTGGCCAAAAGAGAAACAATTGCTGTTTACACTCACTGGGAGCCAACAGAATCCAAACAATGCCCAAGTGGGACTTGGAGTGTGACCTATTGTTGACCAATCCATGAGAGTCAGAGAGATTTGGGTTTTAAGGCATGATCCTTAAAAAAGAAACCTAGTTCATAAACCCCAAGACATTTTGTGAAATTTCAGAGATCAAAATTTATATTCCTTTGGGCAAAGCACCTGTGGGTAAAGGTATGAGACCTTATGTGGACAGAGGAGAGGAGGGAGAGGAGGGAGGGAGAGAAAAAGGATAGGAAGGAAGGTCAGGAGCACTCACAGACCCTGCTCCCTTGATCAGACAACTGCCCAGGGTAGTGGAGAGGGGCTGGAGCTGAGGTGGGGGGCGGGGTGGAGGGCTGGAAGATAGTGCTGAAGAATGGAGTAGGGGATTTAAGTTCTGAGTGGGAGCCGGCTCGGGTTTCGTGGTGGATCAGTTCTGGCAGTTGGAAATCTGATCCCCAGGTTTGGGAGAGGAGTAACAGAGCTGGAGCTGGAACCATGAACTGGCGTGAAGCCCTCAGCAGCTCCTTCCAGGAGAACAAGGGACCCGGCACGATGCCATCAGGTGGAGCTCTGGAGCTCAGTCTGCTCGCTGGGACCCGGAGCTGTCCAAGGTCTACCCCACATAGGATCAGGCCGTTGTTCCTGCCAGTGAGGACAGTAGGACGCCATCAAATGGGAAGAGCACTGGCCTTCAGCAAGTTAAAAATGACAGTGAAAGCTTAACGTATAAGTCGAGTCGTTACTTAAAATAGGAAGCTTCCAGACCCTATGTCCCAGGCGAGGTGAGCTCCTGCCCACAAGACCCACCTCATTTCTCTATCTTCCTTTCACCCTGAACCTTTCCCGGTTCCATTTGCAATGTTACCCAAGGTGCAGTTTAGGACAACTTTGCTAGGGCCGTCTCCCTTTTTAATACCACCCCCCAAGAAGACCTGCCTTCTCTGCCCCCATGTATCTCAATCCCCCAAACCCATTTCTTGAGAAAGCAGGACAACCAGAGTCAAACAAAGCAAAATCTCCCATTGCTCACGTTGAAAAAATAACATAAAATTCAGTTTGCATTTATTTCATCAGTGTTCCCTAGAGGAGGGCAGCATGTTTCATCACAAGTTCTTTGGAATTCTGCTTGGTCACTGTTTTGATCAGAGTACCCAAGGCTTTCACAGTTGAATGTCCTTACTCACAATGTTATTATAGGCAGGAGATCATTGTACATGACAACAACAAGATTATATGATGATCATTTCTGATGGATGTGGCTCTTTTCAACAATGAGATGATTCTGCTTGTTCCAATAATCTTATGATGATGAGAGCCATCTACACCCAGAGAGAGGACTGTGGGTACTGAGGGTGGATTACAACATAGCATTTCACTTTTGTCTTTTTGTTGTTTGTTTGAATTTTATTTTCTTTCTCATATTTTTTGATGTGATCTTTCTTGTACAGCTAGATAATTGTATAAATATGTATGCCTATTTGGATTTAACATATTTTTTATCGTTTAACATATTGGATTATATACCATCTAAGGGGAGGGGGGAAAGGGGAGAAAAATTGGAATACAAGGTTTTGCAAGGGTCTTTGGTGAAAAATTATTCTTGTATATGTTTTGAAAATTTAAAAAAATCTTCAATTAAAAAAGGAAGATGGATGCTAAAGAAGTTTGTTCTATATGACATCACATTTGTAATAGTTTTTGTATTTCTTGCCTTCTCTATGGGTGAGGAAGAGGGTTAGAGAAAGAAGAAAATCTAGAACTGAAAATAAAGTACAATTGAATTTTAAACAAGTTATTGTAGAAATTGCTCTCTTGGTTCTGCTCACTTCACTTGACATCAGTTCAAAGAAGCTTTCCCAGATTTTTCTGAAATATCCTACTCATTTCTTACAACATAAAAGCATCCCATTGCATTGATATATCACAGCCTGACATTCTCAAGTTGGTGGGGGGGGCACCTTGTTTCCAATTCTTTGTTATAACCAAATGAACTGCTATAAATATAAATACATTTAGGGCTTTTTCCTCTTTATTTGATCTCTTTGGATTATAGATCTAGAAGCAATATTGCTGGATCAAAGATTATGCACACTTCAGTAGCCCCATCTGAACCCCATTAGGTCCAGTCGATCACCAAAGCAGGTAATAGGATAAAACTGCCATTTTAGTCCCTCATGATCACATTCCTGAGGGGATTCCCATGCCCTCATGCCTGCCTCTTCCCTGTCAGTCCTTCCCATGCCTTCTCCTTTCAGGCCCCAACCTACAGCCAAGTTGATCTTCTTTTCTCTGTGATATACTCCCCTCCAAGGATCACAGAGTATAGAGGTAGAAAGAATCCCAGAGTCTCTCAAGTTCACCATATTTGGCTAGAAATCCTTTCCACAATAGCATTCCCAAGTGACCATCCAGCTTATGGGCTCCAGGTACAGGGATCTGCTATGGCATGGAGGTGGCCCAACCCACTTTTGCACCTGACTATTTATTAAGAGGGTTTTCCCTTGATTGAACCTGTTATGGGCCAGAACTCTGTACTTAAAACAAGGATTCTTACAAGGTGCTAACTCAGTGGAATTGATAAAGACAATGGTGTCTAGTTTAGCATGGGGATTAATAATTCTCTAGTTCAGTACATGTACATACTTACTATAGTTCTACAAGATTAATGATGATGTAATTCAAATAGAGCATATAAACTAGGACAAACTCAGCCAGAGACATTCCATCTTTGATCAGGCTCCTGGTGACTCTCCTTCTTCCTGCACTTTGGGAAAGAATGATTTGGACTCAGAAGATTCAGAGATTCATTCACTCCATCTCACACCACCGTGGTGGCTGGCCTCCTGCACTTCTTCCACTGAGACCAAGGCCAGTCTGAGGGGCCTTCGGAAAACTAGCTGAGCCCCAGGCAAGGAGACAATAAAAAATTTGGACTTTATCTCTGGCTATTCTTGTGGTGATTACTTTGTTGAAACGAAGGCTGGTCCAGAAACCTCCAGAAAACCAATTGAAACACTACATGAACCTAAATCTTCCTCTTCATAACTCCTTCTTCTCTCTCTCCTCCCCACCATTGTTTCTTGTTCTGACTTCTGCAGCAAAGAAGAGGGTTCCTCCCTTTCTATATGACAATCCTTCATATACTTGAACACAACTGACATGTCCTTTGCTGTCACCCCATTTAGTGATCTCTTACATCCTTTTCATTGATATTCCCAATTGTTTTATTCCATGCTTATATAAGGGAGGCATTCCATATCCTGATCTCATGAAATAAAGCGATTGTGAAGTGTTAAATGGTAAATAAGATGGTTCTTTCCCTGTGATCTATTTGGATCACTAAGGCAATTGCTGGTTGGCTGACCAAATGGGTTGCCAGAATCTTTGGGGGATTTAAGGAACTGAAGGAATTTCAGAAGTTAGTCCATCTGTAAAGGAGTCAGGCAGTAAGGGATTCTAGGACCAAAATGTCCTAGATGTCTGCATTGCAGACACCAACTTTTGCCTCCTCTAGAAGGCAAAAATGGGGACAGAGGGAGCATTCCATTCCCTCTCCCTTGGGAATCATAGTTTTGGACAGTATGGTCAGATGCAGATCATATCTTCATGGGAGACACTGAGAGCTAACACTGACACAGATGGATACAGAAAACCACCCACCCCATTCAGGCAAAAGGTTCAAGGACTACAATTTCCTCATACCAGAGAAGAATATTAGCTACATTCTTAAGCTGTACTTTTTTTTTTCAGTTGCATCCGACTTGTTAGGAGCCCCTTTGATTATTTCGTTGTTGCTGCTGTTGTTTGTTTGTTTGTTTGTTTGTTTTATTTATTTGTTTTTGGCAAAGACACTAGAGTGGGTTGCCATTTTCCTTTCCAGCTCACTTTACAGATGAGAAAACTGGGGCGATTAGGGTTAAGTGACATGGTCAGAATCACACAGCTAAGAAGTGTCTGAGCCAGATTTGAATTCGTGAAAATGAGTTTTCCCGACCTCAGGTCCAGCATTCTATCCACTGCACCATCTAGGGGTCCCATATTTTCTTAAGAAAATAAAAATCACCAGAAACTATGAGGTAACTCTTTGCCTTTCTGTCCACATGTACACTTCACCATCACTGTATGCAACAGATAGGGCCCACTATTCCAAAGAGCTGTGTGTACTTGTAATAGAATCCAGGCTGCTGGGGAGGGAATTTAATTATTCTTAACATACCATTTTAGGAAATGCTTTTCTAAAAGTGAACTGAAGTATGGCTGGTTATCGATGGGAAACAGATTACTGAGGGCTCATAAGGAACAGTATTAAAAAAAAAGCTCCTTAAAGTTACCCCTCCATAAAACCATGAGGGGAGAAATAGTTAACTATGTCCTGAGACTCAGCCTAACAATGTCTTGCATTTGGGGAAATAGTCCAGAGATGCTGCATTGAGGCCTGAAATCTTTCATCATGCTAGTGACCAGGAAGAATAGTGGGTACTCGTCTTGCTCTTCAGTGCCACTTCCCTCATCTGGTTCACTATTACAAGCAAGCCACTTCCTACCCCTTGGTTATCCCCTCAATAGCTTACTTTCTGCCAGGCACTGCCCTCCCTCTGACTTTGGAACCATCATCAACTCTGGCATTGTTCCTGGAAGGAATATGTCTGTCTTCTCATTAGAACCCATTCATTTTCACAGGAGCTCCAGGCCCAGAATCAGGAAAACTTGGGTTCAAATCCAGAATCAGACATTCAACTAGTTGTGTGAGCCTGGGCAAATCATATAACTTCTGTTTGCCCCATGTTCCTAAACTGTAAAATGGAGATAATAATACCCCCATATGAAAGGGTGGTTGTTGGGGATCGGATGAGATAAAGTGTTTAATACAGTGCCTGGAAGGTAGTAAGTACTACATCCAGCTGTTATAGTTGTGATCACCGATCCTCACAACAGTCCTGGGAAATAGGTGTTTTTTTATTATTATTCTCATTTCAGAGATGAATTAATAGTAAATTGTAAAGACTGTTTCATTGCTATTTATTTCAGTCTGAGACTTCTAAATTGGTCTGATATGGGCAGGAATGCAGAAAGCTAATGAGGAAAGAGGTTTCTCTGGTTTTCTTAATAAACTGGAACAGAGACCAAGAGTTGAGTGATTAATCAATGAAATTGTTTATTTCTATACATTATAAAGAGAGAAAAGAATTAATGAATAGAGGAATAAACAAATGAATGAAAAAAGCATTTATTCGGCCTTCCTATACATCAGGCACTATGCTAAATGCTTGGATTACAAAAGTAAGCAAACAAGATTGTCCCAGACATCAATGAATTTATGCACCAATGGGAGGGTAAAAAGGGGAGTTAGGCCATGAGGTGGGTAGAATACGTGAAACCATATAGTTTGGAAATAGTTGGAAAGTGTAATCAAGCTCTGGAGAGAGTTCATCAGAGTCCCATGTCCCAGGGGCAGGGTCCAGGATCTGGAGTGAGGATGAGGAGGAAGGAGGAAGGGCAGAGTACAGACAGCATTGTTTGGGAATGTCTAGAAAATATAAAAACACAGTCCTTAGCTGGATTAGAATGGAAGTGTGCTATATCCAACTCCTCCAGTTCATAGTGCAATAATATCAAATTATTCTTGAAGAAGCTGTCATCAAATATTTGAGAATCTGTGATGCAAAAGAGTAGTTAATCATGTTTTCCTTGGCCTTACAGGGCAGAAATGGGGGCATTGGGGAGATGTTGTTAAAAGACAGATCGAGGATCAACAGAAGGGAAAAGCATCTGGCTCCGAAATTTTGGATGAGCCGTGTCCAAAGAGAGAATAAATTACCTATCGTGAGCCATGCATCAGCTTTTGGAAAAGTCTGAGACTGTCTAAGGTAGTAAGAGTTGTAGACTTCTTAAGGTGCTACAGGCTGGGAATATCTAGAGGGTGGGGACAACAGAAGAGCTGACTGGTCCTCACTGGGTTGGAAAATGGGATGTAAGAGTAGGGGAAAGCAGCCTTAGATCCTGAATATCCCTTAGGATGGTAGCGAGAGTATTCTCATTTGCGTGCACATTGAACTAGCTGGCTCTGGCATCTTTTGCCTCCAAAGTCAGGCCCCTCCTCACTCTTCCACCCCTTTGAAACTCTTAGTTCATTTAGATCCCTGGGACCTTTCTCCTTGAATTGTCTTCAAGACTAGAAGTTCTCTATTCGATTTTAGTGTTGGATTTTTTTAAAAAATAAGATGTTACATTTGTTTGTGTAAAACCTATATATTCCAAGACCCTGGCTGAGGATTTTAAGCATTTCATATCATCCTTTTTCCTCAAACTTTGGTGGTTGACTCACTGATACCCCATTATGTGCGGATATGAACTTGTCAGTATCTATAAGAGTGGGGGGTTATTTGAGGTGCACTGGTTTGTCCTAGTGTGCACAAATGTACACATGGATGTGTGGATATGGGTCATAAATTTTTCTAGAAGGAGGAGATATCCAGGAATGCCTGTCTGCAATGTTTTTCATCACTTGGGTCTCATTCCTTTTGAAGATTTTAATCTAGGGAGAAATTCTAGAACAGAAGCAGATTCTGGGTGTCAGAACCTTGTTCGATTTACTCCTCATAGATGGGAAGGTCTGTGGCCAAGGAAGCCATAGATTGTGTCTTTGAAGGGATCCCAGGTGCTACAGGCTGGGAATACCTAGAAAGTGGGGACTGCAGAAAACTGGCTGGTCCTCACTGGGCTGAAATGGGATGTGAGGGGGAGGGGGGTGAAGCCAGCCTTAGGGCCTGAACCAAGAAGCACTTGCATAACATGGGTGTTTTGTGAACCAGGCTCTGGAAGTTCTCATTGGAGATTACATCTCAAGAGAATAGAGGCAAGATGCCAAAAACTGTTCCTTCTCTTCCCTTCTCCTTACACTCAGATCACCTCCCCTCTGTTAGTCCAAATCTCCTCATCCCACAGCCCTCCATCTCACCTTGGATTAGGGGATCTTCATAAGACGTAATTTCATCCTCTCCTGCATGGCTGAAGGGATGTCCTTGAAGGCACTAGGATCTGTACAGAGTTTGTGGATGGCTTCCCGGGTCTCTTGGTACAGCTTTTCCCCCAAGGTGGCCTCCACCCGCCCACGCCAAGCTGCCAGCTTGGGCCGATCTTTGAAGACATCATAACCAGCATAGACAGTCTGCAGGAAAACAACCCCAGCTCAGTATTTCCCAAACTGACGTCATCTCGCCATTAATTTTTTCTCCTCCACCCAAACTTTCCAGTTTCTGTTTCACCTTCTAATCACCTTGATTTGCAAACTTGGGGTTATCCTTGACATCTCCTTCTCCATGACCACTCTTAGCCTACCAACTTCCAAGTCACCTTAATTCCACCTTCCCAAGAAATGCTGCCTCCATTTCCTTGTCTCCATTTTACACGATCCCCACCACTAGGGACCCATAGTCTTTCACTTGAGAAATAGGCATCTCTTTCTAGTCCATCTGCTGCACAGCTCCCAAAATCATCTTCCCAAAACTCAGGTTAATGCTACCCATGGTGCTCTCCTGCTTAATATTCTTCAAAAGTTCCCTATTGCCTTGCCAAGGATACCATGTAAGCAAACTCCCCAGGCTGAAATTGAACTCCTTCCATCCTGACCATTACAGTCCGATTTCACACCCCTACCCATTCATGTAGTCGGTATCCCAAGAAAACTGGCTTTTGAGCTTGTTTTTCAACTTGGCATGTCATTTCCAATCTCCCCAGCTACACACACACACACACACACACACACACACACACACACACACACACATTCTCTCTCTGTCTCTCTGTTTCTGTCTCTCTGTCTCTGTCTCTCTCTGTCTCTCTCTGTCTCCCCTGCTTGGAATCTTCTCTCTCTTCACCACCTTCCCCCCACTCCCCACCTCTGGAATCCTCAGCTTTCCCCTCCAAGTCTGAGCTGAGGCACCTCCTTCTCCATCAAGCAGCCTGAGCAACTAGTGTTTAGTGCTCTGCTCTTCCTCAAATGACCTTGTATTTATTTCTTCATTTGTATCCACGTTATCTTCCTGTAAAACACCAAGTCCTTGAGGGAAGAGGGAGCTCTCTCTCCTTTGCAGCTTGTGCCCTCATCTCAGAGTACTTTAACCTGTACATTTTGTACTCCCTCAAAAACTCAGACCTCACAGGATCTCAACCTAGCTATTTTCCGGACCCTAACCTACCCTTCTACCTCAGCCCCACACAGAGATAGTCAAAGCCTTGGCCACTCACAAGTGTTCTTCTTCCATGCTCATGAACTCTGAAATTCCTTATGTGATAGTAATATTTCCTGGTTTCCTCTTTCCCTCTGCTTTACACTCCCTAAAAGTTTCTTGGATTTCACTATGACATTCAATTTCTCTATTCTTTCCCAGGCTTCTTTACCATATGGACTCAACTGTCCTCACTTTACCATCTCAGCCATTGGTGAACCATTTCAATTCAACCAGATCATCTACACTCACATCCCTTGCCATGTTGTCTCAAGCCCCTCTAAGCCCCAATACTGGATTATTCCCACCATCCACTGCCTCTGTTCCTATTCTCATGCTATTGAATGGAGCTGGAGGAAACCACAAATCCAAACTGATGGGACAGTACCTGTTTATCTTACATGCTCTTTCTAGAGCCCTCACTGTAACAAGGCTTCCCTTTTAGACGTCCGCAGTTTTAACACTCACAGTCCAAACTTTTCCATTCCTTATCAAGGATCCCACCTTCCTCAGCCACACTTGCAAGAACCTTACCCCATGAAGCTTATCTTATTCACTAAAAAAATTGACACTCACATTGTCATATTTACCATTGACAAAGAGATCCCACTTCTCCCATCTTCCTTACCCACATCACTCATCTGTCTTTCCCTACTATCTCCATTTTTGTCCTTTTCTCATGTTGAGTTGATAATACTCATGCTAAGGCAAGCCCCTCTACCCACCCACCATCCCATCCTGTTACACTCCTTTTCTTCCAGGGAGTCATAACATCTAACACCCCTAAACTCTCACTAAACTTCAATCTCTCCATAATTAATGTCCTTTTTGTTGTCACCAAACATATCCACATCTCTTCCATTCTTAATGAACCCTCACTTTATCCAAGCCTCACTGCTAACTATAATCTTCCATTCTTCTCTTTTGTGGCTAAACTTCTTGAGAAAGAAATTTCGAATCAGAACCGCCATTGCTTCTCTCTTTGTGAAATCCTCTTCTGATCTCATTACTCAACTGAACCTATGCTCTCCAAAAGTCCCAAGGATCTATCCCAGAGCTGACAAATGCTGTAGTTTCTGAGCCTTCCTCTTTCCTATCCTCTTAGCAGCCTCTTTCACTTATATTTTCTCATTCTCTCCTCTTTTTCTTTTTCCTTGCTAGGTTTTTGGGACATCTTCTCTCCTGGTTTTTCTCCTACCTTCTCGGTCTTCTTTAGTGGGGTTCATTCAGGTCATGCACACTGACCATGAGAGTGCCTCAAGTCACTATCTTTTTTTCCCTTCTCCCTCTCAGCTATTTCACTTGGTGACCTCATTACCTTTCATGGATCCATTTGTTATCTACGCAAATTATTCTCAAATCTATTTATTCAGCCTTAAATTCTCTCCTAACCTTCAGCCACCAGCTGCCACTTGAACATCTTCTAACATATTAAACTCAACATTTCCAAAACAAAATTCATTTTCCCTCAGGAATTTCCTTTCCTTTTCTTTAATTCCCTATTTATCTAAGGTAACCATCATCCTTTCAGTTACCCAGTCTTACAGCTCTCATGACATTCTCTATTCCTCAATCCTGTCAGTTAAGTGCTCTCTGCCTCTGTTTCTCAAATAGTAAAATGAAAATAATAGCATCTTTCTCCTTAGGTTTTTGTGAGGATTACATGGGATATTTATAAAGTTCTTTGCAGACCTTTAACACTATGTAAATTATATATATATATATATATATATATATATATATATATATATAGTCTTCCATCTACTCTGCAGACACTGTATATATAAAAACTCATCATCTGCATGCTGGCTCCCACATTGGACTTTTTAGTACCTAGTGAACAAGACTTTGGTTTTGCCTTTTTTGTATCCTTAGCACTTGGCACAAGGCCTGGTACACAAGACCTCTTTAATGAATACTTGATGTTATTGCTGCTGCTGCTGACAATGCCTCCCTGAGTCCCAGTTTCCTCAACTGTCTAATGGAGATAAAAATTCTGCCCCCTCTTAGCTCACAGTGTGATATGATCCCATGAAAGAACAGCTTGAGGACTCTGAAAAAATAATGTGCAGGAAAGTTGAAGGGGCATGCTCAGGTGTCCCCCAAACCCCCAAGAAGGGAGCTAGCAAGGAGCCAGGGGGCTGGGCTGAGGAGGACAGGAGGGGTGGCTATCATCTGCTAATATGTGCACTTCTGGCTCTGAACAACTCCCCTTTTCCATCTCTAGCACCAGGCTGCTGTCCCTCATACCTGTATCAGCTCCTCTAGCGACATCAGATCTGCGAAGGAAATGTGGTCACCAATGAGGAAGGGCTTGTCCTGCAGGAACTTCTCCTCCAGCTGTTGCAGGAGCTGGGTCATGAACGCTATGTTCCTGTCCACTTTCTCCTGCGGGACGTGGACGTCAACGAGAGGGCCAAGCATCTGTCAGGGTTGGGGGATGAGGGTTCAGTCTCGACTCCACACAAAAGATCACCTCCTCAGGTCCATCTGTGTCCACCCCCTCCCCAGGCATAAGGTCAAGGCAGGTTGTAAAGACTTCCTCAGCCTTATCCTCCAGGGCAGGCCCCCTCTTACCTGAATCCATAGCATTGTACCAAAAGTTCCTCGAATAGAGTCGGCATGCCAGGACAGATATTCCTCTACCCGTGCCCGGGACTGCAGATCTGAAGGATACCAGTGACCTGGAGTATTGTATTTCTGACTCAGGTAGCGCAGGATGGCCGAACTGAGGAGGAGAAAGTACAGCCTGGTTCAGCTCCCTCCAGTTTGAGCTTTCCTATCATTCTCTTCCTTGGACCAGCTCAGGGCAATTTAGGTTTTATCATCCTCATGCATTTCCATAAACAGACTCCTTCAAAAGATCAAAGGATTTCCTTTGGTCATTTCACACCCCCCCATTGTTGTACAGGAAATTGTGCCTGTGCCTGTGGATATGTGATGCCTGTGCCTGTGTCTGTGTGGGTAAGAGTGAGTTCACTGAGGGTGAGAGTGTAGGCCATAAGACTCTATGGTCTCCGCCCCAAACCAGCATCCTGGCGCTCAACTTTCAATCTTTTTCAGAGCCAAAAGAGGCTTTGGAATAAGCCCCTGAATTACACCAGGAGGAAAAACAAAGAGTCAGTTTCTCTGAGTGATTTACAGACAAAGCCAGGACTAGAACCCAGGGCCCAAATATCCACTTTTCTCCAGCCCCAAGTTCTATTCACTTTGTCTCTGTCTCTTCCTTCTTGCTCTCTGTATCTCTGTCTCTCACTTCCACCTCACCCTTCTACCTTCTTGCTGTCTCTGTTTCTCTCTCTTCTCCTCCCTCTCTCTTTCTCTCTCTCTCTCTCCCCCATTCCATGCCTCTTTCTCTCTCTCTTTGTCTCTTCATCTCTTTGTATCCCTCTCTTTCTCTGTTTCTCACTATCTGTTTCTCTCCCTCCTCTTTTCTCTCCTTATGCCTCTGGACATCTTTCTGATCTCCAAGAAAGCTAAACTAATGTAGCAATGTAAGATGTGATGTCCTCAGGCCTGCTATTGGCCAATTCTAGCTTTTAAGCCATTCAAAGTCAGAAGGCCCATCCTCTATCTCCCTCCCTCTCTCCTTCCTTTGCTTTCCTTATCTCTCTCTCTCTTGTCTTTTCACTAATTTTACAACCTTAGTCAAACTATAAAAATAACAATTGCTCATCTCACTCCAAAAATCTCTCAAAGGTAGAGAATGAAAGAAAATGTGGGAACAAAATGAGAGCATGAGTGTAAGAGAGCAGGAGGATGTGCTAGGGGAAGTGGGCTCAGGGCCAGGAAAGGTACCATTCAGCCAAGGTGAAATCTCCATCCTTCAGGGCAGGCACTCTCTTCAGGCTGTTCACTTTGGCAAAATCATCAGTCATTTGTTGCCCTAAAAGGAGAGTAGATGTGTCCAATGAGGCAAAGAGGCCTTCTCCCCTTCCCACTAAGCTGTAGCTTCAGGGAGTTGGTCACTTGGGCATCCGTGAAGGGGGTGAGGCACTTCCAGTCTCACTGTGGGGCAGCTGGCCAGGAATATGTCGCTGAGGTCAGTAGAATTGTCACTCATGTCCTCACTCCTGGGAAAGGACTTGTCCAGGGAGGTGAGCCAGAAACTAAGGACATGATTCTGGCCAACTCAAGGCCAGGGTAGGGAGAACAGCATAGGGCTCTTCAAGTCTCTCTAGTCCAAGCCCCTCATTCTAGAAAAGATAGAACAGGTGAAAGAAGCAACAAGAGGAACCCTTACTCTGTGCTGGATTCTGGTCAAAAGAGAGACCCTGGTTGCTAAACTGGAAATGATGGAACCCTTAGGACAAGCTTGTGACTGTTGGTTTTCAGTCATTTTCCATCACGTCCTATTCTCTGTGAGCCCGTTTGAGGTTTTCTTGGGAGTGATACCAGAGCAGTTTGCCATTTCCTTCTCCAGCTCATTTTTACAGATAAGAAAACTGAGGCAAACAGGGTTAAATGACTTGCTCAGGGTGACACTGCTACTGTCTGAGGTCAGATTTGAACTCAGAAGTTGAATTTTCCTTATTGGAGGGTGAACACTGTGCACTATGGCGCTACCTATCTGCCCCTATCTGTTTATGACAAAATTGCTAAGTGGGCGTGGCCTGCTGGGTACCCTGAATTTCTGAAAAACAGATCCCAAAGGGTTCAAGGAAATTTCAGGTCAGATCTCACGTACCAATAGTCTGTAAGGGAAGTCAGCCCAGACCAATGGGTAGTTCTCAACCATGAAATTAATCTCTGAAGGCGTAAAGAAGTGATTCCATGAGATATGGGAACATTGAAGTTGTCCGAAGAGATGGATATAAAGCCAGTGTGAGCCCATCAACTCACTGAGGCTTTTTGTAGAAGGGGGTCATTAGGCTGGTAGATGCGGAATTTTAGTAGTGCTGGTGTAAGTAGGTTACAGCGAGCCATCTGCCAATGTCTTATTTTATATGTGTATAAAATGGAGCCAGTTGGGCTAGATGATGCCAAAAGCAAAAGTCATGGTGGATTTAGATCTGCCTAAATGATCAGACCCTCATGGCAGTCATAAACCGCTCACTAGTGTCTTGGAAAATGTTCTCCACTGTGTCCTAGGTCAGTCAATCATTTTATCAATGATTTCGATAGAGTCATCAATGGCACAAAGTGCCATATTTCCAGGTGCTATACAGCTGGGAGGGAGAATAGTTTGGTAGGTGATTTTATCTATCCACTGCAAGCCTTGGGCTTTCACCATTACTCTCACCAAATCTCCCCCTCTTGCTAGATTATACTAAACCCAATACTTACTCCTCCTCAGAATATTTGCCCCTGAGACCTTTTCCTCCCTCGGATTGAGGAGTGAAGATTCTCTATTTTAGGGCACCCAGAGCACCCATCTCATCATTTCTCATTTCCACCCTCTCCTCTGGACTTCATCCAGCCTTCACTCTAGGTGTCCTTCTTCCTTTTTCAATTTTTTTTGGGGGGGAGGGTCATTTTTAATGTATTGTCTTTCCCATTTACATTGTGAGCTCTTTAGGGCAAGGGACTGTCCTTTCCCTTTCTTTGTGTCCCCTTGACACTTATATATTACTTTAAAGCTTTGCAAAGTGCTTTGAATTCATTAACTTCTTTATCCTCACAAAAACTATGAGTGCTATAATCATTCCCAATTTAAGGAGGAGGAAATCGAGGTGATGAAGGTTAAGTGGCCTTGCCCTAGTCACAAAACTAGTAACTACGGTGCAGTTGCCTTTTTTCTGTATCTCTCCACTGGAACATCTGGTTGCTCAGAATGGATTAAAGCCTGAGAAGGTGAGGGATTTAATGGAAAGAAACATTTACTACAATTGGTGAAGGGACTTTCTCCAGTTCATCTAATGCATATTTAATAAATTTGGCCAAGGACTCTAAGTTTAGGTGATTAAAACTATGAATACAAATTATACTCATTAATGGGAAATATACAAACATGATTCTATGAAGATGAATTATGAGACTGAGTCAAGCAGGAAGCTCTAGAGACCAGCCGATTACTAGAGCAGCCCCAGTCTCCAGCTCCACTCATTGATCCTCTTTTGAGAATGAAGGACCTCTTCCAATCCACTTTTCTCCCTCTAGTTTGCCATCAATCCCTTAGCTTCTCATTCCTCTCCTTCTCCTCCTCTTCTCTCTCCTTTAGCCAGATTGGAGAATTATGACTTCCCCACTTCCTCCAATTATCTTTAGATTACTTAGATTATTTTCAACAAATAACTCGATGACCAACAAAGACGAGCTGTTTCATATGGTCGTGGAATTTAGAGAAGTCAAAAAGTGAAATAAGATGGGAGGCTCTTTTATCTTTTGCTTAGGGAAGTGGGGCAGAGAAGGAAAACTAAAGAGAGAAAGGAAGAAAAAGGGAATGGGGGAAGGAAGGAAAGAGGAGAGGGGGGAAAGAGAAAAAGAAAAAGGAAGCTAGTGGGAGAAAAAGAAGAGTAAGAGAGAGCAAAGGGGATGGAGGAAAAGTCAGTGAGGAGGAGAGGAGAAAGTTCTTTTCCATAAGTTTAAGGGTACACTTAAACAACAAAAAAAAGTAGTGTCAATAGAGATGGGTGAGAAAAACAATCCAGTGGAAGCACTAGCCTCCTGAGTCTGGCCAGGTGGGGGAGGAGGAAGGAGCTGGTGCCTTTGTCACTGGTTCCAGAGGGGGTTCCAATTCATCTCAGCACCAGTGCTGGGAGCTCGTTGGCCTTGTGGCTAGAAAAGTTGGAGCCAGGAGGGCCTGGGTTCTAGGTTCTACCTCACACGCAAACTAGATGCGTGGCCCTCGCAAGCTCCAAGAACTCGGCGCCGTCCCCTGGCAACTCTCTCCGACTGAGCAGCTGAGGAGGTGGGAGAAGGCGTCTCTTCTTGGGAGTTTACTCAGTCAAGTTAACAAGCACCTATTAAGCACCTACTAAGTGCGGGCCACTCCAGTAAGCCCCGGGGACACAACATTAAAGATGTTGGTTTTGTTTAGCTGTTTTCCTTTGGTTTTGTTTAAGTCGCGCCTCTCCAGCAGTGGAAAGCTGCTCTCCAGCACCCAGAAGGCTTAGCTGGAGGCCGGCGCTGCTCCAGGGCAGGGAGCCTCGGGCTGTGGGCCAGGGGAGAGGCCCACTGGCTTCACCACGTGACTGATTCGGGCTAGCTCAGCCACCCCGGGTCCGAGGTCCAGCCTGGACTCCAGAGGTAGGAGGGGGAAGGAAACAGTTTTCAGAATGGAGGGAAAGAGTGGAGCAAGAAGTGAAAGCACTAGGGAAGGGGAAAGAGAAAGTAGAGTCTGGGCCGGGGCAAAGTGAGGCCTCTGGCCCGAGGGAGGAAGGAGGAACGAGGGGGATGGGGGACTTTCCCTCCCCCGCTCCCCCCAAAAGCACACATTCCCAGCTTTACGGGGGCGGCTGCTCGGCCAACCCCACCCCCTCCCCAGCCACTTTCCTCTCAAGCTTTTCTCGCCCTAGGACAGCAGCAAGCAGGTGTGGAGAGGCACACGCAGTGACTAGTGGGGCCCCCGCCCTTGCCTCCTAAAGGGTCCCCCAAATGTCGGCGAGCCGGAGGAGGAAGGTCCAGGCGCCTGGAGTTCCCGTTTCGTCTCCCTTGCACCCCGTCTCCCCCCTCGAATACCTATGCTGGGCGGGGGGGAGGAGCTGCCCTCTCTTCCCCCAGGAGCCCAAAGCCCATCTGCAGCACCACCACAACCCAACCCCCCCCTCCCCTTCTCTCTGCATCCCCAGTTTCAGTCCTGGCGGGGCTGGACCTCTCGGAGCTCAGGCTGAGTGGGGGCAGGGTCTGAGTGGGGGGCAGAGATTGTTGGGGGGCATATTTGAGACCGGGGACAGCCGGGCCCGGGCGCTCACCCTGCAGCAGCTGCACGCTCCGCATTTCGAAGGGGATGCGATTAGCCTTGGCGAACAGGTAGACGGCGCGGCAGGGCTGGGAGACCAGGTCCAGGTAGAGTTCCAAGCCCATGGGTGCAAAGAACGGCCGAGAGCCGATCGGTCCGATGTCGTAGGCGGAGGCTCCGGCGTCTCCGCCTAAATGGGAGCCGCGCGGGCCTCCGCCCTCTGGGAAGACCAATGCAAAGTCCCGGAAGGGGGAGGAGGGGGAAGGCCTGATCCACTCCTAGTTTACAGCCGCCCGCGTCTCCCTTTTCGCCCCCCAGGACTCGCGGTTCAAGGCCAGTACAAAGCGGAGGGGAAAGACCTCGGCAGAGACGAGTCCCCGAGTCCCTGGGCCTCCGCTGCTGGGTCGCTGGCAGCGTCCTCGCTGACTGACTGACAGATGGAGGACCTGCCTGACTCGGGGAACGGCTAAATGGTCACTAGCTGGGCGGATCGGGACAGAGGGGGACCACCCAGCCTCTCCTTCGGGGTCCCAGCCCCGCCCACCCGCTCCCCCGGCCCACCCCAACGGGGTGAAGAACTTGTACAAGGTCACACAATTTTGCTAGTAAGTGGCTGAGGCCAGGTTTGAACTTGGAAAGATGAGTCTTCCTGACTCCTGTCACGTAGCTGCCCCATCCAATCTGAGACCCTTCCAATGGAAGATCCACTAAGATCCCAGGAAGTCCCTGGCCTTTACTTCAGGAAGTCCCAGGTTCTTCTTCCTTCTCTGTATTTCTAGACTGAGAGCTCTAGAGCCTTAATGCCCAGTGTGGTTCCACAGGATGAGCTCGAGTGGGCAAAAAGATTAAGGGCACCTGGAGCCAGAGAAAATTCCTCCCACCAAGAGCTCCAGCTCTAGAATAGCCCAGACTACACCTTGAGGGAACTAGATCCCCCAAATTGGGAGGTTAGATTTCACTCACTGGCCTATTGTTCCCACTTTGGAGTAAATCTCAGGAAAAACTTTTTTTAAAAAAAATTTTCAAAATATATGCAAAAATAGTTTTCAACAATAGTTTTCTCTCCTGCAAAACCTTGTGTTTCAAATTTTTCTCTCTCCCTTCCCCTAGACTGCAAGTAATCTGTTATACGTTAAATATGTGCACATCTTCTATACATATTTCCACAATTATGCTGCACAAGAAAAAACAGATCAAAAAGGAAAAAAATGAGAAAGAAAAAAAAAGCAAGTAAACAACAATCAAAAAAGTGAAAATACTATCCTGTGATCCACGTTCAGTCCCCATAATTCTTTTTCTTGGTGTAGGTGGCTCTCTCCATTACAAGTATATTGGAATTGGCCTGAATCACCTCACTATTAAAGAGAGTCACATCCATCAGAATTGATCGTCACATAATCTTTTTATCCTTGTGTACAGTTTTCATGTGGTTCCACTCACTTCACCTAGTATCACTTCATGTAAATCTCTCCAGGCCTCTCTGAAATCATCCTGCTGATCATTTCTTGTGGAACAATATTATTTCATAACATTCATATACCATAACTTATTCAGCCATTCTCTACGGGCATCCACTACGTTTCCAGTCTCTTGCCACTACAAAAAAGGCTGCTACAAACATTTTTGCACATGTGAGTCCTTTTCTCTTTTTTATGATTGCCTTGGGATACAGACCCAGTAGAGACACTGCTGAATCTAAGAATATGCACAATTTGATAGCCCTTTGGGCATAGTTTCAAATTGCTCTTCAGAATGGTTGGATCAGTTCACAACTCCACCAATAATGTATGTGTCCCAGTTTTTCCACATCCCCTCCAAAATTTATCATTTCCTTTTCCTGTCATCTTAGCCAATCTAAGCACAATCTGAGTGTGTATAGTGGGACCTGAGAGTTGTCTTGTTTGCATTTCTCCAATCAATAATGATTTAGAGAATTAAAAAAAAATAACTAGAAATAGTTTTAATTTCTCCATCTTAAAATTGTCTGTTCATGTTCTTTGAGTATTTATTTATCAGTTGAAGAATGGCTTGTATTCTTATAAATTTGAGTCAACTATATATTTTAGAAATGAGACTTTTAACAGAACCCTTGGATGTACATTTTTTCCCCTTGAATGTGCAATTCTACCCCTCTCCCCATCACACTTTTCTGCTCTTCTAATCTTGGCTGCATTGGCTTTGTTTGGGTAAAAACTTTTTCATTTAATATAATCAAAATCATCCATTTTGAATTTTATAATGTTCTCTAGTTCTTCTTTAGCCAGAAATTCCTTCCTTCTTTACATATCTGAGATGTAGATTATCCCTTGTCCTCCCAATTTGTTTATAGCATCACCCTTTGTGTCTAAATCATGAACCCATTTCGACCTTGTCTTGGTATAGAGTGTTAAGTGTTGGTCAGTTCCTAGTTTCTGCCATGCTATGGAAAAATCTTTAAAATAAAGCTTAAACATGACTCCTGCCGAGGATCTCCTTAAAATACCACCAATATAGTCAGGAGGATATTGGTGGAATTAGGAGGCTTCAGTTAAAAGACACACACACACACACACAGTCCCACAACACTAACCTGGATTTTTTGGAAATGAAGAAGTTATGGTAGAGATCTATGGCTCGTTAAATTCACTTTGTTCCCAGGTGGATTAATTTGGGATCCAGTTGTGAGCCCTTTGGGTAAGGATGACAGGTCACTTCTGCCACTCTGGCAGAGAATTCTTGGAGCTCCAGAGAATTTGATTTCTCCTTGGCTTCAACCTCATGATCTGCTTTTAGCTGGGAATATTTGAATTTATTTTTGCTAAGACAAGGTTTACTTGAACTTTTGTTTTCTGAGCAGTCCATTGCATCTCATCCAGAGCTCTGAAGAAATAACTATTTTGTCTAGAAAAGGAAACTCAAAATACAGCAGGGGTATTGAGAAGAGGGGAACTATTTATTTTCTTCACTACAGAACATGCTTAACAGGCAAGGACTCAGAGAGAGGGATTTGTGATACATCTAATGAGAGCCCATCATCCTTCCCCAGAAAGGGGATGACAATGCAGGACTGCAGAGCAGGTCAGCCAAAGAATTGTTTTGATTAATTTAGTCTTCAACTTCCAGATGGTTCAGAATGATCAGAATTCTTATCCCAGAAGCCTTGAGTATCAAAGAAATCACCTCCCATTGGCAGTTGGCACCTGACTCCAAAATATTCTTGAACCTCGACGCTTTTGCCAAGAGTGGAAACTTCCTTCATGCTTCGCCCCCCAGGATTTTTAATCACTGATACACTCAAGGAAAGATACAAAATAATGTGGTTAGAAGTTGGGCTTGCCTAAGCAGGCACATGTCATCACTGCTGCCTTCTTGTAAATACAATTTCCAGTGAAGTGGGAGAGAGGAAAGAAATCCCCTCCCACATCCACCCATATTTATGGAGCACTTTGCTGGAAAAGGAATGGTGGAAGAGCATTCGTACTGAGAGAAGGGACCTAAGAGCTAGAGCTCTAGGGAGAACCTCTTTTTCATAGACAGTATTGATGAAGGTGGGCTCCTGATCCAATATAAAGAATGTCTGCAGGAGCTAGTGGCCTGGGGAAACTATGCTTTTACCTCAGGTTTGCAATTTAGAGTTCTGGACTGTCTCTAGCGGGTGTGGATGGAGATGGTGGCCAAGGTGGTGGAGTCCAGGGGCACTGCTTCTCCTTGGAGTACCTTGCAGCTAAAACATGCCCCTCATCTCCACATGGTTCCCTTCTTTTCTGGTTTATGTCATTTATTTTATACAAAATATTGACAAGTACAATCAGAATTTTCATAGCCCCACCTTTGCAAGTGGATTTTTCCAAATCTCCTAAATTTTAGTGCTTTCTCTTTGCCAATTATCGCAATTTACTTTTTATGTATTTCATTATACATGATCATTTTCAGGTAGTCTCTCCCACTGAACTGTGCTCCTTGAAAATAGGGACTATATTTGGTCTTCTTGTATATCTCCAGGGTTTAGCCTGAAAGTGATGCTTAATAAATGCTGGTTAACTTGACTATTGCTCTGAGCCCCCGGCTCAGAGCTAGGAAAATTACTAACACTTACCAAAGATTTGACTGCCTGCCTTAATTTACATTTCTGTCCAGCTCTGGTTAACTCCCGACTTCTTTGTTGTTAAAGCAATGCTCCAGTTTCTGAAGATGTACGCTTCCATAGTGTCATTGCTAGACACTAGGAAGGGGTGCTAGGGAAGGAATAGACATTTTCTCAGAACGTTTCATAGTTCTTGAGTAGGTGGGTGTAAGTGATGTCATTAACCTGAGTCTTCTGCAATTAGAAATCCCTGGAGACTGTTTTAGGTCTCGGTGATCACAGCTCCTAAAAAGAGAAGAAACTTGTGTCCCCCACGTCCTCAGCACTGCCAACATCTGAACCACAGATCATTTTTTTAAGTGGAAATAATATACAAGAACAGGCAACATTGTCCCCTGCTTTTCTAGGGCTCCCTAACCACCTTTTCACAGGCCTTGAGACTGAATCCCTTCCCTGAGCCTCTTTGCCATGAGAACCTGTGACCAGGAGCTCACAAACCTCTGCTGTGGCCTTTGGTTCACACACTGATCCGCACAGAAGGAGTTCTCTGCACAGGCTCCTTTGATCACCCATTATTTATTCCTAGGCTGAAACCCAACTGATTATTGTAATTGGCTGAGATTCCTGACCTCCCTGGGCCTCTTCCGGAATAAGAGAGGGTTGGATTCAGTGACCTCTGAGAGGTTCCTGGCTCCAGGTCCGTGATCTGGTACAGTCTCAGGCAGGGGGGGCGGTGCTGTGGGAAGGGCCCAGGGCTCTCCATGGTCCTGCCTAAGTCTATTGTTCTGTGACTGCTGAGCTGGGAAGGGAGAGAGCCAAGCTAAAGGGGGAGGGCAAGGGCTGAGTCAGGAGCTCCAGGGATACCTGGCCCAAACAAAGGGACAGCTAAATGGGGCAGAACATGGAGCTCAGGCCTGGAGCCAGGGAGAACTGAGTCCCACTGCAGCCTTAGACACCTGCTGGCTGTGGGGCCCTGGAAAGTCACTGGACCTCTGGTTGTGCCAGTGTCCCTGATATAAAATGGAGATAATAACAGTACCTTCCTCCTGAGGGTATAGTGAGGATCAAATGAGATAATTGTGAAGCCTTTAGCCCAGGGCCTGGCTCATAGGATGTGCTCCATAAATAGTAGTTATTTGTATTAGTGGTAAATGAGTTAATATCTGTAAATGGCTCAGCATAGTTCCTGGTACCTAGTGGGCACTTTGGCAGTTACTACTGCAGCACTGGGGAGCGAGCCCGAGGTGCCAGGACATTCCCTGCACACTGGAGTTTCCAAGGGTTTGGGGTCTCCCTGGGATGTGGGTTCATTCTAACAGCTCATCAGCCCTGGAGGCCTCCTCATACTGGGACATTCCTTCTGTGTATTCCCCCTAAAGCTGGAGAGGCCTTCGATTCACCCCATCACACATTTGTTAGACACCTAGTAAAAGGAGACAGCTCTTGCCCTCTAGTTTACATTCCTCTGGATGAAATATATAACATATACACAACTAAAGAAAGAAGAGGCAGCTGGGTGGTGCAGTGGTTAAATCCCAGGGCCTGGAGGCAGGATAATATCTTTTTGAGTTCAAATCTGGCCTCAGACATTTACTACTGTGTAATCTTGGTCAAGCCACTGTTTACCTCAGTTTCTCATGTATAAAATGAGATAGACAAGGGAATGACAAAATAGTATTACTGCCAAGAAAATCCCAAAAGAGGTGTTATGTTAATTTAAGGATAGGTTCGGAACGCTCCTATGAATAACCTTTTTTTTTAACTCAGTTAAAATGAAAATAAAATTATAACTCAATTAAAGTGAACATAAAGTTTAATTATACAATACACGGGATAGATTGCCTACACTAACAACCAATACAGTAAATAATACATAAAAGACAAAGAATAAGGAAAGCTATGATTAAAATAGGAGAGAGAGAGGTAATATACATCACCGATCTAGGAGCACAGTTGGGGGCCCCGTTGCAGCTCGATTGGGAAAAGTGTTAGCCCAGGCAGGATAGGATCTCCATGGGTGAAGCCCAATGAGGATTAAAATGAGACTGAATGTATAGGGCTTGAAAACAAAGAAAGCACAGAACTAACTTGCTTACCTATAGAAAGTTAAGTATAGGAGAAGGAAATGCCAGTTGGGCTTCCAAGATATGACTTGATAAATGTAGATGTCAGGGAGGGGGCCAACCCTCACAGACATCTATTGTGTCCCAAGGAGTGGCTAGTTCCTGGGAGTGTAGGGGTGAAGCCAAACACATGTGGCATATTCCCGGTCTCAAAGGGTTAAAGAAAGGCTAGGTTCCCATGGAGAGAGTCACGTTCTTGAAATGACTTGAAATGAACTTACTAATAAGAAGGCATTTCTTATTCATTTGGCCTTAAGTTCATGAGAAGCATAAGAAGATGTGACTAGGGGGGTGAAATTAGAATAAATACTTTTCATTTTAGAATACACATAACAGTTACATAAGCATAAGAGTAATAGGAATATAAATAATAATAATATTGGGATAGCTAAACTATTAAAATATGAGGTGGCACTTTTAGATTTAAATAAAAAATCATACCAATGATGATTAGTATCAGAAGTAACTAAATGTGAGGCCTCAAGTAACTGTCCTGCCACTATATGAGTCTGAATTCGATATTCATTCAAGGCGCACTGATTAGACTGTAATAGTCGCTTCAGGACATGAGACTGATTCAGAATATTAATTAAAGGTTGTAAAGACAAAGAGGAAGAGGGAAGAAGCAACAATTTGGGTACCCAATTCAAATTCTCTATCACATCAGTGTCAGGGGAAAAATAGAAATCATCACCCTGCCAGTGTAAGAAGGAAACATGAGTTAAACAGCCAGAATAAGGAGGAGTCTGAGAAACAGAGGCTAGATCAGTATCATTATTAGACACAACACATATATGTTGGGCAGAAACTTCATATAGCATGGAAAAATTATTTAAAGGATATAAGTTAGACTACAAAGATTAGAAGAATGTGGGAAAGGGCAGGGCTCCATCTGCCGGGTCATCATCCCACATATTCTACCCTTATTAGTCAGTACACAGTCAGCTAAGGTGTGAGTTACATTATTATGATCTGTATAATGACTCTGTGTGGGAGGTAGGACAAAGTAACCGTGTCATACAAAAGGAACAACGTGAAATTGTCACATAACAGTCCAAACGTGTACTTGCTAATATACAATGGTTCCCGCGCAGCAATAAGGGGTACACTGTGCATTTTCAGGTTCAAGCTTTGTCCACCTGTCAGCATGTTGAGGGAATATTCGATCCTATATACGTGTGTCTCCTTGTGGGTGACGTTGAGCATTCTCCTTTTGGATCAAGGTATACATATTTTGGAGAAAACATTTAGTCCAACTGAATAATTTGGTAACATTGTTAGCCAAGCGTAAACTGGCTACAGTGCTATCATCGAATACATGTAGAAATTGGCCTTGGTAATTTAAAGTATTTTGGTGTGGTAGATCGTCGTGGGTAGCCATTGTGCATTAACAGTTAAGGCTTGATACATCCTGTCCAGCACTGCGCAGTCTGCTGGCCAGGGTCTCAATATCTATGGAATTAACTACACCCAAACCAGTTCCTGCCCCACCAAGTAAGGTATCATACCAAGCTCTTCTCCTTTTGTTGCATAAGGACAAGGGAGGAAAAGTAACATTATAGTGGAATACTATTTTGTGTTGTGAAATGGAAGTATTGGTACAAGTTTTAGGAACTCTTACAATGGACGGGGAATGCCTTGTGGGTTTTTTATCCCACTTCAACAGGTGGTACCACAAGACATAGAAATCATCAGTTATAGGAGTAGAATTAAAGCAGATCAAAAATAAACCATTATGTCTTGACATATTGAGGAAGAAAATAGTTTCATTTATGACTTCAGTCCAATTAATACTTTCCAATACAGAATTTTGAGCTTCTCTATAGGTAGAAGGAGTAGAGTAATTAATGGGCTTTATCCCACAATTTACAATAACATTAATGTATGGGATCATGGTTATATTAGTATAAAAGTCTTTCAACTTCAGTACACAAAGAACAGGCACAGGGCAGTACATACAGACATATTACTACTATAGTTCCAGGTCATATAAGGACAACACTGGTTGGTGGGACAGTAAAACAGTCCTTGACAAGTATTCTGTTCTCTTGATGTGGTGGCATTGTTTAACCAGATTTTCTTACAGGCCAAACTGGATTATTCCAGGCAGTAGTTGTAGGAATTAGCACTCCAGCCTGCACATATTCCTTTATAGTTTGAATAATCTCTTCTGTCCCTCCTGGTATCCTATATTGCTTTTGACTAACAATTCTTTTTTTTTTTAATTTAATAGCCTTTTATTTACAGATTATATGCATGGGTAACTTTACAGCATTAACAATTGCCAAACCTCTTGTTTCAATTTTTCACCTCTTACCCCCCACCTCCTCCCCCAGATGGCAGGATGACCGTTAAATATATTAAAATATAAATTAGATACACAATAAGTATACATGACCAAACCGTTATTTTGCTGTACAAAAAGAATCAGACTCTGAAATATTGTACAATTAGCTTGTGAAGGAAATCCAAAATGCAGGTGGGCATAAATATAGGGATTGGGAATTCAATGTAATGGTTTTTATTGACTAACAATTCTTGAAGGAACAGGGACAGAGACTGGAGGCATTAATAATTTCCCAACCACTACAGCTATTTGCAAAGTCCTTATAGCAAACTGATAATGTCCATCCAATTAATATAAGGTCATCCCTTTTAATATATCAATTCCTATTATATACTCAGGAATGGGTACAATTACTACCTTGTACTCC
Source organism: Dasyurus viverrinus (assembly GCA_020854095.1). NCBI lineage: Eukaryota > Metazoa > Chordata > Mammalia > Dasyuromorphia > Dasyuridae > Dasyurus > Dasyurus viverrinus. The sequence continues at coordinate 713,775,733 of CM036997.1, read as the reverse complement.
TTTTTAGGAAATGTTCCTATCTTCATATTCAAAGACACTTGTCTAGCCTTAACTTCGTGTCTACCCAGCCCCAAAATAGTTATTGGAATTCCATTTCTAAATTTAGTAGGATTCCCATAAATCAATGTGGCCTCCTCCCCCATGTCCACCACCAACCGCATGGGTTTTAGTAGTAGATCCATTTTCCCAAAATATTACTAAAGGCACATGTGGTCTATGATCAGTATGTAAGGCATGGACACCATAACCTTTATCCTATTCCCCTTTTAGATGATCTAGAGAAGGATAAAGGGAGGTGAGTGGTGCAGTGGGAGTTATATTCAAAGTAGATATTTGTCCTTTATTCCCTACCTTTTTATATAGCTGACACATATCAGAGGTAGTAATCCCATCTATCTCTTTTCTTTTTACTCCTGCCTTTAAAATAGCAGAAAACATTTCCTTTCTAGGCATTCTATTGTTAGAATTAAACCCAGTCTTCAGTTTATTCCATTCTCTGGGAGCAGATTCTCCTACATCTTTAAATTCTCTCAGATCTCCTAATTGAGATAACTTATCTCTCACTTGTCCCAGAGATTCCCCTGTGGCTGCCACTAGGAGAGTCAAGATTAGTTGTTTGTAGGCAGGAGGAGCTGGTTTTACAATAGGAGCTCTATGTAAAGCTATTACTGGGGTGTCTGTGTATGAATCAGCATCTCCCACTAAGACTGCAGTTTTCATGACTTCCTCTTTCAGTCTTTGAATTCCATCTCTCAAAGTATACCATGGGGGAGCAGCATTAGGCCACACTGAGGAGTCAGGATCCTGATTTCTCAAACCCAGAGCAACTAGTTCTAAAAGATTGGTATTACTACCATTCTGATTAAGCCCAATTTGACTATGATCTCTAATGGCCTGTTGTACAAAAGGGTTTGAAATTAAACTGATGAATTTTAAACAATCCTGAGGATCTAATCAGCCTCCACCAGCTCCTCCATGCTTAATCTAACTAGCCATGAGATAGCTGGTTCCCCTGTTCTCTGAGAAAACCTGCTAGGTAAATCAGTAACTTCCCTTTGTGAAAAATCCTCAGAAATCTCAGTAGCTCTTGGTTGATTATTGCCTTCTCTTTATCATCTAACTGCAGACACACCTTCCTATAGCTGTTAGCAAAGTCCAGCCTCTCCCAGATATATGATTCATTTCCTTCCCTTTCTCTATTGGAATGTTAATTAAGCATTCTGCTAAGTGATTTAGCTTGCTGTTTTTTTATCCAGTTCTTACACACTCCTGAGTTCTGAGCCCAAATCTTTGTTAAGGAAGAAAAGGGCGTGTCCTCCCAACTCGGAACTTCAGCAGGTGTGGGGGAATCGCAATTATTATTATTTATTTTTTTAAAAAGGCATTCAAATATAGCGTATCCTGCAGACTACACCAATTTTTGTTATGTTAATTTAAGGATAGGTTCAGAATGCTCCTATGAATAACCTTTTTAAAACTCAATTAAAATGAAAATAAAAGTATAACTCAATTAAAATTAATATAAAGTTTAATTATACAATACTCAGAATAGATTGCCTACAATAACAACCAATGCAGTAAATAATACATAAAAGACAAAGAATAAGGAAAGTTATGATTAAAATAGGAGAGAGAGAGGTAATATACATCACCGATCTGGGAGCACAGCTGGTGGCCCCGTTGCAGCTCGATTGGGAAAAGTGTTAGCCCAGGCAGGATAGGATCTCCATGGGTGAAGCCCAATGAGGATTAAAATGAGACTGAATGTATAGGGCTTGAAAACAAAGAAAGCACAGAACTAACTTGCTTACCTATAGAAAGTTAAGTATAGGAGAAGGAAATGCCAGTTGGGCTTCCAAGATATGACTTGATAAATGTAGATGTCAGGGAGGGGGCCAACCCTCACAGACATCTATTGTGTCCCAAGGAGTGGCTTGTTCCTGGGATTGTAGAGGTGAAGCCAAACACATGTGGCATATTCCCGGTCTCAAAGGGTTAAAGAAAGACTAAGTTCCCATGGAGAGAGTCATGTTCTTGAAATGACTTGAAATGAACTTACTAATAAGAAGGCATTTCTTATTCAAGGAGTCTTAAAGAGTGGGACATGATTGAAAAATGGCTGAACAAGAAAATCAAAATAAAGCAAAAGGAAAATTGAAGTACAAAGGGAAGGGGAAGGAAACAAGCCTTTATTAAGCACCTAGATTATGCCAGGACCTGTGCTAAACACTTTACAAATACTACCTTCAGGAGAGGGAACACAAACCAGGGCAGAGTAGAGAAGGTCTCATGGAAAAGGTTGGTACCTGAGCTAAGCCTCCGGAGCTCAAAAGAAATAATACGTGTGTAAGAATATATGAACACATGCATTTATACAAACATGTACATATACAGATATGTGTATATACACACAGGGGACTTTTTACACTTTAAAGGACCATAGAAATACTAGTTGTGGTGGTTGTTGTTGTCGGAAATTATTCCCATCATCCCTCTCATCAAAGGAAGAAGAGATTTCTGGGATGGAGCAGTCAGGATGGGGAGAACATGATGCCCTCAAAGGACATGGAGTTCAGGCAATGCCTGGGGCTTCTGTTGACTGCGGCTAGGGAAGCCATAGAAAATGGAGTTGGGAAGGCCCCCCCAAAAGTGGGAGTAGGTGAATCATGGGGTCCTTCCTTCAGTCCCAGGATAAAGAGCTCCATGGCACTGAAGGCCCAGGGCATCCTTGGGGTGCACCCACATCCCTCCTTACTGGATGCCCCTCTGAGAGAATTATGTTTCCTTTGCCTTCCCTGGCACTGGAATCCATAGGGAGGTGTACTGGCCAGTCTGCTGGACTTGGAGTTAGGAAGCCTCAGATCCAAATCTTGACTCATCTTTGGATGATCTGGGGGACCCCGGGCCTCAGTTTCCTTAGCTATAACATGAGGATGAGACTTATTGTTGCTATCAGTCACTTTGCTGCTCATACCAAGTTGTGTAGTCACTGAAAGAGCTAAGGAAGTTAAGCCCCCGTGTGTCCCCTGGACCTTCAGTCCCTTTCCTTCCTCTCCCTTTCCACTGATGAAACCAGGCAAAGCCTTCAGAGAGCTGCACACTAGGCTTCCCCATCTCCTCTCATGATAACTTCCTCATTGCTCAAAGGCAGACCTTTCCCTCCAAGGCCTAGAAGTACCTGGCCCTTGAGTCAACAGGGGATCTGACCTCAGATCTGGCCCAGGGCCCTGTCCCCTCCTCTGGTTGTCCTGAACTGTTGCCTCTGTTCACAGAGCCCAGATTAAGAAAGCTTGATTCTGTGATCATGGGGGAGAAGTGAGGAGTTGGATGAGTCTGACCCTCAATGATCTTCCCACCTGATCCAATGGAGAGGTAATATGCTTCAGAGAAGATCATATTTTAATCATGAACACATTTCCAACTGCAGCACACAATCAGTTTCCAATTATAGCCTGTTTTCCCTCAAGTCTGAAAACATCAATGCGAACCTAGTTGCTATGTTACAGGCTTCACAACTTAAATTCATTCTAATACCCAAGTCCATAATTCTGACATGAAATAAGCCTTCAAAACAGCTGAACTTCTTCTCCATAATGTATGGAATAGAGAGAAATAAGGTGAAGAACTTACAGGGATGTATGAATTCTTTTTCTGTATTTTACTTTAATTATTTCTGTGTTTCCCCTATGACCTGTATAATATGTGTAGGCTCATATCTACTTGAGCCTTGGCCAGCTAGAAACATATTTACTTAACTTGAGCTGATGACAGTTATTGGTATTTGACATTTATCGATATTTAGTCTATTAGCTGGACCACTGTCTGCTTGATTAAGCCTGAAGGCCTGACTTTCTGTTTCCTTGAAATCAGGAGATTTTGGGGAAACAGAAACCTTCCATTCCAATCTCCCCATTATAAATAGCAACAACCAATTAGATGCTTCCCCCTCCCCTTCTCAATGCTCTTTACTTGTGATGTAATTTCTTATATAAAAGCTATGTATCTTTACTACTTCTTTAGCCCTCCTAGCGAGCTTTCTCTTTCTTATCTTGCAATGGGACGGCTCATCCTCCCGAGGTTTTCAATAAACAACTTTTCTGCCTTCTACTGAGTAATCTCTGAGTAGTCATTTTGGGTAAGGGTCTTCTACATCCCTCACAATAAGAATCCTATTAAGACCAGTTTCAGGGATTGTTGAAAGCTGAGTGATTTTGTGTAGTGTTCTCTTCTAAAAAATATAATTTTCTCTGTGAGCAGGTTTCTTGGGGGGTTTCTGGAAGCAGCCTAAGTTTCAGTTCAGAGTAATAATCACCTAAAATGAAGCCAGCAGTTAAAGTTCAGATCCTTTATTGTCTCTTCCGAAATAGCCCAGTTAGCCTTTTTAGGTTCTGAGAGCTCTTGTTGCTAGTCCTTCACCTCTGTTAGCTTCAGCCTCTCGCTCTCTCTGAATCCAAAACCTCCAGCCAGCAGAAAGGTGATATATGAAATGAATTGACTCCTCCTCCAAGAGTGGGATTGTGGGAGCTGTGACTTGTGAATCTCCTCCACTGAATCCTGACTTGTGAATAGAAGCCTTAGAATATAATGGGAGGGAGAAATAAGGTACTGTGATGGAAGGCGGGAAAAGAATAATTAGATGTGAACATCACTGGTATATATGGAAACCGTAGAGAGAGACCCCATTTCCCTGAAGAAATAAGGGGATTCTTTATGGAGGTCATGATTGTCTATGGAAACTGAGGAGCTTTTGATATCTGGGTATTTGGTAAGGAGGTCCTTTCAAGAGGAGGAAATCACACATATAAATTCAAATAAGTGTGAGAAGAGAAGGTGTCACATATCCAGGCCACCAATATTTTACTCAGATCCTATCTAATATCTCCTAGAAAAATGAGTTCCTGGTTCGGCTTTTCTCTCTCCTTGCTTTTTCCTTTTCTCTCAGGGACTGAGAAAAGAAGTCAGTTCCAAGAATTTGATTTAGTACCAGATCTTCAACCAGGAGCCCAGTAGCAAAGAACTCATACCTATATTACTCTAGGCAATGTTTAAAAATAGACCAAACTTTGTACATTATTCCCAATGATGACTACTTCTCAGACACTCAGAGCTTTGTTTTAAGGTATGAACAAGGTTAGTATGACATTATACTCACTTATATTCAGTTTATCATCAGTGCTGACAACATAGAGTCCTTGCCTTCGCCATGGGATGCAGTTATTAAGTTGAAATCAAATAATTCATAAAATTTAGAACAGGAATCTGAACAGGATTTGTATTTAATGTTTCACTAATGGATGGTGAAATCTCTTTTCCCTCTAAGTCAATCTTCCCACTTTTCCTAGATGCTGAACAACAAATAGACTAAAAAGAAACATTCTAAAGCATTAAAAGTATAACCAATAATTCATATCATTTAATGTCCTTTTTTCTTAGACAAAAATATACACAGTTGTAATAAAATATTTATAATTTATGGATATTGAGCCATAGAGAATTTTTATCTGCAAGTACAAAGAAAAGTACAAATGAAAAAAAAAATCCAGAGGGATTAAATAATGACATAAGGCTACAACAAGGTTCAGAAAAAAAATTCTTATCTGCCTAATTCAGTGAAATTCAGTGAAACTCATGGTGTGTCTTCAACAAGGAGATGACAGAATAAATAGCCGATCAGCTTCTCCTCTGATGTGATAGAGGAAATTATCGAGAAATCGGTGGAGGAGTCTGAATTTTTTTTGCTACAGCGCAGACTTACAAAAGGTTATATATGAGTGTTGCATGGCTGTATACTGAGATCCTGCCATGTAAAGGAGGGTTTTGTAGAGAGAATTGATCGTGATAATGCATAAAACGAAAACCTATGCAGCAGCACAAAGGTCAGGATGCCTTGTGAAAAAATCGGAAAGTAAACACACACGTACCTGTCCCGGGTTCATCCAATTAAGGAAGATTTAGCTTGAGAAATTAAAAGCAGCCCCTCTCACACCACCTCAAGAAAATAGAATTCTCCAGACATCACTGAGAGGGAACAGGCATTTCATAAATCCATTTGCCAGTCTGAGAACTTGCTGGCCTCCATCCTGCACAATTCTGTCTTTCCCAAATAAAGGCAAATTTCCCAGCCCTCAGTTTCAGGCTCCATCAGCCCTAATGTACTCAGTACCTTTGAGATTCCCTAAGCTGGGACACGCTGACTTTCATGACAACATTTCTTCATCCAAAATGAAGAGAAAATAATGATAAATTCACTTACCCATAAGAAAGAGTAAACATAAGATCATATTTCCCGCTCATAAATTTATCATAGGGATGATAAATGTAGAATCATCCCTAACCCTAACTTTCCTGAAGAAAGGCTCCCATGGCTTCCTACAAGGGCTGCTCTCTGGGTGTCAGACAGGCAAAGCTGGGAGGAGACGCAGCTTCCCCTCCTGGGCACGGGGCAGTTTCCCCTGGCTCAGGATCTGTACACTCAGCAATGACTCTGTCCTGGGACAGAAAGGCAGCGGGGCCCAAGCACTTCTGCTGCCTCAGGCCATTAACCCTTCACTATTTACATGAAGTCAGGATGGCCGGGAAGGGAGGGAGATAAAAGCCTGAGCCCGGCAGGGAGGGAGAAGCCTGGGCTCGGCCTGTTTGATGGGGAATGGGAAGGGAAAGGAGGGGAGGGGGGTTTCTTACTTCAGCTCTGACGTTAAGGAGACAGAAGGAAAGCTGCCCAGCAGATACAGACAGTAAGAGACAGGGAGAGGGGAGCGCCCGACTCAGACTGAACAATGAGGACTTTTCTGCATCCTCTCAGTGGGAATAAGCACAGGAACATAGAGAGACGCTTACTCAAAATTCCTACAAGCCTTGTAAGGAGGACTTTGAAACTGTTCTGCTCCTGTTATGTTGCTCAATTCAGGTGAGAATAGGGGGAGAAAGAAGCCAATCTCCACATCTGCACGCAGGTAACGTATGGGTTGAAGGTCTTCGTAGCAAATCTGCTCAGAACCTGGAAGCTGCAACAGCAGAGACACAGCAAGGGAAGGAAGGAGGTGAGAAATGCTTCTCACAAGGCGGGGCCACATCCCCCTGAACAGTAGCCAGAGCTTTAACTCTGAGGAAGTGGAGCGACTGCTCATGCTACAGCCAAGGCAGCTGCTTGAGTCAGGGACTGAGGAGGGACTTTTCCGCACCAGACACGACCTGTCCATGTACAGAAGCCCGGGCTCTGCTCTCCAGGTCACACTGGAGGAAACAGAGGGGCATTAGCCAGGTCCATGTGCGAGACAAGGACATTGGTGCAATATTAGTGACTATTATATACTTTCTCTCTGTACATTTATTTTTAGACAATTATTGGGTCCATTCCTCTTATTCCATTTTCCACAGAGAAGGCTCCGTCTCAGAAGAATTCCGGGGACCGGACTGCCTGTGGCATCTCCAGCTGCGTCCCTGTGTCCAGGGGAAACCATAAGTGCACAATTATATTTTGCCCTCTCTTTCCCTTGTTCCAAGTCGGGCTACGTCCCAGACGTGCCTTTTTAAGAAAATAGTTTTGTGACCTGACTTCAGCCTGTGATGTAGAAACCTCATGAAATATTCCATTGTAGGTCACAACATTTATTAAATCCTTCAGAGATGAGAATTTCCATGAAAAACTGTAAAATTGTACCTTTGCTGCTCATCCAGGTCCCTGCACCAGGGTCCACGTGAGCCAGGTCTTCTGCTCAGGGCGCAGTGTCATCCATTTTGAAGAGTCATTATTGAAAGTCCAGAGCTCACAGTTTTCCTCTGCTCGTGGGTCTCACTCTTTGTGGAGGATTATAACATCCATCGGTTAGAGGTGAAAGGAACCTCAGAGCTTCCTTAGTCTAGTATATTGATGACAGATTTCCACTCTCCAACAATTAGATTGTTAAGAGACAGGTCAATTCTCCCAGGGCCTCCACAGCTGTGGGTCATAACATCTGAAGATGTTACAAGGGAGCCTTTGCTGACACAGGTATTGTGGACTGAGAATGAGATAAATTGGAGGCAGAGGGAAGAGGAGAGAGATCAGAGAACAGCAACTGCCTCTCAGTCTCCTTGTATCATCCTCTCACAAGAGGAGATCCATTCTTGGTTGGATCTCCAGCAGCCACTGTCAGATGGCTCCTGTGTATTCCAATACTAGATTAAAAACACCTGCAGGCTCATACTATTACCCACCTGAAAAGGTTGAAATCACAGGATCTACAGATACACTTTGGAGGATGGGAGCAATGACTTCTGAAGTCCCAGAGACATTTGGAGGAAATCTTTCCCGAAATCTCTACTTTACAGATGAGAAATGACTCCCAGGAGATTAGAATGACCCGTCTGCCTTTACACAATATGGAGCAGAACAATCCTGAGATTTTTTCCAGAAGCTAATTCCCTTCCTACTCCCAACCATTGCCCTTAGACAAGTTCCCAGGGGGAGTTCTTGCAGTCAGAAACCCTTTGTCCCAGAGCTTATGGCTCCAGCCTTTGGCCCTCCAGTCTGAGGGAGAGGCACCCAAGTGGCTGAGATGTGGTCACTTTGCTCGGTGATTCCAGTTCAAAAGATCAGTTTAGTCCTGGGGGAAGGGATGCTGCTCCTGGCCGTGAAAACCAGTCAGAGCTGTGGGAGCAAAATGAAGAGAATCAAATACAAAATACTTTGGTATATATGCCATTGCCTACTTGATCCCAGACCATCTTTCCAATCTGATTACCTACAAGAAGGCAAAGGATCCTATAGCCAGAATTGGAGGGACCTCAGAAACCTTGTGATTCCAATTTGGTCCCTTCCTTCTCTAGGTCTAGGAAATGGTCTGGCAAGGTTCAGGCATTTTAGTCATTTTTTTTGAGGTTTTCCTAGAGGGCTTTGCAGCTCCCCCTCCAACTCCTTTGATTGATGAATTAACTGAAGCAAATAAGGTGAAGGACTTGCCTTGGGTCACGAAGTGATTCCTGTAAGGGCCTGAGGCCAGATTTGAACTTACCTTCTGTCTCCTAACTGTCCCTGTCCAATCTGAGACCCTTCCAATGGAAGATCCACTCAGGATCTCTGTAAGTTCCTGGCCTCCACTTCATGGCACAGGAGCCCCACGTCCCTTCTTCTCCTCTATATTCCTATATTGAAATCTCTGGAGCCTTAACACCCAACATGGTCCAACAGGATTAGTTCCAGTGGCCAAACAGCCCATAGTCACCTGTAAGTACGGGAAGTTCCTCCCACAAATGTCTCTACATCTAGAATGCTACAGACCCAGATGTATCTTGAGGGAACTTGCCCCTCCAAATGGGGAGATCAGGCTTCTCTCACAGGCTTATTGTTTCCACTTTGGAGGAAATCTCTGGAGAAAATAACATTAAAACAAAGCTTCATTATGACTCCTGTATAGGGTCTTCTCAAAATGCTCCTCACAAAGGATATTGGTGGATTTGTGAGGCTTCAGTTACACACACACACACACACACACACACACACACACACACAGACACACACATAAACACACACACTCACACACAAGCACCCAAACATTTCCTGGGACATTTTGTGAATAAGGAAGCTATGGCAGAGACCAGTGGTTTTTAACAACTTTGTTTCCAGATGGATTAATCTGGGATCCTGCTGGGAGCCCTTTGGGCAGGGAGACTTCAGGCAGCCCTCCCCTTCTGGCAGAGAACTCCTGGAATCCCACAGGACTTTGTTCCCTTTCACTCTGACCCTCCTCAGGATCCCCTTTTAGCTGGGGATGTTGGGATGAATTTCTGGGAAAGACAAGGTGTGACTCAACCTTCGGGTTCTGAGGGGACCATTGCAGCCCATCCAGAACACTGAGGAGACACCGGCCATTCTGGCTAGAAAGGGGAACACATGACCCCCAGGGGGACGGGCAGCAGGGCAGCTGTTCCTTTCCTTCCCCACAGAGAAGGCCCAATGGGCAAGGGCTCAGACCCAGGCATCTGTGATGCATCTAATAAGGGCCCATCCTCCTTCCTGGAAGGAAACAACTTGGCAGAACTGCAAAGCAGACATTTCCATTGTCCCAGAGACCTGCCCAGTGATGGGAGGTGTAGCTCTCCAGGTCAGCCAAAGAATGGTTTTGACTCAGCTTTAGTCTTCAGCTCCCAGATGGTTCAGATTGTTCAGAATTGACATCCCAGAACCCTTGTGCATCAAAGAAATCACCTCCTACTGAGACTTGTTACCTGGCTCTAAATTACTCTTGACCCACAAGAGTGGAAACGTCCTTTTCCCCTCAGGATTTTGATCACTGAAACTTTTTTATTTTTGCAAAGTTAACTTTTTTTTTACTAAAATTAATGTAGATTGGAAGGAGGGTGGGCAGCAATGGCTCAAGTGTTCATTAGCTTGAATAAAATGACTTGTGTCATTTTTATCTGTGAGAGTCCTAATACGAGTTGTGTGGAAACGAGAAATAGTGTGTGTATGTATTTTGAAACACTTCAGAACAATTCAGAAAGGAGCCTCACAGTCTTGTTTATTTAATGTTCAGGTTAAAAAATGCTTTGCAAACATCCCCTGCTGTTTTCCTTCAGTAGCATCACTGATAGGGAATAATATGACCTGGAATAAGGCTTGCCTAGGCAGGTACACGTTCCCATGATTCCTTCTTGTAGTTACAACTTCTACTGAAGTGGGAGAGAGGTAAGAAATTTCTTCCCCCACCATCCAAATCACCCTTATTGGGAAGGAAGAGAGTTCCCTCTGAGAGAAAGAGAGAGCTGGACCGGAAGCTCCTTGTCATAGATGAGGGGAGAGGAGATATTCCTAGACAAAAGTCCCTCCCCCACCCCAGCACAGGAGCCATTTAGATATGATCCACCCCAGCCCAACTACCAGGACAAAGCAAGAATTTCTGTATCCTCCCAGCAAGGTAAACATTCTTCAGCAAAGAGCCAAAGTGTTTGTCCTGTTTTGTGGGTGAGCCGGGTGACAAGGGGTTTCCTACATTAACCCTCCCAGAGTCTGAAGTGAATGTCCCTGGTCTTTCTTCCACTAAGTAATTTTGGCCAGATTTTAGGTTAAGGAGAATGTGCCGGGACTAGGCTAAGCCATGGGCCATTCAAGAAGCAGAAATATAGTCCCTCCTCTCAAGGAACTCAATTCAGTGAAACAGACTCCCTGCAAACAATTGTTTAAGCAAAATAGAGACAAGAAAAATTGGAGATCCATGACAGAGAGAGCCGTAGACTGAGGGAGAATTTGGAAAACCCTCTTGTAAAAGCGGGGCTGTGGAAGTTGTGTTTCCATGGAAATATTTTGCATAAAATAAATGACATAAACCAGAAGAGAAGGGAACACGTGGAGCTGCAGCCACAAGGGGCCCAAGGAGGGACTGTACAAGTCACCCCTGGACACCGTCACCTTGGGACCATCTCCTTTCACATTCAATAAAGACAACCCACAACCATATATTGCAAACTTTGATGGCAAAAGTTTAGTTTCCCCCCCCCCCCCCCCGGCCACTGGCTCAGCTTCCCCTGCAGTGACTATGGGGGGAAGCAGTCCTTGGATCAGGAGCCCCCTTCATCAGTATAACAGCAACCCCTCAGCACCTGCCATTCCAGATGAGGGAGCCACAGAGCTTTGGGGATGGTGACGCCCCCGAGCCACCCTATATGGATACATTCCTGGCCACTGCTTTTGGGACGTTGCCTCCCCAGCGATCACGGCTCCTAAAGCAGAAGAAAACTGGGAGTTCTCAGGACTGACCATATCCGAACCCCAGATCCCTGCATGGATGGGAATAATATGCAAGGACAGGCCCCATTGCCCCTGCTTTGCCAGGGCTCCCTAAGCCCCTTTTCATGGCCTTGAGGCTGAATCCCCTCCCTGAGCTTCTTTGCCGTTAGAGCCCAGGACCAGGACCTCACAGACCTCTGCTGTGGCCTTTGGTTCACACATTGATCCCACAGAGGGAGCTCTCAGCACAGGCTCCTTTGATCACTATCATTTACCCTCAGGGGGATCCCAGCGGATCCCTGTGACTGGCTGAGATCCCTGACCTCCCTGGGCCTCTTCTGGAGCAGGAGGGGTCAGACTCAGGCCCTCTGAGGGCTCCTGGCTCCAGGTCCAGGATCTGGTGCAGCCTCGGGCAGAACAGGGAGGTTGGTGGGAGGGGCCCAGGGCTCTCCATGGTCCTGCCCAAGTCTATTGTTCTCTGACCCCTGAGCTGGGAAGGGAGAGAGCCAAGCTAAGGGGGGAGGGCAAGGGCTGAGTCAGGAGCTCCAGGGACACCTGCCCTGAACAAAGGGGCAGCTCAGTGGGGAGAACATGGAGCTCAGGCCTGGAGCCAGGGAGAACCGAGTCCTACTGCAGCCTTAGACACCTACTGCCTGTGGGGGCCTGGGAAACCCCTGTGATTGCCTCAGTTTGCCTTGATGTAAAATGGGGTAATAATAGCACCTAACTCCTGGGGGTGCAGGGAAGATCAAATGGGATAATCACGAAGTCCTTAGCCCAGGGACTGGCTCATAGGATGTGCTCCATAAACAGTAGTTATTAGTATTAGTCGTAAATGAGTTAATATCTGTAAATGGCTCAGCCCAGTTCCTGGCACATAGTGGGCACTTTATCCATGGCAGTGGCTATTGCAGCACGGGAGAGCAGGCCCAAGGCACCAGGATGTTCCCCGCACACTCACGTTTCCAAGGATTTGGGGTCTCCCTGGGACGTGGGTTCATTCTAGCAGCTCACTGGCCCTGGAGGCCTCCTTATACTGGGACATTCCTTCTGTGTATCCCCCCAAAGCTGGAGAGGTCTTCGATCCCCCTCCCTCACGCATTTATTAGACACCGAGTAAGTGTGACAGCCCTCACCCTCTGGTTTATATTTCTCTGGGGGAGATGTAACATGTATAGAACTAAAGGAAGAAGAGGCAGTGGGTGGGGCAGTGGGGAGAGCCCGGCCCTGGAGTCAGGGAAACATCTTTCTGAGATCAAATCCGGCCTCAGACATTTCCTATCTGTGCGATCTTGGACAAGTCACTGTTTGCCTCAGTTCCTCGTGTATAGAATGAGCTAGAGAAGGGAATGGCGACAATTACTCCAGTATTACTGCCAAGAAAATCCCAAATGGGTCAGAAAGAGTGGGACATGATTGAAAAATGGCTGAACAAGAAAAGCAAAATAAAGCCAAAGGAAAATTGAAGTACAAAGGGAAGGGGGATGGAAGAAGCATTAGTTAAGCCCCTACTGTGCGCCAGGACCTTGTTTATTCAGGACAGAGAACACACCTGGGAGCAGAGGAGTCTCCTGGAAGCTCGTGGCACCTGAGCTAAGCCTCCAGAGCTCAAAGGAAACAAAATGAGTGTAAGAATATATGTACACCCAGATCTAAAATTATATTATAAAGCAGCAGTCACCAAAACCATCTGGTATTGGCTAAGAAATAGATTAGTTGATGAATGGACTAGGTTAGGTTCAAAGGACAAAACGGTCAATAACCTTAACACTCTAGTGTTTGACAAACCCAAAGACTGACTCTAGCTTTTGGGATAAGAACTCACTGTTTGACAAAAATTGCTGGGAAAATTGGAAATTAGTATGGCAGAAACCAGGCATTGACCCACACTTAACACTGTACACCAAGATAAGGTCAAAATAGGTTCATGACCTAGGCATAAAGAATGAGATTACAAATAAATTAGAGGAACATTGGATAGTTTACCTCTCAGACCTGTGGAAGAAGAAGGAATTTGTGACCAAAGAAGAACTAGAGATCATTATTGATCACAAAATAGAAAATTTTGATTATATCAAGTAGAAAAGTTTTTGTACAAACAAAACTAATGCAGGCAAGATTAGAAGGGAAGCAATAAACTGGGAAAACATTTTTGCAGTCAAAGGTTCTGATAAAGGCCTCATTTCCAAAATATATTGAGAATTGACTCTAATTTATAAAAAATCAAGCCATTCTCCAATTGATAAATGGTCAAAGGATATGAACAGACAATTCTCAGATGAAGAAATTGAAACTATATCTAATCTTATGAAAAGATGCTCCAAGTCATTATTAATCAGAGAAATACCAATTAAGACAACTCTGAGATACCACTACACACCTGTCAGACTGGCTAGAGAGGGAAAGATAATGCCGAATGTTGGAGGGGATGTGGGAAAATTGGGACACTAACACATTGTTGGTGGAATTGTGAATACATCCAGCCATTCTGGAGAGCAATTTGGAACTAAGATCAAAAAGTTATCAAACTGTGCATACCCTTTGATCCAGCAGTGTTTCTACTGGGCTTATACCCCAAAGAGATACTAAAGAAAGGAAAGGGACCTGTATGTGCCAAAATATTTGTGGCAGCCCTGTTTGTAGTGGCCAGAAGCTGGAAAATGAATGGATGCCCATCAATTGGAGAATGGTTGGGTAAATTGTGGTATATGAATGTTGTGGAATATTATTGTTCTGTAAGAAATGACCAACAGGATGATTTCAGAAAGGCCTGGAGAGACTTACATGAACTGATGCTGAGTGAAATGAGCAGGACCAGGAGATCATTATATACGTCAACAACAAGACTATATGATGATCAATTGTGATGGACGTGGCCCTCTTCAACAATGAGATGAACCAACTCAGTTCCAGTGGAGCAGGAATGAACTGAACCAGCTACACCCACAGAAAGAACTCTGGGAGATGACTATGAACCATTACATCAAATTCCCAATCCCTCTATTTTTGCTCACCTGCATTTTTGATTTCATTCACAGGCTAATTGTACAATATTTTGGAATCCAATTCTTTTTCTACAGCAAAATAATGGTTTGGACATGAGTACTTATTTTGTATTTAATTTATACTCTAATATATTTAACATATATTGGTCATCCTGCCATCTAGAGGAGGGGGTGGGGGGAAAGAGGGGAAAAATTGAAACAAAAGGTTTGGCAGTTGTCAATGCTGTAAAATTAGCCACGCATATAACTTGTAAATAAAAGACTATTAAAAATAAAAAAATATGTACACGCCCATTTATATAAGTACATATACATACAGGTGCACATATATGCACAAGGGGGATTTTCCTCACCTTAAAAGTCCAAATGCCAGTTGCTGTTGTTGTTGTTGTAAATTATTCTCATCATCACCCTCATCAAAGGGAGAAGAGGCTTCTGGGATGGAGCAGCCAGGATGGGGAGAACGTGGTGGCCCTAAAGGACCTGGGGCTCAGACAATGCCTGGGGATCTATTTGGCTGAAGCTGGGGAAGGGAGGGAAACCCCAGAAAATGGATCTGGTTAAGGCCCCAAAAGTGGGGGCTAGGGGCTGGCTGGGATTTCCAGCTGTGCAACTTTGCCTAGAAAGTCTCTTCAGCCCCCCCTGAGCTGGGGCCTGTCCCTGCAAAGTGAGGGGGAGCCTGGACAGCTCTCAGGTTGGGCCCAGCTGCCAGCAAAGCCTTGCTCCTCCTTGTTCCCTCCACTTGTCCTGTCCCCTCACCCCAAACCCCCATCACTTTACACATTGGCCTTTCCTTGGGGACCAAGTGCTTGCCCTTCATTTCCCTCCCAGGCTCTGGCAGGGGTCAGACTCCCCAGGGCCCCCAGGCCTCCAGACCGCCAGACCGAGGCTCCTTTTCTAGGTTCTCTGTCCCAGGCCTCATGAGGGGAAGCAGCCCCTGAGAGGGAGGGCCCAGGCATCCCAGGAAAGGTCGGCCCTTTGGTCCTTATGGGGCCTCAAACCTGTCCAGCTGAGGCAGCCAGAGCCTCGAGGGGGAGCAGGGGGGCAGCGAGTCTCAGGGGCAGCTCAGCAGCCCCATGACACCCTTCTGCTCCCAGGCTGGAGTGGACACGGGCCAGGACCTGAGCACAGACATCTTTACAACAGTCGAGCTTCCAGGGGAAGTGACCCAGGCCCAGAAGGCCTGGGGACACTGGGGCAGGGCCCTGGCCCAGCTCCTAAGCAGGGTCCCTGACACTCAGCCCTCAGTCCTTGCAGGGGTTCGGCCTCAGGAACAAAAGTGCTTTTATTGGTGGCAATGGCAGGAGCAGGAGGCTTCCCGGGTTCCTTGGGCCCTCTCTGAGCTGCAGGGGCCTTTCCCTCTGCCCTGCAGCTGCACCTTCCCTTTGCTGTGTCCCCAGAATAACATGAGCTCCAAAGAGCAGGGCTGTCCTTTCTCTCTGGACCCCCAATTCCTTGGCCTCTGGAAGCCCTGAAGAAATGGTCCTGTCATTCATTCTCTCAGAGGAAGCTGGCTACAGGACTCCTCCCCGCCTCCCCCTCCCCACTTAGAGCTCCCCTTTGAGCCCTGAGGGGGAAAGCAGGGGGGGCTTCTGGGAAAGTGGAACTAGAGCAGGATGTGGGGCCCCCAGTGAGGCAGCCTCTCCTCTGAGCGCCTCCAGTGGGGAAGCCATCATTTGGGCCTTTCCAACTAGGTCACATACAAAACTTTGAAATCCTCCTTTTGTATTTTTTTGAGGAAAAGGGGATATACTTTTTTTTTAATTATAGCTTTTTATTTACAAGATAAATGCCTGGGTAATATTTCAGCATTGACAATTGTCAAACCTTTTGTTCCAACTTTTCCCCTCCTTCCCCCACCCCCTCCCCCCGATGGCAGATTGACCAATACATGTTAAATAAGTATAAATTAAATACAATATATGTATACATGTCCAAACAGTTATTTTGAAAGTGGACAATTAACTTGTGAAGGAAATCAAAAATGCAGGTGGAGAAAAATAGAGGGATTGGGAATTTAATGTAATGGTTCTTAGATATCTCCCAGAGTTCTTTCTCTGGGCGTAGCTGGTTCAGTTCATTACTGCTCTATTGGAACTGATTTGGTTCATCTCATTGCTGAAGTTGGCCAGGTCCACAGAATTGATCATCATATAGTATTGTTGTTGAATATATAATGATCTTCTGGTCCTGCTCATTTCACTCAGCATCAGTTCATGTAAGTCTCTCCAGGCCTTTCTGAAATCATCTGCTGGTCATTTCTTACTGAACAATAATATTCCATAATATTCATATACCACAATTTATTCAGTCATTCTCCAATTGATGGGCATCCACTCAGTTTCCAGTTTCTGGCCACTACAAAGAGGGCTGCCACAAACATTTGTGCACATACAGGTCCCTTTCCCTCCTTTAGTATCTCTTTGGGATATAAGCCCAGTAGAGACACTGCTGGATCAAAGGGGATGCACAGTTTGATAACTTTTTGGGCATAGTTCCAAACTACTCTCCAGAAGGGTTGGATGTATTCACAATTCCACCAACAATGTGTCAGTGTCCCTGTTTTACCCCAGGGGATATACTTTTTTTTTTCTGACCTAAAGCTCCCCTGCAGATGTTCTTTCTGTTTTATTACAATGTACAAAATCCCAGCAATCACCTTCCTTAGGGATATAGGATAAGAATTCTGTCCCCCTCAACCTTCCATAAGGGAGTACTTGCCTTCCCTCCCCCTGCTGGGAGCTGCCCACTCCAGGAGGGGCTGTGGTCTCATAGGTGGGAAGGGGAGCTCTCTGCTCACCCTCTGCTGGGCCATAATCTGACCGCTCATCTTGGGGAGACCCGGAGCACCCCAACCCTGGAGAGGAGGGTCCCGGGCAGACGGGGGTGGGGTCCACAGGGAGGCGGTTATTCTGCCTTTTGGGAATGTTCCCAAGAATGGCATTGGGGCATGGCATGACTTTCTCCTGGTGTTTGTGACATTGTCTCCAGGCACAAAGTCTTGTCGGGGTAGGACACAGGGTGGGGGGGAGGGGGCGCTGCTAGTGTGGAAATGTCTGCAGGAACGGCTTGGATGTAGATGTGGGTCCAGTAACATGTTTCTGGCAGACTTTGGGTGAAATGCCAGAGAAGGGCGTCCGTGGGAGGCTTTTCCTTTTGACAATTTAATGGCGCCTTTTCCTGGGACCCTTACACCTAATAGACCCCAGCACTGGGCCCTGGATTGCTCCTCTCCCCCATATTGCTGGGGCAGATGGCAGACAGGGCAAAAGTCGTGCAGAGCAGAGCGGCCCCTGCAGCCTCGGGGAGCTCTGGAGTCTCTGACCAGAGAGAAAACGGCATCTGTCCCACCCCGGAGGGGCCTGGGCCTGTCTGCACTGGGCCGGGCACTTTTCATAGCACGAGCCCTTTCTGCTGCCGCTTTCCTTCACCCTCTGCCCAGGGACTCACCCAGCGTCAGCAGGGCTGGACCACTGACCGTCCCATGCAGACAGGAGCCGGCGTCCCTCCCTGGGAGAGAGATCCCGAGGGCCCCGCTGTGCCAGGGGCAGGACAGCCTTTCCCTGGTCATGTTGAGCAGCTCCGGACCTGGGATTCGCAGACAATTCCCAGAGCAGAAGCTGTGTCTTAGTATCTGTTGTACAATATCCTGAGCATAATGGGCACATAGGACGTCATCTGTGTCATGCACAATGCAGGCTCCTGCTCCTTTGGTTCTGATGGGAGCTCTAATTTCTACCACATTCTGTGGACACATAGTAGGTATGTATTTATATCCTGTGAAAGGACTTGCTGTTGAAATCTTGAGTAAGGTTCCTTCACATCTGTGGAAGGTGCTGAAAATGCAAAATACGGACAGTCTTCCCATCTTAAATGAATAGAGTAAAACAGTCCTTGATGCAAGTGATCCATCTGTGTCATTCATAGCTGCTACCATTGAGTGAGGGAAGTCCTGGCTATAAGCTGCCCATAGATTCCATTCTATTATTACTGTGAATAAACCCATAAACCTTTTAACTTTCTCCATTTTCCTGATTTCTTTTTGTTAGTGAATAGGGGAGGAATTCCCTGGGCTAGTGGATTGCTTTATGTGCCCAGTTTGTAATTGTTGACAATTTTCCCAAAGGGCCTCAGCTTTTTCATTTGTTAGTGGCCAAAGATCAATACCATTTGGGGGTTCTCCTTTCCATTTGATTTAGGCCCCCTAAGTTTTTGGGCATAATCTTTCTGGTCAGTGACCTCTATGAAAAATGTTATGCGCATTCATCCCTTTTAGCAAATCTCTCCCCCATAAATGAACAGGGAGTGTCTGAAGAACTTCAGATTGGAACCACCGTTCTTTATTCTCCTTTCTCCACAATAACCATTTAGCCCGTATACCTTGGAAATGTTTGTGCGCTTGTATGTTGGCCAAGCTTGTGACCAAAAGCACTGTGACCTCACTGACTTATCAGCTCCTGTGTCCACTGACCCTTCAAAGAGTTTTCCTTCTCTTTCCAACTATAAAAGTGGCCTAGAATCAGTTATTGATCACGTCCAGAACACATCTTTTCCTGTACTTCTAGAACCTTTTAAAATTCTCTTCCTACTCTTTTGCAAGATATTCTCAGTAACTGTGCTATCCTCTCCTGGTTTTTTATAAAAATGTCCCGGTGAGGAGCAGAAAGTGAGGAATACACATTTCCCCATAAAAAATCAGAACCTACTACTTGAGGAATAGCCATACGTCCCTGCAATGACCATGAATTAAGTGCTGACATGAGACTTACTATGTCTGAAGGAAGAAGACCCGAGACTCCAGTGGGGAAAGAACATGTTCCCACATTTTCAATTATTAAGTGTGACACCAAAGAACATAACCCGGACTTCCCGGGGTCGCATGTATTCCATCCCGTATTGTCAATAAGTACGATTTAAGGTATTGGTTGCAGACAAAGTTTGAAAAGGAATAAGGGAAAGTCCAACACCCATCATCTGGGGCTGGAGTTGGCCTGGAAGAGACTTTCCGAGATCCGCTTCCCTTGTCTGTTATTCTGAGAGGAACATTCAGAAGCCAACTGTCGGCCCTTCCAGCATTTAGGACATAAAGTCAAAGGTTTATCTGCTGAATTGCAATGTGATGCAACCTTTTGTGTAGTACAGTTTGTCTTCCTATGATGCCATTGTCCACAATTAGAGTATCTGTGAGATTCTGAAAAGTTCTCAGATTGCGATTTATCCTGATTTAGTGCAGCAGTCATTAGTGGGACCTGAAAGAATTTGCAGCATTCTGACACCTTTGCAACAACATTTCTACTAAGGACATTTTTGGTTTTTCCCCAGATAATGTATTTTTACAATCTGCATTTGCATTTTCAAGGGCCAGTTGTCTCCATAAAATTTGGGCGATCTCCCCATCAGTGATAGAATATGATTTGGACTATTGGAAACATAACTGGAAGCAGCTTGATGTAACACTTGCAGTAACTAAAAGTTCATACTTGATATTCTCTCCTATTTTGTCCTGGATTACTAGGATTGGGGGTTTCAATAACTGGCAAAGCTAACTGCATTTCTTTTTTTTTATTTAATAGCCTTTTATTTACAGGTTATATGCATGGATAACTTTACAGCATTAACAATTGCCAAATCTCTTGTTCCAATTTTTCACCTCCCGCCCCCCACCCCTTCCCCTAGATGGCAGGATGACCAGTAGATGTTAAATACATTACAATATAAATTAGGTACACAATAAGTATTCATGACCAAAACATTATTTTGCTGTATAAAAAGAATCAGACTCTGAAATATTGTGCAATTAGCTTGTGGAGGAAATCAAATATGTCGGTGGGCATAAATATAGGGATTGGGAATTCAATGTAATGGTTTTAATCATCTCCCAGAGTTCTTTCTCTGGGCATAGCTGGTTCAGTTCATTACTGCTCCATTGGAACTGATGTGGTTGATCTCGTTGCTGAGGATGGCCAGGTCCATCAGAACTGGTCATCATATAGTATTGTTGTTGAAGTATATAATGTTCTCCTGGTCCTGCTCATTTCACTCAGCATCAGTTCGTGTAAGTCTCTCCAGGCCTTTCTGAAATCCTCCTGTTGGTCATTTCTTACAGAAAGTAATATTCCATAGTATTCATATACCACAATTTATTCAGCCATTCTCCAACTGATGGGCATCCACTCAGTTTCCAGCTTCTAGCCACTACAAAAAGGGCTGCCACAAACATTTGTGCACATACAGGTCCCTTTCCCTTCTTTATGATCTCTTTGGGATATAAGCCCAGTGCTAACTGCATTTCTAAAGGGATGTCTTCTCTTCTTACATTAGCTCTCTTAACTGCCTCCTGAACTTGCCTGTTTGATTCATTTCTGTAAGAATTCAGTTTCCCTTCAGATCTGTATTTAGGAGAAGCCTCTAAAAAGGGATCTGTAGGTTCTGTGAATTGTTCTTTCTTGTTAACATTTAAACATTCTATAGCTTGGGCCATGTCTCCTTCCTCCAGAGTCCTAGCAGACAGACCTACTTTAAGCGCTCTAGTAGTTAATAGAACTCCCTCTGGAGGCAGAAGAGAGATTTTCAAAATATTTCAAATAGAAAATATAGGAACTGGAAAAATTGGCCCTGTTTCTCTAAAATATTCCCTTGTTGCTTTTCCCTCTGTCTTCCATTTCTCCCCATGGATTGTTCCTTCTTGTGAAAACCAAGGACAGCATTTTTCTACAGACTCAAAAAATTCCTGCAACTGTCCTGTAGTAGTTTCCAATTCTCTCTCCTTTACTGGCTTCTTTAAGACTTCCAGATACAATTCTCAGTCCCTGTCACCTGATTGCTTTTGCCCCATCCTGATTCAATATGTGCAGTATATAGGTATCAGTGGTACAAAACTCAATTTTACTTCTGCCTAATACTTGTGTTAGCCTGGAGCAAAAATGATTTCATGTTTTACCTTAATCCCTGAGCTCACCAACAGGTCACTCTCCTCCGCAGTGGCATTCAGGTCCCTGTCTAGTTGAGTACCCAGTGTGGATGCTCACTCCCCAAATAGGAAGAGTGTCAAAACAAAAGCACAGGAGCCAGCCGGGTACCATCTAACCCTTCCATTTATTGATCTGAGAGCCAGGGTCCATATTTTCTCTAAACTAATATTCTCTAAGTCTTCGATTACTTAGTGAATGTTTCAAGATTACAGATACACATCCTGCCCTTCCTTGCAGCTTGACATGAACATTAAACAGTGGTTAGCAGTAAGTCTGCTTCTTGTAACAATCATGACTTGTAGCACTAGGTGGTAACAGTTTACTTACTGTAACAGAGTCATAAATTGTGTTCTTCATGTTGGCTTTGTTCCTATTACATTCTTCAAGCCAGTTATTCCTAGAAATATCCCCCCAAAATTCTATTCTAATTATTGTTCTATAACAAATGTCCAGCAGGACGATTTCAGAGCGGCCCAGAGAGACTTACATGAACTGATATTGAGTGAAAAGAGCAGAACCAGGAATCATTGAATACAGCAACAAGGTTATATGATGATCAATTCAGGAGGATGTGGGTCTCTTCAACAATGAGATGCTTCAGACCAGATCGAATGGTTTAGTGATAAAGAGAGCCATCCTGGGGCTGTGGTCTCATAAAGGGGAAGGGGAGCTCCCTGCTCACCCCCCCCCAATCTGACTGCTCACCTTGGGGAGATCCGGGGCACCCCAACCTGGAGAGGAGGGTCCTGGGCAGAAGGGGGGGCGGTGACGGGGAGGTGGTTATTCTGCCCTTTGGGAGTGTTCCCCGAAAATGAAATTGGAGCACGGGGTGACTTTCTCCTGGTGTCTGTGACATCGTCTCCAGGAACAAAGTCATGTTGGGGGGGGGGGGCGCTGCCAGTGTGAAATCTCTGCAGAAAAGACCTGGCAGGAGATTTTTGTTCCATCTGCAGCGGAGCCGGAGAAGCCATGAACCCAGCACAGTCTGAGGTGGGAGCCGGACTGGGGGAGGGGCAAAGGCTCCTGTGGTCCTTGAGGCCCCCGGGCTGATCCATTTGTCCCGCGGGGGGTGGAGTGGGGGGGGAGATCCCCGGATCAGAAGGCTTCCTTTTTGTACATTTGAGAGGCTGATTACTAGAGACTTTCTCCCGGACAGAAAGTTCCCTCTGGTTACCCCAGGGCACCAACGGGAACCTCCGCTCTGCCGGAGCTCCTCGGCCTTCGGTTCATCACGTGGCCCACGGCCCCCAGTCCTGCCTCGGCGGCCACAGCACCTGAGACGCGCAAAGCTGCGAGTTTTATCCGGCCTCAGACACTCCCCAACGCTGTGCCTACGGCGGGCTGATTTCCTGATCTGTAAAATGGGGACAGTACATGGTGAAGCGGGTTGGGGTCCCTTTGAGAAACTGTATTTCCTATTGATCTGACTCCTTTCAGATTCCCGGCCCTCCTGGCTGGCGCATTATCAGTCCAGGATACCAGGGCCTTTGATTCACAAATCCTGGTCCAAAGCAGCCCTTTGAATTCCAATAGCAGATTTAGGGGTGTCCCAGCCCCCACCGGATCTGAGCCAACTTGGGCTCTCCCGGCCCCCACCGGTTCTGATCTGCTCCCGTGTCCCAGCCCCCATCCTGATGATCTGCTGGGGTTTCCCAGCCCCAACCAAGACAAGCAACATAATGAGCTTCCATCAACTAAGGGCTTTGCAGACGGACCTTGGCGGTTCCCTTTTCTGCCCGCTGGAATGCTTTTTCCAGTGCCGTCCTCCCTTTACCCTCACCTACTGCCTAACCAGGCTTTAACCTTACTTCCCATCCCCTTAATAAACCTTTCATCAACCTAGGTTTTTGGGTCTGTGAATTCCTTTACAGAGGACCTCTGTTCCGCCAGAAGGGAGTCCCCCAAACTCCCGACCCTTGCAACGCATCCCAAGGGGGTGCAGGGGAGCCAAACCTCTCCATTTGATTCCCTGACCCCCGAACCTGCCACTAGACCTCATTTAACTCCCTGACCACCAGCAACTCTAACTTCATTTGGGTTCCCCAAATCTCAACCTCATCACTGGCGCCTCACAGGATGGTCTGAAGGGTAGTGGGACCCCAACTGTAAAGCGCTCAGCCCCGTGTCTGGTGCCCCAGTGACTGGGAGCAGTCATTAGTGATCCTCGAGGCAACTCTGCCATGTTGGTGGGACTGATAACTCCAGTTTTCAGTTATTATTGATTCCAGCAACAATTCTATGGTGTCGGTGCTATTATTAATCCCAATTTTTTTTTCAGTTACATAAAGTGGAAGGAAACTGTCTTGAAGGGATTTACCCAGGATCCTTCAGCTAGTAAGTGCAGGACTCAGGGTCTGAAATCGGTTCTTCCTAACTGAAGGCACGGCGCCATGTCCATGTACCTCCCCTCCCATCTTCCCTCCCCTGCTCCACTGAAGAGCGGGATTTCTACCCATTTCCCCTCCAGGAGGAAGCAGAATGAATCTGGAGAACAGCTGGCTGTCCCATGGGAAGAACTCCTTCTTGCACGCTGGTAGCCACACACCTGTGGTGGGATGGGCAATGAGGGGGTGCTGTGGCTCCTTGGGGAGCACAGGAATGATGGGGTTTGTGGCAGCCAGAGAGTTGTGGGAACCCCTTCTGGTGGGCACAGGCCCAACGATCAGAAAAGTCAGACTGGCGAAAAGGAGTTTCTTGTTGGCGCTGCAGGAGCCGGCTTTTGCTGGGAGATTGAGTTTGTGTGACAAAGTCCTGGCAGAGAGATAAACCAGGGGTGCAGAGAAATCCTGGCAGAGAGATAAAGAGGGGGTGATGCTGAGAAGAGAACGTCTCCTCAGCGGGCACGGTTCCCCAGAGGCAGTCAGGTCGAGGAGGGGGCAGAGAGGTTCCCTGACAAGGCAGGATCCTGCTCTGGACTCTGCAGGTGTCCCCAGGTGCCTTTCAAAGGGATCTGAAGTTTCAGTTAAATGAGATTCCCTCAATGCTGTCCCTGCCCCCAGGCCTGGGTTTCTGGTTGAATGAGAGCACTCACGGGGAGCGGGCATGAGCCAATGTTCAGCTCAATAGAGATGTCAGGCCCAGATCTCCAGCTGGAGCCAAGTAGGAGGGGTCCTGGGCCCGGCTTAATGAAACCCCTTAACTGCCCCGAGGGAGGGTCCCTGTCAGGAGAGTGTCTGGGCTTACCCCAAAGGTCAGGAAGGACAGTTTCAGGTTTCCCCCTTCAGAAGGAATTCCCCTGCCGGCCTGCAGCTGCAGAGCCCCCTCCCCCAAACACAGAGCAGTGCCCGGGCACTATGCAGGGAGCCCCATTCTCTGGGCCACTGCTGGCTGCTCTGGGGTGAATGAGCCAGGAAGCCACTAGGACCTATGGGAAAGGAACTCCCAGGGAGGGGCCGTCTTCTCCCTCTCCAGGGCCAGGGTTCTCCCAATGGCTTGGATTAGGGTCCTGGCTAACAGCAGCCCCAGGCTCTCTGGCCATCCCAAGTATGCTCCTACTGTGTACAGCATTCTCTGGCTTCTGCTCATTTGGCTTCTCATTATTTTTCCAAGTTTTTCTATGTTTTTCTAAAACCATCGAGTTTATCATTCACTATAGAACAGTAGCAGTTCATCACATTCATATACACAACTTATTTATCAGTTGTCCCAATATTGGGTAGCCCAGTCATTTCCAGTGTTTTTCTTTCTTTCTTTCTTTCTTTCTTTCTTTCTTTCTTTCTTTCTTTCTTTCTTTCTTTCTTTCTTTCTTTCTTTCTTTCTTTTCTTTTCTTTTCTTTTTTTTTGCCCTCACAATGAGACCTGTAATAAATGCTTAAGAACATGTGGATATTTTTAAATTTTCCACAATCATCTTTGGAAATAGAATTATCAATGATTTTGCTGGATCAATGGGCGTGTTGTTTAATAATTCTTTGCACATTATTCCAGATTGCATTTCCAAAGGACTAGATCTGTTCACAATTCCATCAATAATGCGTTAGTGTTGGGCAAAGGATGTGAATTTTCAGACGAACTTGTAATGGGTTGTAGTTTGAGTTGGTGCACCGAGGTCCCAAGCATGTGAGACTAAATAGTAATTGGACTATATTAATATATATGCTTGGAGAAAGAATGGTTCCCACACACACACACACACACACACACACACACACACTTTGTGCAAGTCCTGATGTGTTGTATAGGAAATGACAATTTTGGTGGGTGGAGGCAGAGGGGCAGGAAGAGAGGCTGGGAGAGACTGTTGGCTGCCGTCTTGTCGAAGCTGCTCACATTGCTATCGTGATCCCCCTTCACCTCCCATCCCCCTTCACATCCTCAAAGAATAATCATTGAAGATTTTCCCTTAACCTGAATTCCTGACTCCGGCAGATTTTAAAATACCCGGTCATCACATGAAGTAATTGAAACCATTTATAGTTATAAAAAAATGTTCTAAATCACTATTGATCAGAGAAATACAAATTAAGACAACTCTGGGGTAGCCGTACCCACCTCTCAGATTGGCTAAAATGACAGGAAAAGATTAAGACAAATGTTGGAAGGAGTGTGGGAAAACTAGGCTACTGATGCATTGTTGGAGTAGTTGTGAACTGATCCAATCATTCTGGAGAGCCATTTGGAACTCTGCCCAAAGAGCTATTAAAATGTACATCCCCTTTGGCCCAGCAGTACTTCCCCTGGGCTTATATCCCAAAGAGATCTTAAAGGAGAGAAAGGGCCCCACATGTGCAAAACTGTTTGCGGCAGCCCTCTTTGTAGTGGCCAGAAACTGGAAGCTGAGTGGCTGCCCATCAGCTGGAGAATGGCTGCATGAGTTAGGGTATATGAGTGTTATGGAATAATTTTGTTCTATAAGAAACGATTGGTAGGATGATTGCAGAGAGGCCTGGAGAGACTGACACGAACTGATGCTGAGTGAAATGAGTAGGACCAGGAGATCATTGTACATGGCAGCAGCGAGACTAGGTGAAGATTAAATCTGATGGAATCCGGAATGAGGGAGGCCATCAGAGGGCAAGGAATGGACCCAAAAGGCAGAGGAGGAAGGGTCTTATAAAAGAGGAGGGATTGATATTTGCACAGACTCAAATCACAGAATGAAAGGAAATTTGGGAACAAAATGAGGGCATGAGTGCAAGAGGTCGGGAGGATGTGCTAGGGGAAGTGGGCTCAGGGCCAGGAAAGGTACCATTCAGCCAAGGTGCAATCTCCATCCTTCAGGCAGGCACTCTCTTCAGGCTGTTCACTTTGGCAAAATCATTAGTCATTTGTTGCCCTAAAAGAGCAGATGTGTCCAATGAGGCAAAGAGGCCTTCTCCCCTTCCACTAAGCTGTAGCCTCAAGGAGCTGGTCACCTGGGCATTCATGAAGGGGTGAGGCACTGGTTTCCGGGGTCTCACTGGGGGGCAGCTGCCCAGGATGTGTTGCTGAGGTCAGTAGAATTGTCCCTCTTGTGGCTTCTCACTCTTGGGGAAAGGGCTTGTCCAGGGAGGTCAGCCAGAAACCAAGGTCATGACCATGACCAGCTTAAAATCAAAGTGGGGAGAACAGCACAGGGCTCGGCCTTCAGGGCTCTTCGAGTCTCTCTAGTCCAAGCCCTTCATTCCAGAAGAGATAGAACAGGTGAAAGAAGCAACGAGAGGAACCCTCAACTCTGCTGGATTCTGGTCAAAAGAGAGAGCCTGGCTGTCAGGGAGCCCAGAGAGATTTCCTCCTGCTGGGCCTCATCTCTACTCACACCTCTCTCTCTCTCTCTCTCTCTCTCTCTCTCTCTCTCTCTCTCTCTCTCTCTCTATATATATATATATATATATATATATATATATATATATATATATATATGTATGTATGTATTTTGTTTTCAGAACAAAAGGTCTTACTAATGCGTTTCGGTTTTTCTATCACAGTAATTGCTGACTATCCAACAACCAGGTCTTGTTTCTCCAGAATAAAACTATCCCAAAACACACACTTTAAGGAAACAGCGTTGATACAGTAACTGGCCCTGGCCCACAGGCAGGCTCCTTTGCAGCCCTGGGACTTCCCGGCTCTCCCCGCTTTGTTCAGCGATACTTCCAGGCTACACTGTTGCCACCATGTAGCTGCTTCCCTTCTCTGGCTCTCCGGGAGCCCAGGGGAATTCTTGTGTCTGCAAAATAGTCCCAGGAGCCGTTTTTGTGATGGCAAAACATTGGAAATCACGCGGGCGCTAAAGGGCGCCATGGACTGTGTGAATGGACAAGTCTTTTGCTCTTCGACATGAGAAGCATGAGAAAGCCTAAGGAATAAGGACCCAGTTGTACAACACTCTAAGCTCTGCAGATCTCCCTGGATCCTTACAGCAGCCCCAGGAGGCATTGCATAGATATAGAAACTAAGAGAGAGAGAGATCCATCAACAGTGCCTTAATGTCCTGTTTTTTCCACATCCCTCCTCCCCCTCAGCATTTGTCATTTTCCTCTTCTGTCATAGAAGCCCATTTGACGGGTGGGATGTGATATCTCAGAGATGTTTTAATTTGACTTTCTCTAATCAATAGTGATTTATGGCATTCCATATGACTACAGGTAGCTTTGCTTTCTTCCTCTGAAACAGCCTATTTGACAATTTTATCAAATGAGAATTTAGCAATTGGGGAATGATTTCTGTTTTTTATAAATTTGATTCACTTCTATATATTTGAGAAATGAGGCCTTTCTCAAAGGTCTTTTGATTTAGTTTCTTTATCAAATAAACTTGCTGTACACAATTTTTCAGTATGATTACTAGCTGTATTTCCCTCCATGCTATCTCCCTCCCCTCCATTTAGTCTTTTCTCACTTTTTACCGTGTCCCTGCTCACCACCTGCTGTCATCTGCCCTCCCTTCTATCACTTCCCCCTTTTCTTCTTCCCTTCCTACTTTTCTGTGTGGTGAGACAAATTTCTATACCCCACTGAGTGTGTATAGTATTCCCTCTTTGAGCCAGTTCTGAGGAGAGTAAGGTTCAAGCATTGCCCACTTCCCCAGATCCAATAAGCATCTCTTCAAAGTATCTCTTGCACCTGACATTGTCATTTCACAAGCATTTATTATTATTTTCCCCTTCTTTCCCCTGACACAGGATCCCCACCCCCATAGGCTTCCTTTTCCTCACATCTAGACTATTATTAATGTAATATTTTTCACATTATTAAGATAATTTTTTCCAATTACACATTAAAACAATTTTAACATTGATGTTTTGAATTCCAAATCCTACCCTTCCCTCTCTGTTTGAGATGATAAGCAGCCCCAGATGGTTTATACATGTGCAATCACATAAAACCTTTCTGCATCTGTCATTTTGTATAAGACTGGAATAAAAACAATAGAAAATGGAAGGAAGCAATAATGCCACTTTAGAGTGAAATTTGTTTCCAGGTGGATTCATCTGAGCCACCAGATAAGGGGCTCCCTCCCCTAACCTGCCCACACTAAAAGAGTCAGAAATGGATATATCTGGTTTTTCTTTCATCAACTGATTTTGACTAGGTCTCAGATTAAGGAGACTATATTACAGGGAAAAGATCATTGTCCCTACAGTAGGAGGATACATGTTCAAGGCCTGCCTCCCACATTTATGTAAACCAAGGGTGTCTCCCTCTCCACTCCCAGTTAGAAGTAATGAGCTTTGTTATGGAAGAACATTTCTCCTTCTTTCAGGATTAACTAGGAATAAGGCCCTCCCACCTCCTTGAACCAATCAAAGCCCCAGGATGAGGGAGTGTAATAAAGAGCTGTCCCCAGATCTGAGGGAGGGGTTGTCCCATACAGAGCATCCAGAAAAGAACATGGACAGCCCAGGAACAAGGAGGGGAACAGAAAGAGAAGGAGGAGCTGAGGAGTGGCCAGGAAGGGAGGTCTCCAGGAACCCTAAGGCCTCTCAGAGCAGAAGGCTCAGGTTAAAGCCATCACTTAGACCCATGTATTCAAGAACCATGGGAAGTTCTGAAAAAATGTCTGCTCCTTCCCCAGCGCCCCTTCCTCGGGTCCATCAGTGACTGTGTGGAAGTGAACATCGTCAGCAACTGGAGCGTTGCCTTAACCACGAAGTCTGGAGCTGACCGGAGCCGGACAGAAATGGAAATTCACACAGTCAAACTTTTACCTAAATTTAAGGAATTTTCCTGCCTGAGTGCTTAGGCTAATTGTCAAGCCAACCAGCATTTATTGAGTACCACTGTATGCCAAGAATCATGCTAAGCCCTGGGGATATTTAAGAAGGCTAAACATAGTCCCTATTCTCAAGGAACTGAGTCCCATGGGAGAGACTACCTGCAAATGCTTATGTATAAACAAAATGCAGACAGGCATAAATCAGAGATAACTGACAAAGACAAAGCACTAGAATTAAGGAGATTTGAGAAAATCTTCTTACCAAGGTGGGGCTGTGGAAATTCTGGCTGTCCTTGTCAATATCTTGTATAAAATAAATGACATAAACCAGGAGAGAAGGGAACCATGGGGAGCTGAGGGACAAGCTGCAGCTACAGGATACCCAAAGGGGAGAAACATAGTTCACCTCTTGGGCATCACAATCCTGATCCCCATCTTTCACACCCACTGGAGATGAGCCACAACTCTAAATTGCAACCTTGATGGTATGAGCTTGGTTTCCCCAGTCCACTGGCTCCACTTTCAACTCAGGCCCCCAGACATTCTTGAGGGGGGCAAGCCTTCGATCAGGAGCCCACTCATCAATACTGACAACACTAACTGTGATGTTCTTTTTCCAAAACACAGCCAGGTGATAAAAGTTCAGATCTTTTATTGTTTTCTTCAATATAGCCCCGTTAGCTCAGGCCTATCTCTCTGCTTGGTTCCAAGAGATCTTGCAGCTTTATCCTTGGCTTCTGCCTCTGCTTTCTTCAGCTTCCAGCCAGCACCAAGTTGGAAGATGCAATGAATCTCTTTTGCCTCAAAGATAGCGTTTGTCGGCTTCCTCCCAGAGTGCTCCCCTCCGACCCCACTCAGTGTTCCCAAGAAACTCTTGAGAGTGGCTCACTGGAGCTGTATTTATGCTACTTCTTCGAGAGTGGGATTGTGGGATATCTCCCAGCATGCTCTCTGACCCTAAGAGCTTCCATGGGAGATGTGAAATCAGATATCTCTTTCTAAACCCTGAAATGTCTCAAACATGTGAACTCCAATGAGTACTTAAATATTTCTTGCTTCTATGAGCTCTCTAACGGTGTGAACACAAACATCGTTTCTATCAGTTGCACTTAGTACCTTGTTTCAAGTTCTGGCCCAAAATATCTCCTTCTAAGATCAAATCAATCATTGAACCAGGCCAGATTAGATAATTATGGTCTCTATCAACTCTAATGGCTTAACACTTTGTAAAGATTCCAACAACTAACCACTCAGCAATTGTCATCTATGTTGAGGGAGCCCCAGAGCTTTGGGGATGGCAATGCCCTCGAGCCCTGGTCCTGCCTCCTGGAGCCGTCCTACAAGGATACCTCCCTGGCCACTGCTTTCAGGGCGCTGCCTCCTCAGTGATCACAGCTCCTAAAAACAGAAGAAAGTTGTGGTCTCCCAAGTCTTTAGCACTGTCAACATCTGAAACACAGATGATTTTATTAGTGGAAATCATGTGAAAGAATAGGCAATATTGCCACCTGCTTTGCCAGAGCATCCTTAAGGATCATTTCATAGGACATGAGGCTAAACTCCCTCTCTGGGTCTCTTTGTCATTAGAATCTGTAAACCGGTGCTCACAAACCTCTGCTTTGCCCCTTGGCTGAGCACAATGATTCATAGAGAGGAAGTACCACATGTTCCTTTGAGCAACCATTATTTACGCTTAGGCTGAAGCCCAACTGGTTATTGTAATTGGCTGAGATCTTTGTTCTCCATGGGCCTCTTCTGGAACAGATTCAATGGCCTCTGAGTTCTCCCTGGCTCCGGATCGATCATCTAGTAAAACCTCAGCAGCTTAACAGGATGTACAAATAGGAGGGGCACAGGTTCTTGAAGGTCCAGCCCAATTCTATTATTCTCTGACACCTGAGATGGAAAGGGAGAGTGCCACATTTAAAGAGGAGGGGGAAGGGATAAGTCTGGAGTCCCAGGGAAATGTGACCTGAAGAAAGGGACAGGTAAGTGAGGCAGCAGACAGAGGGCCTGCCTGGAGCCAGGAAGAACTAAGTCCAAATGTAGCCTGAGACACTTCCTGGATGTCTGACCCTAAGTAATCACTGGGTTTCTCCTCAGTTTCTTCTAATGTAAAAACAAATAATAATAGCACCTCCCTCCCAGGGGTAATCTCAAATAAGATAATATTGTCAAGCTGTCAGTACAGTGCCTGGCTCAGAGGATGTGCTCTATAAATATTATTATTATTAAATGAGACGGTTTTGTAAAGCAGTGTCTGGCACAGAGTGGGCTCCATATACATGGTTCTTATTATTATAGCATGGGGGGAGCAGGTCTGAGGTGGCTGGACCTTCCCTGCACACTTGTTTCCAAGGATTTCGGATCTCACTGAGATGTGTGTTCATTCTAGCAGCTCACCAGCCATGGAGGCTTCCTCAGCCTGTTACATTCCTTGTTCTGTCTCCCCAAAAGGCTGGAGAGGCCTTCGGTCCAACCCATCAAGCATTTATTAAACCCTTACAAAAAGGAGAATATCCCTGTTCTCTGGGAGTTTACATTCCCCTGAGTGAAATATAACATGTGCACAACTAAAGAAAGACCAGGGTAGTTGGGGAATGCATGGTTAGAGCCCTGGCCCTAGAGTCAGGCGTCCAGACTCCATCTCTGACCAGCCATGTGGCAGCTCTCCTGCTTCCTTCACTCCTCCACTAAGACCAAGGACTTGGGCTGATCCTGAGTTTCTCAGAGGAATTCTGTTCCCCTTCCCCCCCCCCAGAAGTGTATCTCATTAATCTCAAGGGAAATGAAGCCATTCCATGATATATTCAACAGTGAAATCCAGTATTAGATGTGAATGTCACAGAGATCTAAGGAAACATTACAGTGAGATTCCCCTGTTCCTGAAGAAATAAGGAAGGGCTTCCTGGAGGGCATCATGGCCCATGAAAACTGAAGGGATTCTGATATGTGGGTATTTGGCAAAAGTCATTCTAAGAGGAGGAATTGGTACACACAATTTCACAGAAGTGTAGGAATAGGAGGTGCCAACTATTTAGGCCACCCATATTTTATGCAGGTCCTATCTAACGTCTCCCATGAAAAATGAGTTCCTGATTCACCTTTTCTCTCTGATGAAGGGACCCCGAATCTCTCTGAAATTCTCCTTGAATCCTGCTCTGTGAGACCCACCCCAAGGAATCAAGATAAAGTGTTTATCTTGGTGGGACTATTTGAAGTATTCACTTCCAAGATTTTCTACCCCTATTGTTGGCTCAAAACCACTCCCGGTATATAGTCTCACCTAGGCCTGGGGGCAGTGACAGCATTGAGGGATTGAACCTTCTGCCTCAGATTTCCTTATAAAAACTGCAGTTTGGGGCTCAATCCTCCCAGAGGAGCTAATATGCCATGCCAAGGGTTTCTCTACCTGGCCTAGCAGACTCTGCCCCCTGGAATATTTTCCTTCAGCGTTACCATCTCTTTATCCTCACCTATTTCCCTAATGAGACTTTATATCTCTCTGTTGGGACGTTGCCATTAAGGAATTCAGCCTTTCTGTTCATGAATACCAAGGGCTGACTTCCTGATGCCAATAATAAACTTCTTTTTATCAGTCTAGCTTTTCATGTTTGTAAATTCCTTTACAAAGGACCCCTGAGCCTCCACAAGGGGTTTCCCTAAACTCCCTAACCATGCACTGAA
The DNA here is from genome assembly GCA_020854095.1 of Dasyurus viverrinus. Taxonomy (NCBI): domain Eukaryota; kingdom Metazoa; phylum Chordata; class Mammalia; order Dasyuromorphia; family Dasyuridae; genus Dasyurus; species Dasyurus viverrinus. The sequence continues at coordinate 713,742,230 of CM036997.1, read as the reverse complement.
TCCCAAGGGGGGTTCAGGGAGCCAAACTTCTTTATTTGGTTCCCTAAACCCAGAACCTGCCACTAACCTTATCATCTAACTCCCTGACCACCAGGAACCCTAATCTCATTTTGTTTCCCTGAATTAAACCCCTTCATCTCTGCTCACTTTTTCCTTTTGTCATAGGGCCTAGAAAGAGAATTCATATCAAAGATAGTGACTTAATCTTAGATCTTCAACAGGGAGTCCGGTAGCAAAGGAAAAAAATACCTATACTATTCTGGGTAATGTTTTAATATAGAGTAAACCTAGCACATTTTTCCAGTGATTACCCCCTCTCAGACATTCTAGGCCTATTTTAGCGGAGCATGAAGTTAAGATTATTGTAAGACTTCAAAACCCTCAGGAATTATTGGATTCTCTGAGGCATTGAGTCTCTTGTAGGACTTCAAAACTTTCAGGAATCATTGGATTCCCTGACATGTGAAGCAAGGACAATAGATGGGTTTTGGACTATCTCTTGGCTGCCGAAGAAGGCATCTGTGTGACTGCTGTTTACATACCCTCCTTCTAGGACTTCTAGAAATCTTTTACAACACCATGTTGATTCATATCGTTTGTTATGTCACTACTTGCATGTACAATTCATGTTTGTTGCACCACATTGATCCTGCACTGGTTGTGGGGAGAGTCATCACTAATAGCCTATTCATTATTGCTGTGTGCTTGTGTAATACCTCTCATGCTGATGGGTTTGTGCAAAATAAGACCCTTCAGCCCAGAAATCCACTCGCAACCCCCAGTTCCCTTTGGTGCTTTTCATCTCCGTTCCTGAGATGTCAGCGGGGGCATGATCACCTCCTTTTCTGTGTTTTCACTTCCTTTCTTGAGAAATCAGGGAGGGTGTGATCACCTCGTTTTGAGGGCCCCTGAGAAGTCAGGGATGGCATGACCACCTGTGTTCGAAAACAAAAGAAAGTGGAAGATGTAGAGGGCTGAAACTCTTGAGTTGATGCACTGAGGTCAGGACAGCCAAGCACTTGAGGCTAACTACCAATTGGACAATACTCTATGGGCATATGCTTGGAAAATGGTCCTTCCCACTGTCCTGTGCTGGGTTGATGATTGGTGTATACAGAGAATTGGAGGACTAGGGTGTGGAGTAAGATGAGCCAGAGTCACTTTGGCTGTAGATGGAGAAAAAGGAAGGTTGCAGAGATCCTGCTTCCAACCCCTTCACTTCTACCCTTAAAGACCAAGAATAGGGGAATTAGTCTTTAGACTAAGGATTTTTCCTTATCCTGACTCGGGCTGATTCTAAGGTATCCAGGGTGCTAACGCAGTTATCACAATAAACCTTAACAATGCACACAGTGTAGGAAAACCTTCTTTCAGATGAAGGAACTTGTTTGATCCCAGAGAATTTACACCTGAGACTAACCTTATGCATGCACACAGATTGTGGGAAGGCCTTATTTGAGAAAACAAACAAACAAACAAAAAACTTATGCAACACCAATGGATTCATAGTGGAGAAAAAACTTATATATAGGTTTAATGTAGAACGTCCTTCCTGTGAAAGACGCCTCTTCTTGTATATCACAAAATTCATACTGGAGAGAAACCTCATCAGTTTAGTGAATATGGAAAGGCTTTTTGCTTGAACCCAGCTCTTCAACCGTACATCAAAAAGTTCACACGAGAGAAAAACATGAATTAATGAGGGAAATCCTTCATTTAGAGGAACCATCTTACTACAGAGAGTTCACAATGGAGAGGACCTTTATTTATAAATGTGAAAAGTCACTTCACGGGAGCCCACATGTTACCAAACAGCAGAAAGTTCACGCAATAGTTTTAGAAATAATGAATAGGATGGGGAAAGCTTTCCCTTAGGAGTATAGTTTTTATGGTTATACTAAAATGTTCATATTGGAGAGAAATCGTGGGAGGCTTTTTCCTTGGACAATTTAATGGTGCCTTTTCCTGGGACCCTCACACTTAATAGACCCCAGTACTGGGCCTGGAGTTGCTCCTCTCCCCAATCCTGCCGGGGCAGATGGCAGACAGGGCAGAGGTTGTGCAGAGCAGAGTGGCCCCTGCAGCCTTGGGGAGCTCTAGGAGGCTCTGCCCCAGGAGAGAACGGCGTCTGACCCACCCCGGAGGGGCCTAGGCCTGTCTGCACTGGGCCAGGCACCTTTCACAGCATGAGCCCTTTCTGCTGCCGCTTTCCTTCACCCTCTGCCCAGGGACTCACCCAGCGTCAGCAGGGGGGACCACTGACTGTCCCATGCAGACAGGAGCTGGCGTCCCTCCCTGCAAGAGAGATCCCAAAGCCTCTTGCCGTGCCAGGGGCAGGACAACCTTCCCTGGACATGTTGGGCAGCTCCAGACCTGGGATCCGCGGACAATTCCCAGAGCGGAAGCTGTGTCTCAGGATCTGTTGTACAATATCCCGAGCATAATGGGCCCATAGGACGTCATCCATGTCATGCACAATGCAGGCTCCTCCTCCTTTGGTTCTGACAGGAGCTCTACTTTCTGCTATGATCTATGGACACATAGTAGGTGTGTTTTTATATCCTGTGGAAGGACTTGCTGTTGAAATCTTGAGTAAGGTTCCTTCACATTTGTGGAAGGTGCTGAAAATGCAAAATACGGACACTCTTCCCATCTTAAGTGAATAGAATAAAACAGTCCTTGATGTCAATGATCCATCTCTGTCATTCATAGTGATAACTTTGGGTGAGGGAAGTCCTGGCTATAAACTGCCCATAGATTCCATTCTATTATTACTATGAATAAATCTTTTAACTTTCTCCATTTTCCTGATTTCTTTTCTAGTGAATAGGGGGGGAATTCCATGGGTTAGTGGATTGCTTTTTGTGCCCAGTTTGTAACTGTTGACAATTTCCCCAAAGCGCCTCTGTTTTTTTCATTTGTTAGGGGCCAAAGATCAACTCATTTGGGGGTTCTCCTTTCCATTTGATCATAGGCCCAGGTGTTTTTGTGCATAATCTTTCTGATCAGTGACCCCTATGAAAAATTTTATGCACATTCATCCCTTTTAGCAAATCTCTCTGCCATAAATGAACAAGGAGTGTCTGAAGAACTTCAGATTGGAACCGCCATTTTTTATTCTCCTTTCTCCACAATAACCATTTAGCACGAATACCTTGTAAAGGCTTGTGCGCTTGTATGTTGGCCAAGCTTTTGACCTAAAGCACTGGGACCTCACTCACTGACTTATCAGTAACTAAAAGTCAATAGCTTGATATTCTCATTGATTTTGCCCTGGATTACTCGGTTCGGGGCTTTCAATAACTGGCAAAGCTAACTGCATTTCAAAATGGACATCTTCTCCCCTTTCTTTGGCTCTCTTAACTGGCTCCTGAACTTGGTTCATTTCTATGAGATTTTAGTTTCCCTTCAGATCTGGATTTAGGAGAAGTCTCCAAATAGGTAGCTGTAGATTGTGTGGATTGTCCTTTTTGTTCACATTTAAACATTCTCTAGCTTGGACTGTGTCTCCTTCCTCCAGAGTCCTAGCAGACAGACCTACTTTAAGCACTCCAGTAGTTAATAGAACTCCCTGTGGAGGCTGAAGAGAGATTTTCAAGATATTTCAAATAGAAAGTATAATAACCCAAAAAACTCCTGGCCCCGTCTCACTAAAAGATTTACTCATTGATTTTCCCCCTGTCTTCCATTTCTCCCCATGTATTGTTTCTTCTTGTGAAAACCAAAAACTGCATTTTTCTATAAACTCTAAAAATTCCTGCAACTGTCCTCGTGTAATTACAAATCCTCCCTCCTTTACTTGCTTTTTTAATAGTTTCAAATAGTATTCTCAGTCCTTGTTCCTTGATTGCTTTTGCCTCTTTCTGATCCAATATGTGCAGTATATTAATATCAATGGTACAAAACTCAATTTTACTTCTGCCTAATGCTTGTGTTAGCCTGGAGCAAAAATAATTTCCTATTTTACCTTAATCCCTGAACTCACCAACAAATCACTCTCCTCCGCAATGGCATTCAGATCCCTGTCTAGTTCAGGGCCCAGTGTGGATGCCCACTCCCATACCCCCAAATAGGATGAGTGTGGAAGCGAAAGTACAGGAGCCAGCCAGGTACCAGCTAACATTCCAATTATTGATCTGAAAGCCAGGATCTATATTTTCTCTAAGCTAATTTTGCCAGAATAATAGAGTCTTCAGGTTACTTAGTGAATCTTTCAAGACACAGATATACATCCTGCCCTTCCTTGCAGCTTGACGTGAACATTAAAGTGATCAGCAGCAAATCTGCCTATTGTAGCAATCATAACTTGTATCACTTAGCGGTAACAGTCTACTTACTGTAACAGAGTCATAAATTGTGTACTTCATGATGGCCTTGTTCCTATTACATTCATCAAAACTGTTATCCCAGAAATATTCCCAGAAATTCTATTCTAATTATTGTTCTATAACAAACGGCCAGCAGGATGATTTCAGAGACAACTGGAGAGACGGACATGAACTGATGCTGAGTGAAAAGAGCAGAACCAGCAGATCATTGTACACAGCAACAACAAGGTTATATGATGATCAATTCAGGAGGAGGTGGCCCTTTTCAACAGTGAGATACTTCAGACCAGATCCAGTGGTTTAATGATAAAGAGAGCCATCCACACCCAGAGAGAGGAAGGTGGGAATTGAGTGTAGTTCACAACAGAACATTTTCACTTTATTCTTATCGTTTGATTGTATTTTATTTTGTCTATGACTTTTCTCTGGTTAGATTTGATTTTTCCTGCACAGCAAGATGATTGTATAAATATATATGAACATATTGAATTTAGTCTATATTTCTAGCATATTTAACATATATTGGACTACTTGCCATCTCGGGGAGGGGATGAGGAAAGGGGGGAAATTGGAACACAAGGTTTTGCAAGGGTCAATGTTGAAGAATTGTCCATGCATATGTTTTTAAAAACAACCAGCTTTAATAAAGAAAAAAAGAAAAGAAAGAAAAAGAAACACTATTCTATGCTCCCTAAAACCCCTTGGAAACAGAGCTCAGAAGGCCACATAAAGAGGTATTTCACTTCAGGTTCCACCCCAAATGCTCTGAATTCCTTTAAAATTATGATCAATACATTTTAGAGCACTATTGCTCAGGAAAAAAATGGACTGGAACATTTTTCTAACCTATGACAACTTCCCATCAGGAAGGATCTATTGTGAAATAGGAGCACAGGAGGGGCACAGATCAAGACAGCAAAGTCCTGGCCCTGGCTTGATGCCAGCAAACAAGGAGGAATAACTCTGAATCTGCTGCTGTCTTGGCAATATATAAGGTATAATTGGTGAAACGGAAGCTAATGTCTTTATGAGAAATCCAGATACCGACAATCGAAATGTATATAATGAAAAAGTAGAAAATAATGTGATATATCTCATTGGAAAAATAATCATCACAGTGAGATCATTTTAAAATCATGGGGCTTTCTACACGTCTTCTGGTATGATATTATCGAGGAAAACTCTTGGTATTCTAGATGGTAAAAGAGAAACAAAATGAATGCACTGATCACCATCTGAAGAATTCAAAAAGGAAATGTCCAGAATTAGGGTTGTCAAAATCCAAAACTTTAAGGTAAATGGGAAAATATTACTAATGTCTAGAAAGAAAGAAATCAAGTATTGTGGAAAGCCAGAATATACAAGATATTGCCACTCCTTCTTTAAAGGATCAGAGTATTTGGAATGTGAATTTCTGTAGAGCAAAGAGCTAAGATTGTAACCAGGAATCACCAGCCCAGTAAAGCTGATGATAGACCTTCAGGGAAAAGGTCGGAACTCAGGGAAATAGAAAAATTCCAAGTATTTGTGATGAAAAGATAAGAGCCGAAAAAAAGTTTTGATTTTCAAATACAGAATTCAGGAGAAGCACAAGTAGCTAATCAGGAAATGGAAATCATAAGGGAATTCACCTGATTGATCTCCTGACATTCTTACATGAGAGGATGATCCTTGTAATTCATGAGAAATTTCCCATCATTAGGGAAGTTAGAAGGGTGTATATAAACAGAGTGGATAGGTATGAATTGAATATGAATATGAAAGAATACTTTATGAAAGGAGTTACATTAAATCAAAGGCTTGGTGGAATGTATTGGGAGAAAGGGAAAAGGAGAAAGAAGATGATGTAAATTATCTTCTATTAAAAAAGCAACAGAAAATATTTGATAGAGGGGAAGGAAGGAGAGGAGGGAGAGTGAGGGAATATTACATTCATTTGAATTGGTTCTAAGACTAAATAATATAGACATTCAGTATACATATAGAAATCGATATTATTTTGCAAGGTAGTAAAAGGGAAAAGGAGTAAGAGCAAGGAGAAAAGAGAGGGAATATTGTGAACTGTGTGGTGAAAAGTAAAACTGTTTCATGAGGGATAAACTGGAAATAACAACAACAAATAAATGGGGAAATATATAGTTAGCAATACTCATTGTGAACACAATTTTGAAGGTACTTTCTTTGCTGCAGCCAGCTTTTCTCAAACATACAGATAAAGGAATGAAATATATTAAAATATGAGCCAGTCCCCAATAGATATTGATGAAAATATATGATATATGTTGAAAAGGCACTAAAATTAGGCAAATTCATCCATCTAAAACTAACACTACATGGCTTGAAACCCAAACAGGATTAAGAAAACAAGGAAAGGGTTAGAGTTAGGGTTAACCCTAATTAACCCTAACTACATACAAAAATATTGATGTTACCTCTTTTCTTGGGGAAAGAATTGTAAACTGAGGGAATTCTTAACAAATTCAGAATCACTGAAGAAAGTGTGGTATGTAATTGTGATGATTCTGTAAGTATGATGACTAGAAAAACCTGGAAGGACAAATGAACATATGAAAACTGAAATGTAATGTGCAAAAAGTCAAGCAATAGAGTGGAGTGGTCACCTGCAAATAACTTTGTTTTTGCAACAACACAATGATCCAAAACTGTTCTGAAGGTCTTTATGGTGAAACTCTTGATGTCTCACAGTTTGCAAAAGTATTATTTTTACATACTTTTTATTAACGCAAGGAATGATACACATATTTCTCAACAAGAAATTTCTATAAATATTTTGTGTAACTGCACGTGTGGTATCTCAATGTTTCTGGGGTTGGAGAAGAAGGGAGAGAAGTGGAAGTCAAAGCATTAAAAAAAGTTAAAACTATTGTTTCACATGAAATGGGGGAAAATAAAGATACCAAATTTAAAAAAAAGAAGAATTCTTGCTCCTGGAACTCCTTTGATTTTTGTTCTGTTTTATGTTATTTTCCCATGATGTCAGGAGAATCACAAGACATTTGGGAATAAAAATGCAGCCCAGTAACCCGGTGCTGGAAGCCAAGATGGAGAAGATCTCCACGATCATCACGGCTTTCCCTTTGGAGCTCTGATATGTGGGGAGGAAAGAGACCCAGACACTGCAAAACACCAGCATGCTGAACGTGATGAACTTGGCTTCGTTGAAGGTATCGGGCAGGTTCCTGGCCAGGAAGGCTATGGCGAAGCTGCCCAGGGCCAGAAAGCCCATGTAGCCCAAGACACAGTAAAATGCAAAGGCGGAGCCCTCATTACATGTGAGGATGATGTGCTTGGATTCAGAGCTTGTGTCTGCCTCTGGAAAGGGGGGATGGGTCCCCAACCAGATGGCACAGAAAAGCCCTTGAATTCCAGAGCAGATGAGAACCACACAGTAGGGCACTCTAGGATGAAGGAACATCCGCATCCTGCTCCCTGGCCCTGTGACTCTGAAAGCCAGAACCACGATGATGGTTTTGGCCAAAATGGAGGAAACGGCCACTGTGAACACAACTGCAAACACTGTTTGTCGGAGAAGGCAGGAAGCAGGGGTGGGACGGCCCAGGAACAGCAAGGAGCAGAGGAAGCAGAAGGAAAGGGAGGTGAGGAGCAGGTAGCTGAGGTTCCTGTTATTGGCTTGGACTATGGGAGTGTCTTGGAATTTCACAAAGACCCACAGAACCAGGGCTGAGAGCAATGAGAGGGAAACGGCTACAGCTGTCACTGCCGTCCCCCAAGGTTCATTCACATCCAGGAAGGTCACAATTTTGGGGAGGCAGCGATCTCTCTGTTCATTGGGATATTCATCTTCTGGGCACTTCTTACACTGCTCAGCATCTGCAGGAGAGAAACAAGGACTTAAATTTTACATTAAAGTATTTCTTTTCATTCCCACAGTAGGAAGTAATCAGGAGACCTGTAGCAATTCCTTCTGCTTCCACCGGATGCAAAACCCCATTCACTCTTATTTATAGGCATGGTAAGTCACTTGGTACACTGGTCAGATCAAATCAATTCATGCTCTTGATCACTCTTGGCTTTGGTTCAAGTTCTCTTTATTCCTTTTACATAAATGACGACACCTTTTCCTCATAACCTAATCACTAAGGACAGTAAGCTTAGACAGTGGAACCCTTTAGTATCAAAGATCCAGATGACTTCTGTGTTGTGTTGGGCAACAACTCAAATTGAAGAGCTGCTTGTTTCAATACTTCCTCATTCTTTCCAGCTCCCAGTTTACACTTTCCCACAACCGATTTATATGAATTTTAAAAATTTCCTTGGTAGATACACACAGTGTGTGTATTGTCTCCTCTGATGGAATAGAAGCTCCCTGAATGAAGGATTCACTTCCTTTTTATCATTCTAACCCATTATTAATAACCAAGTTCTTCTCATACTAAATGACTCTTGATTCACTGATTAATGACTTCTTAAATACCTAGCAAGTTTCTTATAGAAAACCTCTTTCTTTTGTTTTGGAAGTGTTTCTCTTATTTATCCTAAGAGAAATGAAGCCTTTTGAGGACATATTCAATAGTGAAAACAATAATCTTTTAATACCTTCATTTCATCAATTAATTTAAAGAAAAGTTTTCATTGGATCCTCAATTGGATTTTTCCACTAGTGTTTGAAATATTGGACTGACCTTATTTTAACCGGAGCTTTCAGATCCATGAGACCTGAAATTAGCGTCTAGAATGCTTCAATGACACAGTAGATCCCTTATTTCTATCTGCAGTCTCTCTGTTGCCTAGAAATTATTTTTTCTCCCCATTAATTCTCCCTCTTTCTCTGTGATCTTCACAAATCCTTTGTTGCCCCTGACACATCTGCAGTGAAAACCCAAAGAGACATGGTAGCGATGTCACAAATTACCATCCATTGTTTCAATTTTACTATGAATTATCATTAAGTAAATGACCACTTGAGTAGGAATAGGACTTGATGTCAAGAAAGTCAGAGCTAACACCCTGCCTCAGAAACATAGTTGTTATGTGACTCTGGGCAAATAACATCCTTTGGTCTGTCTTTAGTTTCCTGTCTGTGAAATAATGATGATAACCACACCATCTGTATAAGGTTATTATGAGCATCACATGAGAGAGAACATATATAGCACAAAATTGAGCTTCTATTTACATGGTTTTTACAATTTTCATCACCATCACCCTCATCCCTCTCATCACTAAATCAAGAGTTTGCCCTCCTTGCAGGGGAGAGACCCATGTGTGCCCCACTAAGGCAGCAGATGAGATTTAAGGGATGGTCTAAATTTTGTATAAATGAGAGGATCTTCTCATAGCATCAGCTTTTTCTCTGGTTTTCTCTTTTATTGTCTCTCCTATATTCAAAATTGTGTAAGGCCAGACTCAAATGCAATGCTATTGAGTGAGCCATGGCAGCATCCATTCTGTTTTCAGATTGTGATTCAGTGTTGACTCCACAAGCCCTGTGACCCATGTAGTGATTTACTTATCCCATGTCTCATTTCTTAACCTCCTGAGCTGAGTAATTATCCGATGTCACTCCATGTGCAGCGTGATGAAAACAGGTGATGGCCATGAAGGGGCAGATGCACTTTTAACGCTGTGGAAGTTACTCTGCTCCACAATGATTTTGGTGTTTCCCAGAAAACAAGGCCCAGCTAAATACCTGAGCTTCCTAGGTGCAGATTGTTCCTGCTGCAGGAGTTTTCTCTAATAGTCAAGTCCCAGGTCCAGTCCCAAGGCTATCCCTGCTTTTAACTGTGTTGATTAAAGTGTCAGAGGGAAAAGGACAATTTGTTTAGCATTCCTCACTATGTCTGACTTTTTTTTACTATATTGTTCAATATCATGAAGGAAAAGAACAAGGAAATGTTGAAAGGCAATATTGGCTCATCAGTATAAAGGGGTAATAGCATTTGGATGCCTCCTATGGAGCTTACAGAGTCAGCTAATGGCTCTGAGTTTCTTATGGGAAATGAAGCATGATCTCTGAAGACCCTGCTAGTTTTCAGCTCTTGGTCAGTTTTGAGTAAATTTTCCACTGAAATCAGACCCATAAGTTAGAGAAAAGTCTGCAATCTATAATATGTGGAATACAACTCCCCCACCAGGTAACTTTCTTTGCTTTTGCCTTCTCCAGCTCAATATCTCTGTTTCTATTTCTGGTTCTCTATTCATTTCTTTCTCTCTATCTCTGCCTTTGTCTCTCAGTATCTATCTGTTTCTCCCTTTCCATTTCTTGCAAAGACATCTCTCTCACTCCCTTATCTATAAACATATATTGACATATATGTCCATACATGAAGATGTCCAGCTATATTTTAGGTGTACATAGATACATGTAAATGTAGAAACACTTGTATATATTGTTTTTAATCTTTACCTTTGTGTATATCCATGACACACCATCTTGGAGTAAAAGGCTAAGTGATTAAAGTTCGTCAAAGAAATAAAATGATGAAGAATTTCTTCGTATATATTATCTTTCTCCTTTTGCAGGAGGAAAAATTTCCCATGTCATTGTGTTTGTACAGTTCCTGGCTTTGTCTTGGCAAGTGCCCTTATACCTATTTTGTCTTGTTTACACTTACCTGGGATTTTTCTTTCTACGTCTTGTTTCTAGCCTTTGTTGGTAACATACAAATGACAGTGATATATGTGGGTTTGTTTTCTATCCACCAATTGTGTTGAAAATGTTAATCGCTTCAAGTAGTTTTTGTTGATTTTCAAGGATTCTCTAAACATACCATATCTCCTGCAGAGTGATACTAGTTTTTCATTGCATACATTAATTCCTTCAATTTCACTTTGGGCTCTTATTGCTAAAGGTAACATTTCTAGTACAAAGATTCATAATAATGGTGAGAATGGGCATTCTTGTTTTCACCCTTTATCTTGATTGAAAAGTTCCTAACTGCTCTTCTTTCTCTGGCTCATATAATCATTTACAGAGACCGTGACATTTCTGGAAAATTGAGAGAAAAGAATATACTCTTAATTTTTTTCACTAGCAGAGGCTGTGAGAAGTGAGCTCCCTGCAGTAGTAACTCACCCATATGGCTGGAGATTTCTCCTTCTGAGCAAGGGGAGCAGCTGAAGCAACAAGGAGGCTTCCCCTCCAAAGGCAACTTCCTGAATCCAGCAGGACAACTGGCACTACAGACCGCAGAGGGGACCTAAGATGGTGACAGTAACATTTTTAACTGAAAACTATTTATATTTGTGAAGAAAAACACAGCTGTTTTTTGCCATTCTGGCTTTGATAACCACCTCCACAGATACATAAATGGGAGTGTATATGAATGATCCCAGGGTCCAACTTACTCTTTCCATTTGTCACCCACTCTTCTGCAACACTCAATGACAAACCTTCTCCTATAGAACCATTCAGAAAATGGATTTCCCACCCTGGTCATTTATAAGACAGTCCATATATTGCATAATTACAAAGAAGACTTCCTTAATCTCAGTCATAGATGTAGGAGATATCTCAACAAGACCCTAAAGCTTCTCCTTCTGTACGACCATTGTACTGCAAGTGCTGTTCACAAAGTAATGTGAATTTTGATTTCCTAGAAATATTCCTAATGCGAGCAAGGTTTAAACAAGGATGCCCATTATTACCACTATTATGCAATATTGTACTGGAAATGTTTTCTTCAGTAATAAGTGATGAAAAAATATTTGAAGGAATTAGTGTACTCAATGAAAAAGCAAACATAACACTTTTGGCAGATCAAGTGCCCAATGGGATTTTAGTGACAGAACCCAGAAACATTTGGAATGTAATGTTTCAGCTTAAGATATATTGGAATGCCTTCAGGATAGGTCTCTGTGGACAGCACAGGTGGCTCATGGCCCAACAGAGGTGGGGTGCATGTAGGTACAGGCTGGAGAAGTTCAACATTGGGAATTTAGTGTGAGGCTCTTAGCCAAAGTACAGCAACAGCACCTACTGTGTCCTCGTACAGCCAGCACATCAGCAGTTCTGCTGTGAGACCTCCAGGGCAAACATCGAATAAAACCAGGGAGTTAGTGAACCTCAGCAAGCCAGCCCAGTAGCAAAGCCTGCAGCACCATTGACCCCACACAGTCAGTGAGAGACCCCTATTCTTCCGCAAAATAAACTTGAGACAATCTCGTGTGTCCAAGGAAGAGAGCTCAACTTTAAAAAGTGGGAAGAGGAGCAAAATAAAAGTTCTGACCATACAGAGATATCATTCAGGTAAGATCATAATATATGGTGTTCTCTTCTTTTGTATAATATTTGATTGTTCTCTCTGGGAGCAGGTTTCTTGGGGAGGTTTTCTGGAGGCAGCCTTTGTTTCAGTTCAAAATAATAATCACTTCAAATGCAGGCAGCTGATAAAATCCAAACGTTTATTTTCTGTAATGGGCTGAAGTTTGAGTTGATGCACTTAGGTCCCAAGTACATGAGGCTAAATAGTAATTGGGCTATACTCTATTAATATACATGATTGGATAAAGAATGGTCCCTGCCCACTCTCTGGGCAAGTCCTGATGTGTTGTACAGGAAATGATGATTTTGGTGGGTTGAGGCAGAGAGAGGAACAGGAAGAGAAGCTGGGAGAGATGGGGCCTGGGTCCATTCTCCTGGCTGCTGGTCATGTGGCTGCTGATCTAGCTAGCTTCTTGACTCAGCTGCACACATTGCTATGGCCGATTCTCTTCCACCTCCGATTCTTCTTCACTGAGAATAAAGACTGACAATTTTCCCCTAACCTGAACTCCGGACTCGTGATGATTTTAAAATACGCGATCTTCACATTTGGCACCCAATGGTGGGAACCAAGGACTGAAGAAGTCTCAGGTGACCAGGAACTTGGGTGAGTATTGTTCTTAAAAACTAAACCAGTAATCTTTTTTTGGCTAAAATGGGATAAATGCTAGCTAAAAACTCTCCATCCCCGCCCCCAACCCCTTCAACCTCTTCAACCCCTTCAACCCCAACCACGAGTGGTGCTATAGAAAGCTTGCTTAAGCTGATAGAAGGACAAGGGCTACTTATAACTTGGGAACAGGTAGCTAGACTTCTGGGTACATTAAACCGCATCTCCCCTTGGTTCGTAGAGCAGGAGCAGATCTCTCGAGAGATCTGGTCCCTGGTTGGACAACAGATGTCTGCATATTACAATGAAAACGGTCCTCATTCAATTTCCATCAAGGTATTTTGTTTATACAATATAATTCAGTTAGCACTAAGAAACCCTATCCCTAGAAGAAAGAAAAACCCTGTTGCTCTTGCTTCTTCTCAGAGTAGCCATGATATTAAGGAGGAAGACAATGAAGAGATTAATGACCATATCCCCACAGGGGATGGAGACTTAAGTGAGCAAGGGTGTGGTGACTTTCCACCTCAGGAGGCAGCTTCAGCCCCACCTCAGGAGCAAGTGATTGAATCTCCTCCATCAACTCCACCCTCCAGGATGGAGGGAGGAGGGGCAGTGGGGGGGGGCAGTGACAGCACCAGCACCTCTCCCCCAGCATCCCCAGTATCCAATTATGAGTAGATTACAAGAGGGCTTAATAAAGGCCAAAGAAAAGGGCGTGGACGTCAGGGAGCTCCAGCCACATATCTTTCCTGTAATTTCCCAGTTTAATGCCTCAGGTCAACAAAGTCGAAGATACGCCCCTTTTAACATAGAAATCATCAAAGACCTAAAAAAGGCTTGCAATCTTTATGGGGCTACATCAGCTTATGTTAAGATGCTATTACAGAATTTGGCTTTTGAAATCTTGACTCCTAATGACTGGAAATCTATAGCAAGAGTATGCCTAGAACCTGGACAAAATTACATGTGGCTTTCTGAAAATAGTGAGCTCTGTAGGATACAAGCCCAAGAAAATAGTCAAAATGCTGTTCATTCTGCGATCACCTATGACCTACTAACAGGTATAGGTCCATATGCAGACGTCACAGCACAGATTAATTATCCAGTAGCAGCATATGAGCAAATTGCTGCTAATGCTATCAAAGCGTGGGCTTCGATTCACAATAAAAATGACAAAGGTGAGGCCTTCACAAAAATAACACAAGGGCCACATGAACCCTTTGCTGACTTTGTGGGACATTTGCAGACTGCTATCACAAGAACTAATGGGGAAAATGCATCAACAGATGTTTTAATAAGGCAACTTGCTAAGGAAAATGCTAATGAGGTGTGCAGAAGAATTATACTAGGACTGCACAAGGATGCTCCTTTAGAGGAGTTCATAAGACGCTGTGCCACAGTGGGCACAAATGCCTTTTATAGCCAGACTATGATGCAGACTTCCCAAGATCCCAACATGGGTAGACAGGGTCCCTTCCAGCAAGGGACTTCTACAGAGACATGTCAATGCTTTCAGTGTGGTAAAGTAGGGCATCTGAAAGCTCAATGTTGGTATAGAGGCAGAGTGAGAAAGCAGGGTGGGAGAACAAGACCCAGTACCCCATGTCCAAAATGCAACAGAGGCTTCCATTGGGCCTCAGAATGTAGACAGGTTCAGGGAAATGGGATGAGGGGCCCAGCCCCGGGGCCCCAGGCAACAAACTCTTGGGGCATGATGGCAGCCAATGGTGCACCCAGAGAGTGCCTAGAAGTCCAATACCCAGACATGACCAATCAGCCAGGAAGCCATATGATGGGAGAAAGGGATTACACAATCAATCAGCCAGGAAGCAACCTGATGGGAGAAAGAGATTACAATTAGGGAAAATAGAGTTGTATGCAGCTGAGACATCTGAGATACCCCCTGGAGAGGTGAAATCTGTTCCTCTCCAGCCTATGGATCCCTTGCCTCCAGGCACAGTAGGCTTGACCATTTCACCTCCTGAGAGTATGTACAAAACAGTGTCCATCCACACACTGATGTGGGAAACTGGGGAATGTGTAGATAATATCCCAGTCACCAATACAGGCAGACAATGTGTGACTTATCACCCAGGAGAAATAGTAGCATCAGGTTTACTCATACAGAATCCTAATAAGCAGCTTGGTGATAGTCACCCAGATTCTGATTCCAGATCACAAAATCCAGCAATTTACTGCACAGCAGCTGTAACAACTGACTGACCTATGCTCACGATCTATATAAATGGCCTTCCATTGGAAGGATTGGTAGACACTGGTGCAGATCGGACAGTCATTAGAGTTGCCAATTGGCCCAGTCACTGGCCAAAGATTAAAGCAGACACCTACATGTCTGGCGTAGGAGGATCAATAGCATCTGAAGTTAGTGCTGCCCCTATGAGATGGACTGTTGAAGGCAAAACAGGAGTTTTTACTCCTTTTATAGTTGAAAAAATCCCCATCAATCTGTGGGGAAGAGACATTTTACAGCAGTTAGGGTTAAAAATGAGTACTTCAGTTTTTTAAGTGGGGCTGCTGTTGAAGGCCTGCCAACACTTTTACCTGTTCCTATCCAATGGAAAATTGATACACCAGTGTGGATAGAACAGTGGCCCTTAAGTAACAATAAAATTCAGGCCTTATTAGATATAGTACAGGAGCAGCTTGACCAAGGACACTTAAAACCTTCTCTAAGTCGTTGGAATTCCCCAGTGTTTGTTGTGAAAAAGAAATCTGGAAAATGGAGGATGTTAACGGATTTAAGAAAAGTGAATGAACAGATGGAAACTATGGGAACTCTTCAGCCTGGACTTCTTTCTCCTACTCAGTTGCCTAGAGAATGGCCTCTTTGGGTCATAGATATTAAGGATTATTTCTATTCTATCCCTCTGGATAAGGAGGATATGAAAAGATTTGCCTTTTCAGTGCCCAGTGTTAACTTAGCTGAGCCTTATAAAAGATATGAATGGACAGCTTTGCCACAGGGAATGAAAAACAGCCCTACTATGTGTCAAATGTATGTTGCTGCTGCTCTTGCTCCAGTAAGAAAAGCATTCCCAAAAGTTATGCTTTTACATTACATGGATGACATTTTGGGATGTTCACCTGAGGAACAAATGTTAGAGGCATGTCTACCAAAGACCATAGAAACACTAAGGAATTACAAATTATACATAGCACCAGAAAAAATTCAAAGACATGCTCCTTTTCAATATTTAGGATATGAAGTATACCCTAAGGTGCTTACAATTCAAAAACTGTCCTTAAGAACAGAAAAGCTAAACACATTGAATGATTTTCAGAAATTGATAGGAGATATCCAATGGATGCGACCAGTGTTAGGTTTGACTACCTATCAGTTACAACCGTTATATGACATTTTAAGGGGAGACAGTGCTTTAAATTCACCACGCCAGCTTACAAAAGAAGCTCAAAAGGCTTTGAGAGAAGTTGAACTGGCTTTATCCAATGTGGTTGAAAGAGTCACTCAAAAACCCTTGGAGATATCAGTCTTTGCCACACAAGAGGCACCCACAGCAATCCTTCATCAAGGACACAGTGTGATAGAGTGGGTGAACCTCCCGGCACAACCAGAACAAAGCCTTACACCCTACCCCGTGCTTGTGGCTAGAATTTTATTAAAGGCCACTAAGCAAGCAGTGCAATTATCTGGGACAAGACCTGACAAGATATACACCTTTTATACCAATACACAAATTAATGTGTGTTATGAGACCATCCTAGAGTGGCAAATTTTATTAGCCATGACTCCAAATTTTTTACATGGGTCCCCATTAAAGATAACTAGACTATTACATAATTGGCGATGGATTCTTGAAGAAAAAGTTTCTAAAGTTCCTCTTAAAGGACCAACTATCTTCACAGATGCATCCAAACATAATATTTGTGCTGTATACTCTCATGATCTAACTATAAAGAGAGTAGTTAGACTCCTTTTCAGTCCACTCAGCAGAATGAATTGTTCACAATCATTTTAGCTCTTACTTATTATCCAGGAGACATAAATATAATATCTGATTTGGCCTATTCAGTAGGTGTGGTACAAAGAATTGCCACAGCTCAAATAAAATTTGCAGCCTCTAATATATATCAGCTCTTTAAGAAACTTAGAGCAAGTGAGAAAGCATCCAGGTAAGATCTATATATTACATGTCCATTCTCATAGTGGACTTCCAGGTCCCATATTTGATGGCAATTCAAAGGAAGATAGCCTTCTAACTATGTTGGTCAATACCCCTTTGTTCCAAGAAGCCCAGGCATCTCATTCTAAATATCATCAGGCTGCTCAAGCTTTACGTTTACAATTTGGAATAACAAGAGATGAAGCTAGGAGCATAGTAAAAGCCTGTACGGCTTGCCTTCCTTTCCACGCTCCTACACTGCCTCCAGGGAAGAACCCTCGTGGTTTGAGACCCAATGAAATCTGGCAAATGGATGTGACCCATTATAAATCTTATGGTCGTCTGTCTTTCATCCACGTTGTGGTAGACACCTTTTTGGGATTCACTTTTGCAATGCCAGCAGCAAAAGAGACAGCCCGAGTGGTCACTGAATTCCTCATACAAGCATTTGCCATTATGGGTGTGCCACAAGCAATAAAAACAGACAATGGTCCTGCTTATACTTCAAAACATTTTGCACACTTTTGTGCACAGTATAAGATTTTACACACCACGGGCATACCTTTTAATCCTCAAGGACAGGCAATAGTAGAGAGGAGAAACAGAGATATTAAGACGCTCCTCCAAAAACAAAAGAAAGGGGGAGCCACAGGTAACCCTAGAGAACTTCTAAATCTAGCTCTTTATACTATTAACTTCTTGATTTTTGACAAAGATGCACTGGCTCCGGCAGACAGATTTTATAACCCACCAGAAGGGCAGTGTCCAGTGCGAGCAGCTCCACTGTCTTTAGATAATCGCCAGGTGATATGGAGAGACCCAGAAAGTGGTGAATGGAAAGGACCAGATAGGATAATTGCTTTGGGGAGAGGGTTTGCTTGTATCTCTACAAGTGGAGAAGGAATCAGATGGGTACCAACGAGCCATATTTGCCTTGTCCATCTCAGAGAGACAGAGCAGACCCTTGAAACAAAGGAGAAGACCCAAGAAATATCGGGTGGTTCTGTTGCTGATTGTGCTCACCATTGAAAGAGCGTGGCAGTTATGGCATTTGACTCATGGACATCAAAGATTGTAGGACTCGAAAACCCTCAGGAATCATTGGATTCTCTGAGACATAGGACTTGAAAACCCTCAGGAATCATTGGATTCTCTGAGACATAGGACTCGAAAATCCTCAGGAATCATTGGATTCTCTGAGAAATGATAAGACTGTTACAGCACTTCAAAATCTGCTGGAATCATTGGATTCCCTAACACATAAAAAGACTTTTGCAGGACTTCAAAAACTCAGGGAGATCATTGGATTCCCTGACATGTGAAACAATGGACAATAGATTGGTTTTGGACTATCTCTTGGCTGCTGAAGAAGGTGTATGTGTGACTGTTGTTTACATACCCTCCTTCTAGGACTTCTAGTGATCTCTTCCAACACCATGTTGATTTATATTGTTTGCTATTCCGCTACTTGCGAGTACAATTCTTGTTTGTTACACCACATCGAGCCTGCACTGACTGTGGGGAGAGTCATCCCTAACAGCCTCTGAGTTATTGCTATGTGCTTGTGTAATACCTCCCATGCTGATGGGTTTGTGCATAATAAGACCCTTCAGCCCAGAAACCCGCTAGCAACCCCCACTTCCCTTTGGTGCTTTTCATCTCCCTTCCTGAGATGTCAGGGAGGGCGTGATCATCTCCTTTGTAGTGCTTTCACTTTTTAGTGCTTTCACAGAGATTCTGCTTTCATCCTGTTCAATCCTGCGTAAGGGGACTGAGAATAAAGATTGAGGACTTTTGCTTATCCTGACTCCGGCTGATTCTGGGGTGTCCTGGGTGCCAGCGTGGTCATTACAAAAACCCAGGCTTGGAAAGGGAAATAGGAAAATATCTGGAAAAAAAACAACTCATCACAAAACAAATTTGGCAAAATGGGAAAAAATATAGATGATAATTATTTCTTAAAAATCATGTTGAGAAAATGGAAAAAGAAAATGACACCTAACAATAACATTGGAAAAAATGAAAAAAAAAAGCCATAAAACAGAAATTCCTCTGAAGTACAATTGGCTAAATCCAAAAGGAGATGAGAGACTCAAAGAAAAAAGTATAATTCACTAAAACTTAGAATTTGACAAATGGAAATGAATGACTCAACTAGACAATTAGAATCAATGAAGTAAAAGTAAAAAGTGAAAAATTTGAAGAAATATAAAATATTTCAATGGAGAAACAAATGCTGTGGAAAACAGAACCAGGAGTGACAAAATAGTAATGACTGAATGTTCTGAAAACTATGATAAAGAAAAGAGCCCAGTAAACATTTTTCAAGAAATCATCAAGGAAAAATGTCCTGATATTTGAGAAGCAAAAGGCAAAATTCACTGAAAGAATCCCACGAATTACTTCCATAAAGAGACCTAAAATGAAACCTCCAAAGAATCTTGCAGCTAAGTTCCATAATCAAGGAGAAAATTCTGCAAGACTACAGAAAAAGAAGCAAAAATTAAGGCACCCCCATCAGTATTATCAAGGACTTAAAAAACTACTACATTAAAGGATTTGAGGGCCTAGAATACAATATTCTGGGAGGTAAAAGAGTTTGGAGCCGACCAGAAATCAGCTACTCAGAACAATTGAGCATTATGTTGTCAAGAGGAAATTAGATATTTAATGAAAAATGAGATTTTCAGTCTTTTCTAATGACAAGAACAAAGCTATAAATAAAACGTGGACTTCAAATACAAGAGTAAAGAGTATCAGAAAAAGTTAAATCAGGATAAAACCAGGCAGAAGGTGTAGGAATAAGTTAACATCAATTTGATGATATAAAAATAAATTAAAGGTGGAAAATAATTGCATTGGGAGAAGAAAAAGGGGAAGTAAAATAAGCTAAATGACATTATTCAAAGAGGCACACATGATCTGTTACAGTATAGGGAAAGAAGGGAGAGGTATGAACATTGCTGGACTCTTAATCTTCTGTGTTTGGACTCACCTAGGGAATATCCTACATATTTTATTACGTATTGAATTTTTGGGAATGTGAAAGAAAAAAAAAGAAAGCTAATAGAAGGGAAGCCAGAAGTAGAAGGGAAAAAGATAAAGAAAATGGAAGGTGACTGAAAAGGGGAAGGGCAGACTGAGGGATGTGAAGATCAGAAGCAAAACAGTGGTGAGGAAGGAAAGGGTGAAGGGAGAGAGTAAAGTAAAATTTAGAAAACATAGATTGCTGGGAAATAGAGAATTACTCATCTTAAGTGTGAAAAGAAAAGTAGAGAGCAGAATGGATTAAAGGCCAGAATCCTCAACATGTTGTTTGCAACAAACAAATGTGGAGCAATAATATACATATAGATTAAAAGTAAACAGTAGAGCAGAATATTCTTCAGCTGAAGTAAAAAAAAAAAAAAAAGAAGCAGAAGTAGTGATCCTGATTCTAGACCAAGTAAAAGCAAAAATAGACACAATTTAAAGAGATAAGAAGGAAACCAAATCTTATTGAGGAGTATCAGAGATAAAGAGGTAAAATTAATACTAATGAACAGAACTCAGAGAACATTTTGCAAAGTAGTAAGATTATATGATGATCAGCTGGGATGGACTTGATTCATTTCAACAATGAGATGATACAAAATACTTCTAATAGACTTTGCTTGTTTTACATGCTTGTGAGTGTGTATGAGTGTGTGTGAGTGTGTGTGTGTGTGTGTGTGTGTGTGTGTGTGTGAGTGTGTGTGTGTGTGTGTGTGTGTGTGTGTGTGTGTGAACTGGGATTAAGTGACTTGCTCAGGGTTGTGGGGAATGGAGAGATAAGACAAAGAATTTATAGGAATGTTTAAATTTTTTTCTGAATTTTTTTATTATTTCAATTTCTCTGTGACCAACATAATTAAGGTGTGTGCAAGGCAATATTTACTTAAAACTTTAGATATATTTAGTTAAGCAGAAATGATGACATTTATCCTTGTTCAATGTTATCAACAGTTAGACTATTAGTTTAAATGATGCCAGCTCGGTAATCTGAAGTTTGAAGGTCTGATTGATGATTCCTCTCGGAATCAGGGAAACAAAGCATTCTGTTCTAAGCTGCCTTTGACACCAATGTTTAACATTCAGTTAGGGGAGGGGGCAGCTATTTCTCAATGCTCCCCAATTTATGCTGTAACAGAAACCTTCCATTCCAATCTCTCCGAATAACAGCATTCATTTAGATCCCCCCTCTTCTCAATGCTCTCTTACTTGTGATGTAATCTCTTATATAAAAGCTATGCATCTTTACTACTTCTTCAGCCCTCCTACCAGGAGCTTTCTCTTTCTTATCTCGTGATGGGACGGCTCATAATCCAGAGGTTTTCAATAAACAAATTTTGTGCTTTTTTAACTGAATGATCTCTGAGTAGTCATTTTGGGTAACTGTCTTCTACATCCCCCAGTAGGTCAAACATCTAGGCAGTGTTCAGTGTCTCAGACTGGATGTAAACTCAGGTCCCCCTAGGTCCAGATAGAGCATTGTGACTAAACAAGATGTGGTGTATATAATAGTGAGAGAACAGTGTTGTGCTATTAGACATGATGAGCTGGTTGATTTTAGAAAAACAGGGGGAAAGTGGCATGAAATAATAAAAAGTAAAATGAGTTGAACTAAGAAAATATTGTTCATAGTAACAGCGATGGTTTTCCAAGAACACTTTTGAAGTCTAAGGCATTTTATGTGCTATAACTTCTAAAATCAATCACAAAGGACAGGTGCAAGTATAAACAATTTACCTCCAAAGAGAGATAGAAATGGATACTTTTGTTTTACACACACATGCACACACACACAGATAGATACACAGAAATATTTTTTAGGAAAAAAGGAAGCTATGTGAAATGGAAAGTCATAGTTATATATTAAATCTTCTATGTTGCGTTGCATACAAGTTAAAGGTTTTTTCATTCTTTCCTATTTAAGTTGAAAATAAATATAAATTAAAACATATTTATGCCTTCTTTGGACATGTCAAAGAATGGGGATATGAAATGGGATCTATAAACTGAAGATTTGTTGAACTACATATTATATTTATAGGTACCTGTGAATATATAGATACAAATTTACATATATTTATATATGCAACAAAATTTCTTTGTGTGTTTAACAATATACCTGTGTAGATGTATATAAATATAACAAAGTATTATAGTGGTGTAAGAAATGATAAAGATGATTGCTATAGAGAAAACAGGAGAGACGTGTATGAACCTATGAGAAGTGAAACAGAACCAGGGCTTACAGTCTAGCCATTTTCCCACCCAGCAACACCTGTCAGTAATGGAGAGTACAGCACATGAGTCAAGGATTCTTCCTCTGTTCAGGAGCATAAATTAACATTAAAAATGTGTCTGACCTTTGAACTCCATGGGTTCCACACGATGACATTTGCACAAATTGTAAACTCTTCACTGAGCTGAGCTTCTGGGATAAAGTCCCCCACGTACAGAAGATGATCATTATAATATTCGAAATATATATAGTTCATAATGGCATAGTGAGCCTCTGTGCGTCTGTTCTCATCCACAAATACCTGCTCACCAACACTGTTCTTAAACTGGGTGTTCTTCAGGTAAGAGTGTAGCTGAAAGAGAGGAGAAATGCTCATCAGTGAGTCGTACCCGAGGGAAAGGCAATTGTATACGACACTTTATGGAGTCTTGTGCTCTCATTTTCAGGTGGGATCAAATCTGAGTTTCTTCTGGGACACGGAAATGACCCTCTGAAACCTGCAGGGTTGCCTGCATCTCCTAGTTTCAGTTTCACACCCAAGTCCTCATTGTTTCTCACCCCTGTTATATAATTTATTGCCAAGGTCGGCTTGCAGCATTTCTCTAATATGTTCCCCTCCTGTTCTCTGCTACTGGAACATCTTCCTGACTTCACACTGGTCTTATCCCAATAGCCTCCTGGTGAGTGCTTCTGCCTTAAACCTCTCCCGTTCTGCCCTCCATCCTGCCTTGGAAGGGATTGTTCCGAAGTGCAGGCCAGACCGTGGCTCTCCCATTTTTGATAATCTTCAGTGGTTTTCTCCCATCTCCAGGAGAAACTATGAAACCATTTGTGTGACATTCAAAGCACTCAGTGTAAACCAGGAGCTCAATACAGCAGCCACTGAATACACAGCAACTGAAGAAACAGCAGAAGTGGCAGCCATTGCAGGAGTGCTTGGAACACGGATGTTAAGAGGGTTGAAGAGCTTGTCAGAAGGTATTACAGGGGTCTCTGTTAAAGCCCTAGGACAACAATCGGTTGCTTTGCCAATAGCCAGATTGAGCACACCTTCCTGGTTCACAGTGTTAGAGGGAGGAAGAGAACTAGCATAGGACAAGATTTAGGGACAGTGGAATATGCTGCATATATTCTGCTGCTGCTTAATATCTTCTCATAGCTGCAGGGCAGGAAAAAGTGCTTGTGGCAACTCTCAGAATAGAATAGAGGGCCGGACATTAATAAAAAACGTTCCTTCTAATATTAGTCAACTTTGGAAGAATTGAAACTTCCAGATCCCTAGAAGAATCCCTGAAAATAGCTGCACAAAACTCCAGAAGCTTGGGGCATTGGCCCCTTTACCCTGAAAACAGGGCACTGCTCTAGTACACAGGTAAAGTCACATAATAGCCTGGGGAACTGGCAAACACCAGAAAATGGTTCTGCTCATAGAAAATTATTGTGATGAACAGGAAGATGAAAAATCCATACTAAGAAGAAAATAACACAGTCAAAACTCCTTTATCCAAAATGTGCAACATAAGTAAGAATTGGTCTAAAGCCACAGAAGAATTCAAAATGAAATTTCAAAATTTTCAAAACATAGTTAGAAAAACAATTATGAAGAGAAATGAGAGAGATGTAAAAGGAAGCAGAAAAAGACATAGGCGAGAAAAATGTCTTAAACATCAGAATTGGATAAATGGAACAGGAAATATAGAGGACCATTGAGGAGAATATTTCCTTAAAAATTAGAACCAAGAAGGTACAAGGTAATGACACTTTGAGGAATAAAAGAAAAAGCCAAAAGGAAAAAGAATGGAAAATAATACGCAAAATAACAATGGAAAATGCTGACCTGGAAAACAGAAGAGAGAGCATTTAACATTATGAGACTACACGAGTTCTATAATGAAAAAGAACATGGATTTTCTCTTTCAAGAAAGTATCAAGTAAATTTCTCCTGCATTCCAGAATATCAAGGCAAAATAGAGCATGAAAGAAGCCGCAGATCATCTACTGAAAAAGATCTCCAGAGGCAATCATCAGGGATATTTTAAATTCTAAAACTCCAAGGTGAAAGAGAAAATACTGCAAGAATGCAGAAAGAAACAAATCTATTCACTGGAGCCACAGTAAGAATGAAAAAGATTCTTCACCTTCCTAATGGAAAGATCAGAGTACTTGGAATAAGATAATTTTGAGAAAAAAGGGATCTGGCTTACAACGCAGGATCACCTACCCAGAAAACCTGAGTTCAGTCCTTTAGGGAAAAAAAATGGGTTCCTAATGAAATAAAGGGCCTTCAAATATTTATGATGAAAAAGTCCAGAACTGAATAGAAAATATGGAACCTAAGATTTTTTACAACTTTAAGACTCTATGAAGGAAGTTTAATGTAATTTTATATGCAATTTGACATATTGGAAACCAACAATAAAATCATTGAGGAATATACAGTCAGAATAATTTTAGAAATTGTAAAGTCTTCATTGTCTCCTGTGTCCCACTTCTTGCTCAAATACATATTCAAAAAATCATCACTAAAAAGTCACTACTTTCCATATTACCTGCCATGGAGGAGGCAAGACAGATTCCTCATTTCCCAAGGATCTTTTCTCGGATCTTTTCATCAGTATTTCATGGAGAGCCCACGCCACAGCATAGAAAGCATTATACAAGTTATAACCCAAGACAGATGTTGTCATGTCCACAGGGTAAAAAGGTAAATCTTTCAGGGAGCCATTTGATAAATATAAATCTTGCTCTGGGGTATCTGGTTGATCTGAGCATTTCAAAGATGATGGCTTATGTGTTTGAAGAAAAGACTCCTTCAGAAGTAAAGGAGATATAGTTTTCCTGAGCAAACTCTCAAACCCAGGTATTGGACTAGTCAAGTGTGAAAAGAAGAGAGAAGCATGGAAAGTGAAACCATAAGAGTACCAGGCTCTCGCTGTAACGTCTGAATGAGATGTGGCAATCCACACCTTCTTGGTTGGGAATAAAAATTCTGATGGGAGTCCCATAAGTGTAAATGAGTCTGTCTCAGGATGGATGACAATAACTTTGACTTCTGAAATAAGGATCCTGGACTTGAAGGCCTCAGCTGTTTCCCTAATTTTTTTGTCACTGAGAGGGATCTTCTCTGTGTAGGACACACAGACTCCATTCTTTTTCATTTCCTCTCTTATTTCCCTGAGGAATTCCTCACCTTTCAAATCATCAAAGACAATCATACCTATCCAGTTCCACTGGAAATATACCAATAAGCGGACAATACCTCGATGAAGAGAAGAGGATTTGTGGGCCATCTGATAGAGGGAAGGAAAGTGGACTTTGTCAGCAAGACCGGGATCAAACGGACCATAAGTAATCTAGATGAGAAAAAAAATATGGATGAGCAGGTGCACGTTGCTGCTGAGAGAACTAAAGTAAAATACACTTAGTCAAATGGGCATATTTATTGTTAGAAGAAAATTTTAGATTTTATTGTAAAGTTTCTCATAGATGAAAATTTCCCTCTGAAAGTCTTTCCATTTATCTCTTGAAATGTATTTTTTATTCTCCAAGAGACTTCAGAACTTCTGCCCCGAAATTAGTTAACCACTATCACAATCTTTGGCCAGAACATTTCTCTCTTTGACAAAAAACAGATATTCACAGACTGCCCGAGAGGGCTGCTAAAAATTCAAATCATCTATGCAAAGAGTGTTTCAGAGATGAGGGTCAGATATATACCCACACATCAAAGTAGGAAAGAATCTGCCTGTTTGGTGAAGGAGACTTATCCAACTCATCCTGCCATGCTCTGTTTGACCAGAATCAAGGAAAAATCATAATCCCAGTTTAGGATGCCTCTTCTCTAGACCAGACTCCTGCTATGATATTATCTGGCAACAAAGACGCTAGATGTACCCTTTCTCGTGATTCCCTCAATTAGACAGTTCAGTTATGTTTCCACAAGGACATCTAGAGTTAATTCCTATGCTCTTTGAGCTTGTAAGTTTTTGTTTTTACTATTCTCCAAATACATCGCCAGGACTATTTATAGTTTCAATGTTAGTGAGACACCAAAGATCCCAATTGGTTTTTCTCCAAGGACCTTAAATACTGAATCTGAAATACTTAGTATTAAAAAAATTATAGTTAAATAATATTAAATTTTACTTAAATAATGTTAGGTTCAATCAGAAGAGCTTTAAAATAAGAAATGTGGCTATAAATGGAGAGAGGCTTCCAGTCCTTCACCTTTTTATATGCGTAGTTCCATATTCAAAACTGACCGCTATTTACTTTAAATGAAACAATCTACATTTTCATTGCTTTTCTTCCATGAAATCATCCCTAATTTTCTTCTTGCTTCTGAACACACAAAACGGTCCCTCATTTGACTGACCAGTGACAAAGTTCACTAAGCAGCTTAAACCGCAGTGCTCAGAGTGGTCGCTTGTCAGTTTTGAAAAGATGAGGTGCTTTCTGAAATGTCGCTCCTTGCCCTGTATGTATCTCATTCCTTCTGTGCCCATTAATTGTTAGTTTCCTCTTTGAGAACAATGTCAGGGATGTTCTCAAACTCTTGTACATCCGTAAATGTACTTATGCAGTTCTTAGGACAGCTCTGTGGA
The DNA here is from genome assembly GCA_020854095.1 of Dasyurus viverrinus. Lineage (NCBI taxonomy): Eukaryota > Metazoa > Chordata > Mammalia > Dasyuromorphia > Dasyuridae > Dasyurus > Dasyurus viverrinus. The sequence continues at coordinate 713,715,032 of CM036997.1, read as the reverse complement.
CAGGCTACCCAGGGCTCCCCAAAAGAAGCACCTTATACATCAGTGCTCATGCTCAGTTTCCTTTTACAAATCATTTGCATCTCAATACATTCTGGACTAATAGTATTATGATTATGAAAAATGAGGTGTAAAAGACTGAAAGATCATTCAACTTAAAGTCAAGAATGGTCAGATCTCATCACTTCTCTTCCACCAGGGAATTGTGTCGGGTGGAGTAAACACTTCATCTTCTCCAATCATTACTGAAGTTATCTGTATAATGGGCAAATATAAGTAGTTTTGCTTTCAGATCCTTTCTTGGGTTGAAAGTTAATTGGCTTCTTGGCTTACAATAGGGTTGATATCCCCAGAGTTGTTAAATTTCCTTGATGATGAAAACAGCGGCTTTGTTCAGTCACTAGAGGGATAAACTGTTCTAAAACAACCTAGATTAATTAGTATCAGTTAATCATTAGCTGCATGATAACAATTTAACTTTTCTCAGTCACAGTAGCCTCCACTGCAAATGGGAATTACAAGAATATCTTCATTGTGAGTTTATTGTGAAGAGCGAAAGAAATGCATTTGTAAAACTTTTTTTTAATTTTTAAAAGTATACATAGATGCCTTTTATTTTACTGCTGCTGCTCCTGCTATATCTACCACTAGTCCTACTGCTGTGACCACTAGGCTGTACAGAAGAACAGAGAATCTATTAGTTTCTATCTCATTCACCTGGGGGAAATGGTAGAGGTCAAGCAGGCTCCCCATCTGAACAGAGAGAGCGGATGTGCCTCCTCCAATGACAGCCACAATCTTCCCTCGCTCTTTGCAGTTGTAATTAGGGATGAGCTGGTCTGTTCCAGACAGCCACCACACGTAGTTCTGTAAGGTCTTTTCTTCACTGGAATAGGAGTTGTACAAACGGTATCCCAGGGAAATGTTGGGCAACAGTTTGGGATTCTTGTTAATTTCATGCAGAGTGAAGATCGGCATGATGTATTGCTGGTAATTTTTTTCAATAGTTCTGGTGAATTAATGGTAAAGGTTACAGAACATGAAAACAACCTTCACACAGAATTCATTTCAGAAGAGGGACTTTCCCAACGTTTAGTCAAAACTAAGGGCTGCCATAGCTGTTTAGCTCCTTCCATTTGAATTTGAAGAGGCTAGAGAATAGCCTCTATCCATACACATTGTTCCCCTATTCTTTTCTTTTTCTAATTTCTTAATGGGTGAGGACTACTGGCTTTATGTCCTCAAATAACTCTCCTTGCTTGAGCCATTCACACATCCCACAAGAAGACTTGGATAGCTGTTGACTCCAGAAGCCATAGAGTATAATGGAAGGAAGACATAAGGTGCTGTGACATTATACTCACTGATATTCAATTTGCATCAAATTATCATCAGTGCTGACAATAGAGAGGCCTTGCCTTCTGCAGGGGGTGCAGTCTCAAAGTAAAAATCAAATAATTCATGAAACAGAAAAGGGCATTTGATTTAGAACACGAGTGTTATTTAATGTTTCTAAATGGTTGGTGACACTTCTCCCTCTAGGTCAAATCTCTCACTTTTCTTAGATGATGAACAAGAAATAGAATAAAAAGGATCATACTAAAGCATTAAAAGGAATAACCAATAATTCATATCATTTAATGGCCTCTTTTCTTAGACAAAATATACAGAATTGTTATAAAATATTTAGAATTTATGACTATTGATTCATAGAGAATTTTTATAACTACAAGGAAAAGTATAAATAAAAAAAGAATCCAGAGGCATAAAATATTGACATAAGGCTACAACAAGGTTCAGAAAAGAATTCTTATCTGTCAGAGAACCATTCAGTGAAACTCATGGTGTGTCTTCACAAGCAGAGGACAGAGTAACAGCCGATGAGCTTCTCCTCTGATGCAACAGAGGGAAATGATCCAGAAATCGGTGGAGGAGTCTGAAGTTTTTTGCTACAGCGCAGACTTACAAGAGCTTATATATGAGTGTTGCCTGGCCGTATACTGAGATCCCACAAGGTAAAGGAGGGTTTTGCAGAGAGGGTTGATAGTGACAATGCATAAAACTAAGACCTGTGCAGCAGCAGCAGCAGCAGGAAGGTCAGGAAGCCTTGAAAAATCCCAGAACTTAAACACACACCCACCTGTCCCGGGTTCATGCAGTTAAGGAAGAGTTAGCTTGAGAAATTAAAGGAATTGCCCCTCACACCATCCCGGGAAAACAATTCTCCAGACATCACTGAGAGGGAACAGGCGTTTCCTAAAGGCGTTTGCGAGTCTGAGAACTTGCTGGCCTCCATCCTGCCCTATTCTGTCTTTCCCAAATAAAAAGCTCAGTTTCCCAGGCTCAGTTTCAGGCTCCATCAGTCCCAACGTACTCGGTACCTTTGAGATGCCCTAAGCTGGGACACGCTGACTTTCCTGACAACAGGACTTTGTCCAAAACGAAGAGAAAATAATGATAAATTCATTCACCCACAGGAAGGAGTAAACCTAAGGCCATATTTCTGCTCATAATAGAGGTAGGAGGAGTAGAATTATCCCCCACTTTAAATTTCCTGAAGAAGGGCTCCCATGGCTTCCTACAAGGGCTGCTCTCTGGGTGTCAGACAGGCAAAACTGGGGAGGAGACGCAGCTTCCCCTCCTGGGCACGGGGCAGTTTCCCCTGGCTCCGGATCTGTACACTCAGCAATGACTCTGTCCTGGGACAGAAAGGCAGCGGGGCCCAAGCACTTCTGCTGCCTCAGGCCATTAACCCTTCACTATTTACATGAGGTCAGGATGGCCGGGAAGGGAGGGAGATAAAAGCCTGAGCTTGGCAGGGAGGGAGAAGCCTGGGCTCGGCCTGTTTGATGGGGAAGGGGAAGGGAAAGGAGGGGAGGGGGGTTTCTTACTTCAGCTCTGACGTTAAGGAGACAGAATGAAAGCTGCCAAGCAGATACAGACAGTAAGAGGCAGGGAGAGGGGAGAGCGCCCGACTCAGACTGAACAATGAGGACTTTCCCTGCATCCTCCCAGTGGGAATGAGCACAGACAGAGAGACACTCACCTATATTCCCTACAAGTGTTGTTAGGGGGACTCTGAAACCGGGCTGCTCCTGTTACGTTGCTCACTTGAGGTGAATATACGGGCAAAAAGCAGCCAATCTCCACATCTCCAGGGAGAGAATGCATGGGTTGTTCTTCATAGCAAAACTGCCCAGAACCTGGAAGCTGCAGCAACAGACACACAGCAAGGGAAGGAAGGAGGTGAGAAATGCTTCTCACAAGGCAGGGCCACATCTCCCTGAACAGCAGCCAGAGCTTTAATTCTGAGGAAGTGGAGCGACTGCTCATGCTACAGCCAAGTCAGGTCCTTGAGTCAGGGACTGAGGGGGGACTTTTCCGCACCAGACACGGCCTGTCTCTCTACAGAAGCCCGGGCTCTGCTCTCCAGGTCACACTGGAGGAAACAGAGGGACAGTAGCCAGGTCCATGTGTGAGACAAGGACAATGGTGCAGGATGAGCGACCGTCATATACTTTCTCTCTGGCTCTGGGCACATTTATTTTTAGACAATTATTGGGTCCATTCCCCTTATTCCATTTTCCACAGAGAAGTCTTAGTCTCAGAAGAATTCCGGGGACCGGACTGCCTGCGGCATCTGCAGCTGCGTCCCTGCGTCCTGGGGAATCCATAAGAGCAAAATCATATTTGCCCTCTCTTTCCCCTGTTCCAAGTCAGGCTAAGTCCCTGACGTGCCTTTTATGGGAAAATAGTTTTGTGACCTGAATTCAATCACCTGCGATGTACAAACCTCGTGAAATATTCTATTCTAATATTCATGTCACAAGATTTTATTAAATCCTTCAGACATGACAATTTCCCTAAAAGGCTGATTTCTAGCCTTGCTGCTCATCCAGGTCCCTGCACCAGTTTCCATGTGAGCCAGGTCTCCTGCTCAGGCGCAGTGTCCTCCATTTTGAAGAGTCATGACAGAAAGTCCAAAGCTCACAGTTTTCCTGTGCTAGTGAATCTCACTCTCTATGTAGGATTATAACATCCATCTGTTAGAGGTGAAAGGAACCTCGGAGCTTCCTCAGTCCAGTATTTTGATAACAGGTTCCCACTCTCCAAGCACTAGAACAAAGACACCTGCAGGCCCATCTTCCCCACCTGAGAAGGTAGAAAACACAGGATCTACAGATACACTTTGCACTTTGGGGGATGGGAGCAATGACTTCTGAAGTCCCAGAGACATTTGGAGGAAATCTTTCCTGAAATCTCTACTTTACAGATGAGAATTGATCCCCAGGAGATTAGAATGGCCCGTCTGCCTTTACACAATTTGGAGCAGAACAATCCTGAGATTTTTCCCAGAAACTAATTGTCTTCCTACTCCCAACCACTGCCCTTAGACAAGTTCCCAGGGGGAGTTCTTGCAGTCAGAAACCCTTTGGACCAGAGCTTATGGCTCCCCACTTCAGCCCTCCAGTCTGAGGGAGAGGTACCCAAGTGACTGAGATGGGGCCCCATTGCTCAGTGATTCCTGTTCAAGAGATCAGTTTAGTCCTGGGGGAAGGGATGCTGCTCCTGGCCGTGAAAACCAGTCAGAGCTGTGGGAGCAAAATGAAGAGAATCAAACAGGAAATACTTTGGGATACATGCGTTTGCCTACAGGATCCCAGGCCATCTTCCCATCCTGATTAGGTACAAGAAGGCAAAGGACCCTATGGCCAGATCTGGCAGGGACCTCAGAGACCTTGTGGTTCTAGTTTGATCCCTTCCTTCTCTGGATCTAGGAAATGGGCCCGGCAAGGTTCAGGCATTTTAGTCTGGCCTAATTGTCAGTGACCCCATTTTGAGGTTTTCCTAAAGGGCTTTGCAGCTTCCCCTCCAACCCCTTTGATTGATGAAGTAACTAAAGCAAATAAGATGAAGGATTTGCCTTGGGTCAGAAAGTGATTCCAGTCAATGAGGCCAGATTTGAACTTGCCTCCTGTCCCCTAACTGTCCCTATCCAATCTGAGTCCCTTCCAATGGAAGATCCATTCAAGATTTCCATTTATTCCTGGACTCCACTTCATGACAGTGTAGTCCCATGTCCCTCCTTCCACTCTAGATTCCTAGACTGAAATCTCTGGATCCTTACTACCCAAAATGATGCAACAGGGTGAGTTCCAGGGACCCATAACCCTCTGTAAGTACAGGGAGTTTCTTCCACAAAGGGCTCTACATTTACAAAGGTACAAACCCAGAATGATCCTGAGGGGACTTGCCTCTCCAAATGGGGAGGTCAGGTTTCTCTCACAAGCCTATTGTTCCAACTTTGGAGTAAATCTCAGGGAAAAAAATAACGTGAAAACAAAGCTTCATTATGAAATAGGGTCTCTTCAAGTGCTCTCAGCAGAGGATACTGGGGGAATGAGGGGGGCTTTAGTTACACGCACACACACAGACACACACACTCTCTCACACACACAAGCCACAAGCACCAGAACATTTCCTGGGACATTTTGTGAATAAAGAAGCTATGGCAGAGACCAGTGGTTTTCAAGGATTTTGTTTCCAGGTGGATTAATCTGGGATCCTGCTGGGAGCCCTTTGGGCAGGAAGACTTCAGGCAGCCCTCCCCCTCTGGCAGAGAACTCCTGGAATTCCATAGGACTTTGTTCCTTTTCTGACGCTCCCCAGGACCCCCTTTTAGCTGGGGATGTTAGGATGAATTTCTGGGAAAGACAAAGTGTGACTGAACCTTCAAGTTCTGAGGGGACCATTGTAGCTCAACCAGAACACTGAAGAGACCACGGCCATTCTGCCTGGAAAAGGGAACACACGACCCCCAGGGGGACGGGCAGCAGAGCAGTTGTTCCTTTCCTTCCCCACAGAGAAGGCCCAACAGTCAAGGGCTCAGAACCAGGCATCTGTGGTGCATCCAATGAGGGCCCATCCTCCTTCCTGGAGGGGAACGACTTTTCGGGCGCTGCCTCCCCAGTGATCACGGCTCCTAAAACAGGAGGAAACTGGGATTCCTGAGGGCTCAGGACTGCCCGTATCCGAACCCCAGATCCCTGCATCGATGGGAACAATATACAAGGACAGGCCCCATTGCCCCTGCTTTGCCAGGGCTCCCTAAGCCCCTTTTCATGGCCTTGAGGCTGAATCCCCTCCCTGGGCCTCTTTGTCGTTAGAGCCGGAGACCAGGAGCTCACAGACCTCTGCTGTGGCCTTTGGTTCACACATTAATCCCACAGAGTGAGCTCTCAGCACAGGCTCCTTTGATCACCATCATTTGCCTCCAGGGGGATCCCAGCTGATCCCCGTGATTGGCTGAGATCCCTGACCTCTCTTGACCTGTTCTGAAGCAGAAGGGGTGAGTCTCAGGCCCTCTGAGGGGTCCTGGCTCCAGGTCCAGGATCTGGTGCACCTCAGGCAGAACAGGGAGGTTTGTGGGAGGGGCGCAGGGCTCTCCATGGTCCTGCCTGAGTCCTCTGACCCCTGAGCTAGGGAGAGAGCCAAGCAAATACAAATTAAAATATATTTATGCCTTTTTTGGAAATGGCAATGAATGGGAATATGAAATGATATGTATAAATTGAAGATTTGTTGGACTACATATTATATTTATAGATATCCGTGTGAATACATAGATATAAATTTACATATATGTGTACATATACAACAAAATTTCTCTGTATGTTTAACAATATACTTTTGTAGATGTGTATAAATATAATATAATAATAAATATAATAAAGTATGATACTGATGTAAGAAATGATAAAGAGGATTGCTATGGAGAAAACAGGGGAGACATGGATGAACTTATGCCAAGTAAAACAGAAGCAGGGCTTAGTCTAGCCATTTTCCCACCCAGCTGCACCTGTCAAATAATGGAGAGTCCACCACATAAGTCAAAGATTCTATCTGTTTAGGAACATAAAGTAACGTTAAAAATGTGCCTGACCTTTGAAGTCCATGCGTCCCACACTATGACATTTGCACAAATTGTAAACTCTTGACTGAGCTGAGCTTCTGGGATAAAGTCCCCCACGTACAGAAGATGATCAGTATAAAAATCAAAGTAGATATAGTTCATAATGGCATAGTGAGCCTCTGTGCGTCTGTTCTCATCCACAAACACCTGCTCACCAACAACGTTCTTAAACTGGGTGTTCTTCAGGTAGGAGTGTAGCTGAAAAAGAGGAGAAATGCTCATCGTGAGCGGTACCTTAGGGAAGGGCAATAGTACATGAGAATTTATGGAGTCTTGTGCTCTTGTTTTCAGGTGGGATCAAAACTAAGTTTCTTCTGGGACACAAAAATGATCCTCTGACACCCACAGGGTCGCCTGCATCCCGGGTTTGTAGTTTCAGTTTCACACTCAAGTCCTCATGGTTTCTCACACCCTTTATTTAATTTATTGCCAAGGTCTGTTTGCAGCATGTCTCTAGTATGTTCCCCAGACCGTGGTTCTCCCATCCTTGATAATCTCCAGTGGTTTTTTCCCATCTCCAGGATAAACTATCAAACCATTTGTGTGACATTCAAAGCACTCAGTGTAAACCAGGAGCTCAATACAGCAGCCACTGAATACGCAGCACCTGAAGAAGCAGCAGACGTGGCAGCCATTGGAGGAGCACTTGGAGCACAGATGTTAGAGGGTTGAAGAGCTTGTCAGAAGGTATTACAGGGATCTCTTTTAAAGCCCTGGGACAGGACTCAGTTGCTTTGCCAGTATCCAGATGGACCACACCTTCCTGGTTCACGGTGTGAGAGTGAGGAAGAGAACTAGCACAGGACAACATTTAGCAACAGAGGAATATGGATCTTGTCACAGTTTCAGGGTAGAAAATAGTGTTTGTGGTAACTCACAGAACAGAACAGAGGCCAGGACATGAATAAAGACATTTCTCCTAAGATAAGACAACATTAGAAGAAATGAAACTTCCAGGTCCCTAGAAGAATCCCTGAAAAGAGCTGTACAAAACTCCTGAAGTTTGGGATATTGGTCCTTTTACTCTGGAAACAGGGCACTAATCTAATAAATAGGTAAAGTCAAATAATTGCCCGGGAAAATTGGTAAACAACAGAAAATGGTTCTGATCATAGAAAATTACTGTGATGAACAGGAAGATGAAAAATCCATACTAAGAAGAAAATAACAAAGTCACAACTCCTATATCCAAAAGCCGCAACAGAAGTAAAAATTGGTCTAAATTCACAGAAGAGTTCAAAATGAAATTTCAAAAATTTTAAAAGGTAGATGGAAAAACAATTATGAAGAGAAATGAGAGAGATGAAAACGAAGCAGAAAAAGACGTCGAGGAGAAAAAATGCCTTAAAAATCAGAATTGGATAAATTGAGCAGGAAATATAGAGGCCCATTGAGGAGAATATTTTCCTAAAAATTAGAACCAAGAAGGCAGAAGGTAATGACATTTTGAGATATACAAGGAAAAAGCCAAAAGAATGGAAAACAATATGCAATATCACGCTGGAAAATGCTGATCTGGAAAACAGATAGAAGAGAGAGCATCTAACATTATGAGACTACAAGAGTTCTACAATGAAAAAGAACATGGATTCTATCTTTCAAGAAAGTATCAAGTAAATTTCTCCTGCATTCCAGAATATGAAGGTAAAATAGATTATGAAAGCAGCCATAGATCTTCTATTGAAAAAGATCCCCAAAGGATGTCACCAGGCATATTTAGGCACAATTCTGGACCCACAAGGTGAAGGAGAAAATATTGCAAGGATGCAGAAAGAAACAAATCTATATTTTGGAGCCACAGTCAGGATGACCAAAGACTCCTTACCTTCTTAATTGAAAGATCAGAGTGCTTAGAATAGGCTGTTGGAGAAAAAAGAGATCTGGCTTACATAAGGATCACCTACCCAGATCACCTGAATTCAGTCCTTCAGGGAAAAAAAATGGGTTCCTAATGAAATAAAGGGCTTTCAAATATCTATGATAAAAAAGTCCAGAGCTGACTAGGAAATATGAACCCTAAGGTTATTTACACCTCTAACACCCTAGGAAGGAACTTTATTTTTAACTTTATATGCAATTTGACAAATATTGGAAAGCAACAGTAAAATTTTTGAGGAATATATGATCAGAATAATTTTAGAAATTGAAAATTCTTTAATGTCTCTCCCGTGCCCCATTTCTTGCTAAAATACATACTCAAAAATCATCACTAAAAAGGCACCACACTGTCCATATTACCTGCCATGGAGGAGGCAAGACAGATTCTTCATTTCCCAAGGATCTTTTCTCAGATCTTTTCATCAGTATTTCATGGAGAGCCCACGCCACAGCATAGAAAGCATTATAGATGTAGTAACTCAAGGCAGATGTTGTCATGTCCACAGGGTCAAAAGGTAAATGTTTCATGGAGGCATTTGGTAAAAATAAATCTTGCTCTGGGATATCTGGTTGATCTGAGCATTTCAAAGATGATGGCCTGTGTGCTTTAAGAAGAGCATCCCTCAGGATTAAAGGAGATAGAAACTTTCTGATAAAACTCTCAAACCCAGGTACTGGAGTATTCCAGTGTGAAAAGAAGAGAGTAGTATGGAAAGGGAAACCATAATGGGACAAGGCTCACGTTGGAGTGTCTGAATGAGATGTGGCAATCCACACCTTCTTGGTTGGGATGAAAATATCTGGTGGGATTTCCACAAATGTTAATGAATCTGTGTCAGGATGAATGGCAATGACTTTGACTTCTGAAATGAGGATCCTGGACTTGAAGGCCTCAGAACTCTCCCTTTTTGTTTTGTCACTGAGAGGGATCTTCTCTGTGAAAGACACACAGACTTCTTTCTTTTTCATTTCCTCTCTCAATTCCCTGAGGAATTCCTCACCTCTCATATCATCTAAGATAACCAGACCTATCCAGTTCCATTGAAAATACATCAACAAGCGGACAATACCTCGGTGAAGAGAAGAGGATTTGGGGGCCATCTGATAGAGGGAAGGAAACTGGACTTTGTCAGTGAGACCGGGATCAAATGGACTTATGAGTAATCTGCATGAGAAAAAAATATGGATGAGCAGGTGCACGTTGCTGCTGAGAGAACTAAAGTAAAATACACTTACTCAAATGGGCATATTTATTTATTGTGAAGTTTATCATAGATGACAATTTCTATCTGAAAGTTTCTCCATTTATCTCTTGAAATGTATCGTTTACTCTCAAGAGACATCAGAACATCTGCCCCGGAATTTGTTATTCATTACCACAATCTCTGGCAAGAACATTTATCTCATTGACAAATACAAATATTCATGGATTTCATTAGAAGTTTTCATTAGAAGGACTTCATTAGAGGGCTGATAAAAATTGAAATCATTTATGAGAAATATTGTTTCAGACCCGAGGGTCAGATATATACCCATGTATATATTTGAAAATTAACGTTTGGATTTTATCAGCTGGCTGTATTTGAGGTGATTATTACTCTGAACCGAAACTAAGGCTGCCTCCGGAAAGCCTCCCCAAGAAACCTGCTCCCAGAGAACCATTATATATTACAAAAAGAAGAAGAACACCACATTTTGGTTTTCCCCACATAATGCATTTTTACAATCTGCATTAGCATTTTCAAGTGCAAGTTGTATTAACAAAATTTGGTTTATGTCCCCATCACTGAGAGAATACTGAATTGCTGTCATTAAGTGACTGACAAAATCAGCAAAGGTCTCATTTAGTCCCTGAATGATTTTTGTATCTGATGCCTCTCTGCCAGTTTTCCCAAGTATCTTTACCCATGCTGCTCTAGCTTTCTTCATCACTTGTTCATAAACTGTTAATTCATAATTTAATTCATTTCTCAACTGACTAAATATTCCCATTCCAGTGAGAATCTCAAAGGTGATTCTGACCCTGGTATGATCATTTATCTGGACTTGGTCTTGCCATTCCTAAAAAATCCCTGTTGCCTTCCATAGTAAATATTCTCCTCCTTCTAAGGTGGTGTTTTGCCATTGAACACCTGTTTAAAAGAGGCCAGGCACTTCATGAGACTGAATCTTACAGGTTATAGACATAGTCTGATGTGACACTTTCAGTAACCAAAAATCAATAGCTTGACATTCTGTCCCATTTTGTCCTGGATTACTAGGATTGGGGGTTTCAACAACTGGCAAAACTAACTGCATTTCAAAAGGGATGTCTTCTCCCCTTTCTTTGGTTCTCTTAACTGGCTCCTGAACTTGGTTCATTTCTATAAGAATTTGGTTTCCCTTCAGATCTATATTTAGGAGAAGTCTCAAAACAGATAGCTGTAGGTTGTGTGGATTGTTCTTTTTGTTAACACTTAAATATTCTATAGCTTGGGCCGTGGCTTCTTCCTCCAGAGTCCTAGAAGGCAGATCTCCTTTAAGCACTCCAGTAGTTAATACAACTCCCTCTGGAGACTGAAGAGAGATTTTCAAGCTATTTCAAATAGAAAATAGAATAACCTGAAAACCCCCTGGCCCTGTTTCTCTAAAATATTCACTCCTTGATTTTCCCTCTGTCTTCCATTCCTCCCCATGGATTGTTCCTTCTTGTGAAAACCAAGGGCAGCATTTTTCTACAGACTCAAAAAATTCCTGTAACTTTCCTGTAGTAATTTCCAATTCTCTTTCCTTTACTCGCTTCTTTAAGACTTTCAGATAATATTCTCAGTCCCTGTCACCTGATTGCTTTTGCCCCATTCTGATTCAATATGTGCAGTATATAGGTATCAGTGGTACAAAACTCAATTTTACTTCTGCCTAATGCTTGTGTTAGCCTGGAGCAAAAATGATTTCATGTTTTACCTTAATCCCTGAGCTCACCAACAGGTCACTCTCCTCCGCAGTGGCATTCAGGTCCCTGTCTAGTTGAGTGGCCAGTATGGATGCCCACTCCCGCTCCTCCAAATAGGACGAGTGTGGAAATGAAAGAACAGGAGCCAGCCAGGAACCATCTATGCATTCCACTTATTGATCTGAGAGCCAGGATCTATATTTTCTCTAAGCTACTATTGCAATGATACTAGAGTCTTCAGGCTACTTAGTGAATGTTTCAAGACACAGATATTCATCCTGCCCTTCCTTGCAGCTTGACAGGAACATTAAACAGTGATTAGTAGTAAGCCTGCCTATTGTATCAATCATACCTTGTAGCACTTGGCGGTAACAGTCTACTTATTGTAACAGAGTCATACATGGCCTTGTTCCTATTACACTCATCAAGCCTGTTATTCCTAGAAATATTCCCAGAAATTCTATTCTAATTAGTGTTCTGTAACAAATGTCCAGCAGGATGATTTCAGAGAGAACTGGAGAGACTGACGTCAACTGATGCTGAGTAAAAAGAACAGAACCAGGAGATCATAGTACACGGCAACAACAAGGTTATATGATGATCAATTCAGGAGGACGTGGCTCTTTTCAACAATGAGATGCTTCAGACCAGATCCAATGGTTTAGTGATAAAGAAAGCCATCTACACCCAGAGAGAGGACTGTGGGGACTGAGTGTGGTTCACAATAGAACATTTTCAATTTTTTGTTGTCGTTTGCTTACATTTTATTTTGTCTATAACATTTTTCTGGTTTGATTTGATTTTTCTAGCATAGTAAAATAATTGTATAAATATGTATGAACATATTGAATTTAATCTATAATTCTACCATGTTCAACATACACTGGACTACTTGCCATCTCAGGGAGGGATTAAGGAAAGGGGGAAAATTAGAACACAAGGTTTTGTAAGGGGCAGTGTCAAAGAATTGTCCATGTATATCTTTTCAAAAATAAAAAGCTTTAATAAAGAAAAAAATTTAAAAAAAGAAATGAAGAAAAAGAAACACTGTTCTATGCTCCCCAAAACATCAAAGCTCAGAAGGACGAATAAAGACATAATTCACTCCGGGTCTCACCCCAAATACTCCAAATTCCTTTAAAATGATGATATGTACATTTTAGAATGTTATTTCTCAGGAAAAAGAAAAGATGGACTGGAATATTTTTCTAATCTATGACAACTTGCCATCAGGAAAGGTCTATTGTGAGATAGGAGCACAGGAGTGGTACAGATCAAGACAAACCAAGTCCCAGCCCTGGCTTGATGCCAGTAAACAAGGGGGAATAACTCTGAATCCCCTGCTGTCTTGGCAAAAATATAAGGTATAATTGGTCAAATGGAAGCTAATGGCTTTATGAGAACTCTAGATACCATCAATCAAAATGTACATAATGAAAAAGTAGAAAATAATGTGATATATCTCACTGCAAACATAATGATACAGCAGAGATCATTTTAAAATTATGGGTCTTTCTACACATCTTCTAGTAAGATATTATTGAGGAAAACTCTTTGTATTCTAGAGGGTAAAAGAGAAGTGGAATGAACAGACTGATCACCGGCTGAAGAATTCAAGAAGGAAATGTCCAGAATTAGGTCTGTCAAATTCCAGAACTTTTAGGTAAATGGGAAAATATTGCAAATATCTAGAAAGAAAGAATTCAAGTTTAGTGAGAAGACAGTCAGGATACACAAGATTTTGCCACTTCTTTAATGAATCAGAGTATTTGGAATGTGAATTTCTGTAGAGCAAAGGAGCTAGGATTGTCACCAGGAATCGCCCGCCCAGTAAAACTGATGATAAACCTTCAGGGAAAAGGTCAGAACTCAGGGAAATGGAGGAATTCTAAGTATTTGTGATGAAAAGACCAGAGCTGAAGAGAAAATTTTGATTTTCAAAGACAAAATTCAGGAGAAGCACAAGTATATGTTAATCAGAAAATGGAAATCATAAGGGACTTAACCTGATTTATTTATTTACTTTTGTGCATGGGAGGATGATCCTTGTAATTCATGAGAAATTTCCCATTACTAGGGAAGTTAGAGGGAGTGTATATAAACAGAGTGCATAGGTGTGAATTGAATATGAATATGAAAGAATACTTTCTGAAAGAAATGACATTCAATTAAAGGTTTGGTGGAATGTGTTGGGAGAAAGGGAAAGGAAGAAGGAAGATGACATAAATTATCTTCTATTAAAAAGGCAACATGACGCATTTAGTAGAGGGGAAGGAAGAGTGGAAGGGAGAGTGAGTGACTATTATACTCATTCAAATTGGCCGTAAGAGGAAATAGCATACACACTCAACATTGATATAGAAAGCTATATTGTTTTGCAAGGTGGTAAAAGGGAAAAGGAATAAAAGCGGGGGCTAGGGTGAGAAAAGAGAGGGAATATTGTGAAATGTGTGGTAAAAAGTAAAACCCTTTCATGAGGGATAAATAGAAAAAAACCAAAATAGAATAAATGGGGAAAATATAGTTAGCAATAGTCATTGTGAAAATAATTTTGAAGCAATTTTCTTTGCTGCAGCCAGCTCTTCTCAAATGTATAGATAAAGGAATGAAAAGTATTAAACTATGAGCTAATTCCCAACTAATATTGATTAAAATATATGGAGCCATAGAGGCCTGGATTGGAAAAGTGTTATGGCATTTTGTAGTTTAAATTTCATTTGTTTGAATATAAATAGTTGCAAAGAAAGTTTAATTGTTTGTATTGATGTTCAAGATTGTTGATGGTGTTTAGAGGCAGTGACAGTGGATTAGAGAGCTGATCTTAAGAGTTGGAAGGCCATGATGCATGGTGCCTCTGACATTCAGCTGGGTGATGCTGGATAAATCCCAGCTTCTCTGCGCTCCAGACAATTGGGTAAGACTATGAGTGTCATGAGTCGTATTGGTGGAGGGGTCTTCCTCACTATGGCTCCCTATACCAATTAAGTCAAGAAGTTCAGTTAAAAAATTTGTATGTATTACATGTTTTATTAAAAGAATCGTTATGAATGTGAAAAGGATCTCAATAAGCTTTCTTACTGCAGGCAAAAATTATCAAAATACTCAATCATGCTCCCCCTTTTAGTCACAGAGAAAAGGAACTGACTACTTGCCAAGGCTAATAACCCTCTTTGCTGTTCTTCCCATTCCCATGTCTCTGCTCTAAGACATTGCTCTTTTTGTTGCCTCTTATTTTTGTATTTTCAAACTATCCCTTCCCTGGATCCCTCCTGCATGGCTTAGAAACATGCTTCAGTACTTTAAAAAGATTACCCTTGACCCACTACCTGATCCAGCTACCATCTCCCTTCCTTTCTCTCCTTTACTTCCAAACCAATACCTCATCTCCTTCCTGCTGCAGCACCTTGTAGTCTGATTGCTTTTGGACCTCTACTAAAACGACTCCTAAAGGTCATTGTTGACCTCCTCATTGCCCTAACCCTAACCCTAAAAACAAGAAAGTCGTGGCCTGCAAAGTCCTTAGCACTGTCAACATCTGAAACACAGATGATTTTATTAGTGGAAATCATGTGAAAGAATAGGCAATATTGTCACCTGCTTTGCCAGAGCACCCTTAAGGACCTTTTCATTGGATATGAGGTTAAATTCCCTTTCTGGGCCTCGTTGTCATTAGACCCTGTGAACAGGTGCTCACAAACCTCTGCTTTGCCCCTTGGCTGAGCACAATGATTCATAGAGAGGAAGTACCACATGTTCCCTTGATCAATCATTATTTACCCTTAGGCTGAAGCCCAACTGGTTATTGTAATTGGCTGAGATCTTTGTTCACCCTGGGCCTCTTCTGGAACAGATTCAATGGCCTCTGAGTTCTCCCTGGCTCCGGGTCCATCATCTGGTAAAACCTCAGCAGCTTAACAGGGTGTACAAATAGGAGGGGCACAGGCTCTTGAAGGTCCAGCCCAATTCTATTATTCTCTGACACCTGAGATGGAAAGGGAGAGTGCCACATTTAAAGAGGAGGGGGAAGGGATAAGTTAGGAGTCCCAGGGAAATCTGGCCTGAAGAAAGGGACAGGTAAGTGAGGCAGCAGACAGAGGGCCTGCCTGGAGCCAGGAAGAACTAAGTCCAAATGTAGCCTGAGACACTTCCTAGATGTCTGACCCTGAGAAATCACTGGGTTTATCCTCTGTTTCTTCTAATGTAAAAACAAATAATAATAGCACCTCCCTCCCAGGGGTAATCTCAAATAAGATAATATTGTCAAGCTGTCAGTACAGTGCCTGGCGCAGAGGATGTGCTCTATAAATATTATTATTATTAAATGAGACGGTTTTGTAAAGCAGTGTCTGGCACAGAGTGGGCTCCATATACATGGTTCTTATTATTATAGCATGGGGGGAGCAGGCCTGAGGTGGCTGGACCTTCCCTGCACACTTGTTTCGAAGGATTTCGGATCTCACTGAGATGTGTGTTCATTCTAGCAGCTCACCAGCCATGGAGGCTTCCTCATCCTGTTACATTCCTTGTTCTGTCTCCCCAAAAGGCTGGAGAGGCCTTCGGTTCAACCCATCAAGCATTTATTAAACCCTCACAAAAAGGAGATGATCCCTGTTCTCTGGGAGTTTACATTCCCCTGAGTGAAATATAACATCTGGACAACGAAAGAAAGACCAGGGTAGTTGGGGAATGCATGGTTAGAGCCCTGGCCCTAGAGTCAGGCGTCCAGACTCCATCTCTGACCAGCCATGTGGCAGCTCTCCTGCTTCCTTCACTCCTCCACTAAGACCAAGGACTCGGGCTGATCCCGAGTTTCTCAGAGGAATTTTGTTTCTTTCTTTTTTTTTCCTGGAAATGTATCTCATTAATCTCAAGGGAAATGAAGCCATTTCATGATGTATTCAACAGTGAAATCCAGTATTAGATGTGAATGTCACAGAGATCAAAGGAAACATTACAATGAGATTCCCCTGTTCCTTGCAGAAATAAGGAAGGGCTTCCTGGAGGGCATCATGGCCCATGAAAACTGAAGGGATTCTGATATGTGAGTATTTTGGGAAAGGTCATTCTAAGAGGAGGAACTTATACACACAATTTCACAATAGTGTGGGAATAGGAGGTGCCAACTATTTAGGCCAATTTTATGCAGGTCCTATCTAATGTCTCCCATGAAAAATGAGTTCCTGATTCAGCTTTTCTCTCTGATGAAGGGACCCCGAATCTCTCTGAAATTCTCCTTGAAGGAACCAAGATAAAGTGCCTACCCCTATTGTTGGCTCAAAACCACTCCCAGTAAATGGTCTCACCTAGGCCTGGGGGCAGTGACAGCATTGAGGGATTGAACCTTCTGCCTCAGATTTCCTTATCAAAACTGCAATTTGGGGCTCAATCCTCCCAGAGGAGCTAATATGCCATGCCAAGGAATTCTCTCTCTACCTGGCCTAGCAGACTCTGCCCCCTGGAATATTCTCCTTCAGTGTTACCATCTCTTTATCCTCACCTATTTTTCTAATGAGACTTTATATCTCTCTGTTGGGACTTTGCCATTAAGGAATTCAGCCTTTCTGTTCATGAATACCAAGGGCTGACTTCCCCATGCCAATAATACACTTCTTTTTATCAGTCTAGCTTTTCAGGTTTGTAAATTCCTTTACAAAGACCTCTGAGCCACCAGAAAGGGTTTCTTCAAACTCCCTATCCATGTGCTGAATTCCAAAGCAGTTTCCGGAGCCAAACTTCTTTATTTGGTTCCTCGAACCCAGAACCTGCCACTAACCTTATCATCTAACTCCCTGACCACCAGGAACCCTAATCTCATTTTGGTTCCCTGAATTAAACCTCTTCATCTCTGGTCACTTTTGCCTTTTGTCATAGGTCCTAGAAAGCGAATTCATGTCAAAGATAGTAACTTTATATTAGATCTTTAACAGGGAGTCCAGTAGCAAAGAAAAAAAATACCTATATTATTCTGGGTAATGTTTTAAGTTAGAGTAAACCTAGTACATTTTTCCAGTGATTACCCCCCTCAGACATTCTAGGCCTATTTTAGCAGAGAGTGAATTTAAGATTGTTGTGGGACTTCAAAACCCTCAGGAATCATTGGATTCTTTGAGACATGACAAGACTCTTGTACGACTTCAAAACCCTCAGGAATCACTGGATTCTCTGAGACATGATAAGACTCTTGTAGGACTTCAAAATGCTCAGGAATTATGGGATTCTCTGAGAAATGATAAGAGTGTTGCAGGACTTCAAAAACTTGCAAGGATCATTGGATTCCCTGACATGTGAAGCAAGGACAATAGATTGGTTTTGGACTATCTCTTGGCTGCCGAACAAGGAGTATGAGTGATCGTTGTTTACATACCCTCCTTCTAGGACTTCTGGAAATCTTTTACAACACCATATTGATTCATATTGTTTGTTATATCACTACGTACATGTACAATTCATGTTTGTTGGACCACACTGAGCCTGCCCTGGTTGTGGGAGAGTCATCATTAATAGCCTGTTCATAATTGCTATGTGCTTGTGTAATACCTCCCATGCTGATTGGTTTGTGCATAATAAGACCCTTCAGCCCACAAACCCACTAGCAACCCCCTCTTCCCTTTGGTGCTTTTCATCTCCCTTCCTGAGATGTCAGGGGGAGCATGATCACCTCCTTTTCAGTGTTTTCACTTCCTTTCTTGAGAAATCAGGGAGGGTGTGATCACCTCATTTGGGGGGCTCTCATCTCCCTGAGAAGTCAGGGATGGCGTGACCACCTGCGTTCTAAAACAAAAGAAAGCGGGAGATGTAGAGGTCTGAAACTCTTGAGTCAATGCACTGAGGTCAGGACAGCCAAGCACTTGAGGCTAACTACCTATTGGACAATACTCTATGGGAATATGGTTGGAAAATGGCCCTTCCCACTGTCCTGTGCTGACTTGATGATTGGTGTATACAGAGAATTGTAGGAGGGACTAGAGGGTGGAGTAAAATGAGCCAGAGGCATTTTGGCTGTAGATGGGGAAAAAGGAAGGTTGCAGAGATCCTGCTTCCAACCCCTTCACTTCTACCCTTAAAGACCAAGAATAAAGCCTAAGGACTTTTGCTTATCCTGATTCGGCTGATTCTAAGGTATCCAGGGTGCTAACGGGGTCATCACAACAAACCTTAACAATGCATACAGTGTAGGAAAACCTTATTTCAGATGAAGGAACTTGTTTGATCCCAGAGAATTTACACTGGAGAGAAACCTTATGCATGCACACAGATTGTGGGAAGGCCTTATTTGAGAAAACAAACAAACAAACAAAAACTTATGCAACACCAATGGATTCATAGTGGAAAAAAACTTTATATATAGGTAGAATGTAGAATGTCCTTTCTCTGAAAGATGCATCTTCTTGTACATCACAGAGTTCATACTTCAGAGAAACCTCATCAGTTTAGTGAATGTGGAAAGGCTTTCTGCTTAAACCCAGATGTTAAACTGTACATCAAAGAGTTCACATGACAGAAAAACGTTATGAATTAATGAGGGAAAGCCTTCATTCGGAGGATCCAACTTACTACAGAGAGTTCACAATGGAGAGGGGCTTTATTTATAAATGTGAAAAGTCACTTCATGGGAGCCCACATGTTACCAAACACCAGAAAGTTCATGCAATAGTTTTAGAAATAATGAATAGGATGGGGAAAGCTTTCCTTAGTAGTATAGTTTTTATGGTTATACTAAAATGTTCATATTGGAGAGAAATCTTTTAAATGTGTAATGATTGTGGGAATTTGACATCTTTTTTTTTAGTTTTTCCTGTGGCAATTGGGGTTTATTTAATTAATTGGGTTAAGTGACTTGCCCAGGGTCACATAGCTAGGATGCATTAAGTGTTTGAGATCAAATTTGAACTCATGTCCTCCTGCCTTCAGGACTGTTGCTCTATCCACTGCATCACCTACCTGCCCCTGAATTTGACATCTTCTAATACTAATAAAGTCTTCCGAAGATCATGAGTTTCAGGACGGTTTTAAGCATTACCCACACTTAGCTAAAATTAGTACAACCCACAGTAAAATGAAAATTCAGAGGCAAATCCCAAATTTTCCATAGTGGTTGCTCCATAGTGCTTTTGATTACTCAAGTCCTCAAGCACCTCTCTTCCCTACTTTCTATGCTTATTTCAGGTGGCAAGTTATTCTCTTAACCATCTTGACAAATCCCCAAGTGCTTTGAAAATTTTGGTGAATCCCGAAAATGCTTCCTCAATTTCTCTATGATTTCAGAATCACCATCTGTTCTCTTTCCCCTTTTTATCATATAGGAGGATGGTTTAACACTAAAGCAAGAGAGGAAGGGATCTCAGGAGTCACTATCTTTTTAGGGTTGAAGATATGGGTCCAAAAGCTTATGTCTACTCTTTACAAACACAACAAAAAAAATTCATGGAATTATAGGATGATGGTTGAAATTCTTGTGTGTTTGTGTGTGTTGCAAGGCAATCAGGGTTAAGTGACTTGTCTATGGTCACACAACTAGGAAATGTCAAGTGTCTGAAGGTGAATTTGAACTCATGTCCTCTCGACTCCATGCTTGGTGATCTATCTATTATACCACATAACTGCCCCAATTTTTTTAAAGGCAGTATAGGTGTCATTTATTCAAAAGAATATTTTAAAACCAAATAGTCAAAAGCTTCACCTTGTCTTGGAAGCCATTATCACAACTTTCTAAAAAGTCTCTCAACAAGTGGTGTCACTGCCCCATGACAGAAAGTATCGAAGTAACCCTGAGTCAACATCCAAGTGAGCAGACATGGCTGGTCCCCTTTCCCTCTACTATGGCAGAAATCAGAGAGTGGAACTTGGGGACAAAGGAGGTCTGAGGCCCATCCCTTGTAGTTATGCTAAAGGAGAATTGCGCTTACTTGCCGGAATGAAGCTGGGGTAGAATAGAGAGAGAGAAGGGAGGAAGAAAATACCATGAAAGGAGAATGTTGATGGTGTCAGGCTTCAGTCAGGATGCCAAGGGTTTCAGCAGCTTTCCATGGTGGATCTTGCTCCAAAATGAAACATTTTGACTAAGTGGTAATTGTGTTCTATGAGAGAGAAGACGATTTTTATTCCCATCTATTTTTTCATACTCCCTTAAGCATGTTGCACCCTTTCTTAGAGATTTCCCTCTGCCTATTAAATATAAGATTTCCTGCTGCCTCTTAATTCCTGGATACAAGGGGTCTGGTGGATTAGGTGCCTGAACCCGGCCTGGAGCTCTCTCCACATCTCTCACTGACGTGGCGGGTGAGGCTCCTGCATCATGGACCTCCCTATTTCGGATGCGATTTGCATCATGGGAACTAAGACGTCCAGAGGATTGGAACAGTGATTTTCTGAAGGAAAAGCAGCAGGCGTTAGTATGGGCTTTTTGCTTCTGTTTGATGATTGACAGAGCAGAATATCAAAACTTCTGCTGTGTATTTTTCTGGGCCTTTTTGACGTACCCATTACTACTCCTAGACCATCTCCTACTGAGGGGGAGCCTTCCTAGCTGGCACCTAGTAATTGTGCTGAGCACAAGGTGCCCACGTGCCCCACTGTGTCTCTGCAGTTCTTCAGTGATGCAAGAGACCCAGACACAGTCTTGAAGAATTTGCAAGCCTCCATCCAAGGGAGGTCATCATGTGACCACAACACCAGCTTGTCCCGCCTGGAAGGCCTCCTCCAGGATCCCATGGCGGGTGTTGCTTGAGTATCAGCTGGGATGCTGCCTTTTGTCTTCATAAAGAAAGAACAGAATCCTATGGCTGAGGAGCCCATCTCATCTTTGCAATGTTTCCCAGGAGGGGTCAGCTTGATCGAGTGCGGGCTATTATTCAGTTGGCAGCTTAAGAAATTAGTTTCCTTCTGTCCCCTTCTTATCCTTTCTGTTCTCCCATGTCCTTCTCTGCAGGAGCTATTGATAAATCCCATTTTTATAGCACTTGAAGTTAACAGATCCTTGTCCTCTCAGCAGGTTCTGAAGCCCACAGAGGGAGAGTTGCCCTCATTTTTCAGATGTGGAAGCAGAGACTCTGACCAGTCCCAGGCATTGTCTAAGGCCACACGTTAAGGAGGGTAGCAGCTGGCACCTGGACTTCCCCGCCAGTCCTGTTTCCCCGGCACCAGGCTGCCTCTCTGCTTCCATGTTCCACAAGCAGGTTATGGACATGGAGTCCATTGCACTTTCTCTGGGCCACTCGGTGCTGACCACACTCTCTTTGTGACGGCTCGGTTTTCATTTGCCTGTTGGATATGAGGTAGAGCCATGGCAGAGGGCTGTGGTGTCGGATTTCCCTATAGTTCTCTCAGCTAGGCAGAGGGGGAATGGGAGCTGTTTGTAAACTAGGAAACCGCTGTGGGGTGGGATGGACGCCGTTCTCTTCCAGAGCCTCCCAGAGCTCCCCGAGGCTGCATGGGACACTCTGCTCTGCACGACTTCTGCCCTGTCTGCCATCTGCCCCGGCAGGATTGGGGAGAAGAGCAAGCCCGGGCCCAGTACTGGGGTCTATTAGGTGTGAGGGTCCCAGGAAAAGGTGCCATTAAATTGTCACAAAGAAAAGCCTCCCATGGACGCCCTTCTCTGGCATTGGTTGCTCACCAACAGGTTACTCTCCTCTGCAGTGGCATTCAGGTCCCCGTCTAGTTCAATGCCCAGTGTGGATGCCCACTCCCGTGCCCCCAAATAGGATGAATGTGGAAGCCAAAGTACAGGAGCCAGCCAGGTACCAGCTAACATTCCATTTATTGATCTGAGAACCAAGATCTATATTTTCTCTAAGCTATTATTGCCAGAAAAATAGAGTTTTTAGGTTACATAGTGCATATTTCAAGACACCGATATACATCCTGCTCTTCCTTGCAGCTTGACATGAACATTAAGTAGTGATTAGCAGCAAGTCTGCCTATTGTAACAATCATAACTTGTAGCACTTGGTGGTAACAGTGTATTTAATGTAACAGAGTCATAAATTGTGTACTTCATGATGGCCTTCTTCCTATTACATTCATCAAGCCTGTTATCCCAGAAATATTCCCAGAAATTCTATTATAATTATTGTTCTATAACAAATGGACAGCAGGATGAATACAGAGAGGTCCGGAGATACTTACATGAACTGATGTGTGAAAAGAGCAAAAACAGCAGATCATTGTACACGGCAACAACAAGGTTATGTGATGATCGATTCAGGAGGATATGGTTCTTTTCAGCAATGAGATGCTTCAGACCAGACCCAGTGGTTTAATGATAAAGAGATCCAGCTACATCCAGAGAGAGGGATATGGGAACTGGGTGTGGTTCACAACAGAACATTTTTACTTTTTTGTTATCGTTTGCTTGTATTTTATTTTGTCTATAAATTTTTTCTGGGTTGATTTGATTTTTTCTGTGCAGCAAGATTATTGTATAAATATAGGAGCACAGGAGTGGTACAGATCAAGCCTGCAAAGTCCCAGCCCTGGCTTGATGCCAGCAAACCAGGAGTAATAACTCTGAATCTGCTGCTGTCTTGGCAGAAATATAAGGTATGATGGGTGAAACAGAAGCTAATGGCTTCATCAGAAATCCAGATACCATTATTCAAAATGTACATAATGAAAAAGTAGAAAACAATGTGATGTATCTCATGGGAAAAATAATGATTGTGCTGAGATCATTTTAAAATCATGGGGCTTTCTACACATCTTCGGGTACAATACTATCGAGGAAAACTCTTGGTATTCTAGATGGTAAAAGAGAAACAGAATGGGACCACAGTGATCACCGTCGGAAGAATTCAAAAAGGAAATGTCCAGAATTAGGTCTGTCAAATTCCAGAACTTTTAGGTAAATGGGAAAATATTACAAATATCTAGAAAGAAAGAATTCAAGTATAATGAAAACACAGAATATACAAGATATTGTCGCTCCTTCTTCAAAGAATCAGAGTATATGGAATGTGAATTTCTGTAGAACAAAGGAGTTAGGATTGAAAGCAGGAATTTCCAGGCCAGTGAAACTGATGATGGACCTTCAGGGAAAAGGTCGGAACTCAGGGGAATAGAAAAATTCAAAGTATTTGTGATGAAAAGATAAGAGCCAAAAAAAAGTTTTGATTTTCAAATACAGAATTCAGGAGAAGCACAAGTAGTTAATCAGGAAATGGGAATGATAAGGGAATTAACCTGATTTATATCTTGACATTCTTACATGAGAGGATGAACCTTGTAATTCGTGAGAAATTTCCCATTATTAGGGAAGTTAGAAGAATGTCTATAAACAGAGTGAGTAGGTATGAATTGAATATGAATTTGAAAGAATACTTTATGAAAGAAGTCACATTAAAGTAAAGGTTTGGTGGAATGTAATGGGAGAAAGGGAAAGGGAGAAGGAACATGACATAAATTATCTTCTATTATAAAGGCAACAGAAAACATTTGATAGACAGGAAGGAAGGAGGGGAGGGAGAGTGAGTGAATATTACACTCATTCAAATTGGTTCTAATATGACAAAATTTACACACTGAACATTGATATAGCAAGGAATATTTTGGAAGATAGTAGGAGGTAAAGGAATGAGATCAGGGGCTAGGGTAAGAAAAGAGAGGGAATATTGTGAAATGTATGATGAAAAATAAAACCCTTTCATGAGCGATAAACTGAAAAAAACATAACAAATAAAAAGGGAAATATATAGTTAGCAACAGTCATTGTGAAAACAATTTTGAAGCGGCGTTCTTTGTTGCAGCCAGCTTTTCTCAAATGTATAGATAAAGGAATGAAGTAAATTAAAATATGAGCCAGTCCCCAACAGCTATTAGTTAAAATATATGCTGTATGTTGAAAAGGCAGTAAAATTAGGGAAATTCATTCACCTAAGACTCACACTACATGGCTTGAAACGCAAAAGGGATTAAAAAAAATAAAAGGCAAAGGAAATATACGTACAAAAATATGGATGCCACCTCTGTTCTTGGGGAAAGAATTGTAAACTGAGGGAATTCTCATCAAATGCGGAATCGCTGAAGAGCGTGTGGTCTGTATTTGGGATGGAATACTTTGACGATTCTGTAAGTATGATGACCAGAAAAGTCTGGAAGGACATACACGAACATAAGCAAAATGAAATGTAATGTGCACAAAGTCAAGCAATAGAGTGGAATGGTCACCTGCAAATAACTTTGCTTTTGCAATAACATAAGGATCCAAACCTACTCTGAAGGGCTTTATGGTGAAACTGTTGATGTTACACAGTTTGTAAAAATATTATTTTTAAGGATTATTTTTATTAACCCAAGGAATGATACATGTATATTTCTTAACAAGATGTTTCTATAAATATTTTGTGAAACTGCACGCGTGGCATCCCAAGGGTTCTGGGGTTGGGAAAGAAGGGAGAGAATGTGGAAATCAAAGCTTTAAAAAAAAGTTAAAATTACTTTTTTACATGAAACGGGCGAAATAAAGGTATCAAATTTTAAAAAAAAGAATTCTTGCTCCTGGAACTCCTTTGATTCTTGTTCTGTTTTGTGTTATTTTCCCACGATGTCAGGAGAATCACAAGACATTTGGGAATAAAAATGCAGCCCAGTAACCCGGCGCTGGAGGCCAAGATGGAGAAGATCTCCATGATCATCACGGCTTTCCCTTTGGAGCTCTGATATGTGGGGAGGAAAGAGACCCAGACGCTGCAAAACACCAGCATGCTGAACGTGATGAACTTGGCTTCATTGAAGGTATCGGGCAGGTTCCTGGCCAGGAAGGCTAGGGTGAAGCTGCCCAGGGCCAGAAAGCCCATGTAGCCCAGGACACAATAAAATGCAAAGGTGGAGCCCTCATTACATGTGAGGATGATGTGCTTAGATTCAGAGCTTGTGTCTGCCTCTGGAAAAGGGGGGTGTGTCCCCAACCAGATGGCACAGAAAAGCCCTTGAATTCCAGAGCAGATGAGAACCACACAGTAGGGCACTCTAGGATGAAGGAACATCCGCATCCTACTAGCTGGCCCCGTGACCCTGAAAGCCAGAACCACGATGATGGTTTTGGCCAAAATGGAGGAAACGGCCACTGTGAACACAATTGCAAATACTGTTTGTCGGAGAAGGCAGGAAGCAGGGGTGGGACGGCCCAAGAAGAGCAAGGAGCAGAGGAAGCAGGAGGAAAGGGAGGTGAGGAGCAGGTAGCTGAGGTTCCTGTTATTGGCTTGGACTATGGGAGTGTCTTGGAATTTCACAAAGACCCATAGAACCAGGGCCGTGAGCAATGAGAGGGAAACCGCTACAGCTGTCACTGCCGTCCCCCAAAGTTCATTCATATCCAGAAAGGTGACAGTTTTGGGGAGGCAGCGATCCTTCTGATCATTGGGATATTCATCCTCTGGGCACTTCTTACACTGCTCGGCATCTGCAGGAGACAAACAAGGACTTAAAGTTTCCATTAAAATATTTCTCTTCATTCCCACAGTAGAAAATAGTCAGGAGACCTGCAGCAATTCCTTCTGCTTCCATAGGATGCAAAATCCCATTCTCTCTTTACTGGATGACAGTCACTGGTAAGTCACTTGGTACACTGGGCAGATCAGAATTATTCTTGCCCTTGATCACTGTTGGCTTTGGTTGAAGTTTTCTATATTCCTTTTATATAAATGATGACACCTTTTCTTCTTAACCTAATCACTTAGAACAGTAAGCCTAGACAGTGGAACCCTTTAGTATCAAAGATCCTGATTATTCTGTGTTCTGTTGGGCAACAACTCAAGTTGAAGAGCTGCCTGTCTCAATACTTCCTCATTCTTTCCAGCTCCCAGTTTACAACTTTCCATAACTGATTTATATGAATTTTAAACATTTCCTTGGTACATACAGACAGTGTTTGTATTCTTGTCTCCTCTGATGGAATAGAAGCTCCCTGAATGAAGCATTCACTTCCATTTTATCACTCTAACCCTTTATTTATGACCAAGTTGTTGTCATACTAAATGACTATTGATAGATTGATTAATGACTTTTTAAGTAGCTGGCAAGTTTCTTATAGAAAAAATGTTTTTGTTTTTTTGTTTGTTTGTTTGGCAAGTATTGCTTTTATGAACCCCAAGAGAAATGAAGCCTTTCCGGGATATATTCAATAGTGAAAATGATAACCTGTAAATATCTTCATTTCATCAATTAATTTAAAGAAAAATTCTTTTTGGATCCTTAACTGTGTTTTTCCACTAGTATTTGGAATATTGGATTGACCTTTTTTTAACCACAGCTTTCAGGTCCATGAGACCTGAAATTAGTATCTAGAATGTTTCAGTGGTACACTAGGCCCCTTATTTCTATCAGCATTTTCTCTGTTGCCTCAAAATTATTTTTTCCTCCTCATTGATTCTCCCTCTCTCTGTGATCTTCACAAATCCTTTATTGCCCCTGACACATTTGCAGTGAAAACCCAAAGAGACATGCTAGCTATGTCACACATTACCCTCAACTGTTTCAATTTGACTATGCACTCTCAGGAAGTAAATGACTAGTATGAATAGGACTTGAAATCAAGAAAGTCAGAGTTTACATCCTGCCTCAGAAACACAGTTGTTATGTGACTCTGGATAAATAGTATGCTTTGGTCTGTCTTTGTTTTCCTTACAGTGAAATAAGGATAACAATCACACCTTCTTTATAAGGTTATTATGAGCATCACATGAGAGAGAACATATGTAGCACAAAATTGAGCCTCAATTTACATGGTTTTTACAGTTTTTATCACCATCATCATCATCCTTCTCATTACAAAATCAAGATTTTTTTTTCCTCATTGCAGGGGAGAGACCCATGTGTGCCCCACTATGGCAGCACATGGGATTAAGGGAAGGTCTAAATTTTGTACAAATTGTAGGATCTTCTCACAGAAGCAACCTTTTTTCTGGTTTCCTTTTTTGCCTTCTCTCTTGGATTCAAAACCACATAAGCCCAGACTCAAATACAATATTGAATAAGCCATGGCAGCATCCATTCTGCTTCCACTCCACAGGCCCTGTGACCCACATGGTGATTTACTTATCCCATGTCTCATTTCTTAACCTTCTGACATGATTAATTATCTGATGTCACTCCATGTGCAGTGTGGTGAAAACAGGTGATGGCCATGAAGGGACAGATGCACTTTTAATGCTGTGGAAGTCACTCTGCTCCACAATGTTTTGGTATCTCCCAGAAAACAAGGCCCAGCTAAATATCTGACCTTCCCAGGTGGAGATTGTTCCTGCTGCAGGAGTTCCCTCTAACAGTCAAGTCCCAGGTCCAGTCCCAGGGCTATCAGTTCTTTCAACTGCGTTGATTGAAATGTCAGGGGGGAAAAGGCCAATTGGTTTAGCAATCCTCACTATGTCAGACTTTTTTGTTACTATATTGTGCAATACTATTAAGCATTAGAACAATGAAATAGGGAAAGGCAATATTGGATCATCTGTAGAAAGGAGTAATAGCCTCTGCATGGCTCCTATGGAGCTTAGAGAGTCAGCTAACTGCTCTGGGTTTCATATGGGACATGAAGCATGATCTCTGAAGACCCTGGCAGTTTTAAGCTCTTGGTCAGTTTGAGTAAATTTTCCACTGAAACCAGACCCATACATTAGAGAAAAGTCTTCAGTCTATAATGTATGGAATAAAATTCCCCCCATCAAGTAACTTTCTTTGCTTTTGCCTCCTCAATCTCAATATCTCGATTTCTATTCTGTCTCTCTATTCATTTCATTCTATCTCTATGTCTGCCTTTGTCTCTCAACATCTATCTCCCTTTCTATTTCTTGCAAAGACATCTCTCTCAGTCCCTTATCTATAAACATATATTTACATATATATGCATACAGAAATATATACACTTATTATTTTACAAATATACATATAAATGCAGTGACACTTGTATATGTTGTTTTAATCTTTACCTTTGTGTATATCCATGGCACACTATGTAAGAGTAAAATGGTAAGTGATTGCTGCTCATCAAAGAAATAATATGATTAATAATTTCTTCCTGTATATTATCTTTATCTTTTGCAGTAGAAAAAATTTACCATGTCATTATGTTTGTACTGTTCCTGGCTTTGTCTTGGAAAGCTGATTTCCACCTATTTTGTCTTATATGAGATTTCTCTTTTTACCTCGCGTAACTGGCCTTTTTTTTGTAACATACAAATGGCAGTGACATATGTCAGTTTGTTTTCTACCCAACAATTGTGCTGAAAATGTTTCAAGTAGTTTTTGTTGATTTGGTTGATTTTCAAGGATTCTCTAAGCATACCAAATCTCTTGCAAAGAGTAATACTTGTTTTTTCATTGCATACATTAATTTTCAATTTCATTTTGGTCTCCTTTCTAAAGGTAACATTTCTTGTACAAAGATTCATAATACTGGTGAGAATGGGCATCCTTGTTTTTACCTTTTTTTTCACTAGGAGGGGCCATGAGAAGCGAGCTCCTTGAAGTAACTCACCCTTATGACTGGAGATTTCTCCTTCTGAGCATGGGGAGCAACTGAAGCAACAAGGAGGCTTCCCCTCCAAAGGCAACTTCCTGGATCCAGCAGGACAACTGGCACTACAGACCGCAGAGGGGACCTAAGATAATGACAGGAGACTGAAATAAACATTTTTAACTGACAGCTATTTATATTGGTGAATAAAAACACAGCTGTTTTTTGGCCATTCTGGCTTTGATAACCACCTCCACAGATACATGATTAGGGGTGTATATGAATGATCACATGGTCCAACTTAATCTTTCCTTTTGTCACCCTCTTCTGCAACACTCAGTGACAAACCTTCTTCTACAGAATCATTCACACAAAGGTATTTCACACCCTAATCATTTATAAGATAGTCCATATATTGCATAATTACAGAGAAGAAGACTTCCCCAGTCTCAGTCACAGATGTGGGAGATATCTCAATAAGATCCTGAGCTTCTTCTTGGGGAGAGCCTTTATACTGCAAGTGCTGTTCCCAAAGTAATTTGATTGCCTAGAAATATTCCTGATAAGATGAAGGGTTAAACAAGCATGCCCATTCACACCACTGTTATGCAATATTGTACTTGGAATATTTTCTTCAGGAACTGGTGATGAAAGAGAATTGGAAGGAATTAGTGTACTCAATGAAAAAGCTAAAATAATTCTTTTGGCAGATCAAGTACCCAGTTGGGTTTTGGAGTGACAGAACCCAGAAACATTTGGAATGTAATTTTTCAGCTTAAGATATATTGGAATGCCTTCAGGATAGGTCTGTCTGGATAGCACAGGTGGATCATGGTTCAGCAGAGGGAGGGGGGTACATCTAGGAATAGCCAGGAGAACTCCATCATTGTGAATTTAGTGTGAGGCTCTTAGCCGAAGTACAGCCACAGTGCCTACTGTGAACTCCTTCAGAAAGCCAGTGCATCAGCAGTTCTGCTGTGAGACTTCCAGGGTAAACACAGAAGAGAACCAGGGAGTCAGTGAACCTCAGCAAGCAGCCCAACTGCAAGGCCTGCAGCACTCTTGCCTTCACACAGTAAGAGACCCCTGTTCTTCTCAAAAGAAGCCTGAGACTATCTCTTGTGTGTCCAAGGAACAGAACTCAAATTTTAAAAGTGAGCACACGAGCACCAAAAAACTCTGACCATATATGTAGTCATGGACGATCATAATAAAAGCCTGGAAGAGGAAAACAATGGCAAAATGCCTATGAGTAAAATCTCAGTGGGGGATTTGGACTCAGGTCAAGCTCAAAAGCCTCTCTTGAAAAAGCTCAAAAGAATTCTTATAAAAGAGATGTGAGAAAAATTTTCAGAAATAAGAATTATGAAGGAAATTTATGACAGTTTGGGAATGAAATCCCAAGCTTGGAAAGGGAAATAGGAAAATGTCTAGAAGAAACAACTCCTTACAAAACAAATTTGGCAAAATGGGGAAAAATACAGAAGATAATTATTTCATAAAAATCAATTTGAGGAAAAAAAACACCTAAAAACAAAATTGGAGAAATGAAAAAAAAAAGCCATAGATCAAAAATTCTTCTGAAGTACAATTTGCCAAATCGAAAAGGAGGTGAAAGACTCACAGAAAAAAAAGTAATTCACTAAAACTTAGAATTTGACAAATGGAAATGAATTACTTAACTAGGCATCTAGAATCAATTACATGAATGTAATAAGGGAAAAATTTGAAGGAAATATAAAATATTTCATTGGAGAAACAAATGCTGTGGAAAACAGAACTAGGAGTGACAAAATAATAATTAGTGTATGTTATGAAAACTATGATAAATAAAAGAGCTCACTAAACATTTTTCAAGAAATCACTGGTGGGGGGGGGGGAACCAAGATGGCAGAGAAGTCACACAGGACTTTCTAAGCTCTTCTCTTACCCTCTTTATCAATATTATATTGAGCCTCAAAAATAGTCTTGACTGCTACAATTCATAAAGTTTGGAAGTATAACAACTCACTAGCCAAAGAAAATCTGCAATCTCACCACAAAAGGTTTCTCTCAGGGCTGAGGGGAGATCAGCACAAGCAGGGAGAGAATTAAGGCTCCGAGCAGAGTCTCAAATCGGAAGTGAGAGCACAGATTGCAGCACAAACCGGCAACCCCAACCCGCAGTACGGGGCTTTTCCCTGGGGTAGTTGCAAACCTGCACGGCAGGAGGGCACAGCCCACGTTAGCCTCTAATCTGCACAGTGGGGGCCCCGGTCTGGGGCAATAGAGCTATTGCAGGGTGATTTGCGTCATGGTCGAGACTTCCGGGCAGACTTCCGATAGAGCCTGGCTATCTGCTGGTCAGCTGCTAATACCCACAGCCCCATAACGGGCTCTGGTCTGGGGCAGTGACACTTTCACCACTTAGTCTCTAGCCCTTACCACCCTGCTCAACTGAGTACTTCGATAGCTCAGCCAGTGCTGAATCCATCTCCTGTTGTGGGAAGGGAAAACTCTCACTCAGAGCATTCTCATACCTCAGAGCCGGAAGCCGGTTTACATCTCTCCCTGCTCTGCAGAGGAAACTGGTAGCCCCCTTGCCAAGAAAGCATACCCTAAAGACTTTAAAAAATGAATAAAAAAATGAAAAGATCGATGGACAGCTTCTATAAAGAAAAAGAGCAGGTCTGCAAACCTGAAGAGACTAATATCAAACAGGCACCAGACAATACCCCAAAGGGGAATGTTACCTGTCGCCTTTTACATAATGCTCTCATAGAAGAGACCCTTAAACGTCTCAAAAGACAGTTAGAAGAAAAATGGGGAAAGAAAAGAGAAGCTTCATAAGAGAGCAATAACTTCCTGAAATATGAATTGGAAAAGATAAAAAATTCCCAGGAAGTGCAGGGAAACAAAATTTGTGAATTGGAAAAAGTAAAACAATCTCAGGAAAGTAAGATTTGTGAATTGGAAAAAATAAAGAATTCACTAGAATGGAGGATTTGTGAACTGGAAAAGACAAAGAATTCACAAGAAAGTAGGATCTGTGAATTGGAAAAAGAAAATAATTCACTAAAAAAAAATTAGTGAAATGGGAAAAAATTCCATAGAGCAAAACAATTCATTTAAAACTTCAATTGGACATATACAGAAAAAATAAAAAAAGGCAATGAAGAAAATAATTCATTAAAAGTCAGAAATGAACAAATAGAAACTACTGATTCATTGAGACAGCAAGAATCAGTCAAGCAAAACCAAAAAAAAAAAAATGACAAACTGGAAAAAAAACATGAATTCTCTACTTGCAAAAATGACAGATTTGAAAAATAGATCTAGGAGAGAGAATCTGAGGCTGATTGGACTTTCCAAAAATTATGATGAAAAAAAGAGCCTAGATACTATTTTACAAGACATCATCAAAGAGAACTGCCCAGATGTAATAGAATCAGAAGGTAAAATAGGCATTGAAAGAATTCATCAAACACCGTTTGAAAAAGATCATAAAATAAAAACCCCAAGGAATATTGCGGTCAAATTTCAGAACTATCAGATTAAGGAAAAAATTTTACAAGCAGCCAGAAAAAACAATTTAAATACCGAGGTGCCACAGTAAGGATCATCCAAGATCTGGCTGCCTCCACATTAAAGGATCGAAGGGCCTGGAACCTGATATTCTGAAAGGCAAAAGAACTTGGAACGGAGACAAGAATAAACTACCCAGCCAAGCTGAGCATTTTCTTCCAGGGAAGAAGATGGACATTTAATGAAACAAATGAATTTCATTTGTTTCTAAGGAAAAAACCAAAACTAAACAAAAAATTTGATCTCCAACCATAGGATTCAAGAGATGTAGAAAAGGAATTTTCTACAATCTACAAAATACAATAACTCTTGAGAATTGTATTTCTGTTGTGGATATACAAAAAGACTACAGGTATAATTTAATTTTACTGATATAACATAAAAAAGGGAAGTAGATATGGGAAAGGGATGATGGCAGAAAAGGTAGGAAGTGGGGATAAAAAGAGGGAAACCACATCCCACGAAGAGGCAAAGGAAATTTATCCTATCTGAGGGAATTTAGAGAGAGGGAGGAACATTGTGTGAACCTTACTCTCATCAGAGTGGGCTCAAAGAGAAAATAATTGACATATTAGTTTTAGAGAAAATTCTCTCTCGCTTTATTAAAAAGCGGGAGAGGAAAAGGGAAAAGAAAAAGAGTAATAAGGGAAGAAAGGAGAAAAGATCCAAAGGGGGGAGGGAAGGATTCTAAAGAGGGTGAGTGTCATGATACAAGTGGGGCACATAAGTTTAAAAAGGGGAAAGAGGGGTGGGGGGCAAGAAAAAGTAAAGCATAATTTGGGGATATTAGAATGGCAGGAAATACAGAATTAGTCATTCTAACCATAAATGTGAATGGGAAGAACTCTCCCATAAAGAGGAGGCAGATAGCAGACTGGATCAAAAGTCAGAACCTACCATATGTTGTTTACAAGAAACACATTTAAAGCAGGGAGATACATACAGAGTAAAGGTAAAAGGCCAGAGCAAAATCTATTATGCTTCAGGTAAAGTCAAAAGAGCAGGGGTAGCCATCCTTTTTCAGATCAAGCAAAAGAAAAAAAATGATCTAATTAAAAGAGATAAGGAAGGAAAATACATCTTGCTAAAGGGTAGCATAGACAATGAAGCAATATCAATACTAAATATATATGCAGCAAGCGGTATAGCATCCAACTTTCTAAAGGAGAAGTGAAGAGAGTTGCAAGAAGAAATAGACAACAAAACTGTAATAGTGGGAGATCTCACCCTTGCACTCTCAGAATTAGACATATCAAAGCACAAAA
The DNA here is from genome assembly GCA_020854095.1 of Dasyurus viverrinus. NCBI lineage: Eukaryota > Metazoa > Chordata > Mammalia > Dasyuromorphia > Dasyuridae > Dasyurus > Dasyurus viverrinus. Next base: position 713,680,977 of record CM036997.1, on the reverse strand, counting down.
CAAATAAGAAAGAAATTAAAGAGGTAAATAGAATATTAGAAAAAATTAGGTATATTAGATCTTTGGAAAAAATTGAATGGAGACGGAGAGGAATATACTTTCTTCTCCGCAGTTCATGGAACCTCTTCAAAAATTGACCATATATTAGAACATAAAGGCCTCAAAATTAAATGCAAGAAGGCAGAAAAAGTAAATGCTTTCTTTTCAGATCATGATGCAATAAAAACTACATTCAACAAAAAGTTAGGGGTAAATAGACCAAAAAGTAATTGGATAAACAATCTCATCTTAAAGAATGATTGGGTGAAACGGCAAATTTTAGATACAATTAATAATTTCACTCAAGATAATGACAACGATGAGACGTCATACCAAAATTTGTGGGATGCAGCCAAAGCGGTACACACATGACCTATTATAGTATAGGGAAAGAAGGGAGAGGTATGAGCATTGGTGGACTCTTAATCTCTTGAGTTTTGGCTCCCAGGGAATATACTAAATATTTTATTAGATATTGAATTTTTTTCACTGTCTAAAGAAGTAGAAATGGGAATGGAAAAGAAGAAAGCCAAAAGAAGGGAAGGCAGAAGTAGAAGGGAAAAGGATGAAGTAAATGGGAAGTGACTAAAAAGGGGGAAAGCAGATTGAGGGATGTGAGGATCAGAAGCAAAACACTGGTGAGGAAGCAAAAAGTGAAGGGAGAGAGAAAAGTATAATGTAGAAAACATAGATCGCTGGGACATACAGAGTTAGTAATCTTAAGTATTTATATGAATGTGATGGGCACTCCCAGAAAAGAGAAGTAGAGAGCAGAATGAAACAAAAACCAAAATCTTCAATATGTTGTTTGAAACAAATGAACATGAAGCAATAATATACATACAGATTAAAGGTAAAAAGTACAACAGAATATATTCTTCTTCAGCTGAAGTAAAAAAAAAACCAGGAGTGATGCTGATTCTAGACCAAGTAAAACCAAAAATGGATACAATTTAAAGAGATAAGGAAGAAAACCAAATCTTACTGAGAAGTACCAGAGATAAAGAGGTAAAATTATTACTAATGAACAGAATCTGGAGAACATTTTACAAAGTAGTAAGATTATATGATGATCAGCTGTGGTGGATTTATTTCATTTCAACAACGAGATGATACAAGATACTTCTAATAGACTTTGATCTTACTTTGGTGTGTGTGTGTGTGTGTGTGTGTGTGTGTGTGTGTGTGTGTGTATTGGAATGAAGTGATGTCCTCAGGGTCAAACATTTAGCCATTGTTCAGTGACTCAGACTGGATGTAAATTCAGGTCCCCCTGGCTCCAGTGTCAGTGCTCTATCCACTGTGACTGGTTTATATAATAGTGACAGTATAGTGGTGTGCTATTAGAAATGATGACCTGGTTGATTATAGAAAAACAGGGGAAAAGTTGCATGAAATAACAAAAAATAAAATGAGTTGAACTATGAAAATATTGTGCACAGTGACTGCAATGGATTTCCAAGAACATTTTTGAAATCTAAGTCATTTTTTGTGCTAAAACTTCTAAAATCAATTACAAAGAACAGATGCAAGTATAAACAATTTACCATGAAAGAGAGCTAGAACATGGATACTTTTATTTTACACACACACACAGACCCAGAGATATATTTTTTAGGAAAAAAGGAAGCAATGTGAAATGGAAAGTCATGGTTATATATTGGATCCTCTCTGTTGGGCTGCATACACGTTAAAGATTTTTTCATTTGTTCCTATATAAGTTGAAAACAAATACAAATTAAAATATATTTATACCTGCTTTGGAAATAGCAAAGAATATGAATATGAAATGGTATCTATAAACCGAAGATTTGTTGAACTCCATTTTAGATTTATAGATATCTGTGTGAATACGTACATATAAATTTACATATACATGTATATATGCAACAAAATTTCTCTGTGTGTTTAACAATATGCCTTTGTAGATACGTATAAATATAATAAAGTATTATAGGGATGTAAGAAATAATAAAGAGGACTGCTATGGGGAAAGCAAGGGGAGAAATTTATGAGCTTTTAACAAGTGAAACGGAACCAGGGCTTACAATCTAGCCATTTTCCCATCCAGCTGCACCTGTCAGTAATAAAGAGTACACCACATAACTCAAGGATTCTTCCTGTTCAGAAGCATAAAATAACATTAAAAATGTGTCTGACCTTTGAAGTCCATGCATTCCACACGATGACATTTGCACAAATTGTAAACTGTTGACTGAGTTGAGCTTCTGGGATAAAGTCCCCCACGTACAGAAGATGGTCATTATAAAAATCGAAGTATATATAGTTCATAATGGCATAGTGAGCCTCTGTGCGTCTGTTCTCATCCACAAACACCTGCTCACCAACAAGGTTCTTAAACTGGGTGTTCTTCAGGTAGGAGTGTAGCTGAAAAAGAGGAGAAATGCTCATCAGTGAGCGCTACCCGAGGGAAAGACAATCGTACATATAATTTATGGCGTCTTGTGCTCTTATTTTTCAGGTGGGATCAAATCTGAGTTTCTTCTGGGACACTGGAATGACCCTCTAACACCTGCAGGGTTCTGCATCTCCTAGGTTTGTACTTTTATTTTCACACTCAAGTCCTCATGGTTTCTCACCACTTTTATACAATTTATTGCCAAGGCCTGCTTGCGACATTTCTCTAATATGTTCCCCTGCTGTTTTCTACTACTGGAACATCCCTCATGACTTCACACCCGGATTATTGCAATAGTCTTCTATTGGGTGCCTGTGCCTTAAACCTCTTCCATTCTGCCCTCCATCCTGCCTTGGAAGGGATTGTTCTGAAGTGCAGGCCAGACCGTGGCCTTCCCATCCTTGATAATCTCCAGTGGTTTTTTCCCATCTCCAAGATAAACTATCAAACCATTTGTATGACATTAAAGGCACTCGGTATAAGCCAGGAGCTCAATACAGCATCCAGTGAATACACAGCACCTGAAGAAACTGGAGAAGTGGCAGCCATTGGAGCAGCTCTTGGAATACGGATGTTAAGAGGGTTTAAGAGCTTGTCGGAAGGTATTACAAAGGTCTCTTTTAAAGCCCTGGGACAGGACTCGGTTGCTTTGCAAGGACCCAGATGGAGCGCACCTTCCTGGCTCACAGTGTGAGGGTGAGGAAGAGAAGTAGCACACGACAACATTTAGCAATTGAGGAATGTGGATCTTCTCACAGCTACAGGGCAGGAAAAAGTGCTTGTGGTACCTCACAGAACAGAATAGAGGCCAGGACGATGATAACCACATTTCTTCTAAGATCACTCAACCTCAGAAGAAATGAAACTTCCAGTTCCCTAGAAGAATCTCTGAAAAGAGCTGTCTACAATTCCTGAAGCTTGGGATATTGACCCCTTTATCCTGGAAACAAGGTGCTACTCTAATAAACAGGCAAAGTCAAATATCAGCCTGAGGAAACTGGCAAACAACAGAAAATGGTTCTGATCATAGAAAATTACTGTGTTGAACAGGAAGATGAAAAATCCATACTAAGAAGAAAACAACAAAGTCAAAACTCCTTTATCCAAAATGTGCAACATAAGTAAGAATTGGTCTAAAGCCACAGAAGAATTCAAAATGAAATTATAAAATTTTCACAAGGTAGATAGAGAAAAAATTATAAAGAGAAATGAGATAGATGTAAAAGGAAGCAGAAAAAGACATAGGCAAGAAAAATGTCTTAAACATCAGAATTGGATAAATTGCGCAGTAAATATAGAGGCCCATTGAGGAGAATATTTCCTTAAAAATTAGAAGTAAGAAGGCAAAAGGTAATATCACTTTGCAAAAAAAAAATCCAAAAGGAAAAAGAATGGAAAATAATATGCAATATCACCATGGGAAATGCTGACCTTGAAAACAGATAGAAGAGAGAGCATTTAATATTATGAGTCTACACGGGTTCTAAAATGAAAAAGAACAAGGATTCTATCTTTCAAGAAAGTATCAAGTAAATTTCTCCTGCATTCCGGAATATGAAGGTAAAATAGAGTATGAAAGAAGCTACAGATCATCTCCTGATAAAGATCCCCTGAGGAAGTCACCAGGGATATTATAGTCCAATTCTAGACCTACAAGGTGCCGGAGCAAATAGTGCAAGGATGCAGAAAAAAATGTATATGTTGGAGCCACTGTCAGGATGACAAAAGACTCCTCACCTTCTTAATTGAAAGACCAGAGTGCGTAGAACAGGCCAATTTGGAGAAATAAAGATCTGGCTTACAAGTAAGGATCACCTAGCCAGAAAACCTGTTTAATCCTTCAGGAAAAAAAATGGGTTGCTAATGAAATAAAGGGCCATGAAATATTTATGACAAAAAAAATCCAGAACTGAATAGGCAATATGAATCCTAAGGTTATTTACACCTCTAAGACTCAAGGAAGGAAATTTATTTTTAACTTTATATGCAAGTTGACAAATATTGGAAACCAACAGTAAAATCATTGAGGAATATACAATCAGAATAATGTTAGAAATGGAAAAGTCTTTAATGTCTCCCATGTGCCATTTCTTGCTAAAATACATACTCAAAAACCATTCCTAAAAAGGCACTACGCTTTCCATATTACCTGCCATGGATGAGGCAAGACAGATTCTTCATTTCTCAAGGATCTTTTTTCGGATGTTTTCATCAGTATTTCATGAAGAGCCCAAGCCACAGCATAGAAAGCATTGTAGATGTTATAACTCAAGGCAGATGTTAACATGTCCACAGGGTCAAAAGGTAAATGTGTCATGGAGATGTTTGCTAAATCGAAATCTTGCTCTGGGATATCTGGTTGATCTGTGCATTTCAGAGGTGATGGCCTATGTGCTTGAAGAAGAACATCCCTCAAGGTTGAAGGCGTTATACGGCTTCTGATAAAACTCTGAAACCCAGGTACTGGAGTGATCAAGTGTGAAAAGAAGAGAGTAGTAGGGAAAGTGAAACCGTAATTGTAAAAGGGTCTTGTTGTAGTGTCTGAATGAAATGTGGCAATCCACACCTTCTTGGTTGGAAAGAAAAAATGTGGTGGCAATTCCACAAATGTTAATGAATCTGTGTCAGGATGAACGACAATGACTTTGACTTCTGAAATAAGGATCCTGTATGTGAAGACTTCAAACGTCTCTATAAGTTTTTTGGGACTCAGAGGAATCTTCTCTGTGAAGGACATACAAACTGTATTCTTTTTCATTTCCTCTCTCATTTCCCTGAGGAATTCCTCACCTCTGATATTATCTAAGACAAGGAGACCTATCCAGTTCCATTGAAAATATACCAATAAGCGGACAATACCTCGGTGAAGAGAAGAGGATTTGGGGGCCATCTGATAGAGGAAAGGAAACTGGACTTTGTCAGTAAGACCGGGATCAAATGAACCATACGTAATCTGGATGAGAAAAAAAAATAGGGTTGAGCAGGTGCACGTTGCTGCTGAGAGAACTAAAGTAAAATACACTTACTCAAACGGGCATATTTATTGTTAGAAGAAAGTTTTAGATTTTATTGTAAAGTTTATCATAGATGGCAATTTCTCTTTGAAAGTCTCTCCATTTATCTCTTGAAGTGTATTGTTTATTCTCCATGAGACCTCAGAACATCTGCCTGGACATTTGTTGAGCATTACCATAATCTTTGGGGAGAACATTTATCTTATTTATAAAAAAACAGATATTCATGGATTTCATTAGAAGTTTTCATTGGAAGGACTTCATTAGAGGGCTGATAAAAATTGAAATCATTTATGAGAAATATTGTTTCAGATCTGAGGGTCAGATATATACCCATGTATCACAGTAGGAAAGAATCTATCCCTTTGGCAAAGGAGACTTAATCAACTTATCCTGCCAAGTTCTCTCTGATCAGGATCAAGGAAAAATAATTCCAGATGGAACGGGATGCCTCTTCTTCAGACCAGACTTCCTACTATTACATTATCTGGCAAGAAAGGTGCTAGATGAACCCTTTCTCATGATTCCCTCAATTAGGTAGTATAGTCATGTTTCCACAGAGTTCCACAAGAGTTAATTCCTATGCTCTTTGAGCTTGTTTTTACTGTTGTCCAAGTATGTGGTCAGGAATATTTACAGTTTCAATGTTAGTGACACAATAAAATTCCCAATTTGTTTTTCTCCAAAGGCCTTTAATACTGAATCTGAAACACTGAATATTAAGGAAATTATAGTCAAATAAAGTTAAATTATAGTTAAATCATTTTAGGCTCAATCAGGAGAGGTTTAAAATAAGAAATGTGCATATAATTGGAGGGAGACTTCCAGTCCTTCCCCTTTTTATATGCATAGTTCCATATTCAAACCTCCATTTCCTTTAAATGAAACAATCTAAATTTTCATTGTTTTTCTTTCATGAAATCATCCATGATTTTCTTCTTGTGTTGAACATACAAAACAGTCACTCATCTGACTGACCAGGGACAAAGTTCACTAAGCAGCCAACTTAAACTGCAGTGCTCAGAGAGGTCTGGTTCTAGTTTTGAAAAGATGAGGTGCTTTCTGAAATGTCTCTCCTTGCATGGTATGTTTCTGCTTTCCTTCTGTGCCCATTAATTGTTAGTTTCCTCTTTGAGAACAATGCCAGGAATGTTCTCCAACTCTGGTACATTTGTAAATATACTTATGAAATTCCTAGGACAGCTCTGTGGCTTCCAGGGCTCCCCCAAACAAGCCCCTTATACATCAGTGCTCATGCTCAGTTTCCTTTTATAAATAATTCTCCTCTCGATAAATTCTGGACTAATAATATTATGATTATGAAAAATGAACCTTATAGAATGAGGTATAAAAGACTGAAAGATTACTCAACTTACAGTCAAGAATGGTAAGATCTAATCACTTCTCTTTCACCAGAGAATTGTACTGCTCCAGTCATTATTGAAATTATCTATATAATGGGAAAGTATAACTAGTTTTGTTTTCAGATCTTTTCTGGGGTTGAAACCTAAATGGCTTCTTGGCTTGCAACAGGGTTAATGTTCTACCAGTTGTTCATTTTCCCTGATGATGAAGACAGAGGCTTTGTTCAGTCACTAGAGAGTTAAACTGATCTTTAAAAAAAACCTAGATTAATTAGTATCTCAGTTAATCATTAGCTGCATGATAACAATTTAACTTTTCTCACTTGCAGTAGCCTCCACTATAAATGGGCGTTTCAAGATTATCTTCAGGATGAGTTTGTTGTGAATATCAAAAGAAATGCATATGGAAAGCATTTAAAAATTTTTAAAAGGTGTACATAGAGGCATTTTATTTGACTGCTCCTTCTCCTACTGCATCAACCACCAACACTCCTGCTGTGGATACTATGCTGTAGAGAACAGAGAATGTATTAGGTTCCTTCTCATTCACCTGGGGTAAATGGTAGAGGTCAAGCAGGGTCCCCATCTGAACAGAGAGAGCTGAGGTGGCTCCTCCAATGACAGCCACAACCTTTCCTCGCTCTCTGCAGTTGTAATTAGGGATGAGCTGGTCTGTTCCAGACAGCCACCACACGTAGTTCTCCAAGGTCCTTTCTTCAAGGGAATAGGAGTTGTACAAACGGTATCCCAGGGAAATGTTGGGCAACAGTTTGGGATTCCTGTTAATCTCCGGTAGCGTGAACATAGGCATCAGGACTTGCTGGTAATTTTTTTCAAGAATTCTAGTGAATTAATAGTAAATGTTACAGAAACATGAAAACAACCTTCACCCAGAATTCATTTCGGAAGAGGAACTTTCCCAACATTTAGTCAAAACTAAGGACCAAAATAGCTGTTTTAGCTCCTTCCATTTAAATTCACACTAGCCTCTATCCATACACATTGTTCCACTATTCTTTTCTCTTTCTACTTGCTTAAAGGGTGAGAAATCTCACCCTTTAAGTCCTCAAATAACTCTGTTTGCCTGAGCCATTCACTCATTCCACAAGAAGACATGGAGAGCTGTTGACTCTAGAAGTCTTAGATTATAATGGAAGGAAGAAATAAGGTGCTGTGACATTATACTCACTTATATTCAATTTCCATCAAGTTATCATCAGTGCTGACAATAGAGAGGCCTTGCCTTCTGCATGGGGTGCAGTCTCAAGGTAAAAATCAAATAATTCATGAAACAGAAAAGGGCGTTTGATTTAGAACAGGATTGTTCTTTAATGTTTCAAAATGATGGGTGAAACTTCTCCCTCTAGGTCAAACCTCCCACTTTTCCTAGATGAAGAACAAGAAATAGAATAAAAAGGAAGATACTAAAGCCTTCAAAGGAATAACCAATAATTCATACCATTTAATGGCCTTGTTTCTTAGATAAAATATACACAATTGGTATAAAATATTCATAATTTATGGTTATTGATTCATGGAGAATTTTTATTTGTAACTACAAAGAGCAGTATAAATAAAAAAGAATCCAGAGGGATTAAATAATGACACAAGGTTCAGAAAAGAATTCTCATCTGCCAGAGAACCATTCAGTGAAACTCATGGTGTGTCTTCACAAGCAGAGGACAGAGTAATAACCGATGAGCTTCTCCTCTGATGCAACAGAGGGAAATGATCCAGAAATCGGTGGAGGAGTCTGAAGTTTTTTGCTACAGCGCAGACTTACAAAGGCTTATATATGAGTACTGCCTGGCTATATACTGATATCCTGCCATGTAAAGGAGGGATTTGCAAAGAGGGTGATAGTGACGATGCCTAAAACTAAGACCTGTGCAGCAGCAGCAGGAAGCTCAGGACGCCTTGTCAAAGTCCCAGAAAGTAAATACACACCCACCTGTCCCGGGTTCATGCAGGTAAGGAAGATTTAGCTTGAGAAATTAAAAGCAGCCCCTCTCACACCACCTGCAGAAAACGGAATTCTCCAGACATCACTGAGAGGGAACAGGCATTTCCTAAAGGCGTTTGCGAGTCTGAGAACTTGCTGGCCTCCATCCTGCCCAATTCTGTCTTTCCCAAATAAAAAGCTCACTTTCCCAGGCTGAGTTTCAGGCTCCATCAGTCCCAACGTACTCAGTACCTTTGAGATGCCCTAAGCTGGGACACGCTGACTTTCCTGACAACAGGACTTTGTCCAAAACGAAGAGAAAATAATGATAAATTCACTTACCCACAGGAAGGAGTAAACATAAGCTCATATTTCTGCTCATAAATGAGGTGGGAGGAGGAGAATTATCCCCAACCTAACTTTCCGGAAGAAGGGCTCCCATGGCTTCCTACAAGGGCTGCTCTCTGGGTGTCAGACAGGCAAAGCTGGGAGGAGACGCAGCTTCCCCTCCTGGGCACGGGGCAGTTTCCCCTGGCTCAGGATCTGTACACTCAGCAATGACTCTGTCCTGGGACAGAAAGGCAGCGGGGCCCAAGCACTTCTGCTGCCTCAGGCCATTAACCCTTCACTATTTACATGAAGTCAGGATGTTGGGGAAGGGAGGGAGACAAAGACTGAAGCCGGTAGGGAGGGAGAAGCCTGGGCTCGGCCTGTTTGATGGGGAATGGGAAGGGAAAGGAGGGGAGGGGGGTTTTCTTTCTTCAGCTCTGACGTTAAGGAGACAGAAGGAAAGCTGCCCAGCAGATACAGACAGTAAGAGGGAGGGAGAGGGGAGAGCGCCCGACTCAGACTGAACAATGAGGACTTTTCTGCATCCTCCCAGTGGGAATGAGCACAGAGAGACACTCACCTATATTCCCTACAAGTGTTGTTAGGAGGCCTCTGAAACCGGGCTGCTCCTGTTATTTTGCTCCCTTCAGGTAAATGTATGGGCATAAAGAAGCCAATCTCCACATCTGCAGGCATATAATGTAGGGGTTGTTTTTTTTCATAGCACTTTTTCCCAGATCCTGGAACCTGCAGCAACAGACACACAGCAAGGGAAGGAAGGAGGTGAGAAATGCTTCTCACAAGGCGGGGCCACATCCCCCTGAACAGCAGCCAGAGCTTTAACTCTGGGGAAATGGAGCGACTGCTCATGCTACAGCCAAGGCAGCTGCTTGAGTCAGAGACTGAGGAGGGACTTTTCCGCACCAGACACGGCCTGTCTCTCTACAGAAGCCTGGGCTCTGCTCTCCAGGTCACACTGGAGGAAACAGAGGGACAGTAGCCAGGTCCATGTGTGAGACAAGGACAATGGTGCAGGATGAGCGACCGTTATATACTTTCTCTCTGTCTCCCGGTACATTTATTTTTAGACAATTATTGGGTCCATTCCCCTTATTCCATTTTCCACAGAGAAGGCTCCGTCTCAGAAGAATTCCGGGGACCGGACTGCCTGCGGCATCTGCAGCTGCGTCCCTGCGTCCAGGGGAATCCATAAGTGCCCAATTATATTTTGTCCTCTCTTTCCCTTGTTCCAGGTCAGGCTAAGTCCCAGTCGTGCCTTTTGTAGGAAAATACTTTTGTGACTTGAACTCAATCTATCACCTGCGATGTAGAAACCTCATGAAATATTCCATTCTAATATTCATGTCACAAGATTTATCAAATCCTTCAGAGATGAGAATTTCCCTGAAAAACTGTAAAATTGTAGCCTTGCTGCTCATCCAGGTCCCTGCACCAGGGTCCCCAGGAGCCAGGTCTCCTGCTCAGGGCACAGTTTCATCCGTTTTGAAGAGTCATTATAGAATGTCCAAAGCTCATAGTTTTCCTCTGCTGGTGGGTCTCACTCTTTATGGAGGATGAGAACATCCATCTGTTAGAGGTGAAAGGAACCTCGGAGCTTCCTCAGTCCAGGATGTTGATGACAGGTTTCCACTCTCCAAGCACTAGAACAAAGACACCTGCAGGCCCATCTTCCCCACCTGAGAAGGTCGAAATCACAGGATCTACAGATACACTTTGCACTTTGGGCGATGGGAGCAATGACTTCTGAAGTCCCAGAGACATTTGGAGGAAATTGGTCTGAAATCTCTACTTTAAAGATGAGAAATGACCCCCAGGAGATTAGAATGACCCTCTGCCTTTACACAATATGGAGCAGAACAAGCCTGAGATTTTTCCCAGAAGCTAATTCCCTTCCTGCTCCCAAGCACTGCCCTTAGACAAGTTCCCAGGGGGAGCCCTGGCAGTCAGAAACCCTTTGGACCAGAGCTTATGGCTCCAGCCTTCGGCCCTCCAGTCTGAGGGAGCAAAATGAAGAGAATCAAATACAAAATACTTCGGTATATATGTCTTTGCCGACTGGATCTCAGGCCATCTTCCCCACCTGATTACCTATAAGAAGGCAAAGGATCCTATAGCCAGACCTGGCAGGGACCTCAGAAACCTCATGATGTTAGTTTGGTCCCTTCCTCCTCTGGCTCTAGGAAATGGGCCCGGCAAGGTTCAGCCCTTTCAGTCAGGGCTCATCTTCAGTGACTCCATTTTGAGGATTTCCTAGAGGGCTTTGCAGCTCCCCCTCCCCCTTCTTTGATGAAGTAACTGAAGGAAATAAGGTGAAGGACTTGCCTTGGCTCACAAAGTGATTCCAGTAAGTGCCTGAGGCCAGATTTGAACTTGCCTCCTGTCCCCTAACTGTCCCTGTCCTATCTGAGTCTCTTCCCATAGTAGATCCAATTTTGGCTCTTCAAGGAACTTGCCCCTCCCCATGGGGAGGTCAGGGTCCTCTCAGAGGCTCATTCTTCCCACTTTAGAGCAAATTTCAGGGAAAAATAATGTTACAACAAAGCTTTATTATGAAGTAGGTTCTCCCCAAAGTGCTCCTAGCAGAGGATACTGGGGGAATGAGAGGGGCTTCATTTAACACACACAAACACACACACTCACACTCACACTCACACACACACACACACACACACACACTCACACACAGACACACACACACACACACACACACACACACAAACACTCACACTCACACTCACACTCACACACACACACACACACACACACACACACACACACACAAACACTCACACTCACACTCACACACAGACACACACACAGAAGCACCAGAACATTTCCTGGGACACTTTGTGAATAAAGAAGCTACGGCAGAGACCAGTGGTTTTTAACAACTTTGTTTCCAGTTGGATTGATCTGGGATCCTGCTGGGAGCCCTTTGGGCAGGGAGACTTCGGGCAGCCCTCCCCCTCTGGCAGAGAAGTCCTGGAATTCCCCAGGACTTTGTTCCCTTTCACTCTGACCCTCCCCAGGACCCCCTTTTAGCTGGGGATGTTGGGATGAATTTCTGGGAAAGAGAAGGTATGACTGAATCTCCGGGTTCTGAGGGGTCATTGCAGCCCATCCAGAACACTGAGGAGACCACGGCCATTCTGGCTAGAACAGGGAACACACAACCCCCAGGGGGACCGGCAGCAGGGCAGCTGTTCCTTTCCTTCCCCACAGAAAAGGCCCAACAGGCAAGGGTCGGAACCAGCCATCTCTGTACAAATAATAAGGGCCCATCATCCTTCCTGGAAGGAACACGATGGCAGAACTGGAAAACAGACATTTCCATTGGCCCTGAGACCTGCCCAGTGATGGGAGGTGTAGCTCTCCAGGTCAGCCAAAGAAAGCTATGGCCTCAGCTTTAGTCTTCAGCTCCTAGAATGATCAGAATTGTCATCCCAGAACCCTCTTGCATCAAAGAAAGCACCTTTCCTGAGAGTTGTCACTGGGCTCTAAATTACTCTTGACCCACAGAGTGAAACCTTCCTTTTTCTCTCAGGATTTTTGTTCACTGAAAGTTTTTTTCTTTTCTTTTCTTTTTTTCAAAATTAACATTTTATTTTATTGAACTAAAATTAATGTAGATTGGAAGGAGAGTGGGCAGCAAGGGCTCAAGTGTTCATTAGCTTAAATAAAATGGCTTGTGTCATTTTTACCTGTGAGAGTCCTAATACGAGATGTGTGGAAACGAGAAATAGTGTGTATGTATTTTGAAACACTTCAGAACAATTCAGAAAGGAGCCTCACAGTCTTGTTTATTTAATCTTCATGTTACAAAATGCTTTGCAGACATCCCCTGCTGTTTTCCTTCAGTAGCATCACGGACAGTCTAGAGGAAAGATATGGAATACTATAGTGGCCAGTAATTGGGCTTGTCTAGTCGGGTACATGTTCTCACTATTCCTTCTTGTAGCTACAACTCCCACTGAAGTGGGACAGAGGAAAGAAATCCCCTCCCACACCCATCTAATTCACCCTTATTGGGAAGGAAGTGTGGAAGAGAGTTTCCCCCGAGAGAAAGGACCTCAAAGAGGAGCTGGACCGGAAACTCCTTGTCATAGATGAGGGGAGAGGAGATCTGCCCACACAAAAGTCCTCCCCTCTAGCAGAGAAACCATTTTTATTTGATCCACCCCAGCCCAAATACCAGGACAAAGTAAGAGGTTCTGTATCCTCCCAGCAAGGTGAACATTATTTAGGAAAAAGCCAAAATGTTTGTCCCAGTTTGTGGGTGAGCCGGGTGACAAGGGCTTCCCTCTATTAACCCTCCCAGAGTCTGAAGTAAATGTACCTGATCCTTCTCCCACTGAGTCATTTTGGCCAGGTTTTACTTTAAGAAGACTGTATACTACAGGGGAAAGATCCTTGTCCCTACAATGGCAGGGCACAGGTTCAAGGCTTTCCTCCCACACAGTGTAATCAAAGGTATCTCCCACCCACCCCCTGCATTTAGAAGGAATGACCTTTGTTATGGAAGAATATTTCTCCTTCTTTCAGAATTAACTACGAATAAGGCCCTGCCACCTCCTGAAACTAATCCAAGCCCCAGGATGAGGGAGTGTAATAAAGAGCTGTCCCCAGATCAGAGGGAGGGATTGTCCCATACAGAGCATCCAGAAAAGAACATGGGCAGCCCAGGAACAAGGAGGGGAAGGAGAAAGAGAAGGAGGGATTGAGGTGTGGGCAGGCAGGGAGGTCTCCAGGAGGGCGGTCAGTCCCAAGGCCTCTCAGAGCAGAAGGCTCAGGTTACTGCCATCACTTAGACCCATGGACTCAAGAACCATGGGAAGTTCTGAGAAAATGTCTGCTTCTTTCCCAGCGCCCTTTCCTGGTGTCCATCAATGCCTGTGGAAGCGAACATTTTCAGAAACAGGAGCGTTTCCTTACCCAGGAAGTCAGGGGGAGCTGGACAGAAATGGAAATTCAGACCAGCAGCCAAACCTTTGACTGGATGTCAGGATTGTCCTGCTGGGAGCACAGAGCAGAGCCTTTATGGAGCACCCTGTGTGCCGGGACTAGGCTAAGGCATGGGGACATTCAAGAAGTGGAGATATAATCCCTCCTCTCAAGGAACTCAATTCAATGGGACAGACTCCCTGCAAATAACTGTTTAAGCAAAATAGAGACAAGATACATGACAGAGAGAGCAGTTGACTTAAGAAGAATTGGGAAAATGCTCTTGTAAAAGCGGGACTGTGGAAGTTGTGTTTGCACTTGGAAATATTTTGCACAAAATAAATGACATAAACCAGAAGAGAAGGGACCACGTGGAGCTGAGGGGCAAGCTGCAGCCGCAAGGGGCCCAAGGAGGGACTGTACAAGTCACCCCTGGACACCGTCACCTTGGGACCATCTCCTTTCACATACAATAAAGACAACCCAGAGCTCTATATTGCAAACCCTGATGGTAAAGGTTGGGTTCCGCCCGGCCACTGGCTCAGCTTCCCCTGCAATGACTATGGAGGGAAGCAGTCCTTGGATCAGGAGCCCCCTTCATCAATATAAGAGCAACCACTCCGCACCTGCCAAATGTGAGGGATGTGGAAGACTCTTACCCAAAATGACTACTCAGAGATCACTCAGTAGAAGGCAGAAAAGTTGTTCATTGAAAACCTTCGGAGGATGAGCCGTCCCATCGTGAGATAAGAAAGAGAAAGCTTGTGGTAGGAGAGCTAAAGAAGTAGTAAAGATACATAGCTTTTATACAAGAAATTATATCACAAGGAAGAGAGCATTGAGAAGGGGAGGGGGAGGCATCCAATTGGTTGTTGCTTTTTGGGGAGATTGGAATGGAAGGTTTCTGTTTCCCCGAAATCTCCTGCTTTCTAGGAAACAGAAAGTCAGGCCTTCAGGCTCAATCAAGCAGACAGTGCTCCAGCCATAGACTAAATATCGATAAATGTCAAATACCTATAAATGTCATCAGCTCAGGTTCAGTAAATCTGTGTCTAGCTGGCCAAGGCTCAAGTACATTTGGGCCTGCATATATTATTCAGGTCAGAGGGGAAACACAGAAACAATGAAAATAAAATACAGAAAAAAAATTCACACATCCCTGTAAGTTCTTCACCTTATCTCTCTCTATTCCACACACATCCCTGATGAGGGAGCCCCAGAGCTTTGGGGAGGGCAATGCCCCCGAGCCCTGGTCCTGCCTCCTGGAGCCATCCCATATGGAGACATCCCTGGCCACTGCTCTCAGGGCGCTGTTCAATGTCGGGATGCGTTTTTATAATGTGGGGTTCAATGCGCCGCAGCGCCAGGGCAGGATGCTGACCAACCTGGAGAGAATGGCACAGAAGGACCGCCCACGTTTGTGAGTGACAGTTTTCCTACTTTTCCATCTCCAAATTTTACACGTATTTTGTGCGACAATTGAATAATATCTATGGCTACTTTTCAGACTGGTGTTGGCACTATGCAGCCCCTAGGTGTCACTATTGGCTTCCGAGGAGGGAATTTATGACCAAAGCAGAACTAGAGCTCATTACTGATCTCACAAAACAGAAAATTTTGATTATATCAAACTGAAAAGTTTTTGTAGAAACAAAACTAATGCAGACAAGATTAGAAGAGAAGCAATAAAGTGGGAGAATATTAAAGGCCTCATTTCCAAAATATGTAGAGAATTGACTCTATAAGAAATCAAGCCATTCTCCAATTGAGAAATGCTCAGAGGATATGAACAGATGATTCTCAGATGAAGAAATTGAAACTATTTCTAACCATATGAAAAGATGCTCCAAGACATTATTAATCAGAGAAATGCAAATTAAGACAACTCTGAGATACCACTACACACCTGTCAGACTGGCTAGAATGACAGGGAAAGATAATGTGGAATGTTGGAGGGGATGTGGGAAAACAGGGACACTGATACATTGTTGATGGAATTGTGAATATATCTAGTCATTCTGGAGAGAGATTTGGAACTAAGATCAAAAAGTTATCAAACTGTGCATATCCTTTGACCCAGCAGTGCTTCTACTGGGCTTATACCCCAAAGAGATTTTAAAGGAGGGAAAGGGACCTGTATGTGCATGAATGTCTGTGGCAGCCCTTTTTGTAGTGGCCAGAAACTGGAAACTGAGTGGATGCCCATCAGTTGGAGAATGGCTGAATAAATTGTGGTGTATGAATGTTATGGAATATTATTGTTCAGTAAGAAATGACCAGCAGGAGGATTTCAGAAAGGCCTGGAGAGACTGACACGAACTGATGCTGAAGGAAATGAACAGGACCAGGAGATCATTATATACTTCAACAACAATACTATAGGATGATCAATTTTGATGGACATGGCCCTCTCCAGCAATGAGATGAACCAAATCAGTTCCAACAGAGCAGTAAGGAACTGAACCAGCTACACCCAGCGAAAGAACACTGGGAGGTGACTAAGAACCATTACATAGAATTCCCAATCCTTTTATTTTTGTCTGCCTGCATTTTTGATTTCCTTCACAGGCTAATAGTACACTCTTTCTAACTCTGATTCTTTTTGTATAGCAAAATAACTGTTTGGACATGTCTATTTATGCTTCATTTAATTTATACTTCAACATATTTAACATGTATTGGTCAACCCTGCCATAGGGGAGAGAGGGTGGGAGGAAGGAGGGGAAAAATTGGAACCAAAGGTTTGGCAGTTGTCAATGCTGTAAAATTACCCACGCATATAACTTGTAAATAAAAGGCTATAATAAAAAAAAGAAAGAAACAACCAGGAGTATGATTTCAGAAAGACCTGGAGAGACTTACATGAACTAATGGTAAGTAAAATGAGCACAACTAGGAGATCATTATGCATGGCAACAAGACTATACAAAAATTGATTGGGATGGAAGTGGTTTTCTTCAACATTGAAAGGATTCAAAACAGTTCCATTTGCTCAGTGATGAAGAGCGTCATCTACACCCAGAGAGAGGATTGTGGGAACAGAGTGTGGAACACAACATAGCATTCCTACTCTCTGTTGTAATTTGTTTGAGTTTTGTTTTCTTCCTCAGTTTTTTTCCTTCCTTCTTGATTTGATTTTTCTTGTGCAGCAAGTGAAGTACAGTATATTGTGCAGTAGTATAAATATGTAAACATATATTGGATTTAACATGTATTTCAACATATGTAACATGTATTGTTCTACTGGCAAGCTAGACGAGGGGGTGGGGGAAAGTGGGGAAAATTTGGAACAAAAGGTTTTGCAAGGGTCATTGTTGAAAATTAAGCATGCATATTTTTGTAAGATCAGGGGGGCAGCAAGTGCCAGGGAAAGCCCCAGCAACCCCGGGACCCCCTTCTGCTCCTAGGTTGGACCGGACACGGGTCAGGACCTGAGCACAGACATCTTTACAATAGCCGAGCTTCCAGGGGAAGTGACCCGGGGCCAGAAGGCCTGGGGACACTCGGGCAGGGACTGGACCCAGCTGCTGAGCAGGGTCCCTGACACTCAGCCCTCAGTCCTTGCAGGGATTTGGCCTCAGGAGCAAAAGTGCTTGTACTGGTGGCAATGGCAGGAGCAGGAGGGTTATATAGATAATTAATTCAAATTTGTAAGAATTCAAGCCATTCTCCAACTGATAAATACTCAAGAAATGTGAACAGACCATTTTCAGATGATGAAATTGAGACCATTTCTAGCCACATAAAGTGCTCTAAATCACTACTAATCAGAGAAATGCAAATGAAGTTCACTCTGAGATACATCTACACCCCTCTCAGAATGACTGAGAGGACCGAAAAAGACAATGATGAATATTGGAGGGGACGTGGGAAACCTGGGACACTAAAATATTGTTGGTGGAGTTGTGAACTGGTCCAACCATTCTGGAGAGAAATGTGGAGCTATGCTCAAAGGGTTATCAAACTGTGAATACCTTTCAATCCAGCAGTGTCTCTACTGGGCTTGTATCCCAAGGAAAGCTTAAAGGAGGAAAAGGGATGCACGTGTGCAAAAATATTTATGGCAGCCCTTTTTTTAGTGGCAAGAAACTGGAAACTGGAAACTGGATGCCCAGTGGAGAATGGATGAGTAACTTATAGCATGTAAATATTATAGAAAATTATTGCTCAATAAGAAAGCAGCAGGATGGTTTCAGAGAGGAGACTTTCACCTGGACAGAAAGTTACCCTGAGGATTCAAAAAAGAAACCTCAGTCTGGCAGTTCATCACGTGGCCGCCTGTCCCCAAATAGTGTAGACCCCCTTCTGCTCCCAGGCTGGACTGGACAAGGGCCAGGACCTGAGCACAGACATCTTTACAACAGCCGAGCTTCCAGGGGAAGTGACCCGGGACCAGAAGGCCTGGGGACACCGGGGAAGGGACCAGACCCACCTGCTGAGCAGGATCCCTGACACTCAGCCCTCAGTCCTTGCTGGGGTTCTGTCTCAGGAACAAAAAGTACTTTTATTGGTGGCAATGGCAACAGCAGGAGGCTTCCCGGGCTCCTTGGGCCCTTTCTGAGCTGCAAGGGCCTCTCCCTCTGCCTTGCAGCTGCACCTTCCCTTTGCTGTGTCCCCTGCATAATATGAGCCCCCAAAGAGCAGGGCTGTTCTTTCTCTCCGGACCCCAAGTTCTTTGCCTACAGGAAGCCCTGAAGAAATGCTCCTGTCATTCATTCTCTCAGAGGAAGGCTGGCTACAGGATTCCCCCTCCCCCCACTTAGAGCTCCCCTTAGAGCCCTGAGGGGGAAAGCAGCAGGGTCTTCTGGGAAAGTGGGACCAGAACAGGATTGGGGCCCCCAGTGAGGCAGCCTCTCCTCTGAGCGCCTGCAGAGGGGTTCACGGGGAGGTGGTTATTCTGCCCTTTGAAATGTTCCCTGAGAATGGCCATGGGGCACGGGGTGACTTTCTCCTGGTGTTTGTCTCCAGGCACAAAGTTTTGTTGGCGGAGGGCATGGGGGAGGGTGCCAGTGTGGAGATGTCTGCAGGAACGGCTTGGATGTAGATTTGGGTCCCGTAACATGTTTCTGAGAGATTTGGGTTAAAATGCCAGAGAAGGGCGTCTGTGGGAGGCTTTTTCCTTGGACAATTTAATGGCGCCTTTTCCCGGGACCCTCATGTCTAATAGACCCCAGCACTGGGCCCGGGCTTGCTCCTCTCCCCAATCCTGCCGGGGCAGATGGCAGACAGGACAGAGGTCGTGCAGAGCAGAGCGGCCCCTGCAGCCTCGGGGAGCTCTGGGAATCCCTGATCCAGTAGAGAACGACGTCCGTCCCACACCGGAGGGGCCCGGGCCTGTCTGCACTGGGCCAGGCACCTTTCATAGCATGAGCCCTTTCTGCTGCTGCTTTCCTTCACCCCTTTCCCCCGGGACTCACCCAGTGTCAGCAGAGCTGGACCACTGACCGTCCCATGCAGACAGGAGCCGGCGTCCCTCCCTGTGAGAGAGATCCCAAGGGCCCCACTGTGCCAGGGGCAGGACAAGCTTTCTTTTTCTTTTTTTAAATAACTTTTTATTGACAGAACCTATGCCAAGGTAGTTTTTTACAACATTATCCCTTGCACTCACTTCTATTCTGATTTCCCCCCCCCCTCCGCCCTCTCCCCAAAGATGGCAAGCAGTCCTATACATGTTAAATAGATTGCAATGGATCTTGGATATAATATATGTGTGCAGAACTGAACAGTTTTCTTGTTGCTCAGGGAGAATTGGATTTAGAAGGTATAAATAACCTGGGAAGAAGAACAAAAATGCAAGCAGTTTACATTCATTTCCTAGTGTTCTTTCTTTGGGTGTAGCTGCTTCTATCCATCTTTGATCAATTGAAACTCAGTTGGATCTTGTCTTTGTTGAAGAAATCCACTTCCATCAGAATACATCCTCATACAGTATCGTTGTTGAGGTATATAATGATCTCCTGGTTCTGCTCATTTTGCTCAGCATCAGTTCATGTAAGTCTCGCCAATCCTCTCTGTATTCGTCCTGTTGGTCATTTCTTATGGAACAATAATATTCCATAACATTCATATACCACAATTTACCCAATCACTCTCCAATTGATGGGCATCCATTCATTTTCCAGCTTCTGGCCACTACAAACAGGGCTGCCACAAACATTTTGGCACATACAGGTCCCTTTCCCTTTTTTAGTATCTCTTTGGGGTATAAGCCCAGTAGAGACACTGCTGGATCAAAGGGTATGCACAGTTTGATAACTTTTTGGGCATAGTTCCAAATTGCTCTCCAAAATGGCTGGATGTATTCACAATTCCACCAACAATGTATCAGTGTCCCTGTTTTCCCACATCCCCTCCAACATTCTGCATTATCTTTCCCTGTCATTCTAGCCAATCTGACAGGTGTGTAGTGGTATCTCAGAGTTGCCACTCTGAGTTGTCTTAATTTGCATTTCTCTGATCAATAGTGATTTGGAACACTCTTTCATATGAGTAGTAATAGTTTTAATTTCATCATCTGAAAATTGTCTGTTCATATCGTTTGACCATTTATCAATTGGAGAATAGCTTGATTTCTTATAAATTAGAGTCAATTCTCTATATATTTTGGAAATGAGGCCTTTATCAGAACCTTTGACTGTAAAAATGTTTTCCCAGTTTATTGTTTCCCTTCTAATCTTGCCTGCATTAGTTTTGTTTGTGCAAAAACTTTTCAATTTGATATAGTCAAAATTTTCAATTTTGTAGTCAATAGTGATCTCTAGTTCTTCTTTGGTCATAAATTCCTTCCTCTTCCACAGGTCTGAGAGGTAAACTATCCTATGCTCTTCCAATTTATTTATGATCTCATTCTTTATGCCTAGATCATGAACCCATTTTGACCTTATCTTGGTGTACAGTGTTAAGTGTGGGTCAATGCCTAATTTCTGCCATACTAATTTCCAATTTTCCCAGCAATTTTTGTCAAATAATGCATTCTTATCCCAAAAACTGGGGTCTTTGGGTTTGTCAAAAACTAGATAATTAAGGTTATTGGCTGTTTTGTCCTTTGAACCTAACCTATTCCATTGATCAACTAGTCTATTTCTTAGCCAATACCAGATAGTTTTAGTAACCGCTGCCTTATAATATAATTTTAGATCTGGTACAGCTAGGCCACCTTCATTTGATTTTTTTCATTAATTCCCTTGAAATTCTTGACCTTTTGTTTTTCCATATGAACTTTGTTGTTATTTTTTCTAGGCCATCAAAATAGTTTTTGGGAAGTCTGATTGGTACAGCGCTAAATAAATAGATTAGTTTAGGTAGTATTGTCATCTTTATTATATTTGCTCGCCCAATCCAAGAACATTTAATATTTTTCCAGTTAGTTAGATCAGACTTAATTTGTGTTGAAAGGGTTTTGTAGTTTTTCTCATAAAGTTTCTGATTTTCCCTTGGCAGATACATTCCTAAATATTTTATACTCTCAGTAGTTACTTTAAATGGGATTTCTTTTTGTAACTCTGACTGTTGGGTTTTGTTAGTGATATATAAGAATGCTGATGACTTATGTGGGTTTATTTTATAACCAGCAACTTTGCTGAAATTGTGGATTATTTCTAATAACTTTTTAGTAGAATCTCTGGGGTTCTCTAAGTATAGCATCATATCATCAGCAAAGAGTGATAATTTGGTTTCCTCATTGCCTATTCTTATTCCTTTAATATCTTTCTCAGTTCTTATTGCCATAGCCAGCATTTCTAATACAATATTAAATAGTAATGGTGATAGTGGGCAACCTTGTTTCACTCCTGATCTTATTGGGAATGATTGCAGTTTGTCCCCATTACATATGATGCTTACTGCTGGTTTTAAATAGATGCTGCTGATTATTTTAAGGAAAAGTCCATTTATTCCTATACTCTCAAGTGTTTTTAATAGGAATTGATGTTGGATTTTATCAAATGCTTTTTCTGCATCTATTGAGATGATCATATGGTTTTTGTTAGTTTGGTTATTTTTATGGCCAATTATGCTGATAGTTTTCCTAATATTGAACCAGCTCTGCATTTCTGGTATAAATCCTACTTGATCATAGTGTATTATCCTGAAGATGATTTTCTGTAGTCTTTTTGCTAATATCTTATTTAAGATTTTAGCATCAATATTCATTAGGGAGATTGGTCTATAATTTTCTTTCTCTGTTTTCAACCTACCTGGTTTAGGTATCAGGACCATCTCTGTGTCATAGAAGGAATTTAGTAGGACTCCTTCATTCCCTATTTTATCAAATAATTTATATAGCATTGGGGCCAATTGTTCTTTAAATGTTTGGTAGAATTCACATGTAAATCCATCTGGTCCCTGGGATTTTTTCTTAGGGAGTTGTTTAATTGCCTGTTCTATTTCTTTTTCTGAAATGGGACTATTCAAGCAATTTACTTCCTCCTCTGTTACTCTGGGAAGTCTATATTTTTGGAGGTAGTCATCCATTTCACTTAGGTTATCAAATTTATTGGCATAAAGTTGAGCAAAATAACTCCTTATTATTTCTCTAATTTCCTCTTCATTGGTGGAAAGTTCTCCCTTTTCATTTTTAAGACTACTAATTTCATTTTCCTCCCTCCTTTTTCCAATCAGATTTACCAAAGGCTTATCTATTTTATTGGCTTTTTCATAGAACCAACTCTTAGTTTTATTAATTAGTTCAATAGTTTTTTTACTTTCAATATTTTAATTTCTCCTTTTAATTTTAGAATTTCAAATTTAGTATTTGGGGGTATTTTTAATTTGGTCTTTTTTTTGTTTTTTTAGTTGCAAGCCCAATTCATTAATCTTTTCTTTCTCTGTTTTATTTAAGTAAGCTTCTAAGGATATAAAATATAAACTGGTCTCTTGAACAGGAATCACTGAGCAAAGTGGCCCCATCTCAGGCACTCACGTGCCTCCCCTCAGACTAGAGGGCCAAAGGCTGGAGCCATAAGCTCTGGTCCAAAGGGTTTCTGACTGCAAGAGCTCCCCCTGGTAACTTGTCTAAGGGCAGTGGTTGGGAGCAGGAAGGGAATTGGCTTCTGGGAAAAATCTGAGGATTGTTCTGCTCCATATTGTGTAAAGGCAGACGAGTCATTCTAATTTCCTGGGGATCATTTCTCATCTGTAAAGTAGAGATTTCAGGAACCATTTCCTCCAAATGTCTCTGGGACTTCAGAAGTCATTGTTCCCATCCCCAAAGTGCAAAGTGTATCTGTAGATCCTGTGATTTCGACCTTCTCAGGTGGGGAAGATGGGCCTGCAGGTGTCTTTGTTCTAGTGGTTGGAGAGTGGAAACTGTCAGTAAAATTCTGAACTAAGGAACTTCTGAGGTTCCTTTCACCTCTAACAGATGGATGTTCTAATCCTCCATAAGGAGTGAGAGCCACTAGTAGAAGAAAACTATGAGCACTGGACTTTCTATAATGATTCTTCAAAATGGAGGACACTGTGCCCTGAGCAGGAGACCTGGCTCACGTGGATCCTGGTGCAGGGACCTGGATGAGCAGCAAGGCTACAATTTTACAGTTTTTCATGGAAATTCTCATCTCTGAAGGATTTAATAAATCTTGTGACATGAATATTAGAATGGAATATTTCATGAGGTTTCTACATCGCAGGTGATTGAATTCAGGTCACAAAACTATTTTCCTACAAAAGGCACGACTGGGATGTAGCCTGACTTGGAACAAGGGAAAGAGAGGGCAAAATATAATTGGGCACTTATGGTTTCCCCTGGACACGGGGACGCAGCTGGAGATGCCACAGGCAGTCCGGTCCCCAGAATTCTTCTGAGACTGAGACTTCTCTGTGGAAAATGGAATAAGAGGAATGGACCCAATAATTGTCTAAAAATAAATGTACCGGGAGACAGAGAGAAAGTATATAACGGTCACTCATCCTGCACCATTGTCCTTGTCTCGCACATGGACCTGGCTGATGTCCCCCTGTTTCCTCCAGTGTGACCTGGAGAGCAGAGCCCGGGCTTCTGTAGAGAGACAGGCCGTGTCTGGTGCGGAAAAGTCCCCCCCAGTCCCTTGACTCAAGCAGCTGCCTTGGCTGTAGCATGAGCAGTCGCTCCATTTCCCCAGAGTTAAAGCTCTGGCTGCTGTTCAGGGGGATGTGGCCCCGCCTTGTGAGAAGCATTTCTCACCTCCTTCCTTCCCTTGCTGTGTGTCTGTTGCTGCAGCTTCCAGGATCTGGGCAGTTTTGCTATGAAGACCAACAACCCATA
The DNA here is from genome assembly GCA_020854095.1 of Dasyurus viverrinus. Classification (NCBI taxonomy): domain Eukaryota; kingdom Metazoa; phylum Chordata; class Mammalia; order Dasyuromorphia; family Dasyuridae; genus Dasyurus; species Dasyurus viverrinus. Next base: position 713,656,664 of record CM036997.1, on the reverse strand, counting down.
GGTTACATTCCTGGAGATGTGGAGATTGGCTTCTTTATCCCCCTATACTCACCTGCAGTGAACAACGAAACAGGAGCAGCCCGGTTTCAGAGGCCTCCTAACAAGGCTTGTAGGGATTTTGAGTAAGTGTCTCTCTATGTGCCTGTGCTTATTCCCACTGGGAGGATGCAGAAAAGTCCTCATTGTTCAGTCTGAGTCGGGCGCTCTCCCCTCTCCCTGCCTCTTACTGTCTGTATCTGCTGGGCAGCTTTCCTTCTGTCTCCTTAACGTCAGAGCTGAAGAAAGAAAACCCCCCTCCCCTCCTTTCCCTTCCCATTCCCCATCAAACAGGCCGAGCCCAGGCTTCTCCCTTCCTACCGGGCTCAGGCTTTTGTCTCCCTCCCTTCCCTCACTTCACGTAAATAGTGAAGTGTTAATGGCCAGAAGCAGCTTCTAGAAGTGCTTGGGCCCCGCTGCCTTTCTGTCCCAGGACAGAGTCATTGCTGAGTGTACAGATCCTGAGCCAGGGGAAACTGCCCCGTGCCCAGGAGGGGAAGCTGCGTCTCCTCCCCAGCTTTGCCTGTCTGACACCCAGAGAGCAGCCCTTGTAGGAAGCCATGGGAGCCCTTCTTCCGGAAAGTTAGGTTGGGGATAATTCTCCTCCTCCCACCTCATTTATGAGCGGAAATATGAATCTCAAAGGTACCGAGTACGTTGGGACTGATGGAGCCTGAAACTGAGCCTGGGAAATTTGCTTTTATTTGGGAAAGACAGAATTGGGCAGGATGGAGGCCAGCAAGTTCTCACACTCGCCAATGGCTTTAGGAAATGTCTGTTCCCTCTCAGTGATGTCTGGAGAATTCTGTTTTCTCCAGGTGGTGTGAGAGGGGCTGCTTTTAATTTCTCAAGCTAACTCTTCCTTACCTGCATGAACCCGGGACAGTTTGCTTTTCTAGGTGTGTTTATTTTCTGGGGTTTTTCAAGGCTTCCTGACCTTCCTGCTGCTGCTGCATAGTCTTAGTTTTATGCATCGTCACTATCAGCCCTCTTTGCAAATCCCTCCTTTACATGGCAGGTTCTCAGTATATAGCCAGGCAACACTCATATATAAGCCTTTGTAAGTCTGCGCTGTAGCAAAAAACTTCAGACTCCTCCACCGATTTCTGGATCATTTTCCTCTGTCACATCAGAGGAGAAGCTGATCCGTTATTTACTCTGTGCTCTGCTTGTGAAGACACACCATGAGTTTCACTGAATGGTTCTGTGGCAGATAAGAATTCTTTTCTGAACCTTGTTGTAGCCTTATGTCATTATTTACTCCCTCTGGATTTTTTTTTCATTTTTTCTTTGTAGTTACAAATAAAAATTCTCAATGAATCAATAGTCATAAATCATAAATATTTTACAGCAATTGTGTATATTTTTGTCTAAGAAACAAGGCCATTAAATGGTATAAATTATTGGTTATTCCTTTAATGCTTTAGTGTGCTTCTTTTTATTCTATTTGTTGTTCATCATCTAAGAAAAGTGAGAGATTTGACCTAGAGAGAGAAGTTTCACCCACCATTTTGAAACATTAAATATCACTCCTGTTCTAAATCAAATGCCCTTTTCTGTTTCATGAATTATTTCATTTTTACCTTGAGAACTGCACCCCATGCAGAAGGCACGGCCTCTCTATTGTCAGCACTGATGATAATTTGATGCAAATTGAATATAAGTGGGTATAATGTCACAGGACCTTATTTCTTCCTTCCATTATACTCTAAGGCTTTAGAATCAACAGCTATCCATGTTTTCTTGGGGAATGAGTGAATGGCTCAAGCAAGGAGAGTTATTTGAAGACATAAAGCCAGTAGTCCTCACCCTTTAAGAAATTACAAAAAGAAAAGAATAGGGGAACAATGTGTATGGATAGAGGCTAGTTTGGATACAAATGGAAGGAGCTAAACAGCTATGGCAGCCCTTAGTTTTGACTAAATGTTGGGAAAGTCCCTCTTCTGAAATGAATTCTGTGTCAAGGTTGTTTTAATGTTCTGTAACCTTTACCATTAATTCACCAGAACTATTGCAAAAAATTACCAGCAAATCTTCATGCCCGCCTTCACTCTACGTGAGATTAACAGGAATCCCAAGCTGTTGCCCAACATTTCCCTGGGATACCGTATGTACAACTCCTATTCCCTTGAAGAAAGGACCTTGGAGAGCTACCTGTGGTGGCTGTCTGGAACAGACCAGCTCATCCCTAATTACAACTGCAGAGAAAGAGAAAAGATTGTGGCTGTCATTGGAGGAGCCACGTCAGCTCTCTCTGTTCAGATGGGGACCCTATTTGATCTCTACCATTTACCCCAGGTGAATGAGATAGAAACTAATAGATTCTCTGTTTTTCTGTACAGCCTAGTGGGCATAGCAGTAGGACTGAAAGTAGATGTCGCAGGAACAGCACCAGCAAAACAAAATACATCTATGTATACCTTTAAAAATTAGAAAAGATATTTTACATATGCATTTCTTTTTATCTTCACAATAAACTCATAATGAAGATATTCTTCTAACTCCCAATTACACTGGAGACTATTGTGACTGAGAAAAGTTAAACTGTTATCATGCAGCTAGTGATTGACTGTGATACGAATTAATCTAGGTCTTCTTAGAACAATTTAACTCTCTAGTGACTGAACAAAGCCGTTGTTTTCATCCTCGGGGATTTTGAATAACTCCTGGAATATCAACCCTATTGTAAGCCAAGAAGCCATGTAGCTTTCAACCCAAGAAAGGATCTGAAAGACAAACTAGTTGTATTTGCTCATTATAAAGATAACTTCAATAATGACTGGAGAAGTTAAAGTGTTAACTCAACACGACACAATTCACTGGTGGAAGAGAAGTGATGAGATCTTACCATTCTTGACTTTAAGTTCAATGATCTTTCAGTCTTTTACACCTCATTCTATGAGTTTCAGTTTCCATAATCATAATACTATTAGTCCAGAATTTATTGAGATGAGAATTATTTATAAAAGGAAACTGAGCATGAGCACTGATGTATGAGGTGCTTGTTTTGGGGAGCACTGGAAGCCACAGAGCTGTCCAAAGAACTGCATAAGTACATTTACAAATGTCCAAGAGTTTGAGAACATTCCTGATACTGTTCTCAAAGAGGAAACTAACAATTAATGGGCACAGAAGGAAAGCAGAAACATAACAGTGCAAGGAGCAATGTTTCAAAAAGCACCTCATCTTTTCAAAACTGAAAAGCGACCTCTCTGAGCACTGTAGTTTAAGCTGCTTAGTGAACTTTGTCACTGGTAAGGGAGATGAGTGACTGCTTTGGGGATGAAAATTAGGGATGATTTCATGGAGAAAAGCAATGAAAATTTAGATTGTTTCATTTAAAGGAAATGGAGATCAGTTTTGAATATGGACCTATGTATATGAAAATGTGAAGGACTAGAAGCCTCTCCATTTATATCCACATTTCTTATTTTAAAGATTGATTGAACCTAAGATTATTTAACTACAATTTAACATTATTTAACTATAATTTCTTTAATATTCAATATTTCAGATTCTACATGTAAAGCCTTTGGAGAAAAACCAGTTGGGATCTTTGGTGTGTCACTAACATTGAATGATTGTATATAAATAGTCCTGACCATGTATTTGGAGAATAGTAAAAACAAAAACTTACAAGCTCAAAGAGCATAGGAATTAACTCTAGATGTGCTTGTGGAAACATGACTGAACTGTCTAATTGAGGGAATCATGAGAAAGGGTACATATAGCCTCTTTGTTGCCAGATAATATCATAGCAGGAGTCTGGTCTAGAGAAGAGGCATCCTAAGCTGGAATTATTATTTTTACTTGATTATGATCAGCCAGAGCATGGCAGGATAAGTTGAATAAGTCTCCTTTGCAAAACAGGCAGATTCTTTTCTACTGTGGTGTGGGTATATACCCTCAAATCTGAAACACTCTTTGTCATAGATGATTTGAATTTTTAGCAGCCCTCTTATGCAGTCCATGAATATCTGTTTTTTTTGTCAATGAGATAAATGTTCTTGCAAAATATTGTGGTAATAGTTAACAAATTTTGGGGCAGACGTTCTGATGTCTCGTTGAAAGCAAACAATACATTTCAAGAGATAAATGGAGAAACTTTCAGAGGGAAATTTTCATCTATAATAAACTTTACAATAAAATCTAAAATTTTTTTCTAACAATAAACATGCCAGTTTGGCTAAGTATATTTTACTTTAGTTCTTGCAGCAGCAGCGTGCACCTGCTCATCCATATTTTTTTTTCTCATCCAGATTACTTATGGTCCATTTGATCCCAGTCTTGCTGACAAAGTCCAATTTCCTTCCCTCTATCAGATGGCCCACAAGTCCTCTTCTCTTCACCGAGGAATTGTCCTCTTATTGGTATATTTTCATTGGAACTGGATAGGTCTGATTGTCTTAGATAATATGAGAGGTGAGGGATTCCTCAGGGAAATGAGAGAGGAAATGAAAAAGAATAGAGTCTGTATGTCCTTCACAGAGAAGATCCCTCTCAGTGACAGAAAAAAAAAGGGAGACCTCTGAGGCCTTCAAGTCCAGGATCCTAATTTCAGAAGTCAAAGTCATTGTCATCCATCCTGACACAGATTCATTTACAATTATGGGAAAGCTACCAGAATCTTTATTCCCAACCAAGAAGGTGTGGATTGTCACATTTCATTCAGACATTACATCAAAAGCTTTGTACCATTATGGCTTCCCTTTCCATGCTTCTCTCTTCTTTTCACACTTGCCTAGTCCAATACCTGGGTTTGAGAGTTTTGTCAGGAATTTTATACCTCCTTTAAGCATGAAGATTGGTCTTCTTGAAGCACATAAGCCATCACCTTTGAAATGCTCAGATCAACCAGATATCCCAGAGCAAGATTTATATTTTCCAAATGCATCCATGAAACATTTACCTTTTTACCCTATGGAAATGACAACATCTACCTTGAGTTACAACATCTACAATGCTTTATATGCTGTGGCGTGGGCTCTCCATGAAATACTGATGAAAAAATCCGAGAAAAGGTCCTTGGGAAATGAAGAATCTGTATTGCCTCATCCATGGCAGGTAATATGGAAAGTGTGGTGCCTTTTCAGTGATGATTTTTTGAGTATGTGTTTTAGCAAGAAGTGGGACACGGGAGACATTGAAGACTTTTCAGTTTCAAAATTATTCTGATTGTATATTCCTCAATGATTTTATTGTTGGTTTCCAATATTTGTCAAATTGCATATAAAGCTAAAATTAAACTTCTTTCCTAGAGTCTTAGAGATGTAAATAAACTTACATTTTATATTTCCTATTCAGTTCTGGACTTTTTTATCATAAGTATTTGAAGGCCCTTTATTTCATTGGGAACCCATTTTTTTTCCCTGAAGGACTGAACTCAGGTTTTCTGGGTAGGTGATCCTTACTTGTAAGCCAGATCCTTTTTTTGTGAATTTATCCTATTCTAAGCACTCTGATCTTTCAATATAGAAGGTGAGGGCTCTTTTGTCATCCTGACTGTATCTCCAACAAATAGATGTGCTTTTTTCTGCATCCTTTTTGCACTATTTGCTTCTTCACCTTGGAGATCTAGAATTGGGCTAAAATATTACTGGTAATTTCCTCTGGGAATCTTTTTCAGTTTCTGATTTATGGCTTCTTTCATACTCTATTTCACCTACATTTTCTAGAATACAGGAGAAATTTATTTGACAGTTTCTTGAAAGATAGAATCCATGTTCTTTTTGATTGTAGAACTGGTGTAGTCTCATAATGTTAAATGCTCTCTCTTCTATCAGTTTTCCATTTCAGCATTTTCTATTGAGATATTGTGTATTATTTTCCATTCTTTTTCCTTTTATTTCTCAAGGTGTCATTACGTTCTACCTTCTTAGTTCTAATTTTTAAGGAAATATTCTCCTCAATGGTCCTCTATATTTCCTGTTCAATTTATCCAATTCTGATTTTTAAAGCATTTTTCTCCTCTATTGTCTTTTTCTGCTTTCTTTTACATCTCTCTCATTTCTCCCCATAATGCTGTCAGTACCTCCCTTTTGAAATTTTTTAACTCTTCTGTGACTTTAGACCATTTCTTACTTAGGTTGCAGATTTAGTTGATAAAGGAGTTTTGACTTTGTTATTTTCTTCTTAGTATGGATTTTTCATCTTCCTGTTCATCGCAGTAATTTTCTATAATCAGAACCATTTTCTGTTGTTTACCAATTTCCCCAAGCTATTATTTGACTTTAGCTGTGTATTACAGTAGTGCCCTGTTTCTAGGGTAAATGGGCCAATAGCCCAAGCTTCAGGAATTTGTACAGCTATGTTCAGAGATTCTTCAAGGGAGCTGGATGTTTCACTTCTTCCAAGGTTGTCTGATCTTAGAAGAAATGTGTTCATTAATGTCCTGGCCCCTATTCTGTTCTATGAGTTACCACAAGCACTTTTAACTGCCCTGCAACTGTGAGAAGATCCATATTCCGCTGCTGCTAAATGTTGTCCTGTGCTAGTTCTCTTTCTCTCTCTCATACTGTGAGCCAGGAAGATGTGCTCCATTTGGGTACTGGCAAAGCAATTGAGTTCTGTCCCAGGGCTTTAAAAGAGACCCCTCTAATACCTTCTGACAAGCTCTTCAACCCTATTAACATCTGTGCTCCAAGCACTCCTACAATGGCTGCCACATCTGCTGTTTTTTCAGGCGCTGTGTATGCAGTGGCTGCTGTATTAGCTACTGGTTTACACCAAGTGCTTTAAATATCACACAAATACTTTGATAGTTTATCCTGGAGATGGGAGAAAACCAATGGAGATTATCAAGGATGGGAGAGCCATGGTCTGGCCTGCATTTCAGAACAATCCTTTCCAAGGCAAGATGGAGGGCAGAATGAGAGAGGTTTAGTCAGAGGCACCCACCAGGAGGCTATGAAAATAATCTGGGTATGAAGTTATGAGGATGTTCCAGTATCAGAGAACAGGGGGAACATATTAGAGAAATGCTGCAAGCAGACCTTGGCAATAAATTAAATAAAAGGGGTGAGAAACCATGAGGACTTCTGTGTGAAACTGAAACCACAAACCTGGGAAATACAGGAATCCTGGCGGTGTCAGAAGGTCATTTCTGTGTCCCAGAAGAAACTCAGATTTGATCCCACCTGAAAAATAAGAGCACAAGACTCCATAAATTCTCATGTACAGTTGCCTTTCCCTCGGGTACTGCTCTGATAAGCATTTCTCCTCTTTTTCAGCTACACTCCTACCTGAAGAACACCAAGTTTAAGAATGTTGTTGGTGAGCAGGTGTTTGTGGATGAGAACAGACGCACAGAGGCTCACTATGCCATTATGAACTATATATACTTCGATATTTATACTGATCATCTTCTGTACGTGGGGGACTTTATCCCAGAAGCTCAGCTCAGTCAAGAGTTTGCAATTTGTGCAAATGTCATAGTGTGGGACGCATGGAGTTCAAAGGTCAGACACATTTTTAATGTTACTTTGTGCTCCTACACAGGAAGAATCCATGACTCATGTGATGTACTCTCCATTACTGACAGGTGCAGCTGGGTAGGAAAATAGCTAGACTGTAAACCCTGGTTCTGTTTCACTTGTCATAAGTTCATACGTCTTCTCTGTTTTCTCTGTAGCAATCCTCTTTATCATTTTTACAGCATTATAATACTTCATTATATTTAAACACATCTACAACATATATTGTTAAACACAGAGAGAAATTTTGTTGCATATATATAAATGCGTTATGTGATTTTAGGGAAAAGTTCACATTCGCTTCTATTAATGACACTCTCGGACTCAATCAAATGAAAGTAAAATTTAATTACGCAGTGCGTGAAGTAGAGTGCTTACAATATCAATTACACACTATACACGGAATAGAATGCTTACAATAACAACTAATACAGAAAATCATACATAAAGACAAAGAATAATGAGAATTATGATTAGGATAGCAGATAGAGAATACTTCACCGATTGGGGGAGCTCCGACTCTAATTGACTCGCATTGGCTGGGAAACCCTGGTAATTCAGCCTTTGAGTCCCGAACGGGAAAATCCTAGGCAGATCGTCATCTCCATAGGTGAGGTTTCAAATAGAGAATGTTTTACCCGTCTTTTATAGGAATCAGGACAAAGAAGGCTTTGAGCCAAGTAAAGACATCATATAAGATAGGGAAGTACCGACAAGGACTCCAGGTGGTTGTGACCAAGTGTTGCATCAACAAGGCCATCCTTATTGACAGCAACTGTTCCAAGGAGTGGCGAGTTCCCAGAATCATGTAGTTGGAGCTAAAATACATGTGGTACATTCCCAGCTTATAGGTTAAAACATAGTCAAGTTCTCATGGGAGAAGGAGCTAAAACACCTGTTCTTATGGGTTAGGGAATGGTCAAGTTCCCACAGGAGAAGGAGCTAAAACATATGCTCTTATGGGTGAGAGAACGGTCAAGTTCTCACAGAAGTCACATCATACCTTGATTAGGTTCACATGGTTCGGATGGAGATTAGTTTCACATGGGGAAAGTCATTTGCATGGAGATTGGGTTCACATGGTTCGGTTGGAGATTAGGTTCACGTGGGGAAACTCACGTTCTTACAATGATTTGAAATGAACTTACTATTAATATGGAGATTTCCTATTCAATATGTATATGTAAATTTATATCTATGTATTCACCCAGATATCTATAAATATAATACCATTTCATAGTCCCATGTTTTGCCATTTCCAAAGCAGGCATGAATATATTTTAATTTGTCTTTCTTTTCGACTTATATAGCTTCTATGCAGCACAACATAGAGGATTCAATATATAACCATAACATTCCATTTCACATTACTTACAATTTTACTAAAAAAGTATCTATGTATCTGTGTATCTCTGTGTGTGAGTGTGTGTGTGTATGTATGTATGTGTGTGTGTGTGTGTGTGTGTGTGTGTGTGTGTGTAAAATGAAAGTATTCATGTTCTATCTCTCTTTGGAGGTAAATTGTTTATACTTGCATCTGTGCCTTGTGATTGATTTTAGAATTTATAGCACACAAAATGACTTACACTTCAAAACTGTTCTTAGAAAACCATTGATGTTACTGTGAACAATATTTTCCTAGTTCAACTCATTTTACTTTTTGTTATTTCATGCAAGTTTTACTAAAATCAAACAGGCCATAATGTCTAACAGCACACCACTATTCTCTCACTATTATATATACCAAATCTTGTTTAATCACAGTGAACAAATCCTGGAGCCAGGGAGACCTGAGTTTACATCCAATCTGAGACACTGAACACTGCCTAGATGTTTGACCCTGAGCAAGTCACTTAATCCTAATTCACACACACACATACACTCACACACACAAATACACACACATACTCACAACCAAGACCAAAGTCTATTAGAATTTTCTTGTATCATCTCATTGTTGAAATGAAACAAGTACATCCCAGCTGATCATCGTATAATCTTACTACTTTGTAAAATGTTCTCTGGGTTCTATTCATGAGTATTAATAATACCTCTTTATCTCTGGTACTCCTCAGTAAGAGTTTGTTTTCTTCCTTAACTCTTTAAATTGTATCTATTTTTGGTTTTACTTGGTCTAGAATCAGGATCATTACTTCTGCTTTTATTTTTACTTCAGCTGAAGAATAATATATTCTGTTCTACTGTTTACCTTTAATCTGTATGTATAGTTTTCTTTGCATTTGTTTGTTGCAAACAACATATTGAAGATTCTGGCCTTTAATCCATCCTGCTCTCTATTTCTCTTTTCTGGGAGTGCTCATCACATTCATATTTACACTTAAGATTACTAACTCCCTATTTCCCGGCAATTGATGTTTTTCCCATTATACTTTTCTCTCTCCTTTCACCCTTTCCTTCCTCGTCAGTGTTTTCCTTCTGATTCTCACATCCGGCAATATGCCCTCCCCCTTTTTCAGTCATTTCCCATTTTCTTTATCCTTTTCCTTTCTACTTCTCGCTTTCCTTTTAATAGCTTTCTTTTTTTTCTTTCCCAGTCCCATTTCTATTTCTGTAGACAGTGAAAAAAATTTCACTACCTAATAAAATATGTAGGATTTTCCCTTTCTGAGTCCAAACCCAGGAGATTAAGAGTCCACCAATGCTCATACTTCTCCCTTCTTTCCTTATATTGTAATAGGCCATGTGGGCCTCTTTGAATGATCTCATTTACCTCATGTTACTTCCCTTTTTTCTTCTCCCAATGCAAATGTTTTCCACCTTTAATTTCTTTTTTATATCATCACATTAATGTTAACTTATTCCTTTCCCTTCTGCCTAGGTATACTATCCTTCTTTTTATCCCGATTTAACTTTTTCTGATACTCTTTCCTCTTGTATTGAAGTTCGCATTTATTTATAGCTTAGGTCTTTTCATTAGAAAAGATTGAAAATCTTTCATTTCATTAAATATCTAATTTTCTCTCAGAAAATGCATAATTTTTCTGAGTAGTTGATTTTTGATTGTATTCAACCTCTTTTTTCCCCTATTTTTTATTATAACTTTTTATTGACCGAACATATGCATGGGTAATTTTTTACAACATTATCCCTTGCACTCACTTCTGTTCCAACTTTTCCCTTCCCTCCCTCCACCCCCGCCCCTAGATGGCAAGCAGACTTATACATGTTAAATATGTTATAGTATATCCTAGATACAATATATATCTGCAGAACCGAGCACAAGAAGAATTGGATTCAGAAGGTAAAAATAACCTGGGAAGAAAAACAAAAATGCCAACAGTTTACACTCATTTCCCATTGTTCCTTCTATGGGTGTAACTGCTTCTGTCCATCATTGATCAATTGGAACTGAATTAGATCTTCTCTTTGTCAAAGAAATCCACTTCCATCATAATACATCCTCATACAGTATCGTTGTTGAAGTACATAATGATCTCCTGGTTCTGCTCATTTCGCTCAGCATCAGTTCATGTAAGTCTCTCCAAGCCTGTCTGTATTCATCCTGCTGGTCATTTCTTATCGAACAATAATATTCCATAATATTCATATACCACAATTTACCCAACCATTCTCCAATGGATGGGCATTCATTCATTTTCCAGTTTCTGGCCACTACAAACAGGGCTGCCACAAACATTTTGGCACATACGGGTACCTTTCCTTTCTTTAGTATCTCTTTGGGTTATAAGCCCAGTAGTAGCACTGCTGGATCAAAGGGTATGCACTGTTTGATAACTTTTTCGGCATAATTCCAGATTGTTCTCCAGAATGGTTGGATTTGTTCACAATTCCACCAACAATGCATCGGTGTCCCAGTTTTCCTGCATCCCCTCCAACAGTCATCATTATTTTTTCCTGTCATCTTAGGCAATCTGACAAGTGTATAGTGGTATCTCAGAATTGTCTTAATTTGCATTTCTCTGATCAATAGTGATTTGGAACACTTTCATATGGGTGGAAATAGTTTCAATTTCATCATCTGAAAATTGTCTGTTCATATCCTTTGACCATTTATCAACTGGACAATATTTTGACTTCTTATAAATTAGAGTCAATTTTCTATATATTTTGGGAGGCCTTTATCAGAACCTTTAACTGTAAAAATATTTTCCCAGGTTGTTGCTTCCCTTCTAACTTTGTTTACATTAGTTTTGTTTGTACAAAGGCTTTTTAATTTGATGTAATCACAATTTTCTAATTTGTGTTCAGTAATGATCTCTAGTTCTTCTTTGGTCAAAAATTCCTTCCTCCTCCACAAGTCTGAGAGGGAAACTATCCTATGTTCCTCTAATTTATTTATGATCTCGTTCTTTATGCCTCAATCATGGACCCCTTTGGATCTTAACTTGGTGTTCGGTGTTAAGTGTGGGTCCATACCTAACTTCTGCCATACTAATTTCCAGTTATTCCAGCAGTTTTTGTCAAATAATGAATTCTTATCCCAAAAGTTGGGATCTTTGGGTGTGTCAAACACTAGATTGCTATAGTTATTGACTATTTTGTCTTGTGAACCTAACCTATTCCACTGATCAACTAATCTATTTCTTAGCCAATACCAAATGGTTTTGGTGACTGCTGCTTTATAATATATTTTAGATCAGGTAAAGCTAGGCCTCCTCCATTTGATTTTTTTTTTCACTAATTCCCTTGACATTCTCGATGTTTTGTTCTTCCATGTGAATTTTGGTGTTATTTTCTCTAGGTCATTAAAATAGTTTCCTGGAAGTCTGATTGGTATGGCACTAAATAAATAGATTAGTTTAGGGATTATTGTCATCTTTATTATATTCGCTCGGCCTATCCAAGAGCAAATAATATTTTTCCAAATATTTAAATCTGACTTTATTTGTGTGCAAAGTGTTTTGTAATTTTGCTCATATAATTCCTGATTTACAACTTTGGTAGATAGATTCCCAAATATTTTATGCTATTGACAATTATTTTGAATGGAATTTCTCTTTGTATTTCTTGCTGTTGGATTTTGTTGGTGATGTATAAAAATGCTTGGGATTTATGTTGATTTTGTATCCTGCAACTTTGTTAAAGTTCTGAATTATTTCTAATAGCTTTTTAGTAGGATCTCTGGGGTTCTCTAAGTATACCATCATATCATCTATAAAGAGTGATAGTTTGGTTTCCTCATTACCTACTCTAATTCCTTTAATCTCTTTCTCAACTCTTATTACTGAGACTAGTGTTTCTAATACAATATTGAATAATAATGGTGAGAGTGGGCACCTTGTTGTACTCTTGATCTTACTGGGAAAGGTTCCAGTTTTTCCGCATTGAATATGATGTTTACTGATGGTTTTAAATATATGCTCTTGACTATTTTAAGGGGAAAGTCCATTTCTTCCTATCCTCTCAAGTGTTTTTATTAGGAATGGATGTTGTAGGAATGGATTTTCTGTAATCTTTTTGCTAATATTTTATTTAAGATTTTAGCATCAATATTCATTAGGAAGATTGCTCCATAATTTTCTTTCTCTGTTCTTAACCTACCTCATTTAGGTAGCAGTACCACGTCTGTGTCATAACAGGAATTGGGTAGGACTCCTTCAATCTCTATCTTTTCAAATTATTATTATTCTTTAAATGTTTGGTAGAATTCACATATAAATCCATCTGGTCCTGGGGATTTTTTCTAAGGGAGTTGGTTGATAACTTGTTCTATTTCTTTTTCTAAAATGTGACTGTTTAGTCTATTTATTTCTTCCTCTGTTAATCTAGGCAAACTATATTTTTGAATGTATTCTTCCATTTCAATTAAATTAACAAATTTATTGCCATAAAGTTGGGCAAAGTAACTCCTCATTATTACTCTAATTTCGTCTTAGTGGCTACTTCTCCGTTTTCATTTTTAAGACTAACAATTTGATTTTCCTCTTTCCTTTTTTTAATCAGATTTACTAAGGGTTTGTCTATTTTGTTGTTTTTTTTTCATAGAAGCAATTCTTAATTTTATTAATTCAATAGCTTTTTTTACTTTCAATTTTATTGATCTCTCCTTTTATTTTTAGAATTTAAAGTTTACTGTTTAATTGGGGTTTTTTTAATTTGTTCCTTTTCTAGCATTTTTAGTTGCAAGCCCAATTCACTGACCTTTTCTTTCTCTAGTTTATGCAAGTAGGCCTCTAGAGATATGAAATTTCCCCTTATTACCGCTTTGGCTGCATCCCACACATTTTGATATGATGTCTCATTATTGTCATTTTCTTGGGTGAAGTTATTAATTATGTCTATGATTTGCTGTTTCACCTAATCATTTTTTAGTATGAGATTATTCAGTTTCCAACTATTTTTTGGTCTACTTTCCCCTGGCTTTTTGTTGAATGTAATTTTTATTGCATCATGGTCTGAAAAGGATGCATTTACTATTTCCGCCTTACTGTATTTGAGTTTGAGGTTTTTATGTCCTAATATATGGTCAATTTTTGTATAGGTTCCATGAAATGCTGAGAAGAAAGTATTCACCTTTTTGTCTCCATTTAGTTTTCTCCAATGATATATCATATCTTACTTTTCTAGTATTATTTTTACCTCTTTGACTTCTTTCTTATTTATTTTGTGGTTTGATTTATCTAATTCTGAGCATGCAAAGTTGAGATCTCCTACTATTATAGTGTTGCTGCCTATTTCTTCTTGCAGCTCTCTTAATTCCTCTTTTAAGAATGTAAATGCTACATCACTTAGTGCACATATGTTTAATATTGATATTTTTTCATTAAGCATGCTACCCTTTACCAAGATATAGTGCCCTTCCTTATCTCTTTCAATTAGAACAACTTTTCCTTTTGCTTGATTTGAGATCAGAATGGCTACCCCTGCTTTTTTTTTCACCTGAAGCATAGTAGATTCTGCTCCAATCTTTTACCTTTACTCTGTATGTATCATCCTGCTTCAGGTGTGTTTCCTGTAAAGAACATATTGTAGGATTCTAGCTTTTAATTCATTCTGCTAACTGCTTCCTCTTTATGAGGGAGTTTACTCCATTCAAATTTATAGTTAAAATTACCAATTCTGTATTACTTGCCATCTTGTTAACCCCTATTTATGCTTTTCTTCTTTCCTTCCCCCTTAACATCCTTCCCAGTATCAAACTTGTGAGTACCGCTTGCTTCTCACAGTCTCCCTTTTTAGTATCTCTCCCCCCACCTTAGAGTTCCTCCCTCTATCTTACTCCTTTTCCTCACAATTTCTTTATTCCCTTCCGCTTAGCTTACTCCTTTCCTTTTCCTTTTCCCCTCCCACTTTTCAATGAGTTGGGAGAAGTTTCATCATAAATGGAAAATGGAATATGTCTAATATTTTTTCCCTTTAAGCCAATTCTGATGGCAGTAAGATACACACTATGTTCATTCCCCCCCCCTTTATTTCTCTCAGATATAACAGGTTTCTATTGCTGCTTCATGAGATGCAGTACTCCCACTTTACACTTTTCCAGGTACAATGTCCTTTTCACCTCTAGTTTCTAGAACAAGGTATATATATATTCGTTATATATCTTTGTAGCAGAAATATAGTTCCCAAGATTTCTTTTTATGTTTCTCTTGAGTTCTATATTTGTAGATCAAACTTTTTGTTTAGTTCCGGTTTTTTTCATCAAAAATAAATAAAATTCACTTATTTTGTTGAATCTCTATCTTCTTCCCTGGAAAAAGAGGCTCATTTTAGCTGGGTAAGTTATTTTTGGCTGCATACCTAGTTCCTTAGCCTTTTGGAATATCATAGTCCAGGCCCTTCTATCTTTTAATGTGGATGCTGCTAAATCCTAGGTAATCCTTATTGTGTCTCCTCTATATTTGAATTGATTTTTTTCTAGCATTTGGCAGCATTTTTCCTTCGTCTGATAGTTCTGGAATTTGACCACTATATTTCTTGGTGTTTTGATTTTTGGGTCTCTTTCAGTAGGTGATCGATGAATTTTTTCAATTTTTATTTTACCCTCTGTTTCTATAACTTCTGGGCAGTTCTCTTTGATAATTTCCTGGAAAACAGTGTCCAGGCTCTTTTTTTCATCATATTTTTCAGGGAGTCCAATAATTCTCAGATTGTCTCTCCTAGATCTATTTCCAGGTCTGTTGTTTTCCCAAGAAAGCATTTGACATTTTTTTCTGTTGTTTCATTTTTTTTTTTTGGTTTTGCTTGACTGATTCTTGGTGTCTCCTCTAGTGATTCAATTCCATTTGCTCGATTCTGATTTTCAATGAAGTATTTTCTTCACTCACTTTTTATATCTTTTTCTAACTGTCCAATTGAGTTTTTAAGTGAGTTGTTTGGTTCTATGGAATTTTTTTCCATTTTGCCAATCTTATTTTTTAGAGAGCTATTTTCTGTAGAGGGCTGAAACTCTTGAGTCGATGCACTGAGGTCAGGACAGCTGAGCACTTGAGGCTAACTATTGATTGGACCATACTCTATGGGCATCTGCTTGGAAAATGGCCCTTACCACTATCCTGT
Source organism: Dasyurus viverrinus (assembly GCA_020854095.1). Taxonomy (NCBI): domain Eukaryota; kingdom Metazoa; phylum Chordata; class Mammalia; order Dasyuromorphia; family Dasyuridae; genus Dasyurus; species Dasyurus viverrinus. Next base: position 713,640,675 of record CM036997.1, on the reverse strand, counting down.
GCTGGCTCAACGATTGGTGTATACAGAGGATTGTAGGAGGAACTAGGGGGTGGAGTAAGACTGGCCAGAGTCATTTCTTGCAGTAGATGAAGAAGAAGGCGGTTGCGGAGATTCCACTTCCATCCTATTCACTTTTACCCCTGAGGACTAAGAATAAAGACTAGGGACTTTTGCTTATCCTGACTCCAGCTGATTCTGGGGTATCTAGAGTGCTAGCACATTCTTCACAATTTTCTTTTTCTAACTCACTAATTTTGTTTTTCAAGGATTTGATTTTTTTTATCTACTCTATCTCTAAATGAGTGGGAAGATTTATCCAGATTATCTTGCCAAGGTTCCCTTTCCTTTTCCCATTTTTCTTCTAGCTCTCTTGTGAAAGTCTTTTTAATTTCTTCTATGAGAGTTTTTTGTGTTGAGGACCAGATCATATCTTCTTTGGGGATTCATCTGGAGACATTCTGTTTTTAGTCTCCTCAGGGTTTAAAGTTTGCTCTCTATACATATAGAAGCTATCAATAGTTAGGGTCTGTTGAAATTTTTTGCTCATTTTGTCAAAGAAGAATCAAAGAAGACAAACTAGCAAAAAAAGATGCAGTCGGCTTCTTTTTTGGGGGGTGGGGGGCTGGAGGATTACCAAGCTTCCTCTATAGACTTCAGGGGAGGGGGAGGGAGAGGGAGGAGTGAGGCACTAGCGGGACAGCAATGGCTGCAGCTACCCCTGCGCTCTGAGACTCTGAAAGCATGCTGAGATGCTGTGGGTGGATGTGGCCACGTCCCAAGAGACCCTAGCTGTTTGGAGTTGTATTCTTCACCCCCTGTGTTTTTAGCTTCTCTGCTTGTCTACTGGCTTGCTTCCAGGACAAAGTATCCAATACTGTAGTAAAGCTCTCCCTGTAGAGATGGCTAAGATCACACCCCACTCCCCCTCCGGTCTGCTCAGTGTGAGCTGCCTGCTGTGATCTCTTGGCTGCTGCTTGCCCTCAGCCTGTGCCCAGTCAAATTGTCCTTTGAACAAAAACAGACCTTTTCTGGTGAATTTCAAAGATTAGTAATTATCTGTGCGGGGGGAAAGGGGGGTTTCAGTCAAGCACTAATTCCGAGGCTTGTCATGAAATAAATTCTGAAAGAAAATGTGGAGCTTAAGTAAATGTGTGCATCCTGTCCACCATCTTAGCCGGAAGTCCTGTATTCAAACTCCTATCTCCTGGAATGTTGTATTTGTGGCCCTTAAATCCTTTAATATAGTACTTTTTCAGTCCTTGGTAATACTGATGGTGGTGCCACAATTTTTGCTTCTTTTTCTGTAATCTTGCAGAATTTTCCTCTTGTTTCTGGAACTTAGTGTGAAGATCACGTATTTTAAAATCAGCCTGCATCAGGAATTCAGGTTAGGGGAAAATCGTCAGTCTTTATTCTCAGTGAAGAAGGATCGGAGGTGGAAGAGAATCGGCGATAGCAATGTGTGCAGCTGAGTCAAGAAGCTAGCTAGACCAGCAGCCACACGACCAGCAGCTAGGAGTATCGAACTCAGGCCCAATCTCTCCCAGCTTCTCTTCCTGTCTCTCTCTGCCTCCATCCACCAAAATTGTCATTTCTTATACAACACATCAGGACTTGCACGGAGAGGGGGCAGGGACCATTCTTTATCCAATCATGTATATTAATAGAGTATAGCCCAATTACTAATTAGCCTCACGTACTTGAGACCTCAGTGCATCAACTCAAACCTCAGCCCATTACAACTTAGCTACAATATTCCTTTGGAAGTTTCATTTTAGGTCTCTTTAAAAAAGTAATTTGGGGATTCTTTCAATTAATTTTACTTTCTGCTTCTCAAATATCAGGACAGTTTTTCTTGATGATTTCTTGAAAAATGTTTACTGGGTGCTTTTATTTATCATATTTTTTCAGAACATCCAGTAATTGCAATTTTGTCACTCCTGGTTCCGTTTTCCACATCATTTGTTTCTCCAATGAAATATTTTATATTTTCTTCCAATTTTTAAGTTTTTACTTTTATTTCATTTATTCTAGATACTTAGTTGAGTCATTCATTTCCATTTGTCAAATTCTAAGTTTAAGTGAATTACTTTTTTTCCATGAGCCTTTCACCTCCTTTTGCATTTGGCCAATTGTACTTCAGAAGAATTTTTATTCTATGGCTTTTTTTCATTACTCCAATTTTATTTTTAGGTGTTATTTTCTTTTTCCATTTCCTCAAATTGATTTTTAAGAAATAATTATCTTCTATATTTTTTCCCATTTTGCCAAATTTGTTTTTTGAGGAGTTGTTTCTTTTAGACATTTTCCTACTTCCCTTTGAAAGTTACCAAATTATAATAATTTTCCTTCATACTTCTTATTCCTTCTAATTTTTTCTCACATCTCTTTTGAAAGATTTTTTTGACCTTCTTCAAGAGAAGCTTTTGAGCTTGACCTCAGTTCATATTCCCCTCTGAGATTTTACTCTTAGACATTGTGCAATTGTTATCCTTTTTCAGGCTTCTATTATGATCTTCCTTGACTAATATGTCTGTATGGTAAAAGCTTTTTTTTTTGCTCCTCTTTGCACTTTTAAAATTTGAGTACTATTCCTAGGACACACAAGAGATTGTCTCAAGCTTCTTTTTCAGAAGAACAGGGGTCTCTCACTGATATGGTGGGGCTAACGGTGCTGCAGGCTTTGTCACTGTGCTGGCTTGCAGAAGTTCACTGACTCCCAGGTTCTCTTCTATATTTGCCCTAGAGGTCTCACAGCAGAACTGCTGGTATGCTGGCTTTCTAGATCAGGACACAAGTAGGTGCTGTTGCTGTACTTTGGCTAAGAGCCTCACACTAAATTCCCAACAGCTCTCCAGGCTGTACCTAAATGCATACCACCTCTGCTGGGCCATGAGTTACTTGTGCTGCCCAAATAGACTTGTCCTAAAGGTATTCCCATATATTTTTATTATTGTTATAGCTTTTTATTTGCAAATATATGCATAGGTAATTTTTAAGCATTGACAGTTGCAAATCCTTTTGTTCCAACTTTTTCCCTCCTTCCCCCCACCCCTTCCCCTAGATGGCAGGTTGGCCAATACATGTTAAATGTTTTCAAATATAAGTTAAATAAAATATATGCATACATGTTCAAACAGTTATTTTGCTGTATAAAAAGAGTCAGACTTTGAAATAGTGTACAATTTGCCTGTGAAGGAAACCAAAAATGCAGGCGGACAAAAATAGAGGGATTGGGAATTCTATGTAGTGGTTCATAGTCATCACCCAGAATTCTTTCCTTGGGTATAGGTGATTCAGTTCATTACTTCTCTTTTGGAACTGATTTGGTTCATCTCATTGTTGAAGTGGGCCACGTCCATCAGAATTGATCATCATATAGTATTGTTGTTGAAGTATACAATGATCTTCAGATCCTGCTCATTTCACTCAGCATGAGTTTGTGTAAGTTTCTCCAGGCCTTTCTGAAATCATCCTGCTGGTCATTTCTTACAGAAAATAATATTCCATAATATTCATATACCATAATTTATTCGGCCATTCTCCAATTGATGGGCATCCACTCAGTTTCAGTTTCTGGCCAATGCAACGAGGGCTGCCATGAACATTCTTGCACATACAGGTCGCTTTCCCTTCTTTAAAATCTCTTTAGGATATAAGCCCAGTAGTAACACTGCTGAGTCAAAGAGTATGCACAGTTTGATAGCTTTTTGAGCATAATTCTTAATTGCTCTCCAGAATGGCTGGATGTATCCACAATTCCACCAACAATGTATCAGTGTCCCAGTTTTCCCCTCCAACGAATGTTGCATTAATTTTCCCTGTCATTCTAGCCAATCTGACAGGTGTGTAGTGGTATCTCAGCGTTGTCTTAATGTGCATTTCTTTAATTAATAATGACTCAGAGCATCTTTTCATATGGCTAGAAATAGTTTCAATTTCTTCATCTGAGAATTGTCTGTTCACATCCTTTGACCATTTATCAATTGGAGAATGGCTTGATTTCTTATAAATTAGGGTCAATTCTGTATATATTTTGGAAATGAGGCCTTTATCAGAACCTTTGACTATAAAAATGTTTTCCCAGTTTATTGATTCCCTTCTAATCTTATCTGCATTAGTTTAGTTTGTACAAAAACTTTTCAATTTGATATAATCAAATTTTTCTATTTTGTGATCAATAATGACCTCTAATTCTTTTTTGGTCATAAATTTCTTCCTCTTCCACAGGTCTGAGAGGTAAACTATCCTATGCTCTTTCACCTTATTTATACTCTCATTTTTTATGCCTAGGTCATGAATCCATTTTGACCTTATCTTGGTGTTAAATGTGGGGCAATGCCTACTTCCTGCCATACTAATTTCCAATTTCCTCAGCAATTTTTGCCAAACAGTGAGGTCTTATCCCAAAAGCTTGGGTCTTTGGGTTTGTCAAACACTAGATTATCAAAGTTATTGGCTGTTTTGTCCTTTGAATTCTATTGATCAACTACTCTATTTCTTATCCAATTCCAAATAGCCTGGGTAACCGCTGCTTTATAATATAATTTTAGATCTGATACAACTAGGCCATCTTCATTTAATTTTTTTTTTCATTAATTCCCTTGAAATTCTTGACCTTTTGTCTTTTCCATATGAACTTTGTTGTTATTTTTTCTAGGTCATTAAAATGTTTTTTGGGGGAGTCTGATTGGTATAGAACTAAATAAATAGATTAGTTTAAGTATTATTGTCATCTTCATTATATTTGCTCACCCTAATCCAAGAGCATTTAATATTTTTCCAATTGGTTAGATCAGACTTAATTTGTGTGGAAAGAGTTTTGTACTTTTGCTCATATAGTTTCTGATTTTCCCTTGGCAGATAGATTCCTAAATATTTTATACTGTCAGTAGTTACTTTAAATGGAATTTCTCTTTGTATCTCTAACTGTTGGATTTTGTTAGTGATATATAAGAATGCTGATGACTTATGTGGATTTATTTTGTATCCTGCAACTTTGCTAAAGGTGTGGATTGTTTCTAATAACTTTTTAATGGACTTTCTGGAGTTCTCTAAGTATACTATCATATCATATTCAAAGTGTGATAGTTTGGTTTCCTCACTGCCTATTCTGATTCCTTTAATTTCTTTCTCAACTCTTATTGCCAAGGCCAGTGTTTCTAATACAATATTGAATAATAATGGTGATAGTGGGGAACTTTGCTTTACTCCAGACCTTACTGGGAAAGGTTCCAGTTTTTCCCCATTGCATATGATGCTTACTGATGGTTTTAAATATATGCTCCTGATTATTTTAAGGAAAAGCCCATTTATTCCTATACTCTCAAGTGTTTGTAATAGTAATGGATGTTGGATTTTATGAAATGCTTTTTCTGCATCTATAGAGATGATCATATGGTTTTTGTTAATTTGGTTATTAATATGGCCAATTATACTGATAATTTTCCTATACTGAACCAGCCCTGCATTCCTGGTATAAATCCTACTTGAACATGGTGTATTATCCTGGGGATGATTTTCTGTAGTCTTTTTGCTAATATTTTATTTAAGATTTTAGCATCAATATTCATTAGGGAGAATAGTCTAAAATTTTCTTCCTCTGTTTTCAACCTATCTGGTTTAGGTATCAGTACCATGTCTGTGTCATAAAAGGAATCTGGTTGGACTCCTTCACTCTCTGTTTTTTTTCAAGTAGCTTGTATAATATTGGGGCTAATTGTTCTTTAAATGTTTGGTAGAATTGACATGTAAATCCATCTGATTCTGGGGATTTTTCTTAGGGAGATGATTAATATAAATAGCTTGTTCTATTTCTTTTTCTGAAATGGGACTATTGAAGCAATTTACTTCCTCCTCTTTTAATATGGGAAGCCTATATTTTTGGAGGTAGTTCTCCATTTCACTTAGGTTATCAAATTTATTGGCATAAAGTTGGGCAAAGTAACTCCTTATTACTGCTCTAATTTGTTCTTCATTGGTGGAAAGTTTCCCCTTTTCATGTTTAAGACTAACAATTTGATTTTCCTCTTTCCTTTTTCTAATCAGATTTACCCAAGGTTTATCTATTTTATTGTTTTTTTTTCATAAAACCAACTCTTAGTTTTATTTATTAATTCAATAGTTTTTTTTACTTTCAATATTCTTAACTTCTTTTAATTTTAGAATTTCAGGCTTAGTATTTGATTGGAGATTTTTAATTTGGTCTTTTTCTAGCTTTTTAAGTTGCAAGCACAGTTCAATGATCTACTCTTTCTCTATTCTGATCAAGTAAGCCTCTAAAGATATAAAATTGCCCCTTATTACGGCTTTGGCTGCATCCCACAAATTTTGGTGTGATGTCTCATCGTTGTCATTATATTGAGTGAAATTATTAATTGTGTCTATAATTTGCTGTTTCATCCAATCATTCTTTAAGATGAGATTCTTTAGTTTCCAATTACTTTTTGGTCTATTTACCCCTAATTTTTTGTTGAATGTAGTTTTTATTGCATCGTGATCTGAAAAGAAAGCATTTATTATTTCTGCCTTCCTGCATTTAATTTTGAGGTCTTTATGTCCTAACATGTGATCAATTTTTGTGTAGGTTCCATGAACTGCTGAGAAGAAAGTATACTCCTTTCTGTCACCATTCAGTTTTCTCCAAAGATCTATCATATCTAATTTTTTAATAATCTATATAACTCTTTCATTTCTTTTATATTTATTTTGTGGTTTGATTTATCTAATTCTGAGAGTGCAAGAGTGAGATCTCCTACTATTACAGTTTTGCTGTCTATTTCTTCTTGCAACTCTCTTAACTTCTCCTTTAGGAAGTTAGATGCTATACCACTTTGTGCATATAGGTTTAGTATTGATATAGCTTCATTGTCTATGCTACCCTTGAACAAGATATAGTTTCCTTCCTTATCTCCTTTGATTAGATCAATTTTTGCTTTTGCTTGATCTGAGATAAGGATGACTACCCCTGCTTTTTTGACTTCACCTGAAGCATAACAGATTCTGCTCCAGCCTTTAACCTTTACTCTGTATGTATCTCCCTGCTTTAAATGTGTTTCCTGTAAACAACATATTGTAGGGTTCTGACTTTTGATCAAGTCTGCTATCCGCATCCGCTTTATGGGAGAGTTCATCCCATTCATGTTTATGGTTAAAATGACTAATTCTGTATTTCCTGCCACCCTACTATCCCCAGATTATGCTTTTCTTTTTCTTTCTCTCCTTACCCTCTTCCCTAGTATTAAACTTATGGGTCCCACTTGCATCACACAGCTTTCCCTCTTTAGGATCCCTCTCTCCTCCCTTTGAATCCCTTCCCCTTTCTTATACCCTTCCCTTATTACTCTTTTTCCTTTTCCCTTTTCCTCTCCCACTTTTTAATGAGATGAGAGAAGATTCTTTGTAAAAACAAATATGTCAATTATTTCCTCTTTGAGCCAACTCTGATGAAAGTAAGATTCACACAATGTCCACCCACCCAAGTTCCCTCACATATGATAGGTTTCCTATGCCTCATCATCGCATGTAATTTCCCTCTTTTGATCTCTCCTTTTCCCTTTTTCTGACACTATCCTCTTTCTATTTCTACTTCCCTTTTTTATGTTATATCAGTAAAATCAAATTATACTATGTGGTTTTATATATATATATCCATAACAGAAATAAAGTTCTCAAGAGTTCCTTTTTCCTTTTTCTACTTCTCTTGAGTACTATGGTTGGAGATCAAATTTTTTGTTTAAATCTGGATTTTTCCCTTAGAAATAAATGGAATTCCTCTGTTTCATTACATGTCCACCTTCTTCCATGGAAAAAATGCTCAGCTTAGCTGGGTAGTTTATTTTTGGCTGCATTCCAAGTTCTTTTGCCTTTCGGAATATCAGATTCCTGGCCCTTCGATCCTTTAATGTTGAGGCAGCCAAATCTTACGTGACCCTTATTATGGCACCTCAGTATTAGAATTGTTTTTTCCTGGCTGCTTGTAATATTTTTTCTTTACTCTGAAAATTCTGAAATTTGGACACAATATTCCTTGGAGTTTTTATTTTAGGGTCTTTTTCAGAAGATGTTTGATGAATTCTTTCAACAGCTATTTAATCTTCGGGGTCTATCACTCCTGGGCAGTTCTCTTTGATGATTTCCTGTAAAATAGTATCTAGGCTCTTTTTTTCTCATCATAATTTTCGGGTAATCCAATCATCCTCTGGTTATTTCTCCTATATCTATTTTCCAGGTCTGTTCTTGTTCCAAGTAAATGTTTGATATTTTTTCCAATCTTACATTTTTTGGTTTTGCTTGACTGATTCTTGGTGTCTCAATGAATCAATCATTTCTGTTTGTTCAGTTCTGATTTTTAGTGAGTTATTTTCTTCATTATCTTTTTTTTACTTCTTTTTGTAAATGTCCAATTGCATTTTTAAATGAGTTGTTTTGCTCTATGGAGTTTTTTTTTTCCATTTCACTAATTTTTTTAGTGAGTTATTTTCTTTTTTCAATTCACAAATTCTGTTTCCCTGCACTTCTTGGGAGTTTTTTACCCTTTTCCAATTAACATTTCAGGAAGTTGTTGCTCTCTTGTATAGCTTCTCTTTCCTTTCCTCATTTTTCTTCTAGTTCTCTTTTAAGGTTTTTAAGAGACTCTTCTAGGAGAGCCTTTTGTGTTGGGGACCAACAATTGTCTGGGGACTGTCTGCTATTAGTCTCCTCGGGGTTGAAAAACTTCTCTCTTTCTGAATAGAAACTATCAATTGCCTTTTAATTTTTTTACTCATTTTTTAAAGCCTGTAGAGTCTGCCTTCAGGGAACGGAGGTTACCAGCTTCCTCTGCAGAGCAGTGATAGGTGTATGGATGGATAGCTGTCCTGCCAACTAGCTACAAAGAGCAGTGAGGTACTGGCGTGCTCTGGGAAAGAGTTCCCCACCAGAAAGTAACTCAGGCCTGCAGGGCTGAGGTGGGAAAGTGCCCTGAAAAGAACCTTGCTGTGCAGGTTAAGGACTGCCCTGGGGCTAGAAGCTGAGCAGTGAAAGTTTCAATAACCCAAGCTAAAGCCCACCCTGGGGCTGTGGGTGATAGGGGCTGAGCAGTGGATAGTGCAAGGGACCAGAAGTGTCTTTGCCCTGGGAAGCACAATCCTTGTGAAACTTCTATTGCCCCAGGCTGAGCCCCACACTGAGCAGTTTATAGGCTGCCCTGGGCTGTGCCACCCTGTCGTGCAGATTTTTCCTGCCCCGGCAAAAGCCTCGAACTGCAGGATATGGCTGCACGGCTGTGTTACAAGTCTGCCTGAGTCACTTCTGGTTTGGGGTGCTTCTGGCCAGATCTTGATAGGTTCTGGCGTTTTTTAGAGTACTCTCTGTTTTAGGCTTTAATTTCTCTGCTGGTTTACTGCTTTGTAATCAAGGAAGAGCTGTTAGCCTATAGCAAAGTTGTCTCTATAACTTCTCTAGCCACAGAGATCATCCCCGCCACGGTCTGCTCAGGATGTGAGTCTCTCCCTGCCTGTGCTGGTCTGTTCCTGGCCCCTCAGGACAAACCTTTCCTGGCCATCTTCCAGATTATCTTTGGCTGGTAAATTGTGTGCTTCTAATCTTCACAAATTTTAGCAGTCAAGCACTATTTTTGAGGCTGAATTTAATAGCTGGTTGTGAGGGGATGAGAGAAAGTTGCCTGAGCCTTCTCCGCCATCTTGGTTCTACCCTCCATTCCAATATATCTTAAGCTGAAAAATTACATTCCAAATGTTTCTGAGTTCTGTCACTCCAAAATCCCATTGGGCACTTGATCTGCCAAAAGTGTTATTTTTGATTTTTCATTGAGTACACCCATTCCTTCCATTTCTCTTTCATCACTTATTACTGAAGAAAAAATTTCCAGTACAACATTGCATAATAGTGGTGTTAATGGACATCCGTGTTTAAACCTTGATCTTATTAGGAATACTTCTAAGAAATCAAAATTCATATTGCCTTGGAATTGAACTTGCAGTACAATGACCCTGCCCAAGGAGAAGCTTCAGGGTCTTACTGAGACATCTTCCATATCCATGACTAAGACTGGGGAAGTCAACTTCTTTGTAATTAGCCAATACATGGACTATCTTATAAATGACCAAAAATGTGAGACACATTTTTGTGACTGGCTCATTAGGAGAAGGTTTGTCACTGAGTGTTGCAGAAGAGTGGGTGACAAATGGAAAGAGTAAATTGGACCCTGGGATTATTCATATACATGCCTAATTATGTACCTGTGGAGGTGGTTATCAAAACCAGAATGGCAAAAAAAAATCTGTGTTTTCGTCACAAACAAAAATAGCTGTCAGTTTAAAATGTTTATTCCAATTTCCTGTCACCATCTTAGGTTCCCTCTGCGGTCTGTAGTGGCAGTTGTCCTGCTGGATTCAGGAAGTTGCCTTTGGAGGGGAAGCCTCCTTGTTGCTTCAGTTGCTCCCCTTGCTCAGAAGGAGAAATCTCCAGCCATATGGGTGAGTTACTGCAGGGAGCTCGCTTCTCACGGCCCCTGCTAGTAAAAAAAAATACTAAGAGCATATTCTTTGTCTCAGTTTTCTAGATATGTGGCAGCCTCTGTAAATGATTATATGAGCCTGAGAAAGAGCAGAAACTAGAAAGTTTTCCAATAAGACAAAGGGTGAAAACAAGAATGCTCATTATTACCAATATTATTAATCTTTGTACTAGCAATGTTACTTTTAACAATAAGAGAACAAAATGATATTGAAGGAATTAATGTATGCAATGAAAAATACTAGTATCACTCTTTGTAGAGATATGGTATGTTTACAGAATCCTTGAAAATCAACAAAAATTACTTGAAACAATTAACATTTTCAACACAATTGGTGGATATAAAACAAACCAACATATATCACTGTCATTTGTATATTATGAACAAAGTGCCAGGCATGAGAAATAGAAAGAGACATCCCAGGTAAGTGTAAAAAAGACAAAATGTGTGGAAGTTTCCTTGCTAAGACAAAGCCAAGAATTGTACAAACCCAATGACATGGTAAATTTTTCCTGCTACAAAAAGAGAAAGATAATATATAGGAAGAAATTATTTATCACCTTATTTCTTTGATAAACTGCAATCACTTGCCCTTTTACTCCAAGATAGTGTGTCATGGATGTACACAAAGGTAAAGATTAAAAACAATATATACAAGTGTCTATATATTTATATGTATATATGTAAAATAGAGGTGTACATATTTATGTACACACAGATGTAAATACGTATGTTTATAGATTAGGGAATAAGACAGATGTCTTTAAAGAAATAGAAAGGGAGAAACAGATATTGAGAGATAAAGGCACAGACAGAGATAGAAAGAAATGAATAAACAGGAATAGAAACAGAAATACTGAGACAGAGAAGGCAAACATATAGAAAGTTACCTAATGGAGGAATTGTATTCCATACATTATAGACTGCAGATTTTTCTCTAATTTATGGATCTGGTTTCAGCGGGAAATTTATCCAACACTGACCAAGAGCTGAAAATTAGCAGTCTTCAGAGAACATTCTTCATGTCCCATAACAAACCCAGAGCCATTAGCTGACTCCATAAGCTCCATAGGAGCCATCCAAATGCTATTACACCTTTCTACTGATGATCCAATATTGCCTTTCCCTATTTCATTGTTCTAATGCTTTATGGTATTGAACAATATAGTAACAAAAAAGTCAGACATAGTGAGGAATGCTAAACAAATTGGCCTTTTCCCCTGATATTTTACTCAACAGTTGAAAGCAGGGATAGCCCTGGGACTGGACCTGGGACTTGTGGTTAGAGGGAACTTCTGCAGTAGGAACAATCTCTACTAAGAAGGTCAGGTATTTAGCTGGGCCTTGTTTTTTGGGAGATACCAAAAACATTGTGGAGCAGAGTGACTTACACAGTATTAAAAGTGCATCTGCCCCTTCATGGCCATCACCTGTTTTCATCACGCTGCACATGGGGTGACTTCAGATAATTACTCAGCTCAGGAGATTAAGAAATGAGACATGGGATAAGTAAATCACCACGTCGGTCACAGGGCTTGTGGAGTCAACACTGCATCACAAGCTCAAAGCAGAATGGATGCTGCCATGGCTTATTCAATAACATTGCATTTGAGTCTGCCCTTAGATGGTTTTGAATACAAGAGAGAAGGCAAGAGAGGAAACCAGAGAAAAGGCTGCTTCTATGAGAATATCTTACAATTTGTACAAAATTTAGACCATCCCTTAATCTCTGGTGCTGCCTTAATGGGGCACACATGGGTCTCTCCCCTGCAATGAGACCAAATTCTTGATTTAGCAACAAGAATGATGAGGATGATGGTCATAAAATTATAAGAACCATGTAAATAGAGGCTCGATTTTGTACTACATTTGTTCTTTATCATTTGATGCTCATAATAACCTTAGAATGATGGTGTGATTATTATTCTGATTTCACTGAAAGGAAAACAAAAACAGACCAAAGGATAATATTTGCCCAGAATTACATAACAATTTTTTTTCTGAGGCTGGATGTAAACTCTGACTTTCTTGACTTCAAGTCCTATTCACATTCAAGTAGTCATTTCCTTCCTGATAGAGCATAGTCAGATTGAAACAGTCAATGGTAATTTGTGACATAGCTAGCATATCTCTTCTGGTTTTCACTGCAGATGTGACAGGGGCAATAAAAGATTTGTGAAGATCACAGAGAAAGAGGGAGAATCAATGAGGAGGAAAAAATAATTTTTAGGCATCAGAGAGGCTGCTGATAGCAAGTACGGTTCTACTGTGTCATTGAACCATTCTCGATTCTAAATTCAGGTCTCATGGATCTGAAAGCTAGGGTTGAAATAAGGTCAATCCAATATTCCAAATAATAGTGAAAAAATCCAATTGAAGAGCCAAAGAAAATTTTTCTTTAAATTAATTGATGAAATGAAGGAATCAATGGGTTATCATATTCACTATTGAATATATCCTGGAAAGGCTTCATTCCTCTTGGAATAAATAAAAGGAATACTTCCAAAACAAAAGAAACAGGTTTTCTATAAGAAACTTGCCAGTCAATGAGGAAACCAAATTATCATTCTTTGCTGATGATATGATGGGTATACTTAGAGAACCCCAGATATTCTACTAAAAAGTTATTAGAAATAATCCACAACTTTAGCAATGTTGCAGGATACAAAATAAACACACATAAATCATCAGCATTCTTATATATTGCTAACAAAATCCAACAGTCAGAGTTACAAAGAGAAATTCCATTTAAAGTAACTACTGATACTATAAAATATTTAGGAATCTATCTGCCAAGGGAAAATCAGAAACTTTATGCGCAAAAATTACAAACCACTTTTCACACACATTAAGCCTGATCTAATCAATTGGGAAAATATTAAATGCTCTTGGATAGGGTGAGCAAATATAATAAAGATGACAATACTCCCTAAACTAATCTATTTGTTTAGCGCTATACCAATCAGACTCCCAAAAAACTATTTTAATGACCTAGAAAAAATAACAACAAAATTCATATGGAAAAACAAAAGATCAAGAATTTCAAGGGAATTAATGAAAAAAAATCAAATGAAGGTGGCTTAGCTGTACCAGATCTAAAACTATATTATAGAGCAACAGTTACCAGAACCATTTGGCATTGGCTAAGGAATAGATTAGTTGATCAGTGGAATAGGTTAGGTTCAAAGGACAAAATTGCCAATAACTTTAATTATCCAGTGTTTGACAAACCCCAAAACCCCATTTTGGGGGATAAGAATGCATTATTTGACAAAAATTGCTAGGAAAATTGGAAATTAGTATGGCAGAAACTAGGTATTGACCCACACTTAACACCGTACACCAAGATAAGGTCAAAATGGGTTCATGACCTAGGCATAAAGAATGAGATTATAAATAAATTAGAGGAAGACAGGATAGGTTACCTCTCAGACCTGTGGAAGAGGAAGGAATTTATGACCAAAGAAGAACTAAAGATCATTACTGATCACAAAATAGAAAATTTTGACTATACCAAACTGAAAAGTTTTTGTACAAACAAAACTAATACAGACAAGATTAGAAGGGAAGCAATAAACTGGGAAAATATGTTTACAGTCAAAGGTTCTAATAAAGGCCTCATTTCCAAAATATATAGAGAATTGACTCTAATTTATAAGAAATCAAGCCATTCTCCAATTCATAAATGGTCAAAGGATATGAACAGACAATTCTCAGATGAAGAAATTGAAACTATTTCTAACCATATGAAAAGATGCTCCAAGTCATTATTAATCAGAGAAATGCAAATTAAGACAACTCTGAGATACCACTACACCCCTGTCAGACTGGCTAGAATGACAGGGAAAAAAAATGTGGAATGTTAGAAGGGATGTGGGAAAACAGGGACACTAATACATTGTTGGTGGAACTGTGAATACATCCAACCATTCTGGAGAGCAATTTGGAAGTATACTCAAAAAGTTATCAAAATGTGCATACCCTTTGACTCAGCAGTGTTACTACTGGGCTTATATCCCAAAGAGATCATAAAGAAGGGAAAGGGACCTGTATGTGCACGAATGTTTGTGGCAGGTCTCTTTGTAGTGGCCAGAAACTGGAAACTGAGTGGATGCCCATCAACAGAGGACACAAGAACACACACACTGTCTGTATCTACCAAAGAAATGTTTAAAATTCATATTAAGCAGTTGTGGAAAGGTGTAAACTGGGAGCTGGAAAGAATGAGGAAGTATTGAAACAGGCAGCTCTTCAACTTGAGTTGTTGCCCAACACAACACAGAACTAATATGGATATTTGATGTGAAAGGCTCCACTGTCTGAGCTTACTGTCCTTAGTGATTAGGTTAAGAGGAAAAGGTGTCATCACTTACATAAAAGGAATGAAAAGAACTTGAGCCAAAGCCACACAAAAGGCTTGAATAGATTTGATCTGGCCAGTACCAAGTGACTTACCAGTGACTGTGTCATCCAGTAAAGAGAGAATGGGATTTTGCATCCAGTGGAAGCAGAAGGAATCGCTGCAGGTCTCCTGACTATTTCCTATTGTGGGAATGAAGAGAAATATTTTAATGTAAACTTTAAGTCCTTGTTTGTCTCCTGCAGATGCAGAGCAGTGTAAGAAGTGCCCAGAGGATGAATTTCCCAATGAGCACAGAGATCGCTGCCTCCCCAAGACTGTGACTTTCCTGGATGTGAATGAACCTTGGGGGACGGCAGTGACAGCTGTAGCGGTTTCCCTCTCATTGCTCACGGCCCTGATTCTGTGGATCTTTGTGAAATTCCAAGACACTCCCATAGTCCAAGCCAATAACAGGAACCTCAGCTACCTGCTCCTCACCTCCCTTTCCTCCTGCTTCCTCTGCTCCTTGCTCTTCTTGGGCCGTCCCACCCCTGCTTCCTGCCTTCTCCGACAAACAGTATTTGCAGTTGTGTTCACAGTGGCCATTTCCTCCATTTTGGCCAAAACCATCATCGTGGTTCTGGCTTTCAGGGTCACGGGGCCAGGGAGCAGGATGCGGATGTTCCTTCATCCTAGAGTGCCCTACTGTGTGGTTCTCATCTGCTCCGGAATTCAAGGGCTTTTCTGTGCCATCTGGTTGGGGACCCATCCCCCCTTTCCAGAGGCAGACACAAGCTCTGAAACCAGGCACATCATCCTCACATGTAATGAGGGCTCCGCCTTTGCATTTTACTGTGTCCTGGGCTACATGGGCTTTCTGGCCCTGGGCAGCTTCGCCATAGCCTTCCTGGCCAGGAACCTGCCCGATGCCTTCAACGAAGCCAAGTTCATCACGTTCAGCATGCTGGTGTTTTGCAGCGTCTGGGTCTCTTTCCTCCCCACATATCAGAGCTCCAAAGGGAAAGCCGTGATGATCGTGGAGATCTTCTCCATCTTGGCCTCCAGCACCGGGTTACTGGGCTGCATTTTTATTCCCAAGTGTCTTGTGATTCTCCTGACATCGTGGAAAAATAACACAAAACAGACCAAAAATCAAAGGAGTTTCAGGAGCAAGAATTCTTTTTCTTTTTAAAAATTTGATATCTTTATTTTCCCCTGTCCATGTAAAACAACATTTTTTACTTTTTTTTAAAGCTTGGACTTCCACATTCTCTCCCTTCTTCCCCAGCCCCAGAACCCTTGAGATGCCCCACGTGCAGTTACACAAAATATTTATAGAAATGTCTTGTTGAGAAATATTCGTGCATCATTCCTTGGATTAATAAAAAGAACCCTTAAAAATAACATGTTTACAAATTGTGTAACATTAACCGTTTTCATCATGAAGATTTTCAGAAAATTTTGGGTCACTGTGTTTTTGAAAAAGCAAAGCTATTTGCAGGTGACCACTCCACTCTATTGCTTGACTTTGTGCACATTACATTTCATTTTGCTTATGTTCATCTCTTTCCTTCCAGATTTTTCTGGTCATCATAGTTAGAGAATCATCAAAGTATTCCATCACAATTACATACCACACTTTCTTCAGCCAGTCTGCATTTCATGAGAATTCCCTCAGTTACAATTCTTGCCCCAAGAAAAGAAGTGACATCAATATTTTTGCATGTAAATTTACTTTTCCTTTTTTCTTCCTCTTTTTTAGGTTTCAAACCACAAAGTGTTAGTTTTAGGTGAACTGAATTCACATAATTTAAGGCTATTTCAACATATATATTTTAATCAGTATCAGTTGAGAACTAAATCATATTTCAAACCATTTCATTCCTTTATCTTTACATTTAAGAAGAGCTGGCTGCAGCAAAGAAAGTTGCTTCAAAATTGTTTTCGCAATGACAATTGCTAACTGCATTTTCCCTGTTTATTCTATTTTGGTTTTTTTCCCACTTTATCCCTCAGGAAAGGCTTTTACTTTTCACCACACATTTCACAATATTCCCTCTCTTTTCTCACCCTAGCCCCTGTTCTTTTTCCTTTACCCATCTACTATTTTACAAAATAATATAGATTTCTATATTTATGATGACTGTGTATGTTATTTCCTCTTAACAGCCAATTCAAATAAGTGTAATAATCACTCTCTCTCCATCCCCTCCTTCCTTCCCCTCTACTAAATTCTTTATGTTGCTTTTTTAATAGAAGATAATTTATGTCATCTTCCTTCCCCTTTCCCTTTCTCCCATTACCTTCCAGCAACTCTTTAATTAAATGTAATTTCTTTCAGAAAGTACTTTCATATTTATATTCAATTCACACCTCTGCACTCTGTTTATATCCACTCCTAATTTCCCTAATTATAGGCAATCTCTCATCAATTACAAGGATCATTCTCCCCTGTACAAATGTAAATAAATAAATCAGGTTAAGTCCCTTATGATTTCCATTTCCTGATTAATTACTTGTGCTTCTCCTGAGTTCTCTACATGAAAGTCAAATTTTCTGTTCAGCTCTGGTCTTTTCACCACAAATACTTAGAATTCCTCTATTTCACTGAGCTCCCACCTTTTTCCTGAAGGTTTATCATCAGTTTTACTGGGCAGGTGATTCCTGGTTACAATCCTAATTCTTTTCTGTGCAGAAATTCATATTCCAAATACTCTGATACTTGAAAGAAAAAGTGACAATATCTTGTGTATCCTGACTGTCTTCTCACTATACTTGAATTCTTTCTTTCTAGATATTTGCAGTATTTTCCCATTTACCTAAAAGTTCTGGATTGAACAACCCTATTTCTGGACATTTTCTTTTTGAATTCTTCAGACGGTTCAGATCAGTGCGTTCATTCCATTTTTCCTTTACCCTCTCGAATACCAAGAGTTTTCCTCGATAATATCTTTCCAGAAGATGTGTAGGAAATCTCTGCTGGATCATGATTTTTTCAGTGAAATATATCACATTGTTTTCTACTTTTTCATTATTTACATTTTGATTGATGGTGTCTGGATTTCTCATAAAGACATTAGCTTCCATTTGACCAATTATATCTTCTATTTTTGCCAGCACAGCAGCAGATTCAGAGTCATTGCTCCTTGTTTGCTGGCATCAATCCAGGGTTAGGACTTTGCTGGCTTGATCTATACCACTCCTGAGCTCCTACCTCACAACAGACCTTTCCTGATGGGAAGTTGTCTTAGGTTAGAAAAATGTTCCAGTCCAATTTTTTTCTCTCAGTAATAACACCTAAAATGTATTTGTCATCATTTTAAAGGAATTTGGAGCATCTGCTGTGAAACCTGAAATGCGTTTATTCTTTAGTCGGCCTTCTGAGCTCTTTGTTCAAGATGGTTTGGGGAGCATAGAATAGCATTTCTTTTTCTTTCTTTCTTTTATTTTTTTCTTTATTAAAGCTTGTTATTTTTCAAAACCTATGCATGGACAATTCTTCAACATTGACCCTTGCAAAACCTTGTGTTCCCATTTCCCCTATTTTCTTGCCCCCTCCCTAAGATGGCAAGTAGTCCAGTATATGGTAAATATGGTTGAAATATAGACTAAATTCAATGTTCATATATATTTATATAATAATCTTGCTGTGCAGGAAAAATCAAATCAAATCAGAAAAAAAGTCATAGACAATATAAAATATAAGCAAACGATAACAAAAAGTGAAAATGTTCTGTTGTGAACCACACCCACTTGCCACAGTCCACTCTCTGGCTGTAGATGGCTCTCTTTATCACTAAACCATTGGATCACTAAACCAAGCATCAGTTCATGTAAGGCTCTCTGGGCCTCTCTGAAATCACCCTCCTGGTCGTTTGTTATAGAACAATAATGAGAATGGATTATCTGGGAATAACCGGCTTGAATGATGTAATAGGAACAAGGCCATCATGAAGTATACAATTTATGACTCTGTTACAGTAAGTAGACTGTTACCTCTAAGTGCTACAATTTATGATTGTTACAATAGGCAGATTTACTGCTAATCATTGTTTAATGTTTAATGTTTACTGTCTGAAGCATCTCATTGTTGAAGAGAGCCACATCCTCCTGAATTGATCATTATATAACCTTGTTGTTGCCGATCTCCTGGTTCTGCTCTGTTCACTCAGCATCAGTTCATGTAAAGCTCTCTGGGCCTCTCTGAAATCGTCCTTCTGGTCATTTGTTATAGAACAATAATTAGAATAGAATTTCCAGGAATAACCGGCTTGAATGATGTAACAGGAACAAGGCCATCATGAAGTACACAATTTATGACTGTTACAATAAGGACAATGTTACCGCCAAGTGCTACAAGTTATGATTGTTACAATAGGCAGACTTGCTGCAAAATACTTTTTAATGTTCATCTCAAGCTGCAAGGAAGGGCAGGATGTACATCTGGAATCTTGAAATATTCACTAAGTAACCTGAAGACTCTAGTGTTCTGGCAATAGTAGCTTAGAGAAAATATAGATTCTGGCTCTTAGATCAATAAATGGAATGTTAGCTGGTACCTGGCTGGCTCCTGTACTTTCGCTTCCACTCTCATCCTGTTTGGGGGCACAGGAGTGGGCATCCGCATTGGGCATTGAATTAGACAGGGGCCTGAATGATTTTGCAGAAGAGAGTGGCCTCTTGGTGAGCTCAGGGATTAAGGTAAACTGAAATTATTTTAGCTCCAGGCAACACAAGTATTAGTTTCAAGTAAATTTGAGTTTTGTACCACTGATACCTATATAGTGGCCATATTGAATCAGAATGAACCAAAAGCAATCAGGTGACAGGGACTGAGAATTGTATCAGTTTGATATAATCAAAATTTTCTGTTTTGTGAGATCAGTAATGAGCTCTAGTTCTGCTTTGGTCATAAATTCCCTCCTCGGAAAGCCAATAGTGACACCTAGGGGCTGCATAGTGCCAACACCAGTCTGAAAAGTAACCATAGATATTATTCAATTGTGGCACAAAATAGGTGTAAAATTTGGAGATGGAAAAGTAGGAAAACTGTCACTCACAAACGTGGGCGGTCCTTCTGTGCCATTCTCTCCAGGTTGGTCAGCATCCTGCCCTGGCGCTGCGGCGCATTGAACCCCACATTATAAAAACGCATCCCGATATTGAACAGCGCCCTGAGAGCAGTGGCCAGAGATGTCTCCATATGGGATGGCTCCAGGAGGCAGGACCAGGGCTCGGGGGCATTCCCCTCCCCAAAGCTCTGGGGCTCCCTCATCAGGGATGTGTGTGGAATAGAGAGAGATAAGGTGAAGAACTTACAGGGATGTGTGAATTTTTTTTCTGTATTTTATTTTCATTGTTTCTGTGTTTCCCCTCTGACCTGAATAATATATGCAGGCCCAAATGTACTTGAGCCTTGGCCAGCTAGACACAGATTTACTGAACCTGAGCTGATGACATTTATAGGTATTTGACATTTATCGATATTTAGTCTATGGCTGGACCACTGTCTGCTTGATTGAGCCTGAAGGCCTGACTTTCTGTTTCCCCGAAATCAGGAGATTTCGGGGAAACAGAAACCTTCCATTCCAATCTCCCCAAATAGCAACAACCAATTGGATGCCTCCCCCTTCTCTTCTCAATGCTCTCTTCCTTGTGATATAATTTCTTGTATAAAAGCTATGTATCTTTACTACTTCTTTAGCCCTCCTAGGGAGCTTTCTCTTTCTTATCTCACGATGGGACGGCTCATCCTCCGGAGGTTTTCAATAAACAACTTTTCTGCCTTCTACTGAGTGATCTCTGAGTAGTCATTTTGGGTAAGAGTCTTCCACATCCCTCACATTTGGCAGGTGCGGAGTGGTTGCTCTTATATTGATGAAGGGGGTTCCTGATCCAAGGACTGCTTCCCTTCATAGTCATTGCAGGGGAAGCTGAGCCAGTGGCCGGGCGGAACCCAACCTTTACCATTAGGGTTTGCAATATAGGGCTGTGGGTCGTCTTTATTGTATGTGAAAGGAGATGGTCCCAAGGTGACGGTGTCCAGGGGTGACTTGTACAGTCCCTCCTTGGGCCCCTTGCGGCTGCAGCTTGCCCCTCAGCTCCACGTGGTCCCTTCTCTTCTGGTTTATGTCATTTATTTTGTGCAAAATATTTCCAAGTGCAAACACAACTTCCACAGTCCCGCTTTTACAAGAGCATTTTCCCAATTCTTCTTAAGCCAACTGCTCTCTCTGTCATGTATCTTGTCTCTATTTTGCTTAAACAGTTATTTGCAGGGAGTCTGTCCCATTGAATTGAGTTCCTTGAGAGGAGGGATTATATCTCCACTTCTTGAATGTCCCCATGCCTTAGCCTAGTCCCGGCACACAGGGTGCTCCATAAAGGCTCTGCTCTGTGCTCCCAGCAGGACAATCCTGACATCCAGTCAAAGGTTTGGCTGCTGGTCTGAATTTCCATTTCTGTCCAGCTCCCCCTGACTTCCTGGGTAAGGAAACGCTCCTGTTTCTGAAAATGTTCGTTTCCACAGGCATTGATGGACACCAGGAAAGGGCGCTGGGAAAGAAGCAGACATTTTCTCAGAACTTCCCATGGTTCTTGAGTCCATGGGTCTAAGTGATGGCAGTAACCTGAGCCTTGTGCTCTGAGAGGCCTTGGGACTGACCGCCCTCCTGGAGACCTCCCTGCCTGCCCACACCTCAATCCCTCCTTCTCTTTCTCCTTCCCCTCCTTGTTCCTGGGCTGCCCATGTTCTTTTCTGGATGCTCTGTATGGGACAACCCCTCCCTCTGATCTGGGGACAGCTCTTTATTACACTCCCTCATCCTGGGGCTTGGATTGGTTTCAGGAGGTGGCAGGGCCTTATTCGTAGTTAATTCTGAAACAAGGAGAAATATTCTTCCATAACAAAGGTCATTCCTTCTAAATACAGGGGGTGGGTGGGAGATACCTTTGATTACACCGTGTGGGAGGAAAGCCTTGAACCTGTGCCCTGCCATTGTAGGGACAAGGATCTTTCCCCTGTAGTATACAGTCTTCTTAAAGTAAAACCTGGCCAAAATGACTCAGTGGGAGAAGGATCAGGTACATTTACTTCAGACTCTGGGAGGGTTAATAGAGGGAAGCCCTTGTCACCCGGCTCACCCACAAACTGGGACAAACATTTTGGCTTTTTCCTAAATAATGTTCACCTTGCTGGGAGGATACAGAACCTCTTACTTTGTCCTGGTATTTGGGCTGGGGTGGATCAAATAAAAATGGTTTCTCTGCTAGAGGGGAGGACTTTTGTGTGGGCAGATCTCCTCTCCCCTCATCTATGACAAGGAGCTTCCGGTCCAGCTCCTCTTTGAGGTCCTTTCTCTCGGGGGGAACTCTCTTCCACACTTCCTTCCCAATAAGGGTGAATTAGATGGGTGTGGGAGGGGATTTCTTTCCTCTGTCCCACCTCAGTGGGAGTTGTAGCTACAAGAAGGAATCGTGAGAACATGTACCTGACTAGACAAGCCCAATTACTGGCCACCATAGTATTCCATATCTTTCCTCTAGACTGTCCGTGATGCTACTGAAGGAAAACAGCAGGGGATGTCTGCAAAGCATTTTGTAACATGAAGATTAAATAAACAAGACTGTGAGGCTCCTTTCTGAATTGTTCTGAAGTGTTTCAAAATACATACACACACTATTTCTCGTTTCCACACAACTCGTATTAGGACTCTCTCAGGTAAAAATGACACAAGCCATTTTATTTAAGCTAATGAACACTTGAGCCCTTGCTGCCCACCCTCCTTCCAATCTACATTAATTTTAGTTCAAGAAAATAAAATGTTAATTTTGAAAAAAAAGAAAGAAAGAAAAAAGAAAAGAAAAGAAAAAACTTTCAGTGAACAAAAATCCTGAGAGAAAAAGGAAGGTTTCACTCTGTGGGTCAAGAGTAATTTAGAGCCCAGTGACAACTCTCAGGAAAGGTGCTTTCTTTGATGCAAGAGGGTTCTGGGATGACAATTCTGATCATTCTAGGAGCTGAAGACTAAAGCTGAGGCCATAGCTTTCTTTGGCTGACCTGGAGAGCTACACCTCCCATCACTGGGCAGGTCTCAGGGCCAATGGAAATGTCTGTTTTCCAGTTCTGCCATCGTGTTCCTTCTAGGAAGGATGATGGGCCCTTATTATTTGTACAGAGATGCCTGGTTCCGAGCCCTTGCCTGTTGGGCCTTTTCTGTGAGGAAGGAAAAGAACAGCTGCCCTGCTGCCCGTCCCCTTGGGGGTCGTGTGTTCCCTGTTCTAGCCAGAATGGCTGTGGTCTCCTCAGTGTTCTGGATGGGCTGCAATGACCCCTCAGAACCCGGAGATTCAGTCATACCTTCTCTTTCCCAGAAATTCATCCCAACATCCCCAGCTAAAAGGGGGTCCTGGGGAGGGTCAGAGTGAAAGGGAACAAAGTCCTGGGGAATTCCAGGACTTCTCTGCCAGAGAGGGAGGGCTGCCCGAAGTCTCCCTGCCCAAAGGGCTCCCAGCAGGATCCCAGATCAATCCATCTGGAAACAAAGTCGTTAAAAACCACTGGTCTCTGCCATAGCTTCTTTATTCACAAAGTGTCCCAGGAAATGTTCTGGTGCTTCTGTGTGTGTGTCTGTGTGTGAGTGTGAGTGTGAGTGTGTGTGTGTGTGTGTGTGTGAGTGTGAGTGTGAGTGTGTGTGTTTGTGTGTGTTAAATGAAGCCCCTCTCATTCCCCCAGTATCCTCTGCTAGGAGCACTTTGGGGAGAACCTACTTCATAATAAAGCTTTGTTGTAACATTATTTTTCCCTGAAATTTGCTCTAAAGTGGGAAGAATGAGCCTCTGAGAGGACCCTGACCTCCCCATGGGGAGGGGCAAGTTCCTTGAAGAGCCAAAATTGGATCTACCATGGGAAGAGACTCAGATAGGACAGGGACAGTGAGGGGACAGGAGGCAAGTTCAAATCTGGCCTCAGGCACTTACTGGAATCACTTTGTGACCCAAGGCAAGTCCTTCACCTTATTTCCTTCAGTTACTTCATCAATCAAAGAAGGGGGAGGGGGAGCTGCAAAGCCCTCTAGGAAATCCTCAAAATGGAGTCACTGAAGATGAGACCTGACTGAAAGGGCTGAACCTTGCCGGGCCCATTTCCTAGATCCAGAGGAGGAAGGGACGAAACTAACATCATGAGGTTTCTGAGGTCCCTGCCAGGTCTGGCTATAGGATCCTTTGCCTTCTTATAGGTAATCAGGTGGGGAAGATGGCCTGAGATCCAGTCGGCAAAGACATATATACCGAAGTATTTTGTATTTGATTCTCTTCATTTTGCTCCCTCAGACTGGAGGGCCGAAGGCTGGAGCCATAAGCTCTGGTCCAAAGGGTTTCTGACTGCCAGGACTCCCCCTGGGAACTTGTCTAAGGGCAGTGCTTGGGAGCAGGAAGGGAATTAGCTTCTGGGGAAAATCTCAGGATTGTTCTGCTCCATATTGTGTAAAGGCAGAGGGTCATTCTAATCTCCTGGGGGTCATTTCTCATCTTTAAAGTAGAGATTTCAGACCGATTTCCTCCAAATGTCTCTGGGACTTCAGAAGTCATTGCTCCCATTGCCCAAAGTGCAAAGTGTATCTGTAGATCCTGTGATTTCGACCTTCTCAGGTGGGGAAGATGGGCCTGCAGGTGTCTTTGTTCTAGTGCTTGGAGAGTGGAAACCTGTCATCAACATCCTGGACTGAGGAAGCTCCGAGGTTCCTTTCACCTCTAACAGATGGATGTTCTCATCCTCCATAAAGAGTGAGACCCACCAGCAGAGGAAAACTATGAGCTTTGGACATTCTATAATGACTCTTCAAAATGGATGAAACTGTGCCCTGAGCAGGAGACCTGGCTCCTGTGGACCCTGGTGCAGGGACCTGGATGAGCAGCAAAGCTACAATTTTACAGTTTTTCATGGAAATTCTCATCTCTGAAGGATTTGATAAATCTTGTGACATGAATATTAGAATAGAATATTTCATGAGGTTTCTACATCGCAGGTGATAGATTGAGTTCAAGTCACAAAAGTATTTTCCTACAAAAGGCACGACTGGGACTTAGCCTGACTTGGAAGAAGGGAAAGAGAGGACAAAATATAATTGGGCACTTATGGATTCCCCTGGACGCAGGGACGCAGCTGCAGATGCCGCAGGCAGTCCGGTCCCCGGAATTCTTCTGAGACGGAGCCTTCTCTGTGGAAAATGGAATAAGAGGAATGGACCCAATAATTGTCTGAAAATAAATGTACCGGGAGACAGAGAGAAAGTATATAACGGTCACTCATCCTGCACCATTGTCCTTGTCTCACACATGGACCTGGCTACTGTCCCTCTGTTTCCTCCAGTATGACCTGGAGAGCAGAGCCCGGGCTTCTGTAGAGAGACAGGCCGTGTCTGGTGCGGAAAAGTCCCCACTCAGTCCCTTGACTCAAGCAGCTGCCTTGGCTGTAGCATGAGCAGTCGCTCCATTTCCCCAGAGTTAAAGCTCTGGCTGCTGTTCAGGGGGATGTGGCCCTGCCTTGTGAGAAGCATTTCTCACCTCGTTCCTTCCCTTGCTGTGTGTCTGTTGCTGCAGGTTTCAGGATCTGTGAAAAAGTGCTATGAAAAAAAACAACCCCTACATTATATGCCTGCAGATGTGGAGATTGGCTTCTTTATGCCCATACATTTACCTGAAGGGAGCAAAATAACAGGAGCAGCCCGGTTTCAGAGGCCTCCTAACAACACTTGTAGGGAATATAGGTGAGTGTCTCTCTGTCTGTGCTCATTCCCACTGGGAGGATGCAGAAAAGTCCTCATTGTTCAGTCTGAGTCGGGCGCTCTCCCCTCTCCCTGCCTCTTACTGTCTGTATCTGCTGGGCAGCTTTCCTTCTGTCGCCTTAACGTCAGAGCTGAAGAAAGAAACCCCCCTCCCCTCCTTTCCCTTCCCATTCCCCATCAAACGGGCCGAGCCCAGGCTTCTCCCTCCCTGCCAAGCTCAGGCTTTTATCTCCCTCCCTTCCCGGCCATCCTGACCTCATGTAAATAGTGAAGGGTTAATGGGCTGAGGCAGCAGAAGTGCTTGGGCCCCGCTGCCTTTCTGTCCCAGGACAGAGTCATTGCTGAGTGTACAGATCCTGAGCCAGGGGAAACTGCCCCGTGCCCAGGAGGGGAAGCTGCGTCTCCTCCCCAGCTTTGCCTGTCTGACACCCAGAGAGCAACCCTTGTAGGAAGCCATGGGAGCCCTTCTTCAGGAAAGTTAGGTTGGGGATAATTCTCCTCCTCCCACCTCATTTATGAGCGGAAATATGAGCTTCTGGTTACTCCTTCCTGTGGGTGAGTGAATTTATCATTATTTTCTCTTCGTTTTGGACAAAGTCCTGTTGTCAGGAAAGTCAGCGTGTCCCAGCTTAGGGCATCTCTAAGGTACCGAGTACGTTGGGACTGATGGAGCCTGAAACTCAGCCTGGGAAAGTGAGCTTTTTATTTGGGAAAGACAGAATTGGGCAGGATGGAGGCCAGCAAGTTCTCAGACTCGCCAATGGCTTTAGGAAATGCCTGTTCCCTCTCAGTGATGTCTGGAGAATTCCGTTTTCTGCAGGTGGTGTGAGAGGGGCTGCTTTTAATTTCTCAAGCTAACTCTTCCTTAACTGCATGAACCCGGGACAGGTGGGTGTGTGTTTACTTTCTGGGACTTTGACAAGGCGTCCTGAGCTTCCTGCTGCTGCTGCACAGGTCTTAGTTTTATGCATCGTCACTATCACCCTCTTTGCAAATCCCTCCTTTACATGGCAGGATCTCAGTATATAGCCAGGCAACACTCATATATAAGCCTTTGTAAGTCTGCACTGTAGCAAAAAACGTCAGACTCCTCCACCGATTTCTGGATCATTTCCCTCTGTTGCATCAGAGGAGAAGCTCATCGGCTGTTACTCTGTGCTCTGCTTGTGAAGACACACCATGAGTTTCACTGAATGGTTCTCTGGCAGATGAGAATTCTTTTCTGAACCTTGTGTCATTATTTAATCCCTCTGGATTCTTTTTTATTTATACTGCTCTTTGTAGTTACAAATAAAAATTCTCCATGAATCAATAACCATAAATTATGAATATTTTATACCAATTGTGTATATTTTATCTAAGAAACAAGGCCATTAAATGGTATGAATTATTGGTTATTCCTTTGAAGGCTTTAGTATCTTCCTTTTTATTCTATTTCTTGTTCTTCATCTAGGAAAAGTGGGAGGTTTGACCTAGAGGGAGAAGTTTCACCCATCATTTTGAAACATTAAAGAACAATCCTGTTCTAAATCAAACGCCCTTTTCTGTTTCATGAATTATTTGATTTTTACCTTGAGACTGCACCCCATGCAGTGAGGTTCCTCACCCTTTAAGCAAGTAGAAAGAGAAAAGAATAGTGGAACAATGTGTATGGATAGAGGCTAGTGTGAATTTAAATGGAAGGAGCTAAAATACCTATTTTGGTCCTTAGTTTTGACTAAATGTTGGGAAAGTTCCTCTTCCGAAATGAATTCTGGGTGAAGGTTGTTTTCATGTTTCTGTAACATTTACTATTAATTCACTAGAATTCTTGAAAAAAATTACCAGCAAGTCCTGATGCCTATGTTCACGCTACCGGAGATTAACAGGAATCCCAAACTGTTGCCCAACATTTCCCTGGGATACCGTTTGTACAACTCCTATTCCCTTGAAGAAAGGACCTTGGAGAACTACGTGTGGTGGCTGTCTGGAACAGACCAGCTCATCCCTAATTACAACTGCAGAGAGCGAGGAAAGGTTGTGGCTGTCATTGGAGGAGCCACCTCAGCTCTCTCTGTTCAGATGGGGACCCTGCTTGACCTCTACCATTTACCCCAGGTGAATGAGAAGGAACCTAATACATTCTCTGTTCTCTACAGCATAGTATCCACAGCAGGAGTGTTGGTGGTTGATGCAGTAGGAGAAGGAGCAGTCAAATAAAATGCCTCTATGTACACCTTTTAAAATTTTTAAATGCTTTCCATATGCATTTCTTTTGATATTCACAACAAACTCATCCTGAAGATAATCTTGAAACGCCCATTTATAGTGGAGGCTACTGCAAGTGAGAAAAGTTAAATTGTTATCATGCAGCTAATGATTAACTGAGATACTAATTAATCTAGGTTTTTTTTAAAGATCAGTTTAACTCTCTAGTGACTGAACAAAGCCTCTGTCTTCATCATCAGGGAAAATGAACAACTGGTAGAACATTAACCCTGTTGCAAGCCAAGAAGCCATTTAGGTTTCAACCCCAGAAAAGATCTGAAAACAAAACTAGTTATACTTTCCCATTATATAGATAATTTCAATAATGACTGGAGCAGTACAATTCTCTGGTGAAAGAGAAGTGATTAGATCTTACCATTCTTGACTGTAAGTTGAGTAATCTTTCAGTCTTTTATACCTCATTCTATAAGGTTCATTGTTCATAATCATAATATTATTAGTCCAGAATTTATTGAGAGGAGAATTATTTATAAAAGGAAACTGAGCATGAGCACTGATGTATAAGGGGCTTGTTTGGGGGAGCCCTGGAAGCCACAGAGCTGTCCTAGGAATTTCATAAGTATATTTACAAATGTACCAGAGTTCGAGAACATTCCTGGCATTGTTCTCAAAGAGGAAACTAACAATTAATGGGCACAGAAGGAAAGCAGAAACATACCATGCAAGGAGAGACATTTCAGAAAGCACCTCATCTTTTCAAAACTAGAACCAGACCTCTCTGAGCACTGCAGTTTAAGTCGGCTGCTTAGTGAACTTTGTCCCTGGTCAGTCAGATGAGTGACTGTTTTGTATGTTTAACACAAGAAGAAAATCGTGGATGATTTCATGAAAGAAAAACAATGAAAATTTAGATTGTTTCATTTAAAGGAAATGGAGGTCAGTTTTGAATATGGAACTATGCATATAAAAAGGGGAAGGACTGGAAGTCTCCCTCCAATTATATCCACATTTCTTATTTTAAACCTCTCCTGATTGAGCCTAAAATGATTTAAATAATTTAACTTTATTTGACTATAATTTCTTTAATATTCAGTGTTTCAGATTCAGTATTTAAGGCCTTTGGAGAAAAACAAATTGGGAATTTTGTTGTGTCACTAACATTGAAACTGTAAATATTCCTGACCACATACTTGGACAACAGTAAAAACAAGCTCAAAGAGCATAGGAATTAACTCTTGTGGAACTCTTTGTGGAAACATGACTATACTACCTAATTGAGGGAATCATGAGAAAGGGTTCATCTAGCACCTTTCTTGCCAGATAATGTAATAGTAGGAAGTCTGGTCTGAAGAAGAGGCATCCCGTTCCATCTGGAATTATTTTTCCTTGATCCTGATCAGAGAGAACATGGCAGGATAAGTTGATTAAGTCTCCTTTGCCAAAGGGATAGATTCTTTCCTACTGTGATACATGGGTATATATCTGACCCTCAGATCTGAAACAATATTTCTCATAAATGATTTCAATTTTTATCAGCCCTCTAATGAAGTCCTTCCAATGAAAACTTCTAATGAAACCCATGAATATCTGTTTTTTTATAAATAAGATAAATGTTCTCCCCAAAGATTATGGTAATGCTTAACAAATGTCCAGGCAGATGTTCTGAGGTCTCATGGAGAGTAAACAATACACTTCAAGAGATAAATGGAGAGACTTTCAAAGAGAAATTGCCATCTATGATAAACTTTACAATAAAATCTAAAACTTTCTTCTAACAATAAATATGCCCGTTTGAGTAAGTGTATTTTACTTTAGTTCTCTCAGCAGCAACGTGCACCTGCTCATCCCTATTTTTTTTTCTCATCCAGATTACGTATGGTTCATTTGATCCCGGTCTCACTGACAAAGTCCAGTTTCCTTTCCTCTATCAGATGGCCCCCAAATCCTCTTCTCTTCACCGAGGTATTGTCCGCTTATTGGTATATTTTCAATGGAACTGGATAGGTCTGCTTGTCTTAGATAATATCAGAGGTGAGGAATTCCTCAGGGAAATGAGAGAGGAAATGAAAAAGAATACAGTTTGTATGTCCTTCACAGAGAAGATTCCTCTGAGTCCCAAAAAACTTAGAGAGACGTTTGAAGTCTTCACATACAGGATCCTTATTTCAGAAGTCAAAGTCATTGTCGTTCATCCTGACACAGATTCATTAACATTTGTGGAAACGCCACCACATTTTTTCTTCCCAACCAAGAAGGTGTGGATTGCCACATTTCATTCAGACACTACAACAAGACCCTTTTACCATTACGGTTTCACTTTCCCTACTACTCTCTTCTTTTCACACTTGATCACTCCAGTACCTGGGTTTCAGAGTTTTATCAGAAGCCGTATAACGCCTTCAACCTTGAGGGATGTTCTTCTTCAAGCACATAGGCCATCACCTCTGAAATGCACAGATCAACCAGATATCCCAGAGCAAGATTTCGATTTAGCAAACATCTCCATGACACATTTACCTTTTGACCCTGTGGACATGTTAACATCTGCCTTGAGTTATAACATCTACAATGCTTTCTATGCTGTGGCTTGGGCTCTTCATGAAATACTGATGAAAACATCCGAAAAAAGATCCTTGAGAAATGAAGAATCTGTCTTGCCTCATCCATGGCAGGTAATATGGAAAGCGTAGTGCCTTTTTAGGAATGATTTTTGAGTATGTATTTTAGCAAGAAATGGCACATGGGAGACATTAAAGACTTTTCCATTTCTAACATTATTCTGATTGTATATTCCTCAATGATTTTACTGTTGGTTTCCAATATTTGTCAACTTGCATATAAAGTTAAAAATAAATTTCCTTCCTTGAGTCTTAGAGGTGTAAATAACCTTAGGATTCATATTGCCTATTCAGTTCTGGACTTTTTTTGTCATAAATATTTCATGGCCCTTTATTTCATTAGCAACCCATTTTTTTTCCGGAAGGATTAAACAGGTTTTCTGGCTAGGTGATCCTTACTTGTAAGCCAGATCTTTATTTCTCCAAATTGGCCTGTTCTACGCACTCTGGTCTTTCAATTAAGAAGGTGAGGAGTCTTTTGTCATCCTGACAGCGGCTCCAACATATACATTTTTTTCTGCATCCTTGCACTATTTGCTCCGGCACCTTGTAGGTCTAGAATTGGACTATAATATCCCTGGTGACTTCCTCAGGGGATCTTTTTCAGGAGATGATCTGTAGCTTCTTTCATACTCTATTTTACCTTCATATTCCGGAATGCAGGAGAAATTTACTTGATACTTTCTTGAAAGATAGAATCCATGTTCTTTTTCATTTTAGAACCCGTGTAGACTCATAATATTAAATGCTCTCTCTTCTATCTGTTTTCAAGGTCAGCATTTCCCATAGTGATATTGCATATTATTTTCCATTATTTTTCCTTTTGGATTTTTTTTTGCAAAGTAATATTACCTTTTGCCTTCTTAGTTCTAATTTTTAAGGAAATATTCTCCTCAATGGGCCTCTATATTTACTGCGCAATTTATCCAATTCTGATGTTTAAGACATTTTTCTTGCCTATGTCTTTTTCTGCTTCCTTTTACATCTATTTCATTTCTCTTCATAATTTTTTCTCTATCTACCTTGTGAAAATTTTATAATTTCATTTTGAATTCTTCTGTGGCTTTAGACCAATTCTTACTTAAGTTGCACATTTTGGATAAAGGAGTTTTGAGTTTGTTATTTTCTTCTTAGTATGGATTTTTCATCTTCCTGTTCAACACAGTAATTTTCTATGATCAGAACCAAATTCGCACAAGACGCCATAAATTATATGTATGATTTCCTTTCCCTCGGGTAGCGCTCACTGATGAGCATTTCTCCTCTTTTTCAGCTACACTCCTACCTGAAGAACACCCAGTTTAAGAACCTTGTTGGTGAGCAGGTGTTTGTGGATGACAACAGACGCACAGAGGCTCACTATGCCATCATGAACTATATATACTTCGATTTTTATAATGACCATCTTCTGTACGTGGGGGACTATATCCCAGAAGCTCAGCTCAGTCAACAGTTTACAATTTGTGCAAATGTCATAGTGTGGAATGCATGGACTTCAAAGGTCAGACACATTTTTAATGTTATTTTATGCTTCTGAACAGGAAGAATCCTTGAGTTATGTGCTGTATTCTCTATTACTGACAGGTGCAGCTGGATGGGAAAATGGCTAGATTGTAAGCCCTGGTTCCGTTTCACTTGTTATAAGCTCATAAATTTCTCCCCTTGTTTTCTCCATAGCAGTCCTCTTTATTATTTCTTACATCCCTATAATACTTTATTATATTTATACGTATCTACAAAGGTATATTGTTAAACACACAGAGAAATTTTGTTGCATATATACATGTATATGTAAATTTATATGTATGTATTCACACAGATATCTATAAATCTAAAATGGAGTTCAACAAATATTCGGTTTATAGATACCATTTCATATTCACATTCTTTGCCATTTCCAAAGCAGGTATAAATATATTTTAATTTGTATTTGTTTTCAACTTATATAGGAACAAATGAAAAAATCTTTAACGTGTATGCAGCCCAACAGAGAGGATCCAATATATAACCATGACTTTCCATTTCACATTGCTTCCTTTTTTCCTAAAAAATATATCCCTGGGTCTGTGTGTGTGTGTAAAACAAAAGTATCCATGTTCTAGCTCTCTTTCATGGTAAATTGTTTATACTTGCATCTGTTCTTTGTAATTGATTTTAGAAGTTTTAGCACAAAAAATGACTTAGATTTCAAAAATGTTCTTGGAAACCCATTGCAGTCACTGTGCACAATATTTTCATAGTTCAACTTATTTTATTTTTTGTTATTTCATGCAACTTTTCCCCTGTTTTTCTATAATCAACCAGGTCATCATTTCTAATAGCACACCACTATACTGTCACTATTATATAAACCAGTCACAGTGGATAGAGCACTGACACTGGAGCCAGGGGGACCTGAATTTACATCCAGTCTGAGTCACTGAACAATGGCTAAATGTTTGACACTGAGGACATCACTTCATCCCAATACACACACACACACACACACACACACACACACACACACACAAGCACCCACACCAAAGTAAGACCAAAGTCTATTAGAAGTATCTTGTATCATCTCGTTGTTGAAATGAAATAAATCCACCACAGCTGATCATCATATAATCTTACTACTTTATAAAATGTTCTCCAGATTCTGTTCATTAGTATTAATTTCACCTCTTTATCTCTGGTACTTCTCAGTAAGATTTGGTTTTCTTCCTTATCTCTTTAAATTGTATCCATTTTTGGTTTTACTTGGTCTAGAATCAGCATCACTACTCCTGTTTTTTTTTTTTACTTCAGCTGAAGAAGAATATATTCTGTTGTACTTTTTACCTTTAATCTGTATGTATATTATTGCTTCATGTTCGTTTGTTTCAAACAACATATTGAAGATTTTGGTTTTTGTTTCATTCTGCTCTCTACTTCTCTTTTCTGGGAGTGCCCATCACATTCATATAAATACTTAAGATTACTAACTCTGTATGTCCCAGCGATCTATGTTTTCTACATTATACTTTTCTCTCTCCCTTCACTTTTTGCTCAAATCCCTCAATCTGCTTTCCCCCTTTTTAGTCACTTCCCATTTACTTCATCTTTTTCCCTTCTACTTCTGCCTTCCCTTCTTTTGGCTTTCTTCTTTTCCATTCCCATTTCTACTTCTTTAGACAGTGAAAAAAATTCGATATCTAATAAAATATTTAGTATATTCCCTGGGAGCCAAAACTCAAGAGGTTAAGAGTCCACCAATGCTCATACCTCTCCCTTCTTTCCCTATACTGTAATAGGTCATGTCTGTACCGCTTTGGCTGCATCCCACAAATTTTGGTATGACGTCTCATCGTTGTCATTATCTTGAGTGAAATTATTAATTGTATCTAAAATTTGCCGTTTCACCCAATCATTCGTTAAGATGAGATTGTTTGTCCAATTACTTTTTGGTCTATTTATCCCTAACTTTTTGTTGAATGTAGTTTTTATTGCATCATGATCTGAAAAGAAAGCATTTACTTTTTCTGCCTTCTTGCATTTAATTTTGAGGCCTTTATGTCCTAATATATGGTCAATTTTTGAAGAGGTTCCATGAACTGCGGAGAAGAAAGTATATCCCTCTCCATCTCCATTCAATTTTTTCCAAAGATCTAACATACCTAATTTTTTCTAATATTCTATTTATCTCTTTAATTTCTTTCTTATTTGTTTTGTGCTTTGATATGTCTAATTCTGAGAGTGCAAGGGTGAGATCTCCCACTATTACAGTTTTGTTGTCTATTTCTTCTTGCAACTCTCTTCACTTCTCCTTTAGGAAGTTGGATGCTATACCGCTTGCTGCATATATATTTAGTATCGATATTGCTTCATTGTCTATGCTACCCTTTAGCAAGATGTAGTTTCCTTCCTTATCTCTTTTAATTAGATCAATTTTTTCTTTTGCTTGATCTGAGAAAAGGATGGCTACCCCTGCTCTTTTGACTTTACCTGAAGCATAATAGATTTTGCTCTGGCCTTTTACCTTTTCTCTGTATGTATCTCCCTGCTTTAAATGTGTTTCTTGTAAACAACATATGGTAGGTTCTGACTTTTGATCCAGTCTGCTATCTGCCTCCTCTTTATGGGAGAGTTCTTCCCATTCACATTTATGGTTAGAATGACTAATTCTGTATTTCCTGCCATTCTAATATCCCCAAATTATGCTTTACTTTTTCTTGCCCCCCACCCCTCTTTCCCCTTTTTAAACTTATGTGCCCCACTTGTATCATGACACTCACCCTCTTTAGAATCCCTCCCTCCCCCCTTTGGATCTTTTCTCCTTTCTTCCCTTATTACTCTTTTTCTTTTCCCTTTTCCTCTCCCGCTTTTTAATGAAGCGAGAGAAAATTTTCTCTAAAACTAATATGTCAATTATTTTCTCTTTGAGCCCACTCTGATGAGAGTAAGGTTCACACAATGTTCCTCCCTCTCTCTAAATTCCCTCAGATATGATAAGTTTTCTTTGCCTCTTCATGGGATGTGGTTTCCCTCTTTTTATCCCCACTTCCCACCTTTTCTGCCATCATCCCTTTCCCATATCTACTTCCCCTTTTTATGTTATATCAGTAAAATTAAATTATACATGTAGTCTTTTTGTATATCCACAACAGAAATACAATTCTCAAGAGTTATTGTATTTAGTAGATTGTAGAAAATTCCTTTTCTACATCTCTTGAATCCTATGGTTGGAGATCAAATTTTTTATTTAGTTTTGTTTTTTTTCCTTAGAAACAAATGAAATTCATTTGTTTCATTAAATGTCCATCTTCTTCCCTGGAAGAAAATGCTCAGCTTGGCTGGGTAGTTTATTCTTGGCTCCGTTCCAAGTTCTTTTGCCTTTCAGAATATCAGGTTCCAGGCCCTTCGATCCTTTAATGTGGAGGCAGCCAGATCTTGGATGATCCTTACTGTGGCACCTCGGTATTTAAAATGTTTTTTCTGGCTGCTTGTAAAAATTTTTTCTTGATCTGATAGTTCTGAAATTTGACGGCAATATTCCTTGGGGTTTTTATTTTATGATCTTTTTCAAAAGGTGTTTGATGAATTCTTTCAATGCCTATTTTACCTTCTGATTCTATTACATCTGGGCAGTTCTCTTTGATGATGTCTTCTAAAATAGTATCTAGGCTCTTTTTTTCATCATAATTTTTGGAAAGTCCAATCAGCCTCAGATTCTCTCTCCTAGATCTATTTTTCAAATCTGTCATTTTTGCCAGTAGAGAATTCATTTTTTTCCAGTTTGTCACTTTTTTTTTGGTTTTGCTTGACTGATACTTGCTGTCTCAATGAATCAGTAGTTTCTATTTGTTCATTTCTGACTTTTAATGAATTATTTTCTTCATTGCCTTTTTTTATTTCTTCTGTATATGTCCAATTGAGTTTTTAAATGAATTGTTTTGCTCTATGGAATTTTTTTCCATTTCACTAATTTTTTTTTAGTGAATTATTTTCTTTTTCCAATTCACAGATCCTACTTTCTTGCGAATTCTTTGTCTTTTCCAGTTCACAAATCCTCCATTCTAGTGAATTCTTTATTTTTTCCAATTCACAAATCTTACTTTGCTGAGATTGTTTTACTTTTTCCAATTCACAAATTTTGTTTCCCTGCACTTCCTGGGAATTTTTTATCTTTTCCAATTAATATTACAGGAAGTTATTGCTCTCTTATGAAGCTTCTCTTTTCTTTCCCCATTTTTCTTCTAACTGTCTTTTGAGACATTTAAGTGTCTCTTCTATGAGAGCATTATGTAAAAGGGGACAGGTAACATTCCCCTTTGGGGTATTGTCTGGTGCCTGTTTGCTATTAGTCTCTTCAGGTTTGCAGACCTGCTCTTTTTCTGTATAGAAGCTGTCCATCGATCTTTTCATTTTTTATTCATTTTTTAAAGTCTTTAGGGTATGCTTTCTTGGCAAGGGGGCTACAAGTTTCCTCTGCAGAGCAGGGAGAGATGTAAACCGGCTTCCGGCTCTGAGGTATGAGAATGCTCTGAGTGAGAGTTTTCCCTTCCCACAACGGGAGATGGATTCAGCACTGGCTGAGCTATCGAAGTACTCAGTTGAGCAGGGTGGTAAGGGCTAGAGACTAAGTGGTGAAAGTGTCACTGCCCCAGACCAGAGCCCGTTATGGGGCTGTGGGTATTAGCAGCTGACCAGCAGATAGCCAGGCTCTATCAGAAGTCTGCCCGGAAGTCTCGACCATGACGCAAATCACCCTGCAATAGCTCTATTGCCCCAGACCGGGGCCCCCACTGTGCAGATTAGAGGCTAACCTGGGCTGTGCCCTCCTGCCGTGCAGGTTTGCACCTACCCCAGGGAAAAGCCCTGTACTGCGGGTTGGGGTTGCCGGTTTGTGCTGCAATCTGTGCTCTCACTTCCTATTTGAGACTCTGCTCAGAGACTTAATTCTCTCCCTGCTTGTGCTGATCTCTCCTCAGCCCTGAGAGAAACCTTTTGTGGTGAGATTGCAGATTTTCTTTGGCTAGTGCGTTGTTATACTTCCAAACTTTATGAATTGTAGCAGTCAAGACTATTTTTGAGGCTCAATATAATATTGATAAAGAGGGTAAGAGAAGAGCTTAGAAAGTCCTGTGTGACTTCTCCGCCATCTTGGCTCCCACCCCCCCCACCCCTAGTGATTTCTTGAAAAATGTTTACTGGGCTCTTTTATTTATCATAGTTTTCATAACATACACTAATTATTATTTTGTCACTCCTAGTTCTGTTTTCCACAGCATTTGTTTCTCCAATGAAATATTTTATATTTCCTTCAAATTTTTCCCTTATTACATTCATGTAATTGAATCTAGATGCCTAGGTGAGTCATTCATTTCCATTTGTGAAATTCTAAGTTTTAGTGAATTGCTTTTTTTTCCTGTGAGTCTTTCACCTCCTTTTCGATTTGGCAAATTGTACTTCAGAAGAATTTTTGATCTATGGCTTTTTTTTTTCATTTCTCCAATTTTGTTTTTAGGTGTTATTTTTTTTCCTCAAATTGATTTTTATGAAATAATTATTTTCTGTATTTTTCCCCATTTTGCCAACTTTGTTTTGTGAGGAGTTGTTTCTTCTAGACATTTTCCTATTTCCCTTTCCAAGCTTGGGATTTCATTCCCAAACTGTCATAAATTTCCTTCATAATTCTTATTTCTGAAAATTTTTTCTCACATCTCTTTTATAAGAATTCTTTTGAGCTTTTTCAAGAGATGCTTTTGAGCTTGACCTGAGTTCAAATCCCCCTCTGAGATTTTACTCATAGGCATTTTGCCATTGTTATCCTCTTCCAGGCTTTTATTATGATTGTCTGTGACTACATATATGGTCAGCGTTTTTTGGTGCTCGTGTGCTCACTTTTAAAATTTGAGTTCTGTTTCTTGGACACACAAGAGATAGTCTCAGGCTTCTTTTGAGAAGAACAGGGGTCTCTTACTGTGTGAAGGCAAGAGTGCTACAGGCCTTGCAGTTGGGCTACTTGCTGAGGTTCACTGACTCCCTGGTTCTCTTCTGTGTTTACCCTGGAAGTCTCACAGCAGAACTGCTGATGCACTGGCTTTCTGAAGGAGTTCACAGTAGGCACTGTGGCTGTACTTCGGCTAAGAGCCTCACACTAAATTCACAATGATGGAGTTATCCTGGCTATTCCTAGATGTACCCCCCACCCTCTGCTGAACCATGATCCACCTGTGCTATCCAGACAGACCTGTCCTGAAGGCATTCCAATATATCTTAAGCTGAAAAATTACATTCCAAATGTTTCTGGGTTCTGTCACTCCAAAACCCAACTGGGTACTTGATCTGCCAAAAGAATTATTTTGGCTTTTTCATTGAGGACACTAATTCCTTCCATTTCTCTTTCATCACCAGTTCCAGAAGAAAATATTCCAAGTACAATATTGCATAACAGTGGTGTGAATGGGCATGCTTGTTTAACCCTTCATCTTATTAGGAATATTTCTAGGCAATCAAATTACTTTGGGAACAGCACTTGCAGTATAAAGGCTCTCCCCAAGAAGAAGCTCAGGATCTTATTGAGATATCTCCCACATCTGTGACTGAGACTGGGGAAGTCTTCTTCTCTGTAATTATGCAATATATGGACTATCTTATAAATGACTAGGGTGTGAAATACCTTTGTGTGAATGATTCTGTAGAAGAAGGTTTGTCACTGAGTGTTGCAGAAGAGGGGTGACAAAAGGAAAGATTAAGTTGGTCCATGTGATCATTCATATACACCCCTAATCATGTATCTGTGGAGGTGGTTATCAAAGCCAGAATGGCCAAAAAACAGCTGTGTTTTTATTCACCAATATAAATAGCTGTCAGTTAAAAATGTTTATTTCAGTCTCCTGTCATCATCTTAGGTTCCCTCTGCTGTATGTAGTGCCAGTTGTCCTGCTGGATCCAGGAAGTTGCCTTTGGAGGGGAAGCCTCCTTGTTGCTTCAGTTGCTCCCCATGCTCAGAAGGAGAAATCTCCAGTCATAAGGGTGAGTTACTTCAAGGAGCTCGCTTCTCATGGCCCCTCCTAGTGAAAAAAAAGGTAAAAACAAGGATGCCCATTCTTACCAGTATTATGAATCTTTGTACAAGAAATGTTACCTTTAGAAAGGAGACCAAAATGAAATTGAAAATTAATGTATGCAATGAAAAAACAAGTATTACTCTTTGCAAGAGATTTGGTATGCTTAGAGAATCCTTGAAAATCAACAAAATCAACAAAAACTACTTGAAACATTTTCAGCACAATTGTTGGGTAGAAAACAAACTGACATATGTCACTGCCATTTGTATGTTACAAAAATAAGGCCAGTTACGCGAGGTAAAAAGAGAAATCTCATATAAGACAAAATAGGTGGAAATCAGCGTTCCAAGACAAAGCCAGGAACAGTACAAACATAATGACATGGTAAATTTTTTCTACTGCAAAAGATAAAGATAATATACAAGAAGAAATTATTCATCATATTATTTCTTTGATGAGCAGCAATCACTTACCATTTTACTCTTACATAGTGTGCCATGGATATACACAAGGGTAAAGATTAAAACAACATATACAAGTGTCACTGCATTTATATGTATATTTGTAAAATAATAAGTGTATATATTTCTGTATGCATATATATGTAAATATATGTTTATAGATAAGGGACTGAGAGAGATGTCTTTGCAAGAAATAGAAAGGGAGATAGATGTTGAGAGACAAAGGCAGACATAGAGATAGAAAGAAATGAATAGAGAGACAGAATAGAAATCGAGATATTGAGATTGAGGAGGCAAAAGCAAAGAAAGTTACTTGATGGGGGGAATTTTATTCCATACATTATAGACTGAAGACTTTTCTCTAATGTATGGGTCTGGTTTCAGTGGAAAATTTACTCAAACTGACCAAGAGCTTAAAACTACCAGGGTCTTCAGAGATCATGCTTCATGCCCCATATGAAACCCAGAGCAGTTAGCTGACTCTCTAAGCTCCATAGGAGCCATGCAGAGGCTATTACTCCTTTCTACTGATGATCCAATATTGCCTTTCTCTATTTCATTGTTCTAATGCTTAATAGTATTGCACAATATAGTAACAAAAAAGTCTGACATAGTGAGGATTGCTAAACCAATTGGCCTTTTCCCCCCTGACATTTCAATCAACGCAGTTGAAACAACTGATAGCCCTGGGACTGGACCTGGGACTTGACTGTTAGAGGGAACTCCTGCAGCAGGAACAATCTCCACCTGGGAAGGTCAGATATTTAGCTGGGCCTTGTTTTCTGGGAGATACCAAGACATTGTGGAGCAGAGTGACTTCCACAGCATTAAAAGTGCATCTGTCCCTTCATGGCCATCACCTGTTTTCATCACACTGCACATGGAGTGACATCAGATAATTAATCATGTCAGAAGGTTAAGAAATGAGACATGGGATAAGTAAATCACCATGTGGGTCACAGGGCCTGTGGAGTGGAAGCAGAATGGATGCTGCCATGGCTTATTCAATATTGTATTTGAGTCTGGGCTTATGTGGTTTTGAATCCAAGAGAGAAGGCAAAAAAGGAAACCAGAAAAAAGGTTGCTTCTGTGAGAAGATCCTACAATTTGTACAAAATTTAGACCTTCCCTTAATCCCATGTGCTGCCATAGTGGGGCACACATGGGTCTCTCCCCTGCAATGAGGAAAAAAAATCTTGATTTAGTAATGAGAAGGATGATGATGATGGTGATAAAAACTGTAAAAACCATGTAAATTGAGGCTCAATTTTGTGCTACATATGTTCTCTCTCATGTGATGCTCATAATAACCTTATAAAGAAGGTGTGATTGTTATCCTTATTTCACTGTAAGGAAAACAAAGACAGACCAAAGCATACTATTTATCCAGAG
The DNA here is from genome assembly GCA_020854095.1 of Dasyurus viverrinus. Taxonomy (NCBI): domain Eukaryota; kingdom Metazoa; phylum Chordata; class Mammalia; order Dasyuromorphia; family Dasyuridae; genus Dasyurus; species Dasyurus viverrinus. The sequence goes on along the minus strand of CM036997.1, from coordinate 713,599,817 downwards.
TCACATAACAACTGTGTTTCTGAGGCAGGATGTAAACTCTGACTTTCTTGATTTCAAATCCTATTCATACTAGTCATTTACTTCCTGAGAGTGCATAGTCAAATTGAAACAGTTGAGGGTAATGTGTGACATAGCTAGCATGTCTCTTTGGGTTTTCACTGCAAATGTGTCAGGGGCAATAAAGGATTTGTGAAGATCACAGAGAGAGGGAGAATCAATGAGGAGGAAAAAATGATTTTGAGGCAACAGAGAAAATGCTGATAGAAATAAGAGGCCTAGTGTACCATTGAAACATTCTAGATACTAATTTCAGGTCTCATGGACCTGAAAGCTGTGGTTAAAAAAAGGTCAATCCAATATTCCAAATACTAGTGGAAAAACACAGTTAAGGATCCAAACAGAACTTTTCTTTAAATTAATTGATGAAATGAAGATATTTACAGGTTATCATTTTCACTATTGAATATATCCCGGAAAGGCTTCATTTCTCCTGGGGTTCATAAAAGCAATACTTGCCAAACAAACAAACAAACAAACAAAAACATTTTTTCTATAAGAAACTTGCCAGCTACTTAAAAAGTCATTAATCAACCTATCAATAGTCATTTAGTATGACAACAACTTGGTCATAAATAAAGGGTTAGAGTGATAAAATGGAAGTGAATGCTTCATTCAGGGAGCTTCTATTCCATCAGAGGAGACAAGAATACAAACACTGTCTTTATCTACCAAGGAAATGTTTAAAATTCATATAAATCAGTTGTGGAAAGGTGTAAACTGGGAGCTGGAAAGAATGAGGAAGTATTGAGACAGGCAGCTCTTCAACTTGAGTTGTTGCCCAACAGAACACAGAATAATCAGGATCTTTGATACTAAAGGGTTCCACTGTCTAGGCTTACTGTTCTAAGTGATTAGGTTAAGAAGAAAAGGTGTCATCATTTATATAAAAGGAATATAGAAAACTTCAACCCAAGCCAACAGTGATCAAGGGCAAGAATTGTTCTGATCTGCCCAGTGTACCAAGTGACTTACCAGTGACTTTGTCATCCAGTAAAGAGAGAATGGGATTTTGCATCCTATGGAAGCAGAAGGAATCGCTGCAGGTCTCCTGACTATTTTCTGCTGTGGGAATGAAGAGAAATATTTTAATGGAAACTTTAAGTCCTTGTTTGTCTCCTGCAGATGCCGAGCAGTGTAAGAAGTGCCCAGAGGATAAATATCCCAATGATCAGAAGGATCGCTGCCTCCCGAAAACTGTCACCTTTCTGGATATGAATGAACTTTGGGGGACGGCAGTGACAGCTGTAGCGGTTTCCCTCTCATTGCTCACGGCCCTGGTTCTATGGGTCTTTGTGAAATTCCAAGACACTCCCATAGTCCAAGCCAATAACAGGAACCTCAGCTACCTGCTCCTCACCTCCCTTTCCTCCTGCTTCCTCTGCTCCTTGCTCTTCTTGGGCCGTCCCACCCCTGCTTCCTGCCTTCTCCGACAAACAGTATTTGCAGTTGTGTTCACAGTGGCCGTTTCCTCCATTTTGGCCAAAACCATCATCGTGGTTCTGGCTTTCAGGGTCACGGGGCCAGCGAGTAGGATGCAGATGTTCCTTCATCCTAGAGTGCCCTACTGTGTGGTTCTCATCTGCTCTGGAATTCAAGGGCTTTTCTGTGCCATCTGGTTGGGGACACACCCCCCTTTTCCAGAGGCAGACACAAGCTCTGAATCTAAGCACATCATCCTCACATGTAATGAGGGCTCCACTTTTGCATTTTATTGTGTCCTGGGTTACATGGGCTTTCTGGCCCTGGGCAGCTTCACCCTAGCCTTCCTGGCCAGGAACCTGCCTGATACCTTCAACGAAGCCAAGTTCATCACTTTCAGCATGCTGGTGTTTTGCAGTGTCTGGGTCTCTTTCCTCCCCACATATCAGAGCTCCAAAGGGAAAGCCGTGATGATCATGGAGATCTTCTCCATCTTGGCCTCCAGCGCCGGGTTACTGGGCTGCATTTTTATTCCCAAATGTCTTGTGATTCTCCTGACATCGTGGGAAAATAACACAAAACAGAACAAGAATCAAAGGAGTTCCAGGAGCAAGAATTCTTTTTTTTAAAATTTGATACCTTTATTTTGCCCGTTTCATGTAAAAAAGTAATTTTAACTTTTTTTTTAAAGCTTTGATTTCCACATTCTCTCCCTTCTTTCCCAACCCCAGAACCCTTGAGATGCCACACGTGCAGCTTCACAAAATATTTGTAGAAACATCTTGTTAAGAAATATACATGTATCATTCCTTGGGTTAATAAAAAAATCCTTTAAAATAATATTTTTACAAACTGTGTAACATCAACAGTTTCAGCATAAAGCCCTTCAGAGTAGGTTTGGATCATTATGTTATTGCAAAAGCAAAGTTATTTGCAGGTGACCATTCCACTCTATTGCTTGACTTTGTGCACATTACATTTCATTTTGCTTATGTTCGTGTATGTCCTTCCAGACTTTTCTGGTCATCATACTTACAGAATCATCACAGTATTCCATCCCAATTACAGATCACACTTTCTTCAGCGATTCCGCATTTGATGAGAATTCCCTCAGTTTACAATTCTTTCCCCAAGAACAGAGGTGGCATCCATATTTTTGTACATGTATTTCCTTTGCCTTTCATTTTTTTAATCCCTTTTGCGTTTCGAGCCATGTAGTGTGAGTTTTAGGTGAATGAATTTCCCTAATTTTACTGCCTTTTCAACATACAGCATATATTTTAACCAATAGCTGTTGGGGACTGGCTCATATTTTAATTTACTTCATTCCTTTATTTATACATTTGAGAAAAGCTGGCTGCAAGAAAGAACGCCGCTTCAAAATTGTTTTCACAATGACTGTTGCTAACTATATATTTCCCTTTTTATTTGTTATGTTTTTTTCAGTTTATCGCTCATGAAAGGGTTTTACTTTTCATCATACATTTCACAATATTCCCTCACTTTTCTTACCCTAGCCCCTGATCTCATTCCTTTACCCTCCTACTATCTTCCAAAATATTCCTTGCTATATCAATGTTGAGTGTGTAAATTTTGTCATATTAGAACCAATTTGAATGAGTGTAATATTCACTCACTCTCCCTCCCCTCCTTCCTTCCTGTCTATCAAATGTTTTCTGTTGCCTTTATAATAGAAGATAATTTATGTCATGTTCCTTCTCCCTTTCCCTTTCTCCCATTACATTCCACCAAACCTTTATTTTAATGTAACTTCTTTCATAAAGTATTCTTTCAAATTCATATTCAATTCATACCTACTCACTCTGTTTATAGACATTCTTCTAACTTCCCAAATAATGGGAAATTTCTCACGAATTACAAGGTTCATCCTCTCATGTAAGAATGTCAAGATATAAATCAGGTTAATTCCCTTATCATTCCCATTTCCTGATTAACTACTTGTGCTTCTCCTGAATTCTGTATTTGAAAATCAAAACTTTTTTTTTGGCTCTTATCATTTCATCACAAATACTTTGAATTTTTCTATTCCCCTGAGTTCCGACCTTTTCCCTGAAGGTCCATCATCAGTTTCACTGGGCTGGAAATTCCTGCTTTCAATCCTAACTCTTTTGTTCTACAGAAATTCACATTCCATAAACTCTGATTCTTTGAAGAAGGAGCGACAATATCTTGTATATTCTGTGTTTTCATTATACTTGAATTCTTTCTTTCTAGATATTTGTAATATTTTCCCATTTACCTAAAAGTTCTGGAATTTGACAACCCTAATTGTGGACATTTCCTTTTTGAATTCTTCCGACGGTGATCACTGTGTTCCCATTCTGTTTCTCTTTTACCATCTAGAATACCAAGAGTTTTCCTCGATAATATTGTACCCAAAATGTGTAGAAAGCCCCATGATTTTAAAATGATCTCAGCACGATCATTATTTTTCCCATGAGATATATCACATTGTTTTCTACTTTTTCATTATGTACATTTTGAATAATGGTATCTGGATTTCTGATGAAGCCATTAGCTTCTGTTTCACCCATCATACCTTATATTTCTGCCAAGACAGCAGCAGATTCAGAGTTATTACTCCTGGTTTGCTGGCATCAAGCCAGGGCTGGGACTTTGCAGGCTTGATCTGTACCACTCCTGTGCTCCTATATTTATACAATAATCTTGCTGCACAGAAAAAATCAAATCAACCCAGAAAAAATTTATAGACAAAATAAAATACAAGCAAACGATAACAAAAAAGTAAAAATGTTCTGTTGTGAACCACACCCAGTTCCCACATCCCTCTCTCTGGATGTAGATGGATCTCTTTATCATTAAACCACTGGGTCTGGTCTGAAGCATCTCATTGCTGAAAAGAACCATATCCTCCTGAATCGATCATCACATAACCTTGTTGTTGCCGTGTACAATGATCTGCTGTTTTTGCTCTTTTCACACATCAGTTCATGTAAGTATCTCCGGACCTCTCTGTATTCATCCTGCTGTCCATTTGTTATAGAACAATAATTATAATAGAATTTCTGGGAATATTTCTGGGATAACAGGCTTGATGAATGTAATAGGAAGAAGGCCATCATGAAGTACACAATTTATGACTCTGTTACATTAAATACACTGTTACCACCAAGTGCTACAAGTTATGATTGTTACAATAGGCAGACTTGTTGCTAATCACTACTTAATGTTCATGTCAAGCTGCAAGGAAGAGCAGGATGTATATCTGTGTCTTGAAACATGCACTATGTAACCTAAAAACTCTATTTTTCTGGCAATATTAGCTTAGAGAAAATATAGATCTTGGTTCTCAGATCAATAAATGGAATGTTAGCTGGTACCTGGCTGGCTCCTGTACTTTGGCTTCCACATTCATCCTATTTGGGGGCACGGGAGTGGGCATCCACACTGGGCATTGAACTAGACGGGGACCTGAATGCCACTGCAGAGGAGAGTAACCTGTTGGTGAGCATCCAATGCCAGAGAAGGGCGTCCATGGGAGGCTTTTCTTTGTGACAATTTAATGGCACCTTTTCCTGGGACCCTCACCCCTAAAAGACCCCAGTACTGGGCCCGGGCTTGCTCCTCTCCCCAATCCTGCCGGGGCAGATGGCAGACAGGGCAGAAGTCGTGCAGAGCAGAGTGTCCCATGCAGCCTCGGGGAGCTCTTGGAGGCTCTGGAAGAGAACGGCATCCGTCCCACCCCACAGAGGTTTCCTCGTTTACAAACAGCTCCCATTCCCCCTCTGCCTAGCTGAGAGAACTATAGGGAAATCCCACACCATGGCCCTCTGCCATGGCTCTACCTCATATCCAACAGGCAAATGAAAACCGAGCCGTCACAAAGAGAGTGTGGTCAGCACCGAGTGGCCCAGAGAAAGTGCAATGGACTCCATGTCCATAATCTGCTTGTGGAACATGGAAGCAGAGAGGCAGCCTGGTGCCGGGGAAACAGGACTGGCGGGGAAGTCCAGGTGCCAGCTGCTACCCTCCTTAACGTGTGGCCTTAGACAATGCCTGGGACTGGTCAGAGTCTCTGCTTCCACATCTGAAAAATGAGGGCAACTCTCCCTCAACAAATCCCACTTGGGGATTTGTCAAGATGGTTAAGAGAATAACTTGCCACCTGAAATAAGCATAGAAAGTAGGGAAGAGAGGTGCTTGAGGACTTGAGTAATCAAAAGCACTATGGAGCAACCACTATGGAAAATTTGGGATTTGCCTCTGACTTTTCATTTTACTGTGGGTTGTACTAATTTTAGCTAAGTGTGGGTAATGCTTAAAACCGTCCTGAAACTCATGATCTTCGGAAGACTTTATTAGTATTAGAAGATGTCAAATTCAGGGGCAGCTAGGTGATGCAGTGGATAGAGCAACACTCCTGAAATAAGGAGGACATGAGTTCAAATTTGATCTCAAACACTTAAGGCATCCTAGCTATGTGACCCTGGGCAAGTCACTTAACCCAATTAATTAAATAAACCCCAATTGCCACAGGAAAAACTAAAAAAAAAAGATGTCAAATTCCCACAATCATTACACATTTAAAAGATTTCTCTCCAATATGAACATTTTAGTATAACCATAAAAACTATACTACTAAGGAAAGCTTTCCCCATCCTATTCATTATTTCTAAAACTATTGCATGAACTTTCTGGTGTTTGGTAACATGTGGGCTCCCATGAAGTGACTTTTCACATTTATAAATAAAGCCCCTCTCCATTGTGAACTCTCTGTAGTAAGTTGGATCCTCCGAATGAAGGCTTTCCCTCATTAATTCATAACGTTTTTCTGTCATGTGAACTCTTTGATGTACAGTTTAACATCTGGGTTTAAGCAGAAAGCCTTTCCACATTCACTAAACTGATGAGGTTTCTCTGAAGTATGAACTCTGTGATGTACAAGATGCATCTTTTCAGAGAAAGGACATTCTACATTCTACCTATATATAAGGTTTTTTTCCACTATGAATCCATTGGTGTTGCATAAGTTTTTGTTTGTTTGTTTGTTTTCTCAAATAAGGCCTTCCCACAATCTGTGTGCATGCATAAGGTTTCTCTCCAGTGTAAATTCTCTGGGATCAAACAAGTTCCTTCATCTGAAATAAGGTTTTCCTACACTGTGTGCATTGTTAAGGTTTGTTGTGATGACCCCGTTAGCACCCTGGATACCTTAGAATCAGCCGAATCAGGATAAGCAAAAGTCCTTAGGCTTTATTCTTGGTCTTTAAGGGTAGAAGTGAAGGGGTTGGAAGCAGGATCTCTGCAACCTTCCTTTTTCCCCATCTACAGCCAAAATGCCTCTGGCTCATCTTACTCCACCCTCTAGTCCCTCCTACAATTCTCTGTATACACCAATCATCAAGTCAGCACAGGACAGTGGGAAGGGCCATTTTCCAACCATATTCCCATAGAGTATTGTCCAATAGGTAGTTAGCCTCAAGTGCTCGGCTGTCCTGACCTCAGTGCATCAACTCAAGAGTTTCAGACCTCTACATCTCCCACTTTCTTTTGTTTTAGAACGCAGGTGGTCACGCCATCTCTGACTTCTCAGGGAGATGAGAGCCCCCCAAATGAGGTGATCACACCCTCCCTGATTTCTCAAGAAAGGAAGTGAAAACACAGAAAAGGAGGTGATCATGCTCCCCCTGACATCTCAGGAAGGTAGATGAAAAGCACCAAAGGGAAGAGGGGGTTGCTAGTGGGTTTCTGGGATGAAGGGTCTTATTATGCACAAACCAATCAGCATGGGAGGTATCACACAAGCACATAGCAATTATGAACAGGCTATAAATGATGACTCTCCCACAACCAGGGCAGGCTCAGTGTGGTCCAACAAACATGAATTGTACATGCACGTAGTGATATAACAAACAATATGAATCAATATGGTGTTGTAAAAGATTTCCAGAAGTCCTAGAAGGAGGGTATGTAAACAACGATCACTCATACTCCTTGTTCGGCAGCCAAGAGATAGTCCAAAACCAATCTATTGTCCTTGCTTCACATGTCAGGGAATCCAATGATCCTTGCAAGTTTTTGAAGTCCTGCAACAGTCTTATCATTTCTCAGAGAATCCCATAATTCCTGAGCATTTTGAAGTCCTACAACAGTCTTATCATGTCTCAGAGAATCCAGTGATTCCTGGGGGTTTTGAAGTTGTACAAGAGTCTTGTCATGTCTCAAAGAATCCAATGATTCCTGAGGGTTTTGAAGTCCCATAACAATCTTAAATTCACTCTCTGCTAAAATAGGCCTAGAATGTCTGAGAGGGGGTAATCACTGGAAAAATGTACCAGGTTTACTCTATCTTAAAACATTACCCAGAATAATATAGGTATTTTTTTTCTTTGCTACTGGACTCCCTGTTAAAGATCTAATATAAAGTCACTATCTTTGATATGAATTCTCTTTCTAGGGCCTATGACAAAAGGCAAAAGTGACCAGAGATGAAGAGGTTTAATTCAGGGAACCAAAATGAGGTTAGGGTTCCTGGTGGTCAGGGAGTTAGATGATAAGGTTAGTGGCAGGTTCTGGGTTCGAGGAACCAAATAAAGAAGTTTGGCTCCGGAAACTGCTTTGGAATTCAGTACATGGATAGGGAGTTTGGAGAAACCCTTTCTGGTGGCTCAGAGGTCTTTGTAAAGGAATTTACAAACCTGAAAAGCTAGACTGATAAAACGAAGTGTATTATTGGCATGGGAAAGTCAGCCCTTGGTATTCATGAACAGAAAGGCTGAATTCCTTAACGGCAAAATCCCAACAGAGAGATATAAAGTCTCATTAGGGAAATAGGTGAGGATAAAGAGATGGTAACACTGAAGGAGAATATGCCGGGGGGAAGAGTCTGCTAGGCCAGGTAGAGAATTCCTTGGCATGGCATATTAGCTCCTCTGGGAGGATTGAGCCCCAAATTGCAGTTTTGATAAGGAAATCTGAGGCAGAAGGTTCAATCCCTCAATGCTGTCACTGCCCCCAGGCCTAGGTGAGACCATTTACTGGGAGTGGTTTTGAGCCAACAATAGGGGTAGTCACTTTATCTTGGTTCCTTCAAGGAGAATTTCAGAGAGATTCGGGGTCCCTTCATCAGAGAGAAAAGCTGAATCAGGAACTCATTTTTCATGGGAGACATTAGATAGGACCTGCATAAAATATGGGTGGCCTAAATAGTTGGCACCTCCTATTCTCACACTTCTGTGCAATTGTGTGTATAAGTTCCTCCTCTTAGAATGACCTTTCCCAAAATACCCACATATCAGAATCCCTTCAGTTTTCATGGGCCATGATGCCCTCCGGGAAGCCCTTCCTTATTTCTTCAGGAACAGGGGAATCTCACTGTAATGATTCCTTTGATCTCTGTGACATTCACATCTAATACTGGATTTCACTGTTGAATACATCATGAAATGGCTTCATTTCCCTTGAGATTAATGAGATACATTTCCAAGAAAAAAAAAAGAAAGAAACAAAATTCCTATGAGAAACTGGGCATCCTCCCGAGTCCTTGGTCTTAGTGGAGGAGTGAAGGAAGCAGGAGAGCTGCCACATGGCTGCTCAAAGATGGAGTCTGGACGCCTGACTCTAGGGCCAGGGCTCTAACCATGCATTCCCCAACTATCCTGGTCTTTCTTTCGTTGTCCAGATGTTATATTTCACTCAGGGGAATGTAAACTCCCAGAGAACAGGGATCGTCTCCTTTTTGTAAGGGTTTAATAAATGCTTGATGGGTTGAACCGAAGGCCTCTCCAGCCTTTTGGGGAGACAGAACAAGGAATGTAACAGGATGAGGAAGCCTCCGTGGCTGGTGAGCTGCTAGAATGAACACACATCTCAGTGAGATCCCAAATCCTTCGAAACAAGTGTGCAGGGAAGGTCCAGCCACCTCAGGCTTGCTCCCCCCATGCTATAATAATAAGAACCATGTATATGGAGCCCACTGTGTGCCAGACACTGCTTTACAAAACCGTCTCATTTAATAATAATAATATTTATAGAGCACATCCTCTGCGCCAGGCACTGTACTGACAGCTTGACAATATTATCTTATTTGAGATTACCCCTGGGAGGGAGGTGCTATTATTATTTGTTTTTACATTAGAAGAAACTGAGGAGAAGCCCAATGATTTCTTAGGGTCAGACATCTAGGAAGTGTCTAAGGCTACATTTGGACTTAGTTCTTCCTGGCTCCAGGCAGGCCCTCTGTCTGCTGCCTCACTTACCTGTCCCTTTCTTCAGGTCACATTTCCCTGGGACTCCAGACTTATCCCTTCCCCCTCCTCTTTAAATGTGGCACTCTCCCTTTCCATCTCAGGTGTCAGAGAATAATAGAATTGGGCTGGACCTTCAAGAGCCTGTGCCCCTCCTATTTGTACACACTGTTAAGCTGCTGAGGTTTTACCAGATGATGGACCCGGAGCCAGGGAGAACGCACAGGCCATTGAATCTGTTCCAGAAGAGGCCCAGGGAGAACAAGGATCTCAGCCAATTACAATAACCAGTTGGGCTTCAGCCTAAGGGTAAATAATGATTGATCAAGGGAACATGTGGTACTTCCTCTCTATGAATCATTGTGCTCAGCCAAGGGGCAAAGCAGAGGTTTGTGAGCACCTGTTCACAGGTTCTAATGACAAAGAGGCCCAGAGAGGGAATTTAACCTCATATCCAATGAAAAGGTCCTTAAGGGTGCTCTGGCAAAGCAGGTGGCAATATTGCCTATTCTTTCACATGATTTCCACTAATAAAATCATCTGTGTTTCAGATGTTGACAGTGCTAAGGACTTTGCAGGCCACGACTTTCTTGTTTTTAGGAGCTGTGATCACTGAGGAGGCAGCGCCCTGAAAGCAGTGGCCAGGGGGGTATCCTTGTAGGACGGCTCCAGGAGGCAGGACCAGGGCTCGGGGGAATTGCCATCCCGAAAGCTCTGGGGTTCCCTGATCATAGATGGCAATTGCTGAGTGGTTAGTGTTGTCAGTGTTGATGAAGGTGGGCTCCTGATCCAACGCTTGCCCCCCTCAAGAATGTCTAGGGGCCTGAGATGAAAGTGGAGCCAGTGGACTGGAAAACCAAGCTCATACCATCAAGGTTTGCAATTTAGAGTTGTGGCTCATCTCCAGTGGGTGTGAAAGAAGATGGGGATCAGGATTGTGATGCCCAAGAGGTGAACTATGTTTCTCCCCTTTGGGTATCCTGTAGCTGCAGCTTGTCCCTCAGCTCCCCATGGTTCCCTTCTCCTGGTTTATGTCATTTATTTTATAGAAGATATTGGCAAGGACAGCCAGAATTTCCACAGTCCCACCTTGGTAAGAGGATTTTCTCAACTCTCTTTAATTCTAGTGCTTTGTCTTTGTCAATTATCTCTCATTTATGCCTGTCTGCATTTTGTTTATACATAAGCATTTGCAGGTAGTCTCTCCCATGGGGCTCAGTTCCTTGAGAATAGGGACTATGTTTAGCCTTCTTAAATATCCCCAGGGCTTAGTATGATTCTTGGCATACAGTGGTACTCAATAAATGCTGGTTGGCTTGACAATTAGCCTAAGCACTCAGGCAGGAAAATTCCTTAAATTTAGGTAAAAGTTTGACTATCGGAATTTCCATTTCTGTCCGGCTCCCATCAGCTCCAGACTTCGTGGTTAAGGCAACGCTCCAGTTGCTGATGATGTTCACTTCCACACAGTCACTGATGGACAGGAGGAAGGGGCGCTGGGGAAGGAGCAGACATTTTCTCAGATCTTCCCATGGTTCTTGAGTATGTGGGTATAAGTGATGGCAGTAACCTGAGCCTTCTGCTCTGAGAGGCCTTAGGGCTCCTGAAGATCTCCCTTCCTGGCCACTCCTCAGTTCCTCCTTCTCTTTCTCCTTCCCCTCCTTGTTCCTGGGCTGTCCATGTTCTTTTCTGGATGCTCTGTATGGGACAACCCCTCCCTCTGATCTGGGGGCAGCTCTTTATTACAATCCCTCATGCTGGGGCTTTGATTGGTTCAAGGAGGTGGGAGGGCCTTATTCGTAGTTAATCCTGAAAGAAGGAGAAATGTTCTTCCATAACAAAGCTCATTACTTCTAACTGGGAGTGGAGAGGGAGATACCCTTGGTTTACATAAATGTGGGAGGCAGGCCTTGAACATGTATCCTCCTACTGTAGGGACAATGATCTTTTCCCTGTAATATAGTCTCCTTAACATGAGACCCAGTCAGAATTAGTTGATGTTAGAAAGACCAGGTATATCCATTTCTGACTCTTTTTGTGGGCAGGTTAGGGGAGGGAGCCCCTTATCTGGTGGCTCAGATGAATCCACCTGGAAACAAATTTCACTTTAAAGTGGCATTATTGCTTCCTTCCATTTTCTATTGTTTTTATTCCAGTCTTATACAAAATGACTGATACAGAAATGTTTTATGTGATTGCACGCGTATAAACCAGGACAATACAGCCAGCCAATACAACTGGCTCTTCTGGAAGAGCATCTGCCTTCCCTGAGAAAGACTCTCTTCCCACACCTTATTTCAAGTATGTTCCTTTTCGGCTGCAAAGCCCAAATTGTTTGGTTTCTGCATATAAGTAAGCCCTGAGAAAATGTCTCTTTGCAATTCTCTGACATTGCCCACTAAGAGACCATCTTAGTGTCTTCCTCTCTAATAAAGTCCCTTTTCTTATCACGGCCTTTTGTGTTTCTGGCTGGGAACCTGCCCTAACTTGGTGTTTTGGAGAACTAGGAGGCCTACCCATAATCCTGCCGGGATCCACACCTCATCAGTCTGGGGCTGCTTATCATCTTGAAGAGAGAGAGGAGGGCAGGATTTGGAATTCCAAACATCAATGTTAAAATTGCTTTAATGTCTAATTGGAAAAACTACATTAATAATGTGAAAAATAGTACATTAATAATAGTCTAGGTGTGAGGTGAAGGAAGCCTGTGGGGGTGGGGATCCTCTGTCAGGGGAAAGACGGGAAAAATCATAACAAATGCTTGTGGAATGACAATGTCAGGTGCAAGAGATACTTTGAAGAGATGCTTATTGGATCTGCAGAGCTTAGAGTGTTGTATAACTGGGTCCTTATTCCTTAGGCTTTCTCATGCTTCTCATTCTAAAAGCAAAAAACTTGTCCATTCACACAGTCCATGGCGCCCTTTAGCGCCCGCGTGATTTCCAATGTTTTGCCATCACAAAAACGGCTCCTGGGACTATTTTGCAGACACAAGAATTCCCCTGGGCTCCCGGAGAGCCAGAGAAGGGAAGCAGCTACATGGCAACAGTGTAGCCTGGAAGTATCGCTGAACAAAGCGGGGAGAGCCGGGAAGTCCCAGGGCTGCAAAGGAGCCTGCCTGTGTGGCCAGGGCCAGTTACTGTACCAACGCTGTTTCCTTAAAGTGTGTGTTTTGGGATAGTTTTATTCTGGAGAAACAAGACCTGGTTGTTGGATAGTCAGCAATTACTGTGATAGAAAAACCGAAACGCATTAGTAAGACCATTTTTTCTGAAAAAAAAATACATCCATATATATATATATATATATATATATATATATATATATATATATATATCTATGGAGAGAGAGAGAGAGAGAGAGAGAGAGAGAGAGAGAGAGAGAGAGAGAGAGAGAGAGAGAGAGAAGTGTGAGTAGAGATGAGGCCCAGCAGGAGGAGATCTTTCTGGGCTCCCTGACAACCAGGCTCTGTCTTTTGACCAGAACCCAGCAGAGTTATGGGTTCCTCTTGTTGCTTCTTTCACCTGTTCTATCTCTTCTGGAATGAAGGGCTTGGACTCCAGAGACTCAAAGGGCCCTGGAGGCCGAGCCCTGTGCTGTTCTCCCCACTTTGATTTTAAGCTGGTCATGGTCATGACCTTGGTTTCTGGCTGACCTCCCTGGACAAGCCCTTTCCCCAAGAGTAAGAAGCCACAAGAGGGACAATTCTACTGACCTCGGCGACACATCCTGGGCAGCTGCCCCCCAGTGAGACAGCAGAAACCAGTGCCTCACCCCTTCATGAATGCCCAGGTGACCAGCTCCTCAAAGCTACAGCTTAGTGGGAAGGGTAGAAGGCCTCTTTGCCTCATTGGGCACGTGTGCTCTTTTAGGGCAACAAATGACTAATGATTTTGCCAAAGTGAAGAGCCTGAAGAGAGTGCCTGCCTGAAGGATGGAGATTGCACCTTGGCTGAATGGTACCTTTCCTGGCCCTGAGCCCACTTCCCCTAGCACATCCTCCCGACCTCTTGCACTCATACCCTCACTTTGTTCCCAAATTTTCTTTCATTCTCTACCTTTGAGAGATTTTTGGAGTGAGATGAGCAGCTGTTATTTTGATAGTTTGACTAAGATTGTGAAATTAGTGCAGAGGCAAGAGAAAGAGAGGTAAGGAAAGCAAAGGAAGAAGAAAGGGAGGGAGATAGAGGATGGGCCTTCTGACTTTGAATGGCTTAAAAGCTAGAATTGGCCAATAGCAGGGCTGAGGACATAGCAAAGTATCACATCTTTCATTGCTACATTTCTTGGAGACAAGAAGGATATTCAGGAGCATAAGAAAAGACAGAAAAAGAAGGAGGATAGAATTTGGGGGGGGAAGGGAGAACCTTTGGGCTCGGGGTTCTAGTCTTGGCTTTTGTCTTTAAATTACTCTAAGCAATTGGTCAACTTTCTTCTTTTTTCCTCCTGGTGTATTCAAGGGCATTGGACTGGCCTATCCCAAAGGTCCTCTTGGCTCTAAACAAGGCTCAAAAGTCAAAGGCCAGTGCCTGGCACAGAAGAGGGGAGCATTCTGAAGACCTCGGACACAGTGATTCACCAATAAGCCAATGCAAAGTTTTCTTCAATACCAGTTCTAAGATGTTCAATAAGATAAGTCCTTCAGGTGGACTTTTCCCACGACGAATTCCATGCAGAGCACTTATTAAACAATATGTGGAGAACTGGATCCCAACAAAAATTCCAAGAGTAGATAATCCATATGCTGTATGACATAAAGCTTAACAGCAAGTGAGTTGGAGACATACGAAATACAAACAGCTCTAAGAGGAAAATACTACAGGTATGATGACCACCAGTTTGCAGATGATGAACCGTGCTCAGGGGGCTTAAAGAACTTGCTCAGGGGAACACTTGTAAGTGTTGAGAGTGGGAAATGAGTCCAGTTCTCCACTTATCAAACACTCTGCCTTGGCCTACTGGGCTACAAGCTGTAGGGATAGAACTGAGGAAAGAGCCAGGAGGTATCCTGTAGCAGCAGAGCAGAGTTGACAAGACATGGTGACTAATTGGATGTGAGAGGTGAGGGAGAGTGAAGAGCCCAAAGCAATAGTAGTTTTCCTACATGGTCTGAAAATGGGGAGGCCAAGACTGAGATTAATAGGAATGATAACAATCATCTTAGTCATCCAACAATCATGACTGGACAGGAAGGTCATTTGTGGAACCAAAACTCTAAGACCAAGAGATTCCCAAAGAGAAGAAGAGAGGCGAGGAAAGAGGGCCCTTAGGCAAAACCCTAGGAAAATATATCATGTAAAGGCTCAGGAAAAGATAAGTCAAAGGGGAGACAGAGAAGAAAGAGCATGGGGTGGTACAGTCTACAGTGGTGGATGTAGAGTGAGGAGCGCAAAAGTCCAATAGCACCAGGGCCCCATCACTCATTAGCAGAAGACCTTGTAATCCCCAAGAGCCTCAGATTTATAAACAATAAGGTGAGAATAATAGTGTTTCCGTGAGCTGCCTCGTGAATTCAGACTGAGGAAGTATACTGCAAACTGGGGCTATCCATATAAATAACTGATTAGACTTAATAGGGACAGAAGTGATGGAGACAGACAAACTGCCACAAGCCCTGGATTCTCCAGTCAAAGTCACCAACTTCTCTCCTCCTCATCCTGCCACAAAGCCTGGCCTCTGTCACCCCACCCTCTAATCCTTGCCTTCAATTATCTTAACATCAAACATTGAGTAAACACCAAAGAGGGAAAAGGGCCATTTATCCAAAACATATGATAACAGAGTCATTGTCTCTCATTGAATAGGTAATTAGCCTTAAGTGCTTGGTTGTCTGATTCCAGTGCATCTATTCAGAGTTCCAGCCCTTTACAATACTAGCCAAAAGAGTGTGTGCGGTATCTGAAGACAGGACAGGAGAATGTACTCAGAAGCGTGGTTGATGTTTTGAAAAAAACTTTGACCCAAAGGATGATAAAAATCCAGAGGGAAAAAAAAATCACCATATTTGGCAATGAGGAGGTCAACAATGACCTTTAGGAGTCGTTTTAGTAGAGGTCCAAAAGCAATCAGACTACAAGGTGCTGCAGCAGGAAGGAGATGAGGTATTGGTTTGGAAGTAAAGGAGAGAAAGGAAGGGAGATGGTAGCTGGATCAGGTAGTGGGTCAAGGGTAATCTTTTTAAAGTACTGAAGCATGTTTCTAAGCCATGCAGGAGGGATCCAGGGAAGGGATAGTTTGAAAATACAAAAATAAGAGGCAACAAAAAGAGCAATGTCTTAGAGCAGAGACATGGGAATGGGAAGAACAGCAAAGAGGGTTATTAGCCTTGGCAAGTAGTCATTTCCTTTTCTCTGTGACTAAAAGGGGGAGCATGATTGAGTATTTTGATAATTTTTGCCTGCAGTAAGAAAGCTTATTGAGATCCTTTTCACATTCATAACTATTCTTTTAATAAAACATGTAATACATACAAAATTTTTAACTGAACTTCTTGACTTAATTGATATAGGGAGCCATAGTGAGGAAGACCCCTCCACCAATACGACTCATGACACTTATAGTCTTACCCAATTGTCTGGAGCGCAGAGAAGCTGGGATTTATCCAGCATCACCCAGCTGAATGTCAGAGGCACCATGCATCATGGCCTTCCAACTCTTAAGATCAGCTCTCTAATCCACTGTCACTGCCTCTAAACCCCATCAACAATCTTGAACATCAATACAAACAATTAAACTTTCTTTGCAACTATTTATATTCAAACAAATGAAATTTAAACTACAAAATGCCATAACACTTTTCCAATCCAGGCCTCTATGGCTCCATATATTTTAATCAATATCAGTTGGGATCTAGCTCATAGTTTAATACTTTTCATTCCTTTATCTATACATTTGAGAAGAGCTGGCTGCAGCAAAGAAAATTGCTTCAAAATTGTTTTCACAATGACTATTGCTAACTATATTTTCCCCATTTATTCTATTTTGGTTTTTTTCTATTTATCCCTCATGAAAGGGTTTTACTTTTTACCACACATTTCACAATATTCCCTCTCTTTTCTCACCCTAGCCCCCGCTTTTATTCCTTTTCCTTTTTACCACCTTGCAAAATAATATAGCTTTCTATATCAATGTTGAGTGTGTATGCTATTTCCTCTTACAGCCAATTTGAATGAGTACAATAGTCACTCACTCTGCCTTCCACTCTTCCTTCCCCTCTACTAAATGCTTCATGTTGCCTTTTTAATAAAAGATAATTTATGTCATCTTCCTTCTCCCTTTCCCTTTCTCCCAACACATTCCACCAAACCTTTAATTAAATGTCATTTCTTTCAGAAAGTATTCTTTCATATTCATATTCAATTCACACCTATGCACTCCGTTTATATACACTCCCTCTAACTTCCCTAGTAATGGGAAATTTCTCATGAATTACAAGGATCATCCTCCCATGCACAAAACTAAATAAATAAATCAGGTTAAGTCCCTTATGATTTCCATTTCCTGATTAACATATACTTGTGCTTCTCCTGAATTTTGTCTTTGAAAATCAAAATTTTCTCTTCAGCTCTGGTCTTTTCATGACAAATACTTAGAATTCCTCTATTTCCCTGAGTTCTGACCTTTTCCCTGAAGGTTTATCATCAGTTTTACTGGGCGGGTGATTCCTGGTTACAATCCTAGCTCCTTTGCTCTACAGAAATTCACATTCCAAATACTCTGATTCATTAAAGAAGTGGCAAAATCTTGTGTATCCTGACTGTCTTCTCACTAAACTTGAATTCTTTCTTTCTAGATATTTGCAATATTTTCCCATTTACCTAAAAGTTCTGGAATTTGACAGACCTAATTCTGGACATTTCCTTCTTGAATTCTTCAGCCGGTGATCAGTCTGTTCATTCCACTTCTCTTTTACCCTCTAGAATACAAAGAGTTTTCCTCAATGATATCTTACCAGAAGATGTGTAGAAAAACCCATAATTTTAAAATGATCTCTGCTGGATCATTATGTTTGCAGTGAGATATAGCGCATTGTTTTCTACTTTTTCATTATGTACATTTTGATTGATGGTATCTGGATTTCTCATAAAGCCATTAGCTTCCATTTGACCAATTATACCTTATATTTTTGCCAAGACAGCAGGGGATTCAGAGTTATTCCCCCTTGTTTACTGGCATCAAGCCAGGGCTAGGACTTGGTTTGTCTTGATCTGTACCACTCCTGTGCTCCTATCTCACAATAGACCTTTCCTGATGGCAAGTTGTCATAGATTAGAAAAATATTCCAGTCCATCTTTTCTTTTTCCTGAGAAATAACATTCTAAAATGTACATATCATCATTTTAAAGGAATTTGGAGCATTTGGGGTGAGACCCGGAGTGAATTATGTCTTCATTCGTCCTTCTGAGCTCTGTATCTAAGATGTTTGGGGGAGCATAGAACAGTGTTTCTTTTTCTTCATTTCTTTTTCTAATTTTTTTCTTTATTAAAGCTTTTTATTTTAGAAAAGATATACATGGACAATTCTTTGACACTGCCCCTTACAAAACCTTGTGTTCTAATTTTCCCCCTTTCCTTAATCCCTCCCTGAGATGGCAAGTAGTCCAGTATATGTTAAACATGGTAGAATTATAGATTAAATTCAATATGTTCATACATATTTATACAATTATTTTACTATGCTAGAAAAATCAAATCAAACCAGAAAAATGTTATAGACAAAATAAAATGTAAGCAAACGACAACAAAAAATTGAAAATGTTCTATTGTGAACCACACTCAGTCCCCACAGTCCTCTCTCTGGGTGTAGATGGCTTTCTTTATCACTAAACCATTGGATCTGGTCTGAAGCATCTCATTGTTGAAAAGAGCCACGTCCTCCTGAATTGATCATCATATAACCTTGTTGTTGCCGTGTACTATGATCTCCTGGTTCTGTTCTTTTTACTCAGCATCAGTTGACGTCAGTCTCTCCAGTTCTCTCTGAAATCATCCTGCTGGACATTTGTTACAGAACACTAATTAGAATAGAATTTCTGGGAATATTTCTAGGAATAACAGGCTTGATGAGTGTAATAGGAACAAGGCCATGTATGACTCTGTTACAATAAGTAGACTGTTACCGCCAAGTGCTACAAGGTATGATTGTTACAATAGGCAGGCTTACTACTAATCACTGTTTAATGTTCCTGTCAAGCTGCAAGGAAGGGCAGGATGAATATCTGTGTCTTGAAACATTCACTAAGTAACCTGAAAACTCTAGTATCATTGCAATAGTAGCTTAGAGAAAATATAGATCCTGGCTCTCAGATCAATAAGTGGAATGCAATGATGGTTCCTGGCTGGCTCCTGTTCTTTCATTTCCACACTCATCCTATTTGGAGGAGCGGGAGTGGGCATCCATACTGGGCACTCAACTAGACAGGGACCTGAATGCCACTGCGCAGGAGAGTGACCGGTTGGTGAGCTCAGGGATTAAGGTAAAACATGAAATCATTTTTGCTTAAATTTAAAATTTAAGTGAAAGTTAAGTTAAGTTAAAAATAAAGTTCCTTCCTAGAGTCTTAGAGGTGTAAATAACCTTAGGGTTCATATTTCCTAGTCAGCTCTGGACTTTTTTATCATAGATATTTTAAAGCCCTTTATTTCATTAGGAACCCATTTTTTTCCCCTGAAGGACTGAACTTAGGTGTTCTGGGTAGGTGATCCTTATGTAAGCCAGATCTCTTTTTTCTCCAAAACAGCCTATTCTAAGCACTCTGATCTTTCAATTAAGAAGGTGAGAAGTCTTTGGTCATCCTGACTGTGGCTCCAACATATAGATTTGTTTCTTTCTGCATCCTTGCAATATTTTCTCCTTCACCTTGTGGGTCTACAATTGGACCTAAATATGCCTGGTGACATCCTTTGGGGATCTTTTTCAATAGAAGATCTATGGCTGCTTTCAAAATCTATTTTACCTTCATATGCTAACACAAGCATTAGGCAGAAGTAAAATTGAGTTTTGTACCACTGATACCTATATACTGCACATATTGAATCAGAATGGGGCAAAAGCAATCAGGTGACAGGGACTGAGCATATTATCTGAAAGTCTTAAAGAAAAGAGTAAAGGAAAGAGAATTGGAAATTACTACAGGAAAGTTACAGGAATTTTTTGAGTCTGTAGAAAACTGGTGTCCTTGGTTTTCACAAGAAGGAACAATCCATGGGGAGAAATGGAAGACAGAGGGAAAATCAAGGAGTGAATATTTTAGAGAAACAGGGCCAGGGGGTTTTCAGGTTATTCTATTTTCTATTTGAAATATCTTGAAAATCTCTCTTCAGTCTCCAGAAGAAGTTGTATTAACTACTGGAATGCTTAAAGTAGATCTACCTTCTAGGACTCTGGAGGAAGAAGCCACGGCCCAAGCTATAGAATATTTAAGTGTTAACAAAAAGGACAATCCACACAACCTACAGCTATCTGTTTTGAGACTTCTCCTAAATATAGATCTGAAGGGAAGCCAAATTCTTATAGAAATGAACCAAGTTCAGGAGCCAGTTAAGAGAACCAAAGAAAGGGGAGAAGACATCCATTTTGAAATGCAGTTAGTTTTGCCAGTTGTTGAAACCCCCAATCCTAGTAATCCAGGACAAAGTGGGACAGAATGTCAAGCTATTGATTTTTGGTTACTGAAAGTGTCACATCAGGCTATGTCTATAACTTGTAGGATTCAGTCTCATGAAGTGCCTGGCCTCCTTTAAACAGGTGTTCAATGGCAAAAAACCACCTTAGAAGGAGGAGAATATTTACTATGGAAGGCAGCAGGTTTTTGTAGGAATGGCAAGACCAAGTCCAGATAAATGATCATATCAGGGTCAGAATCACCTTTGAGATTCTCACAGGAATGGGAATATTTAGTCAGTTGAGAAATGAATTAAATTATGAATTAACAGCTTATGAACAAGTGATGAAGAAAGCTAGAGCAGCATGGGTAAAGATACTTGGGAAAACTGGCAGAGAGGCATCAGATACAAAAATCATTCAGGGACTAAATGAGACCTTTGCTGATTTTGTCAGTCACTTAATGACAGCAATTCAGTATTCTCTCAGTGATGGGGACATAAACCAAATTTTGTTAATACAACTTGCACTTGAAAATGCTAATGCAGATTGTAAAAATGCATTATGTGGGGAAAACCAAAATGTGGTGTTCTTCTTCTTTTTGTAATATATAATGGTTCTCTGGGAGCAGGTTTCTTGGGGAGGCTTTCCGGAGGCAGCCTTAGTTTTGGTTCTGAGTAATAATCACCTCAAATACAGCCAGCTGATAAAATCCAAACGTTAATTTTCAGATATATACATGGGTATATATCTGACCCTCGGGTCTGAAACAATATTTGTCATAGATGATTTCAATTTTTATCAGCCCTCTAATGAAGTCCTTTTTTTTTAATGATATGCATATAATTTTAAAAGGTAGATTCAAACATCTTAATAACATATGCAGAAACTGGAATAAATAAGCAAATGCTTAAAAAGAATGATTAAGATACAAAGTATGACAAGCAATAGCAGAATATCATATGGACTATAACCATCTAGATATATAAACCTAATTTCTTTTTTTAAATTTAATAGCCTTTTATTTACAGGTTATATGCATGGATAACTTTACAGCATTAACAATTGCCAAATCTCTTGTTCCAATTTTTCACCTCCCGCCCCCCACCCCTTCCCCTAGATGGCAGGATGACCAGTAGATGTTAAATACATTAAAATATAAATTAGATACACAATAAGTATTCATGACCAAAACATTATTTTGCTGTATAAAAAGAATCAGACTCTGAAATATGGTGCAATTAGCTTGTGGAGGAAATCAAATATGCCGGTGGGCATAAATATAGGGATTGGGAATTTAATGTAATGGTTTTTCGTCATCTCCCAAAGTTCTTTCTCTGGGCGTAGCTGGTTCAGTTCATTACTGCTCCATTGGAAATGAATTGGTTGATCTCGTTGCTGAGGATGGCCAAGTCCATCAGAACTGGTCATCATATAGTATTGTTGTTGAAGTATATAATGTTCTCCTGGTCCTGCTCATTTCACTCAGCATCAGTTCATGTAAGTCTCTCCAGGCCTTTCTGAAATCCTCCTGTTGGTCATTTCTTACAGAACAGTAATATTCCATAGTATTCATATACCACAATTTATTCAGCCATTCTCCAACTGATGGACATCCATTCAGTTTCCAGTTTCTAGCCACTACAAAAAGGGCTGCCACAAACATTCGTGCACATACAGGTCCCTTTCCCTGCTTTATAATCTCTTTGGGATATAAGCCCAGTAGTAACACTGCTGGATCAAAGGGTATGCAGTTTAATAACTTTTTGAGCATAATTCCAAACTATTCTCCAAAATGGTTGGATTCGTTCACAACTCCACCAGCAATGCATCAATGTCCCAGTTTTCCCACATCCCCTCCAACAATCATTATTATTTTTTCCTGTCATCTTAGCCAATCTGACAGGTGTGTAGTGGTATCTTAGAGTTGTCTTAATTTGCATTTCTCTGATTAATAGTGACTTGGAGCATCTTTTCATATGACTAGAGATAGTTTAATGAAGTCCTTCTAATGAAAACTTCTAATGAAATCCATGAATATCTGTGTTTGTCAATGAGATAAATGTTCTTGCCAGAGATTGTGGTAATGAATAACAAATTCCGGGGCAGACGTTCTGATGTCTCTTGGGAGGTAAACGATACATTTCAAGAGATAAATGGAGAAACTTTCAGATAGAAATTGTCATCTATGATAAACTTCACAATAAATAAATATGTCCATTTGAGTAAGTGTATTTTACTTTAGTTCTCTCAGCAGCAACGTGCACCTGCTCATCCATATTTTTTTCTCATGCAGATTACTCATAAGTCCATTTGATCCCGGTCTCACTGACAAAGTCCAGTTTCCTTCCCTCTATCAGATAGCCCCCAAATCCTCTTCTCTTCACCGAGGTATTGTCCGCTTGTTGATGTATTTTCAATGGAACTGGATAGGTCTGGTTATCTTAGATGATATGAGAGGTGAGGAATTCCTCAGGGAATTGAGAGAGGAAATGAAAAAGAAAGAAGTCTGTGTGTCTTTCACAGAGAAGATCCCTCTCAGTGACAAAACAAAAAGGGAGAGTTCTGAGGCCTTCAAGTCCAGGATCCTCATTTCAGAAGTCAAAGTCATTGCCATTCATCCTGACACAGATTCATTAACATTTGTGGAAATCCCACCAGATATTTTCTTCCCAACCAAGAAGGTGTGGATTGCCACATCTCATTCAGACACTCCAACGAGAGCCTTGTCCCATTATGGTTTCCCTTTCCATACTACTCTCTTCTTTTCACACTGGAATACTCCAGTACCTGGGTTTGAGAGTTTTATCAGAAAGTTTATATCTCCTTTAATCCTGAGGGATGCTCTTCTTAAAGCACACAGGCCATCATCTTTGAAATGCTCAGATCAACCAGATATCCCAGAGCAAGATTTATTTTTACCAAACGCCTCCATGAAACATTTACCTTTTGACCCTGTGGACATGACAACATCTGCCTTGAGTTACTACATCTATAATGCTTTCTATGCTGTGGCGTGGGCTCTCCATGAAATACTGATGAAAAGATCTGAGAAAAGATCCTTGGGAATTAAAGAATCTGTCTTGCCTCCTCCATGGCAGGTAATATGGAAAGTGTGGTGCCTTTTTAGTGATGATTTTTGAGTATGTATTTTAGCAAGAAATGGGGCACGGGAGAGACATTAAAGAATTTTCAATTTCGAAAATTATTCTGATCATATATTCCTCAAAAATTTTACTGTTGCTTTCCAATATTTGTCAAATTGCATATAAAGTTAAAAATAAAGTTCCTTCCTAGGGTGTTAGAGGTGTAAATAACCTTAGGGTTCATATTTCCTAGTCAGCTCTGGACTTTTTTATCATAGATATTTGAAAGCCCTTTATTTCATTAGGAACCCATTTTTTTTCCCTGAAGGACTGAACTTAGGTGTTCTAGGTAGGTGATTCCTTATGTAAGCCAGATCTCTTTTTTCTCCAAAACAGCCTATTCTAAGCACTCTGATCTTTCAATTAAGAAGGTGAGGTGGTCCTTGGTCATCCTGACTGTGGCTCCAACATATAGATTTGTTTCTTTCTGCATCCTTGCAATATTTTCTCCTTCACCTTGTGGGTCTACAATTGGACCTAGATATGCCTGGTGACATCCTTTGGGGATCTTTTTCAATAGAAGATCTATGGCTGCTTTCATAATCTATTTTACCTTCATATTCTGGAATGCAGGAGAAATTTACTTGATACTTTCTTGAAAGATAGAATCCATGTTCTTTTTCATTGTAGAACTCTTGTAGTCTCATAATGTTAGATGCTCTCTCTTCTATCTGTTTTCCAGATCAGCATTTTCCAGTGTGATATTGCATATTATTTTCCATTCTTTTGGCTTTTTCCTTGTATATCTCAAAATGTCATTACCTTCTGCCTTCTTAGTTCTAATTTTTAAGGAAATATTCTCCTCAATGGGCCTCTATATTTCCTGCTCAATTTATCCAATTCTGATTTTTAAGGCATTTTTTCTCCTCGACGTCTTTTTCTGCTTCGTTTTCATCTCTCTCATTTCTCTTCATAATTGCTTTTCCATCTACCTTTTAAAAATTTTGAAATTTCATTTTGAACTCTTCTGTGACTTTAGACCAATTTTTACTTCTGTTGCGGCTTTTGGATATAGGAGTTGTGACTTTGTTATTTTCTTCTTAGTATGGATTTTTCATCTTCCTGTTCATCACAGTAATTTTCTATGATCAGAACCATTTTCTGTTGTTTACCAATTTTCCTGGGCAATTATTTGACTTTACCTATTTATTAGATTAGTGCCCTGTTTCCAGAGTAAAAGGACCAATATCCCAAACTTCAGGAGTTTTGTACAGCTCTTTTCAGGGATTCTTCTAGGGACCTGGAAGTTTCATTTCTTCTAATGTTGTCTTATCTTAGGAGAAATGTCTTTATTCATGTCCTGGCCTCGGTTCTGTTCTGTGAGTTACC